>CM052706.1:90065489-90181923 GCA_028551405.1 Uromys caudimaculatus | reverse complement strand
GTTGGCCATCAGGAAGAGAGGAGAGGCCCTTGGGCCTGAGGGTGTCAGAGGCCCCAGTAAAGGGGAATGTCAAGGTGGGAATATGGGAATGGGTGGGTGGGTGGGTGGGAGGTGGAATTCCCTCATAGAGACGAGGAGGGGGAAGGGATATGGGGTTTCCAAAGAGGAGACATTGGAAATGTAAATAAAGTATCAAAAATAAATTTTAAAAAAAAAGGAAGACAAATATGTTCTTAACAAAATACAACAGAAGCATTCATATTACTTATAGTCCTCGTTTCTGCAGCTGGTTACATGGTCTTAGCTGGTATTTATAACTACCTTCCTCTACTACCCATTCTGTGTTTCCTCTACCCTCTGCAAGCACCTCAGCAGGTCTTGGCTCTCTTCCTGGAGGAGTGACCCATACCTTCATTCCTGATGGGTCTGCATCCTTTATCATCCTGTTTGAATTAGGCTGTTGTAGTTTCCCATTGACTTTAATCACAGGACATGGTAGTACTAAGAGACGCCCTAAGGGATCTCCTGCACTTGAGACATAATCCTTCTTACCTCCATTGTGGAGAGGCAATCCAATTTCCCCATGGTAATCTGGATCTATCACCCCTCCTAACACTGTTATTCCTTTCTTAGGCTGTTGGTTTAAGAGCATTAGAAGCCCAAAATGACCAGGGGGAAGTCTGACCTTCCAGTTCAATGAAATGTTTGTTGTAGCTCCTGGTAGGAGCACTCCCACCTCTAGAACCAAAACTTCTAGACCAACAGAACCTAGAGTCGTGGGGACAGGAAGCAAAAATTTTCCTAGAGGGTCACAAGGAGTGATAGTGAGTGGAACTATTCCCTTTTCCACCCCTTGATTCCTGGACCCATGGATCCTGGCTATGGGAGAAACTGTACCATATATTGGATGCTGATTCAAAGCATATACTGCCTCCTGAAGAACTCTGGCTAGTTTTGTGTGTCAGCTTGACACAAGCTGAAGTTATCAGAGAGAAAGGAGTTTCAGTTGAGAAAAATGCCTCCATGAGATCCAGAGGTAAGGCATTTTCTCAATTAGTGATCAAGGGGGGAGGGTCCCTTGTGAGTGGTACCATCTGTGGGCTGGTAGTCTTGGGGTCTATAAGAAAGCAGGCTGAGTAAGCCAGGAGAAGCAAGCCAGTAAGCAATATTCCTCCATGGCCTTTGCATCAGTTCCTGCTCCTTGACCTGCTTGAGTTCCGGTCCTGACTTCCTTTTGTGATGAACAGCAGCATGGAAGTGTAAGCCAAATAAACCCTTTCCTCCCCGACTTGTTTCTTGGTCATGATGCTTGTGCAGGAATAGAAACCCTGACTAAGACACCTTGGAAATAAAATCTAGTCTCTCTCACCATTTAAAAATACTTTTATGTAGATATTCATTGTGCTGTTAATTATTGTCAATAAAATATTAGAAATTGCCTCAACATCAAGTACTAAGTCACAGTTGTGTCATGCAACATTGGGACCATTAATTCATTTTGAGTGAATAGTTAGTGATAATAGAAAATACTTCCTATTGGTGCTAAAAGAAAAATAAACATGATATGTTTCCTGAATCCAGTCCAATATATAGTGTTATGTGAGGTTTTAATGTCAACTTGTCACCTGAGTAGGAAGCCCTGGGGAACTGTCCAGAAATTAGTTCAAAAACTCTTCAATTTAGCTTCAAGAAAATTCTTAGAACAAAACTGAATCCAGTCATGTCCCTTGCTAAAATATCACAAGAATAGACTTAGCATCTAAGTTGCTAATATTGTTCCCCTCTGACTTGGGCTCCCACAGTTCACACTGTTCCCAGCGCTACTGCCTTCAAAGCTCCTCCTGCTAGGATGGCCTGCAACCTCACAAAATTCAGCTGCTTTCCTAGTCCAAAGCCCCCAAATTACTGCCAATATCTCCAAAACCCAGCATGGTCAGTCCTGACATAACAATACTCCACTCCTTGGTACCAACTTCTGTCTTGGTGACTTAACTCTTCTATTGCCTGAAGGCAACTTGTAAAAGAAAGCATTTAATTTGGGGCTCATAGTTCCAGAGATTAGTGGAGTCCATGGCTGTCATGATGGGAAAGCACAGCAGCGGGCAGGCAAGTATCTACTGGAGCAGTAGCTGAGAGCTTACATACTGAGAAATGACCACAAGGCAGAGATAGAGCTGACTAGAATGGTATAGGCTTTTGACATCTCAAAGACAACCCCCAGTGACGCACCTTCTCCAACATGACCACACTTCCTCTAAGGACCCACACTTCCTAATCCTTCCCAAAATTTCTACTAACTGGGAACCAAGCATTCAAACATACAAGCCTACGGGAGCCATGCTCATTCAAACAACACATCTATGATTTAGAAGATAATCTCTCTCACATAAAGGTACCTTATCTAGTTATAAATGTTTTATGAAATATAATATAATAATATCTTCCCCTTCACTCCAAACCCTCTCAATATCCTTCCTTGTTTTCTTTGAAATGCATAGCCTCAGAGCTGAAGAAATGGCTCAGAAGTTTAAGAGCATTTGTTATTCTTGCAGAGTACCTGGGTTCAGTTCCCAGTAACCATATGATAGTTCTCACTCATCTGTAACCTCCAGTTCCAGAGAACATGACACATAAATAAATATTTTGTAAAGATTTATTTATTTATTTCATGTATGTGGGTACACTGTTACTGAAGAGGGCATCAGATCCCATTATAGCTGGTTGTGAGCAACCATGTGGTTGCTAGGAATTGAACTCAAGACCTCTGGAAGAGCAGTCAGTGCTCTTAACAGCTGAACCATCTCTCCAGCCCAATAAATAATTTTTTAAAAAAAGAAAAGAAAAAGAAATGCATGGCCTCTTTTTCATTAACTTTTGTTACATACATATACGTATATATACTTCCATTCTGAAATGCAGCCTGCTCTGTCTACGGAATGCTACTTGTATATATGTTTTCAGCCCTGAGAGTTTACCATTGGTGTGCCCTTTCCTATGGAAGACTATTTCTCCACTGTCTGCATTCCTTACTTGCCTACAGTTCTTCATGTAGGGTTGAGACCTCTTGGGCTTTCCCCTGTCCACATTGCCATGACTACTGTTATTGTTCTGGTTCAGCTCATGTTTAGGCAGTTACATTGTGATACTTTATGAATGTAGCTTCTCTCCACAAATTTTCTGCTCCTCTGGTTCTTACAATCTCCCTGCCCCACCCATCCCCAGTGACTCCTGATCCATAAGTCAGGGAGGTGATTTTTAGGTGTAGTCTTTGGGACTAAGTTTCACAACTCTTCATTTCAATTGGTTGTGGTTTTCTGTAATAGTTTCTATTACAAAAAGAAGTTTCCTTGATGAGGGGTGAGGACTACACTTCTCTGTGGGTTGAAGGACAGGGATTATGCTGGTTTGGTGAAGTGGCAGTTGTAGGTTCTCCTCCAAGATCCATGACTTCACTACCCCTGGGGAGTTGGCTAGGGCTCCAGTACCAGCAGGTCTTAAATCTGTTTAAGGTAAGCTGGGTACCATTAAGGCATGCACACCACTACTGTACCTTTAAGGCTATCATGTCATGCTGGTCATTGTTGTGCCTTATAGGCATCATAGCTAGGCAAGACTGTTGGCTGCCTCCCTAGTTGGAAGCTTGCATGGCACCTGATGTTATCATGAAAGCTAGTTCTCCAGGAGGAGCCATTCAGGCCATTCCCAGCTCTGCATGGTGTCTTCAGCAATAGGGACTTAACTTCTACCTTTGGGGATAACCAAGGGCAATTGCAATAGCCTATGGGTTTGGGGACTCCTTTGGACAACCACAACTCAAAGACGACTTCTCATGCCTGGTGTTTGGGTTCTCGTTAGATGGTCTTTGGCCATTGCAAAGAGCATTTAGTAGCCCAGGTAGAAAATTTTCATTTAACTATATAAGTGTGTTTATATGCCACCTTACCTGTATTATAGGCATTTTAGGTTGTCATATGATTCTAACGACTTTTTCAGATATCCTTACTGTTTTTTTTTTTACCTCCCCTCTCTCCTTCCATATTTATCTCCCCTCTTTATTTTTTCTCCTTTTAAAATTATTATTAATCATTCCATTCATTTACATCTCAAATGATATCCCACTTCCCGGTTACCCCCTACACCAATCCCCCATCCCATGTTATCCCACTTTCCGGTTACTCCTCTGCCAACCCCACATCCCACATCTGCCCTCCCATCTCCCTTTTGCCTCTGTGAGGGTGCTCTCCCACCCACCCATACTCTCCCACCCCACCGCTCCAGCATCACCCTACTCTGGGGCATCAAACCTCCCTGGGACCAAGGGCCTTTCAACCCTTGTTGTCAGGCAAGGCCATCCTCTGCTACATATGTATCTAGAGCCATGGATCCCTCCAGGAACACTCCTGGGTGGTCTAGTCTCTGGGAGAACCGGGTGGTCAGGTCAGCCTATGTTGCAATTCCCCTTTGCTCCTTGAGTTCTTCTGCCAGCTCCCCTACCAGGTTTCCTGAGTTCAGTAGGGTGGTTGGCTCCAAGCAACTGGATCTGTATTGGTCAGTTGCTGGCACACTTGGCTCCTGTCAGCAAGCGCCTCTTGACCACAGCAACAGTGTTGGGTCTGCAGACACCAACCTGGGGCCGTTTCCCAGTTAGCCATTCCTTCAACTTCAATCTCTGTTTCATTTTTTTTGTTCTTCCTTTGAACAGAAACATTTCTGGGTTAAAAACCAAACAAACTTTGAGATGGGTGGTTGGCCCCATCTCTTGACCAAGGGCCGTGCCTATCTACTGGAGGTGGTCTCCACAGGTTCTATTTCCCCCTGCTCTGCTCATTATGGCTAAAGTCAATCCCGTTGGGTCCTGAGAACCTCACAATTCTCTGGTATCTGGGACCCTCCAGTGGCTATCCCAAGTTCTTCATCCCCCCTGCTACCTATTTTTATTCGATTTCCTGACCTTCTGTACCTCTCTCACTTCTCCTCCAGATTCTGATCTGTCACCCTTATTACCTCCTCCACCTCCTCCTTTCCCCCTCTCTTGTCCCCCTCTCCTTCCAACTCCCACAATGGTCCTGTTCCCCCCTCAGTGCAGGACTGGAGCATCCATCCTGGTCTTCCTTCTATGCTCCAAATGGTCTGTAGGCTGTATCATAGGCACTGTGAGATTTTGGATTAGTATCCACTTATTAGTGAGCACATACCATGTGTGCTCTTTTGAGTCTGGGTAACCTCACTCAGGATGATATTTTCTAGTTCCATCCATTTGCCTGTGAATTTCATGAACTCATTACTTTTAATAGCTGAGTAGTACTCCATTGTGTAAATGCACCACATTTTCTGTATCCATTCCTCTGATGAGTTGGGTTGTTTCCAGCTTCTGGCTATTATAAATAAGGCTGCTATGAACATAATGGAGCATGTGTCCTTGTTATATGTTGGAGCATCTTTTAGATATATAACCAGGATCGGTAGAGCTGGATCTTCAGGTAGAGCTATTTCCAATTTTCTCAGGAACTGCCAGACTGATTTTCAAAGTGTTTTAATAGCTTTCAGTCCCATCAGCAATGGAAGAATGTTCCTCTTTCTCCATATCCTCACCAGCATCTGCTGTCACCTCCGTATTTGAGCTTAGCCATTCTGACTGGTGTAAGGTGGAATCTCAGGGTCATTATGTTTTGCATTTCCCTGATGACTAAAGATGTTGAACATTTCTTTAAGTGTTTCTCAGTCATTAGAGATTCCTTGGTTCAGAATTCATTATTTACCTCTGTACTCCACTTTTTAATGGGGTTATTAGGTTCTCTGAAGTTGGCCTTCTTGAGTTCTTTGTATATTTTGGATATTAGCCCTCTATCGGACATAGGATTGGTAAAGATCTTTTTCCAATCTGTGTGTTGCCACTTTGTCCTATTGATAGTGTCCCTGGCTTTACAGAAGCTTTGCAATTTCATGAGATCCCATTTGTCAATTGTTGATTTTAAAGCATAAGTCATTGGTTTTCTGTTCAGGAAGTTTTCCCCTGTACCCAAGTTTTCAAGGCTCTTGCCCACTTTCTCTTCTATTAGGTTCAGTGTATCTGGTTTTATGTGAAGGTCCTTGATCCATTTAGACTTGAGCTTTGTGCAAGGAGATAGGTATGGCTCAATTTGCATTCTTCTACATACAAATCACCATTTGAACCAGCACCATTTGTTGAACATGCTGTCTTTATTCCACTGAATGGTTTTAGCTTCTTTGTCAAAGACCAAGTGTCCATAGGTGTGAGAGTTCATTTCTGGGTCTTCAGTTCTATTCCACTGATCAACTTGCCTGTTTCTGTACTAATACCATGCAGTTTTTTTTAATCACCATTGCTCCATAGTACAACTTGAGGTCAGGGATGATGATTTCCCCAGAAGTTCTTTTATTGTTGAGAATAGTTTTCACTATCCTAGGTTTTTTTGTTATTCCAAATAAATTTTAGAATTTCTCTAAGTGTATGAAGAATTGAGTTGGAATTTTGATAGGGATTGCACTGAACCTATAGACTGCTTTTGGTAAGATGACCATTTTTACTATATTAATCCTACCAATCCATGAGCATGGGAGATCTTCCATCTTCTGAGGTCTTCTTCGATTTCTTTCTTCAGAGACTTGAATTTCTTGTCATACAGATCTTTCTCTTGCTTGGTTAAAGTCACACCAAAATACTTTATATTATTTGTGACCGTTGTGAAGGGTGTTGTTTCTCTAATTTATTTCTCATCCATTTTATCCTTTGAGTAGAGGAAGGCTACTGATTTTCTTGAGTTAATTTTGTATCCAGCCACTTTGCCTAAAGTTGTTTATCAGCTGTAGAAGCTCTCTGGTAGAATTTTTGGGGTCGCTTATGCATATTATAATATCATCTACAAATAGTGATATTCTGACATCCTCCTTCCCTATTTGTATCCCTTTGATCTTTTTTTGTTGTCTAATTGCTCTGGCTAGAATTTGAGTACTATATTGGACATGTAGGGAGAGAGTGGGCAGCATTGTCTAGTTCCTGATTTTAATAGGATTGCGTTGAGTTTCTCTACATTTAGTTTGATGTTGGCTATTGGTTTGCTGTATGTTGCTTTTGTTATATTTAGGTATGGGCCTTGAATTCCTGATCTCTCCAATACTTTTAACCTGAATGGGTGTTGTATTTTGTCAAAGGCTTTTTCTACATCCAATGAGATGATCATGTGTTTTTTTCTTTGAGTTTCTTTATGTAGTGGATTACATGGATGGATTTCTGGGTCTTGAACCATCCCTGCATCCCTGGGATGAAGCCTACTTGATCGTGGTGAATGATTGTTTTGATGTGTTCTTGGATTCGGTTTGCAAGAATTTTATTGAGTATTTTTGCATCGATATTCATAAGGGAAATTGATCTGAAGTTCTCTTTCTTTGTTGGGTCTTTTTGTGGTTTAGGTATTAATGTAACTGTGGCTTCATAGAAAGAATTGGGTATATTCCTTCTGTTTATATTTTATGGAATAGTTTGAGGAGTATTCGTATTAGATCTTCTTTGAAGGTCTGATGGAATTCTCCACTAAACCCATCTGGCCCTGGACTTTTTTTTTTTTTTTTTTTTTTTGGTTGGGAGACTTTTAATGACTGCATCTATTTCCTTGGGGTTTATGGGGCAGTTTAGATTGTTTATCTGATCCTGGTTTAACTTTGGTACCTGATATCTGTCTAGAAAATCATCCACTTTATCCAGGTATTCTAGTTTTGTTGAATATAGACTTTTGTAGTAGGATCTGATTATTTTTTTAATTTCCTCGGATTCTGTTGTTATGTCTCCCTTTTCCTTCATGATTTTGTTAATTTGGATACTGTCTCTGTGCCCTCTGGTTAATCTCACTAAGGGTTTATCTATCTTGTTGATTTTCTCAAATAACCAGCTCCTAGTTTTGTTGATTCTTTGTATAGTTCTTTTTGTTTCTACTTGGTTGATTTCAGCCCTGAGTTTGATTATTTTCTGATGTCTACTCCTCTTAGGTGTATTTGCTTTTTTTGTTCTAGATCTTGCAGATGTGCAGTCAAGCTGCTAGTGTATGCTCTCTCCAGTTTCTTTTTGAAGCTACTCAGAGCTATGAGTTGTCCTCTTAGCACTGCTTATATTGTGTTCCATAAGTTTTGGTATGATGTGCCTTCATTTTCATTGAATTCTAAAAAGTCTTTAATTTCTTGTGGGACTGTGAAAGTCAGCCTGGTTTCTGGTTGAGCTAAGGTTTAACACCACCACCCCCCGACGAACCCAGTAGGGAATCCCCAGCAGGGGACAACCATACAGGCATTTGCCATGCTCCTAGGAACCAGGCTCCTGACACAAGGCCGAATCTCTCCATAGATCTGTGACTACTGATCATGTAGCCTCAAGTCCCTCCACAGGTAGAGGCATAGTCATGTAGCCTCAAGATATCCCCATGTTAATGAGGTACCTAGAGGCTTAGCCACTCCCCTTCCCAGCCAGTATTTCAACCTCGCCCCTCCCTGAGGTCTCGGGGGTACGGATTCACTCATGCCACTCTCTGTCATGACAATAAATGCCCTGAAACTCTGGACTGTCTCTCTTTATTGGGATCCACCCTGGGGAACAATGGAACAGGCCTTTGTCTAAAAAGCCATGTCTAGTCTCCCGCAGAAGGCCTCCCAGTGCTCCCAACCATTGCCACTACCAAACCAAACCAAATGAGCTAGCCTGCAACAAGCCACAAAGCCCTGTCCCTGGCAGAGTCCAGCCAGTCTCCTCCCTGCTTTTCCCCTCTTGTACCAGGACACCTCCAGCCTGCAGGCCCTCACTTCATTCTCAGCTCTTCTGTGGCATCCAGTGGTGCCTGAGATGCCCAAGAGCATGGGAACCCTACAGAGCTGGCTTCCAGCAGTCCCAGGGACCCCAGGCTGTGCTTCTCCCACAGGTGCCGTGGGGTGAGTGAGGTCAAACTTCTCGCATCTCATCTCCTCCAGAAGCCTGAGTCCTGGGGGCAGATGTGGGAGTCCACTACCACCTCCAGTTTAATCCAACAATTTCTTTCATTCTTTCTTCCCTGACCAAGTTATCATTGAGTAAATAGTTGTTCAGCTTCCATGTATATGTGCCCTTTCTGATGGTTTTGTTGTTATTGAAAACCAGCCTTAGTCAGTGGTGGTCTGATAGAATATATTGGACTAATTCAATGTTCTTGTATCTATTGATGTTCGCTTTGTGTCCAAGTATATGATCGAGTATATGGTACACTGAGCAGGTACCATGAGGTGCTGAGAAGAGGGTATGTTGTTTTAGGGTAAAATGTTTGTAGATATCTGTTAAATCCATTTGGTTCATAACCTCTATTAGTTTCACTGTGTCTCTGTTTAGTTTCTGTTTCCATGATCTGTCCATTGGTGAGAGTGGGGTGTTGAAATCTCCTACTATTATTGTGTGAGGTTCAATGTGTGTTTTGAGCTTTAGTAGCATTTCTTTTACAAATGTGAATTCCCTTGCATTTGGGGCATAGGTGTTCAGAATTGAGAGTTCATCCTAGTGGATTTTTCCTTTGATAAATATGTAGTGACCTTCCCCATCTTTTTTGATAATTTTGGTTGAAAGTCTATTTTGTTGGATATTAGGGTGGCTACTCCTGCTTGTTCCTTAGGACCATTTGCTTGGAAATTTTTTTCCATCCTTTTATTTTTGAGAGAATGTCTGTCTTTGACTCTGAGGTATGTTTCCTGTGTGCAGCAAAATGCTGGATCCTGTTTATGTATCCAGTCTATTAGTCTATGTCTTTTTATTGGGGAATTGAGTCCATTGATGTTGAGAGATATTAGGGACCAATGATCCTTGCTTCCTGTTATTTTTGTTGTTAGAGTTGGAATTATGTTTGTGTGTTTCTCTTCTTTTGAGTTTCTTGTGAAAAGATTAATTTCTTGCCTTTTCTTGGGTGTATTTTCCCTCCTTGTGTTGGACTTTTCCCTCTATTATCCTCTGTAGGGCTGGATTAGTGGAAGGATATTGTGTAAATTTGGTTTTGTCTTGGAATATTTTGGTTTCTCCAACTATGGTAATTGAGAGTTTTGCTGAGTATAGTAGCCTGGGATGGCATTTTTGTTCTCTTAGGGTCTGTATGAGATCTGCCCAGGATCTTCTGGCTTTTATAGTCTCTGGTGAGAAGTCTGGTGTAATTCTGATAGGTCTGCCTTTATATGTTACTTGGCCTTTTTCCCTTACTGCTTTCAATATTCTTTCTTTGTTCTGTGCATTTGGTGTTTTGATTATTATATGACGAAAGGAATTTCTTTTCTGGTTCCATCTGTTTGGTGTTCTGTAGGCTTCTTGTATGTTTATGGGCATTTCTTTCTTTAGGTTACAAAAGTTTTCTTTTATAATTTTGTTGAAGATGTTTGTTGACCCTTTGAGTTAGGAATCTTCACTCTCTTCTATACCTATTATTCTTAGGTTGGGTCTTTTCATTATGTCCTGAATTTCTTGAAAGTTTTGAGATAGGAGCTTTTTTTTTTTTTTTTTTTTTTTTTTTGTATTCTCCTTGACCTTTGTGTCTATGTCTTGTATCTTCTGCCACTGAGATCCTCTCTTCTATCTCTTGTATTCTGTCGGTGATGCTTGCATCTGTGCCTCCTGTTCTCTTTCCTATGTTTCCCATCTCCAGGGTTGTCTCCGTTTGAGTTTTCTTTAATGATGCTGCTTCCTTTTTTAGATCCTGGACAGTTTTGTTCAGTTCCTTCATCTGTTTGATTGCATTTTCCTATATTTCTTTAAGGGATTTATGTGTTTCCTCTTTAAGGGCTTCTACTTGTTTACTTGTGTTCTTCCATATTTCTTTATGGGAGTTATTTATGTCCTTCTTAAAGTCCTCTATCATCTTCATGAAATGAGAGTTTAGATCTGAATCTTGTTTTAAGGGTATGTTTGGGTATCCAGGACTTGCTGTGCTGGGAGAACTGGGTTCTGATGTTGCCATGTTAAATTGGTTTCTGTTGCTTTTGTTCTTATCCTTGCCTCTAGCCATCTGGTTATCTCTGGTATTATCTGGCCTCCCCATCTCTGACTGGAGCCTGTCCTTCCTGTGATCCTGTGATCTTGGGAGTTGAGCTGCAACTGGAGTGTGGGCTGTCTGTGGGGGATACTCTACTCCTAGTCTACACAGCTGGAAACTGAAAGGCACACGGGTTTCTGGATAGGCGGGGAATCTGCTTCTCTGGGTGGCAGGGGTCCAGTACACTGGGGGAGAGGGGTGGTTAAGGTCTCACCTGTGAAGCTGGATGTGTCTGAATACCTGGGGAGTCTAGCTGCAACTGGGGTGTGGGCTATGTGGAATCTGGTCCGGCGCCTGGTCTCTGCTCCCAGCTAGCACAGGTGGGAACTGCTATCCTGCTCTTTAATCAAAGCCTCATTTTTCAATTTCCCCATCAGATTACTTATACCCGGCTATCCCCCTTTCTGTTGCTCCCTGAACCAAAATCCCTTTTTACTGATTTTCTACATTACTTCAGGATATATACTTACAACTAGATATTTGGCGCTAGGACCCACAAATCTTTTCTAGTTCCTTTCATTTATGTGAAATTGTCAAGATTTCATTTTTCTTTATATAATACTAAAATTTCATAGTGTATATGTACCACATTTTCATTGCCTGTCCTTCGGTTGAAGGGCATTTAGGATGCCTCCATTTCCTAGATATTGCTAATAAAGTGGTCAGTAAGGTTTTATATTTTTCATGAAAAATGTAGCTAAGCTATATAACCAGCAGATGGCAATAATGACCTATAAATCAGTATTTTAAAGGTTTTTGTTGTTTTTGGTTTTGTGGTTGGTTGGCTGGGGGAGTTGGGGTTTTTTGTTTCTTTCTTTCTTTCTTTGTTTTTTACTCAAATCAGCATTTCTTTACTCTTTCTCTAAACAACTACTTCCTGATCAGCAGATCAGTTTAGACTTGGTGATACTCCTCCTGTCTCGGCCTATCAAGTCTTGGGATTAGAAGCAAATGCTATTCTGGCTGGAAGAATGCATTTTCACATGAAAAAAATTTGCAGCCTTGTGCTAGATCAGTGCATGAAATATGAAATTTAGAGAAACTCCAAATGTAACACCAAATAAAGACAATTCAAACTCATAAAGGTATCTTTGTGACCAGTGTTTAGTTTCCCAAATAAATTTAGTTTTTGTGTCACTGAAAGCCCTCCTTTCCCCGTTAAGTTCAATATTTTTATTTTGTTTGTTTTTCTGTTTTTAGCTTTGAACAAACACACAGGCACAAATTTAAGCAGTGAAGTTCTAGCTATTTCTAGCCTGGTTATATAAAGCAAAGTGTGTGAACAGTTCAGCCACTACAATTCTGAAAACTTTAGAGACCTGTCACTCACCATTAAAACATTTGGAACAACTGGTTTCATGTAAATTAATATTCTGTTCATGCGGTTTCACAACATCTTGTATAGTAAGGTAGTTTTTCTTTTTTGTTTACATTTTTAATTTTTCGTACAACGTATTTTGATCATATTTTTCCAAATCTTCCCAGATTCTCTCTACCCCTTTACTAACCCAACTTCATGTCTTTTCTTTCTTGTGGACCTCCCCCCAAAGAAACTAAAGGGAAACAGAACAAAACAAGACAAGACAAAAATTACCCACACACACACCACCAAAAAAAAACAAAAACAAAAACAAAAGCAAAAAACCAAAGGCCCACAAAAATTTCATTTTGCATTAGCCAACCAGTTCTGTACATGGGGCCTGCCCTGGAATGCAATATTCCTAGCAGGTATCAATCATAGATAGTTTCCTGGTATGCCACCAAACTGGAAAATCTACAAGAAATGGGCAAATGGCTTAGTAAATATGATCTATGAAAATTAAATCAAGATGAAATAAACAATTTAAACTAACACATTACTCATAGTAAAATAGCAGCAATAATTAAAATTCTCCCAACCAGGGGCAGGAGAGGTCACCCAGTGGTTTAGGGTACTGGCTATTCTTCCAGCGATCAGGGTTTGATTCCTACCACCCACATGGCAGCTCCAGTTCCAGGACCCAATGCCCTCTGCTGGCCTCTGTGGGCACCATGCAAGACCTGTATATATAAATTTTAATTTAATTGAGAAAAACAAACAGCAAAAACCTCCCAACCAGAAAAGCCCAGGACCAGAGATGGATTCAGCACAGAATTTTTCCAGACTTTAAACAAAGAACTAATGCCAATACTCCTCATGTAATTCCTTAAAATAGAAACAGAGATAACATTTCCTAATTCTTCTTATGATGCCACAATTATCCTGATATGAAATCCGCATAAAGACTCAAGAAAAAAAAAGGAATTATAGACCAATATCCTTTATGAACATAGATGTAAAAATTCTCAAAGTACTTGTAAACTGAATTCAAGAACACATCAGAAATATTTTCTACTATGAGGCCATGGAGATGGCTCAGAACATTGGCTACTCTTCCAGAGGACCTAGATTAGGTTCCCAGCACCCACATAGTGGCTTGCAACCATCTGTAGTTCCAGAGGATCCAACATTCCTTCTGCCCTCCTTGAGTATTGCATGAATGTGATGCACAAGGAAACATACAGGTAAATACTCATAGATACTAAGTAAGTAAATAAATAAATAAATATTGTAAAGAGGTTATCCACCATGGTCACATTGTTTCCACTCCAGAGATACAGGGTTGGTTCAACATATCCAAATCAATAATTGTAACAGGAAAAATAAACAGACTGGAAGACAAAATGCACACAATCATCTCCTTAGATGCAGAAAAGGCATTTGACAAAAATTCCAGAACTAGTTATTCACAAAGATGATAAAAAAGTTCTTAGTGCCTCATAATTATGTGAGCTGTATAGTTGAATCTCATTCCAAAATTATAGGATGATGCCATTTAGTTTTCTTGTTCAATTATCCCCCTGTAAGAGATTGCCTATAGGTCCAAAGATAAAAATCAATCTCTTTGTTTTATAATGTGTTACAATGTTTTTTATCCAAAAGGGTTGACTTTCCAGCTCAGCCTGGCTCTACCCTGAGACCCTCCTGCCTCAGTTATGCTCCTTGATGCCTCTACTAAAAACTGTCTTTGATGTCTTGTATTTGATAGAATACCTGTGTGTGGTCTCTCAGAAGTTGTTGCCATGCCTTTCCAGATGCATTTCTGAAATTAAGGGAGCAGAGGCTTATTTTGGCTCCCAGAGCAAGAGCTAAGTGCTTGCTCATATCAGTACCAATAAACAGAAAAGTGGGCACAGGTGCCCTTCTGAACCTCGGCTCTTGAGTTGGTGCTATCTTCCTTCGCCAGTTAATCACTTCCTGGAAATGTCCTTACAGGCACTTCTACCAGTGTGCCTTAGTAGTGCTCTTAATGATCAAGTTGGTAATTTAATTACTAGGGATCAAGTTACCTGAGCGAGGTAACTCAGTCACAAAAGAACGAACGTGGTATGTACTCACTGATAAGTGGATATTAGCCCAAACGTTCGGAATACCCAAGTTTCACTTTACAGTAACCACTGGACTGAGAGTGAGGTCCCAGATGGAGGAGTTGGAGAAGGGACTGAAGGAGCTGAGGGAGTTTGCAACCCCATGAAGGGAGCAACAGTGTCAACTGGCCTGACCCCCTTGGTCCTCCTGGAGGCTGGACCACCAACCAAAGAATACACATGGAGGAACCCATGGTTCAGACCACATATATGGCAGAGGAGGGCCTTGTTGACCATTAAGGGGAGGAGAGGCCCTTGGGCCTGAGGATATTAGAGGCCCCAGTAAAGGAGAATGTCAAGGTGGGAATATGGGAGTGGGTGGGCAGGTGGGTGGGAGGTGGAATACCCTCATAGAGGTGGGGAAGGGGAGGGGATCAGGGGTTTCCAAAGAGGAGACCTAGAAAGGGGGAAACATTGGAAATGTAAATAAAGTATCAAAAAATAAAAAATAAAAAAAATAAAAAGACTGCCAGGCCTTTGTTTGGTACAGCAGAGTCTATCTCCATATATACACTGACTCAACCCTCAAGACAAATACACAAGTTCAAAGTGCTTCAACCACTGAACCATCTTCCTAGTCCCGGATTTTGTAGTCTTAATGAAGTGTGTACACCTGGTTCAGACACGTCAAGACAAATGTGACTTCACCAAGCCCTTCTGCACATGGCTATCTCTGCTTCTACTTCTCTGCTTTGTTGTGACAGCCTAGTGGAGCTTACTCAGATACCAACCTCATGCTCTTTGCACATTGCAGTCACCAAAATTGTGTCAAGTAACCCTCTTTGTGTAAAAGTTG
Organism: Uromys caudimaculatus; assembly: GCA_028551405.1. NCBI lineage: Eukaryota > Metazoa > Chordata > Mammalia > Rodentia > Muridae > Uromys > Uromys caudimaculatus. The sequence continues at coordinate 90,166,638 of CM052706.1, read as the reverse complement.
CCCAGACTTCAATACTTTGTGAAAATAGCACAAAATAAATCAAGAGCGCAGACCTTTTAAATTTTTTGATGAAGTAGGAATCTTTGTTTTCGGTGTTGTAGAGTATCCTGGTTGAGTACAGATGGGTTGACATCTCCACATCAGCGTGATCAAGACTCATCTTTCATTCCTCAAACGGCAATGATGCATCTACCTCACCGAGTTACTGCAAAAGTTAAGAGACTGCACATAGTCATACATACTGTAAAGGTCTTGCAAATTGTAGCAGCAATTGTCACTATCCCCAGGTTTGGAATAATTTTCTCCTGGGAAGCCCAAGATCTAGTTATGATTTTTTTTCTAGTGGGGGAGAAGAGATGAAAATGAAGTAATATAACTTGATAACCCAGGTGTCAAAGCTTTGAGACATCAGAAATAACTATTTGAAGAAAAGTGAGGTGCAAAGAATATTCTAGGGTGCCCCTCCCCCTTAATGCCAAGTACATAAGACTTGCCTGATACTCAAAAGTTTTGAAAGGGTGCGAATTAAACTTACAGAACTAAAATAAAGGTGTACTACTTACAGGGAGGGAACGTGCAGTTCTTACGTGTGAGTGAAGGTCTGTGTGTGCATCTGTGACAATGGCTTCCATGACAGATAGTTACAGCACAGCATATTTGTTTTGAGTACGTAATGCAATGACGTCAGTAGATTCACAGCTGTGTGGCAGCCCCATTCTCTCAGCTCATATTTACTATGACTGGCATAAACCCCACAGCCGTCCTCATACAGCCTCGCAGTCCTTTCCTCTTCTCTCTCCTCTCGGCTTTCTTTCTCTTCAGATACTCCTGTGCTGGACAGAATTATACAGTGTGTGATTGCTTCTGGCTGGCTTGTTTCACTAAGCATCATGTTTTGAAAGTCTCTCCACGCTGTCATGTTTTCTTTATTCCATTGTACGGGTGCATATTAGTCTTTGACAAACATTCACATTTTCCCATTTTGCCCGTTAAGACTTATGCTCTTGGGATTGGGGGTGGGTCATTGGTAACTTCATGTTTAGCCTTTGCATGAGCAGCCAGATATTTTCTAAAGTGGCCATGCCCACTTCAATATATAAGGGGGTGCCCACATCTCTCCTGAGGGCTTTTATCCATCCTTATGAGCACAGCTATTCTAGAGACATGCAATGACTTTGTGCTATTGTCCTGCCAACAGATTTAATTGTTTTAGAAAAGTTTTAGGTACACAGGAAAAACTTGCGGAAGCAGAGTTCTGTAACTCCTTTTCTGCCAGCCCCCCACATTCACCTATTATTGACATCTTAGATGAGTACAGTCCATGTGTTATAATTGATGAGTCAAGGTAGACATGCTTTTGGTAATCATTCTCTACTTGGCAGTAGACTTCATTCTTAGAGTTGTTCAGTCCCATGTGTTTTGACAAATGCATATTTCAGACTCAGCATTTGAGTATGATAGCAGAATTGTTTGGATCTGCTCATTCCCTACCCACCTCCCCTTCCCAAACCTAGAAGGCATTGATATGCCTAAAGTATTGGTAATATTCCTTTATATAGAATATCTTATGGTTACAGGGTTGGAACTGCGCAGTATGTAATCCTTTCCTGATATCTTTTTCTTTTTCTTTCTTTCTTTCTTTTTTTTTTTTTGTTGTTGTTTTGTTTGGGTTTTTGTTTTGTTTTGTTTTTTCCCGATGTGTTTTTTTTTTTACTTTTTTTTTTTTGATACTTTATTTACATTTCAAATGTTTTCCCCTTTCCAGGTCTCCCCTTTGGAAATGCCCTATCCCATCCCTCCTCCCCCTGCCTCTATGAGGGTATTCCCCCCCCACCGACCCACACACTCCCATCTTCCCTCCCTGATATTCCCCTATACTGGGGCATCTAACATCCTCAGGCCCAAAGGCCTATCCTCCATCTGATGGCCAACAAGGCCTCCTCTGCCACATATGTGGTCTGAACCATGGGTCCCTCCATGTGTATTCTTTGGTTGGTGGTCCAGTCTCAGGGAACACCGGGAAGTCTGGACAGTTGGCACTGTTGCTCCCTCCATAAGGCTGCAAAAACCTTCAGCTCCTTCAGTCCCTTCTCCCACTCCTCCATCTGGGACCCCATGCTCAGACCAACGGTTGCTGTTAATTGAATCTCGGGTATTCCGAACTTTTGGTCTCATATCCACTTATCAGTGAGTACATACCGTGTTCATTCTTTAGTGACTGAGTTACCTCACTCAGGATGATTTTTTCAAGTTCCATCCATTTGCCTGCAAATTTCATGAAGTCATTGTTTTTAATAGTTGAGTAGTATTCCATTGTGTAAATGTACCACATTTTCTGTATCCATTCCTCTGCTGAGGGACATCTGGGTTGTTTCCAGCATCTGGCTATTATAAATATGGCTGCTATGAACATAGTGGAGCTTGTGTCCTTATTCAAGTTGGAGCATCTTCTGGGTATATGCCAAGGAGTGGTATAGCTGGGTCCTCGGGTAGTATTATGTCCATTTTTCTGAGGGCCCACCAAACTGATTTCCAGAGTGGTTGTACCAGCTTGCAATCCCACCAGCAATGGAGGAGTGTTCCTCTTTCTCCACATCCTTGCCAGCATCTGCTGTCACCTGAGTTTTTGATCTTAGCCATTTTTGAGGTGGAATCTCAGGGTTGCTTTGATTTGCATTTCTCTGATGACTAGGAATGTTGAACATTTCTTTAGATGCTTCTCAGCCCGTTGAGTTTCCTTAGTTGAGAATTCTCTGTTTAGCTCTGCTCCCCATGTTTTGATAGGGTTATTTGGTTCTGTGGAGTCTAACTTCTTGAGTTCTTTGTATATGTTGGATTTTAGGCCTCTATCGGACGTAAGAATGGTAAAGATCTTTTCCTAATCTGTTGGTTGCCATTTTGTCCTATTGACTGTGTCCTTTGCCTTACAGAAGCTTTGCAATTTCATGAGGTCCCACTTGTCAATTCTTCATCTTAGAGCATAAGCCATTGGTGTTCTGTTCAGGGACTTTTCCCTTGTGCCCATGTGTTTGAGACTTTTCCCCACTTTCTCTTCTACTAGATTCAGCGTATCTGGTTTTATGTGGAGGTCCTTGATCCACTTGGACTTGAGCTTTGTACAGGGAGATAGGAACGGATCAATTCTCATTCTTCTACAAGTTGACCCCCAGTTGAACCAGCACCATTTGTTGAAAATGCTGTCTTTTTTCCATTGGATGGTTTTAGCTCATTTGCCAAAGATCAGGTGACCGTAGGTGTGTGAGTTCATATCTGGGTCTTTAATTCTATTCCATTAATCTACCTGCCTGTCACTGTACCAATATCATGAAGTTTTGATCACTACTACTCTGTAGTACAGCTTGAGGTCAGGGATGCTGATTCCCCCAGAAGTCCTTTTATTGTTGAGAATAGCTTTTGCTATCCTGGGTTTTTTGTTATTCCAAATGAATTTGAGGATTGCTCTTTCTAAGTCTATGAAGAATTGAGTTGGAATTTTGATTGGAATTGCATTCAATCTGTAGATTGCTTTTGGCAGGATGGCCATTTTTACTATATTGATCCTGCCAATCCATGAGCAGGGGAGAGCTTTCCATCTTCTGAGGTCTTTTTCAATTTCCTTTTTCAGAAACTTTAAGTTCTTGTCATACAGATCTTTCACTTGTTTAGTAGAGTCACACCAAAATACTTTATATTGTTTGTGACAATTGTGAAGGGTGTCATTTTCCTAATTTCTTTCTCAGTCTGTTTATCCTTCAAGTATATCAAGGCTACTGATTTGTTTGAGTTAATTTTGTATGTGGCCACTTTGCTGAAGTTGTTTATCAGCTGTAGCCGTTCTCTGGTAGAGTTCTTCTGGTCACTTAAGTATACGATCATATCATCTGCAAATAGTGAAATTTTGATTTCTTTCTTTCCAATTTGTATCCCTCTGACCTACTTTTGTTGTCTAATTGCTCTAGCTAGAACTTCAAGTACTATATTGAATAGATAGGGAGAGAGAGGGCAGCCTTGTCTAGTCCCTGATTTTAGTGGGATTGCTTCAAGTTTCTCTCCATTTATTTGAATGTTGGCTACTGCTTTGCTGTATATTGCTTTTACTATATTTAGGTATGGGCCTTGAATTCCTGATCTTTCCAAGACTTTTATCATGAAGGGATGTTGAATTTTGTCAAATGCTTTTTCAAGCATCTAATGAAATGATCATGTGCTGTTTTTTTTCTTTGAGTTTATGTAGTGGATTACATTGATGGATTTCCAAGTATTGAACCATCCCTGCATCCTTGGGATGAAGCCTACTTGTTTGTGGTGAATGATCGTTTTGATGTGTTCTTGGATTCGGTTTGCGAGAATTTCATTGAGTATTTTTGCATGGATATTCATAAGGGAAATTGGTCTGAAGTTTTCTTTCTTTGTTGGGTCTTTGTGGGGTTTTGGTATTAGTGTAACTGTGGCATCATAGAATGAATTGGGTAGTCTTCCTTCTGTTTCTATTTTGTGGAATAGTCTGAAGAGTATTGGTATTAGGTCTTCTTTGAAGGTCTGATAGAATTCTGCACCAAACCCATCTGGTCCTAGGCTTCTTTTGGTTGGGAGACTTTTAATGCGTGCTTCTATTTCTTTAGAGTTTATGGGATTGTTTAGATGGTTTATCTGATCCTGACTTAACTTTAGTATTTGGTATCTGTCTAGAAAATTGTCCATTTCATCCAGATTTTCCAATTTTGTTGCGTATAGGCTTTTGTAGTAGCATCTGATGATTTTTTGAATTTCCTCAGATTCTGTTGTTATATCTCCCTTTTCATTTCTGATTTTGTTAATTTGGATACTGTCTCTGTGCCTTCTGGTTAGTCTGGCTAAGGGTTTATCTATCTTTTTGATTTTCTCAAAGAACCAGCTCCTGGTTTTGTTGATTCTTTGTATAGTTCTTTTTGTTTCTTCTTTATTGATTTCAGCCCTGAGTTTGATTATTTCCTGCCTTCTACTCCTCTTGGGTGCATTAGCTTCTTTTTGTTCTAGAGCTTTCAGGTGTGCTGTTAAGCTGCTAGTGTATGCTCTCTCCAGTTTCTTTTTGGAGGCACTCAGAGCTATGAGTTTTCCTCTTAACACTGCTATAATTGTGCCCCATAAGTTTGGATATGTTGTACTTACATTTTCATTAAATTCTAGGAAGTCTTTAATTTCTTTCTTTATTTCTTCCTTGACCAAGTTATCATTAAGTAGAGGGTTGGTCAGCTTCCATGTGTATGTGGGCTTTCTGTTGTTATTGTTGCCATTGAAAATCAGCCTTAATCCGTAGTGATCTGATAGGAGGCATGGGGTTATTTCAATCTTATATCTGTTGAGGTTTATTTTGTGACCGATTATATGGTCAGTTTTGGAGAAGGTACCATGAGGTGCTGTGAATAAGGTATATTCTTTTGATTTAAGATGAAATGTTCTACAGATATCAGTTAAATCCATTCGGTCCATAACACCTGTTAGTTTCACTGTGTCTCTGTTTAGTTAGTGTTTCCCAGATCTGTCCATTGATGATAATGGGGCGTTGAAGTCTCCACTATTATCGTGTGAGATGCAATGTGTGCTTTGAGCTTTAGTAAAGTTTCTTTTATGAATGTGGGTGCTCTTGCATTTGGAGCATAGATGCTCAGAATTGAGAGTTCTTCTTGGTAGATTTTTCCTTTGATGAGTATGAAGTGTCCTTCCTTATCTTTTTTGATGACTTTTGGTTGAAAGTTGATTTTATCCAATATTAGAATGGCTACTCCAGCCTGTTTCTTGGGGCCATTTGCCTGGGAAATTGTTTTCCAGCCCTTTACTCTGAGGCAGTGTTTGTCTTTAACCCTGAGGTACATTTCGTGTATGCAGCAAAATGCTGGGTCATATTTACACATCCAGTCTGTCAGTCTATGTCTTTTTATTGGGGAATTGAGTCCATTGATGTTAAGAGATATTAAGGAATAGTGATTAGTGCTTCCTGTTATTTTCAATATTATTTTTATGTTTGTGTGGCTATGTTCTTTTGAGTTTGTTGAAAGATTACTTTCTTCCTTTTTCTAGGGTGTAATTTCCCTCCTTCAGTTGGCATTTTCCATCTATTGTCTTTTGTAGGGTTGGGATTGTGGAAACATATTGTGTAAATTTAGTTTTGTCGTTGAATATCTTGGTTTCAACATCAATGGTAATTGAGAGTTTTGCTGGGTATAGCAGCCTGGGCTGGCAGTTGTGTTCTCTTAAGGTCTGTATGAGATCTGCCCAGGATCTTCTAGCTTTCATAGTCTCTGGTGAGAAGTCTGGTGTAATTCTGATAGGTCTGCCTTTATATGTTACTTGACCTTTTTCCCTTACTGCTTTTAATATTCTCTCCTTGTTTTGTGCATTTGGTGTTTTGACTATAATATAATGGGAGGAATTTCTTTTCTGATTCAATCTATTTGGAGTTCTGTAGGCTTCTTGAATGTTTATATTCATCTCTTGCTTTAGGTTAGGGAAGTTTTCTTCTATAATTTTGTTGAAGATATTTACTGGCCCTATAATTTGGGAATCTTCACTCTCTTCTATACCTATTATCCTTAGGTTTGATCTTCTCATTGTGTCCTGGATTTCCTGGATGTTTTGAGTTAGGAGCTTTTTGCATTTTGCATTTTCTTTGACTGTTGTGTCAATGTTTTCTATGGTATCTTCCACACCTGAGATTCTCTCTTCCATCTCTTGTATTCTGTTGGTGATGCTTGCATCTATGACTCCTGATCTATTCCCTAGGTTTTCTATCTCCAGGGTTGTCTCCCTTTGTGATTTCTTTATTGTTTCTATTTCCATTTTTAGATCCTGGATGGTTTTGTTCATTTCCTTCGTCTGTTTGATTGTTTTCCTGTAATTCCTCTAAGGTATTTTGTGTTTCCTGTTTAAGGGCTTCTAGCTGTTTACCTGTGTTCTCTTGTATTTCTTTAAGGGAGTTATTTTTTTCCTTCTTAAAATCTTCTAGCATCATCATGAGATGTGATTTTGAATCTGAGTCTTGCTTTTCTGGTGTGTTGGGGTATCCAGGGCTCATTGTGGTGGGAGAACTGGGTTCTGATGATGCCAAGTTGCCTTGGTTTCTGTTCCTTATGTTCTTGTCCTTGCCTTTCGCCATCTGGTGTTTATCTCTGGTGTTAGCTAGTCTTGCTTTCTCTGACTGTAGCTTGTCCCCTCCTGCTAGCCTCTGAGTCAGTACTCCTTGAAGACCAGCTCTCTCTGAGAGGATTTTGGGTTTGGAGAGCTGTGGTACAGAGTCAGCTCTGGGGTGCAGTCAGAAACCAGAAGGATCCTGTCCACAGCTGTTCCTTGGTTCTTATGTCCTGATGGCTCTGCAAGGATCCCTCTTGATCCAGGAATTTGAACAGAAGTGGTGGTTTTGCCTGTGCTCGAAGGTGTGTCAGCACTCCTGGGAGACCAGCTCTCTCCTGCCACTATTTGAGTATGGAACCCTGTGTCACAGGATAAGCTCCCTGGCCACAGAAGGAAACTGGAAGACCACTCCTCAGTCCCTGTGTCCTGAGGGTTCTGGGCAGGTCCCGCTGAGCAGTGGTGCTCATCTTACCCCCACTCATGGGCTTGTCCACACTCCTGGGAGGGTAGCTTTCTCCGGGCAGTATTTGGCTATGGAGCCCTGTGGCCCAGGCTGAGGTCCCTGGGCACAGATCCCGACATCCTTCTCACTTAGCAAAAAGCATTTCCGATCCATACGTGTCTTCTCACAGCTTGACAGTGCCTCCCTTCTAATTCTTCTCTTCCTCCATTCTCTTCCTCTTCTGTATCATCTTCCTCTTGCTCTTCCTCTCTTTCTCTTAGTGCCTCCTTTCCTGCCACACTGCTGAGGATCTACCCAAGGCCTTGTGCACAATGGAGCAGCGCTCCACAACTAAGCTGCATCCCAGCCTGACACCTTTCTTTTCAATCACTGATTAATATAGCTTGTGCGGATGATGGGCATGCTGTAATCTGTCCATCTATTCACCTGCTCAGGGACATCTTGGTTGTTTCTAAGTTTTGATAAATATTTCTTAAAAACTGCTATCAGTTCACATGAAAACTTTTGTATGACTTAGGACCATATCATTTGATCAGTAGCTAAGAAAGCATAGTGATCATATGATAACAGGATACTAGCTTTGTGCAAAAATTGCAAACAATTATTGTGTCTGCACCATTCGTATTTCCCTCAGCAATAAACAGGAGTCCCTTTTTTCAGTATCCGTTCTGAATAAGCATCAGCAGGCGTTGCGCCTGGTGTCCAGTGAGTGCTACTTGTTGTTTTTAACGGATGATTCGCCGACCACATGTAATGTTGTATGACTTTCCACATGCTTATTCTCCATCTCAATATCTTCTTAGAAAATGGGCGTTTGCCTTTATTTGCCTATTTCCATTGCATTTGAAATGTCTTCTGTAGTATGGATGAAAACCCTTTATCGCATTTGTGTTTTGAAAATTTTTTTAGTCCCAATCTGTGCTCACCATTTTCATTCTTTTCATATTGTCCACTGAAAGGGTTTTAATTTGTTTGCCTTCACATGTGTCTGATGCTCATGTGTGTTTTTGAATGTGCGTGAGCACGTGTATGCATGTGTAAGATGCATGAGCATGCAGTACACATGCGTGTGGGAGGAAGATGTAAGGTGTCCTTTTCCATTACCCCCCACCTCGCATATTGAGGTGGGCTCTCTCATTTGAACTCAGAGCTCTCTGGTTTGGCCAGTCTAGCTGCCAGCATGCTCACTGGATCTTGCCTCTGCCTCCTCATGATTGGATTATAGGCGACCTCATGCCTACTCAGTGTTTTCACAGGAGCAGGAGATGTAAAGTTCAGTCCTCAAACTTCATGTAGCAAATGCTTTATGTACTGAGTACTTCCTGTGCACAAGGAGTTTTCATTTCAACAGAGTCCTTTAGATTACCCTATTGGGTTAATGAAACACACTTTTGGTGATATATTATAAAACATGAAATCAAACAAAAGCAAAACAGCAAGGTTGCCTGCTGTGCAGGCTAGTTTCATGGCAATCTGGGGTCAATTGGAAAGAGGGGAGTCTCAGTTGAGAAAATAACTCTACCAGAATGCGCCATGGACAAGCCTGTGGTATGTTTCCTTAATCAGTGATTGATGGGGGAGGGCCCAGCCCATCGTGGGTGGGGCCATCCCTAGGCTAGTGGTTCTATGTGCTATAAGAAAGCAGGCTGAGCAAACCATGGTGTGCAAGCCAGTAAGCAGCACTCTTCTGTGGCTTTTCAGTCCTTGCCTGAAGATTCCTGCCCTGAGTTCCCTAGAGCGTGGACCACAAACTGTAAGACGAAATAAACCATTTCCCCCTCGAGTTGCTTCTGCTCATGCTGTTTTATTGCCACAGTGGAAGCATACCTAAGACACACCTGGATTTTTTTCTTATATTATCCTGTGAAAGCTTTATAACTTTGTATTTTATGTTTATATACAGAATTTCCATTTAACTTTTATAGATGTAAGGTGTGTGTTTTGTATATGGACATTACAGTGTTCCAGGACAGTGCTGGAGGGGTTGCTCTCCTCCGAATTGTCTTTGCTTCTTGATTAATTATATAAACTAGCTATCTTGTTGCTTGCCTATGCTGCAAGGCTCTCTATCCAGTTGCTTTTGTCTAGTCACTTTTTAAAAACTGACGTCACTTTGTCTATTTTACTGAGGCTCTGTGGTAAGTTTTAAAGTGAGGCACAGCTGCTTCTTTGACTTGCATCATCAGTATTGAGTTGACTTGGCATATTTTTTCCTTTTTCTATATAAACTTAAATTTGTTTATAGAAACAAAGCTTTTGCTGGGGTTCTGAGTGGAATTGTGCTAAATTGATTTGTTCAAAGTTGTGAATTGATGTCTTGACAATATTTTTTCATAAAAATACCACCGTGAGCACATCTGCCACCCAAATTTAGCTTCTAATGCCCTTCCCCACTAAAAGGAGTCTAGGCTCCTTCTAGAGAAGACTGGCAAGGAACCTAAAATAGCTCATTGTAGCAGGAATTGAAGAATGTCTAAAAATGAATCAATACATGCTATCAACAAAAGAAAAGACCTTAATGATCAGATCTGGAAGAATGGAGGATTAAAATAATTATAGGTATGTTATAAACCACTCATGACTTGGAATACTTTCGTCCTGAAACACCAAACTAAGCTGAGGAGCTGTATAAATACAACATGGCATCCTGAAGTCAGTCTGCATTGAAAGAAAATATGCTCGGCCAATTGATAAAATTATAATATAGATGACAGGACATTGTTAGATTTCTTCCAGTTGCCAAAACTACTATGGTTGTTTTTTTGTTTTTAAAAATATGCTTTTAACTACTTTGGGAAATAGGCCACAGATTAAACATAGTCTCCAACATTTCAGAAGGCAGTTTCTGCACTGTGCACTTCTGTTCACATGTACCACTGCATATAAATATCAGTGCACACACGACAAAGCAAATGCAGCTTAAGGCTAAGATTGGTGAATCCAAATAGAGAACGTACAAGATTTCTTATATTTACAACATTTCTCTTAATTGTTAAATTCTTCCAAATAAGATTCTTGAAAGCATGAATTCAGCATAGACAGAAATGAAATGCTTGCAAGCAGAAGGTATAATAACACTATGTATTCTGAAGACCCATTGTGTGGAAGATAACTAAGACCTTGAATTTGGGCTCATCCTAGTTGGGACAGCCCACTTGCTATAACATCACTAAGTATACCATTGCTCATGACAGATAAAGCAGGAGTTTTTAAGATACATAGATTCAAGTTCAGGGTCAATTGACAGGAAGCATAAAATCATATGTTCCTGAGGGTTCCTTGAGTGCAGTAAGTGAGTGAAGAGAACCGAGTACAAGGAAGGGAGAAAGGCAGGCTATGAGGACAATCTTCCTTCAAGAGCAACTCCACAGCATTGCATCATAACCCAGAGCCCTATCTGGGAATGGCTGGGGGAGCTCCAGTGAAATCATATAACCCTCCTCTTTTTATCAGGTGGAAATATACAGACACCAAATGTCAGAGTATATAGATAATAAAAGGTGTAAATGTGTGATTTTTATATATATATATATATATATATATATATATACCACACCATTCTTAACAACAAAAAAACTAGTATCCACACAGTCATGCTTCTGTACAATTTGGGATAATATATAATTTTAGCTGTTTACAAATAAGATGTTATGCATCAAATATTACATAAGGTTGATAATACATTTCTGGCAGAAATAAATATATTGCACTTAAACAGAACTTCATTAAATGTTACTTCATAGTATTAGGCTTATATTTTTTCCCCATAAAACATTTCCCACACCCTTCCCACACCCCACACACTGCATTACAGTGACTTTTCTACGCAATTTGTTAATCAAATGAAGACACAGCAAACAGGGAGATTGTGACAGTCTACTGAGCAGGTGTTACAGAATCTCATACTTTAGCAAATAAAAGAAACTTCAGACTTCTGAAAAAAAATTTAAAGCAACTAAATACAATGTCTTTGTGCCTGAAGTAAAGTAAAATACAACAAATTGTATCTTTTGTCCAGATTCAGTATTACACACACACACACACACACACACACACACACACACACACACACACACACACACTATTTTCCTTGCAGGATGCTTTCACAAAGGGATAAGAGATTGAAATTGTATTAGGGAAAGAGAGGCAGATAAAGAAAGCTAGAAAATACTTATGGATTATTAACACATCAAATTCTTATAACTGTGCCTTTCTATGATTAAGCTTGCAGATGGAAGATGTTTTGGTATTTTATAACTGGTATACAATAGTAAGCTGTGACAAAGGGGCTTTTATACTTCCTTAAAGTTTTAAAAGTTTATAATCTTCCCTTTGGTGTTTATAGCAATGCCTTTCATTCTAAAACAATATGAAAATGTATATAAAACCCATCCTTCCCTCCATAACTCTATAGAGGAACAAATTAAATGTTTTATCTTTTGTCTGCTGCTTTGTCAGAGTGAGTATTGTTTTGTTTGCAATAATTATCAGTTCCTAGCCCAATTAATAATGGAAGTAGTTTTTCTTACTAGGCAGAATACAGAATAAGAACATGAATTTAAATGCAGTACCTTAGCCTGCTCATTAGTGACTAAACCACCACTAAGTTTACCCACCTATCTAAGGGGGTGGGAAGTTCTCCCATCTGTTTTATTTGTTAGTGATTTTTCTCAACATAATTGGCCCTTAAATAAGCAATGTAGCTTGAAAAGATCATCTGAAATCAAGAAATAGGATAAATCTCCTCACATCTCCCTGAAATGCTCATAGGCAGTGCAAGACATGAGGCTTCGCCACTAAGAAGAGGTCTTGAGTTTGCAAAGGATTCACTTCCTTTTTGGTTTTTTTTTTTTTTTTTTTTTTTGGGGGGGGGGGTGTACTGTTGTATCTTGAGAGGCAAAAGAGCAGACATTTGTCCAGTGGTTAGGGAGGTAAGATCTTAGAATGCCCCAGAAGTCAGTGCAGCTCTTACCCAGGCTTCTGCTAGACAATAAACCTGTGTGGAGAGCCTCCTCTGTAGCACTCATCATAAATGCTGATAAGCTTCTAGACAAGACTCCTGTGTTAGAACTGACAGTGCCAGCAATGGAGCAGAAAGTCACTGAGCTAGACAATGGTACCAGACAACTGTTGATTTGTCACACACAACTGGAAGTATTTCCACAAGAACTGCTAAGGACAGGAACTGGGTGCGATGGTTCACTTGATAAGGGATGGGCACAGCTCAACTTGGAATTATCGAGGGATATTTTAAAACTAGAGTGTAAGTGAGACTTCCTGAGTTATGAGCAAGTCCGTTAGAGCTCAATAAAGGAAGCCTGGCCAGGCCTCTTCAACAGCACTTTTTTTGGCCATGTTTTTTCACAATGTGATATCCATAAGGAGGAAGCCCTGAATTATTCCAAATGTATTTTAAGTCTTAGTTCTTATTATTCATTTGTATTTATCAGTTAATATCTGATAAAGTTTTGGTGGAACAGACTTTGGGATTTTAAATGGTAAACTCTCCAAGGATTAATAAAAATTGACAACCAAAATAAATCAGAAAGGCTCAGGTGGCCCCAGACTCAAGTGCCAGGCACTCACATGGTGCTGTTTCTCTTGGGAGGTTTCTGTCTGATTTATGAAATACCAACAGGGGAAACAAACACCCGGTGAGGATTTTTAGGGAGAATGTTTTCAAGAGCCCTCTTTGCTGTCCATCCTGTATTTCAGTGAGTTTCATCCCCATGTTGCCTAATTACAAGCAAAATTATAATGTCAGAAAATACCAGCAAAAGATCATATTTAACAGCAATTAAAATACTGTGAGGCACACCAATTCATAAAACTATAAAAAACAATATTAAAACAATTCTTTCATTCTCATGAAAAAGAAAACACAGGCATGCATTTAGAATCTCACTTTTGAATCTCAACATCTACCAGGGGAGAGACAAGGGGCACCCTGCACAGTTGTGCCTTGTTTGTTTGTTTGTTTGTTTGTTTTTTCTGCTCTAAATAGCAGCACTTTATTCCAAGGTACTTCTGCAAGAGGCCAATTATTAAATATCAATCTCCTACCCTTGCTCTTTGGGCATTTATTTTAAACATCACTCACAACGGGTTTTTAAGAGAAATGCACATCTGTATTTCGTCTGGAAACCAACTACCTGTGGATACTACTACAAGACACACAAGAAGCTGGATTCACCTGCAGCATCTGACATGAGAGTTTAAAATAATTTTGATAACAGTTCATGCTTCTTTGTAAGTGAACTATGGAATTTTGGTGGAGAATATCAAGTGCAAAAACCTCAAACCAGCATCCCACACTCAGGCTGAGTATGGTGCCTTGTTTCATAGACTGGACTTGGCCTGGGAAGTCATCCCACATGGAAAAGCCTAACATTAAAACTACCAAATAAACCTGCATAGTGATGTGGTAAGTATGTTGCATTTACGCCTAAATACACTTCTACTGTCAGGAGAGCTAGTTTCCATACCTTTGAGCACAGGCAATACTTTTGAAGGAAGAACAGAGTAGAATTAAAACTTCATATAAAAAATTTAAACTAAAATAAAGTTCAGGTGACCTCCATGAAGCAAACTGGTCACATCCCATAGGTGGAACACACTGTCTTCAAAGCTGAAAGTCTAATGACTTTAATAAAGGGAAACGAACTATTGCAAAATACCAGATGTGTCACCCTGACTGTAAATGCTAAGATACGTGTTACTCAGAAATAAGATAGTGGTTACACGGAAGTAAAACATAAGCTCTGGTTCATACAAAAAAGAAAGCTTAAGAAGATAGCAAAAATTGGATGAAGCTCTTGTTTGCTGATAAGAACTGTTAGCATTTCTGTCAGGGAGTCACTGAATTAACATGCAGTTTCATATTAGGGACCGGGGAAGATGGAAAGAAGTGTTACACAGTCAGACAGGAGAAACCAGCTACGGGACACGTCCATGCCCATGAGCATACATGAGAACGCGGTAAACCATGCACATGGAGAATTGCCCTTGGCAAATCCCTGACAATGATGGAAGTAGCAATAAAGCAGATTTATATTTTAAAAAAATCAGAATTTGACCCAGTGTGTTTTAATGTGCAAAAGGCCTCCTGACACTGGAGTGAAAATGAAGAGGACTTTTGTTCCCATGGCAGAGAACTTCCCCTCAGAAGAGAGCCACCAGATTTTGATTGTGTGAAGGAGAGCCCCAGCCATGACCATGCATGGGCTCTGGACGGGTCCTCAGTGGCTATGTCAGCAGCCTGTCGATAACGCAGCCCCCAAAAGCCAACCTCTTTGATAATGAGAGAGCTTCTTACTTTAAAATGGCATATAGAGGGTTTTCACTACATAACTGCAAAGTTGTTGCAAGAAAAAGAATTATTAGGAAAAAAAGAAAGGGGAGTGAAGACAGAGTTTATGGCGTCAAGGCCTGTGGATATGGCAGGAACTTGGTAAAGGTGTTACCACGTATTCATTCACACCACAGGATGTACTAGCACCAACTCTGCCCCTTCTGCAGCGAGCTGACACAGAGGAAAGTAAACAAGCTTAAACTACAGCTCTACAAACATATCACTATTGGCTTCCATGTCCTACCGGGAGAAACGGACTTGAGTTAGTCGTGTCAACGTGGTATATAGTATTGCCTTCTGTATGATGCTGTGAACTTGTTGAAAGCAGAAAGAAACCTCTACACATGGATTTTATACAGTACTGCATCAACAAAACTTTTAACCACTAGGATTATTAAGCTTTCTGGGTAAACTGATATCCTGTTAATTGTAGGAGTATGCTGGCTAAACTTCAAACTGACTCTCTCCTGGATCCAACCACAGATGAATCCTGACCCATGGTGCACTCCCTTACGAGTAGGTTTGGTTGTGAGTCCAGCTCTCCTCTTTAATAAGTCCTGTGTTCCCTGGAGAGTCCTTGCTCCAATACCCCACTTCCCACCCACCCACTCCCCCCCTGTATTTTCATAGCCATTTGCACATTCTGTACCTAGCTTCCCCCACTCTCAGGAGAATCATACAAATGGCGTCATCACAGCGGAGGAGTGGCGAAGTCCTTGGATGGCAGCATAGGGCCCCTGCTGGAAGTAGTGATGGTATCTAGGCATGTGGAATGAAGGGAACGTGGGACCACTTCCCTGCATGGAGCTGGCAATTGCAGATGGGGTCAGAGGCATTCCCAGGCGGCTGTATGGTGGCAGAGAACCCTGTATGGGGTGAGGAATTGGTGTCGCTATGGATGCTGTACTGGTGCCAAGAGCAGTCAGGGGCTGTGGATGCTGAAATCCAGGAAAACTGGAAGATGATGATACCCAGGAACTGAGAGACAGATTGTCAGATGTTGTAAAGGCTGATCCTGGAAGAAAAACACTCATTAGACTCAATTTGCTACTTCAGTATACTAATAAAGAATGAACAATCAGTTTATTGTCTTTTGTTGTAGTTGTTGCTGCTATTGTTTTGAGATAGGGTCTCCCTATGTAGCTCTGGCTGTCCTGGAATTCAATAGGTAGACCAGGCTGGCCTCAAACTGACAAAGATCTTGCCTGCCTTTGCCTCCCAACTGCTGGCATTAAAGGAATACACTACCACACCCAGCTTAAGATCATTTCATTTAAAAAAAATTGCTAATACTCCATACTCAAAAGTAGTTAGGGAACACAAATTGAACCTTTTTCTTTTTTAAAGAAGGAGTTGGAGAGTTGACTCAGCAGTTGAGAACACTGTTGCTCTTCCGGGGGAACCAGCATATCCCAGCACCCACATGGCTGCTCACAACCATCAGTAATTTCATTCTTGTGGGGATCTGATGCCCTCTTCTGACCTCTACAGACATCAGGCATACATATACATGCATGTAGACAAAACACTCATATATATATGTATATATGATATGTATATATCATAATATATTATAAATAATATAAATATAAAAATAAATATTAAAAAGAAAGAAAATAACTCAATGGTTAAAAATGTGAGAGTAAATCTGGGAAGGATTTGGAGAGGGTTAGTGAGTGAGATCATAATATACTATATTCTTAAGAAATTCTCAAACATAGAGGGCAGGTCCAACTTTCTAGATGAAGAGACTTCATTTACTTCCAACATGGAAGGAAGAATTTACTAAACAGAAAGATACTCAACTGATTGCACGGTCTACATATTCCAGAGTGGATGAGTAGTGATGCTTTGCCTGAGGATATGATCTCAATTACTCAAAGATCTCCAAATATTAGCAGTTCCTCTAACAAAAGGTGGCTATGTATCAGAAAAGCCGCCTTTTCCCAAAGCCATCATGAGAACCATAAGAATAAATTCTTCTTCATCAGTATTCAGAAGTTGAAACCAGAGGAAATGCTGGCTGAATTTTCCAAGTAAGTAAGGATGCCTTTCTTTCTGTGAGTTATAAAGAACGGCCTGTGTATTCACTAATAATGTTATTTGGTATTTTAAGCCTGCACATGCATGCGTGCGCGCATGCGCGCACGCACACACACACAGGATAAAGATTCTCTCCCCATGTGAACATCCTAAGCCCCGTCGTGGGCTACAGCTGGCCTCCCTGTCTCTCCCTTCTCTCTATTCATTTCTCATGTGCTGTCTTCTCTTTGAGTTTTCTGCCCAGGGAAACCTTGCTCAATTCTTTAGTGGGGTGTGTGTGTGTGTGTGTGTGTGTGTGTGTGTGTGTGTGTGTGTGTGTGTGTGTGTGTGTGTGTGTATTCTCACATTTGTAGTGTGTACTGCACCCCCTTTTAAAATATAGTCTCTCATTATTCTGGCGCTCACTCCGTAGGACAGGCTTGGAAACTAGTGAGCCCAGAGATTTGCCTGTCTTTGCTTCCCCAAATATAGGGAATTACAAGAGACTGAACCATCTCCCAAGTCCTTTGTTTAGTTTTTGCTTTAACTATTAGGGCCAGTGATGGTCCTTTGTCATGACAATCCTTTTAAAAGTGTTCTTCATTTTGAACTGATCCTAATAAATTGTCTCTAATAATAAAATCAAATAATAATAATAATAATAATAATAATAAAATAATAAAAGCTGAGATTCAAAAATAGTATGAAATTGTCTCAAAGTGTGGTTGGTGACTCTTTGGCAGTAAGACACAGAAAAACCTACAACTATCCTGATTCAAAGGTGCAATGTTCTGTTGCGAGCAAAACACACCTCAGGCGGAGTAGCTACTCAAGCAAATTAATGAGGCATATGAGAATCAGCACCGCAGACTGCCTCTTCTGAAAAGGCTCAAAGGTACTTGTTGGCTTGTGTTCCCAGAGGTCCAGACACTCCATCAACAGCCTGTATTTATTCCTGTCAAGTGCTCCGTCCTCCAGCAGTTCCACATCTCCAGATGGTGCATAGCCTTACCTCGATTCTGAGTTGTCTGACTCTCCTCTCCCAGTACATCTTCCTCTCCATAGGTGCGGATGGGTGACCGGGCATAGGAATGCTTCTGGATCAGGCTCTCCACACTCTCCCTGTAGAACACAGGGACACATCACAGGTTCACTTCAGAAAGGGGCTTAAGGGTAGTTCACGGGTCTATTTTCTCAGCCAAAGGGAAAGATAACATTCGAACCTTGTATGTTCACCTGCTGTGCAGAGACTTCTGGGACATGAGTTCAGAAGTATAAATAAATACAACTCAACATTAAAAGGACAGAGCAATGAAATATGATCATGAGCATATGGAATTTAAGTAAGCAAAAATTAATGAATGAATTTACTATAGGGTGGCAATGAATCTTATTAACTTCAGCAGATAATGATTCAAAACAAGCATGAATTGATTCAAATGTACTGGATCAGGGTATGACAAAATATTGGGAAAAGTTCATAACATCAATCATAAGGTGACTGTATTCACTAGCAATACAAATGTGAAGAGCATACGGCTATGTGGACAGTTTGTAGTTGTGCTGAAACTGAAGACTACAGAAAAGCTGTGCAGGGAATATGAGCAGCCATTAAGAAATGGAGGTCCTCTCGAAGCAGATACATTGTCTTCCAGGAGTGCAAATACCTCTTTCAAAAAAGATAGCTGTGACCTAAAGACAACACCAAATTAATGACCAAAGAGCCAAAAAAACAAATATTTTTTAATTATGTGGAATGAGAAAGGAGAAGCCAAACACCCAATTGCATATTGAAGAAATATAAATAATTCAAAATGTAACATTTGACATCTCACATAGATGTATCTATACTTGTGAAAAATACTATCTAATTAACAATGTCTGGGGTTCTAAAAGGTTACATCCTCCAGGGCAGTGTGAGGGGTCTTATCCCCAGCAGACAATGGAGAAGTGCCCACTTCCACACTTTCTGCCGTCTTCTTAATCTCTATTTGCAGATCTTCACACTGAAGCTATCACTCCCCAATTGCTGTCCCTGTATTAAAATCTTCAAATTAGTTTTTACCAGTAACTTTATTTTTCTTTTTCAAAATTGTATTGGCAATTCTAGCTCCTTTACTTCCATATAAATTTTATTGATTTCTTTTTCAAGCTCACTGAAATTTTAATCAGGTTTGTGTCTGAGATGTACATCAATTGATGGAGAATTGACATTTATGATGTTGAGTCTTTTTCAATCCATGTACAGTATGTCCTTCCACTTATTTAGCACTAAAAATCAAATAGATTTAAATATATAAGCCTAACGTATCTGGGCCACATTTATCCCAAAACATTTCATGTTCTACTAAATGCTTTTTAATTTCAATTTCCAATGTTTCATTTATATTAGATATAAATGTAATTTTCTTTTGCATGCAGATCTTGAATCTGGTAGCTTTACTCTCACTCACATTTGTCCCAGTAGCTCTTGTAAAGATATGCATTTTGTGTGTAATCATGCTATCTATGACCTGAAGTAATTTCGGTTGTTTGCTTCTGTTTGTAAGGAAGACCATTTTAATTTTCCACAGTTTACTCTATGTTCATAATTACCTGTGCAGTTCTGAATAGCAGCAGCCAGAGCCACTTACTGAGCTCTCTTGCTCTGTGGACAATATGAACCCCCTAGGATTTGGTAGACATCCTTCATAAGACACGGTCACTGGTCCCTTCTCCCATGTTGCTGAGAGGATTTTTTTAAAATCAAGAACAGATTTTATATTTTGGTTTTGGTTTTGATTTTGCTTTGTCTACTAAGATAATCAAATAATGTCTCTCTCTTTTTTGTATGTTTTTAGTTTTTATTGGTTGAACATTTAATGTCAAACTAATTTTGTGTTTCTGAGGAGCCTCTAATTGGTCATGTTAACATCCTTTTGTTGAACGCAATCTCCTAGAATTATTTTAAGAATCGTCCCATGTATATTCAAAAAATGAGTATTAGGATCTCATTTTCTATTTTGCAATATCTTTCTTCAGTCTTGCTGTTAAGGTAACGATGCTCTCATGGCTTCATTTTTAAAGTATACTTGGTTTCTTTTCCTGCTGCTAGGATTAAAATACTCTTACCAAAGCATTCAAGGGGGAAAGGCTTTATTGTAGCTCATAGTTCAAGGGGAAAGTCCACCATGTTAGGAAAGTAAAGACAGAGTGAGCCTGGGTAGCAGGTTATATCGTAGACACAATCAGAAATGAGAAAGATGCATGCAGGCTACTCCACTCACAAAGTCCAGGATCCCAGCTAGGGAATGGTGTCATCCACAGCGGATGAGTTTGCAATTAATGCAATCGAGATAATTCCCCCACAGGCATGATCAGAAGCGTATCCTAAGCGACTGTAGGTCCTGTCGAGTTGATCATTAAAACTAACAGCACATGTCTCTTCGATTCTGTTCCCTAGAAGAGCTTGGGTATTTTTTGCTATTGTACACTCTTTACATATTTCATATAAGTCATGGGAAGCATCTTAGCTTTTATGGAAATGTTAATTACAAATTTACAGCTATCAAATTACCCCTTTCTTCTTTAGAGACATTGATTGTTTTTTTCTTGAAAACTGTATATACCTCATTCAAATTGTTGAAACTATAAGTGTGCTGATTATTGTACTATATGATACAATTCCTTTATTATTCCTTGTCTTAGCTTCTTATCTTTTGCTGCAGTAAAATGCTCCAAAAAAAGCAACTTAAATGGTACAACCACTCTGGAAATCAGTTTGGCGGAGCCTCAGAAAAATGGACATAATCCTACCTGAGGACCCAGCTATCCCACTTCTGGGCATATATCCAGAAGATGCTCCAACATGTAATAAAGACACATGCTCCACTATGTTCATAGCAGTCATATTTATAATAGCCAGAAGCTGGAAACAACCCAGATGTCCCTCAGCAGAGGAATGGATACAGAAAATGTGGTACATTTACACAATGTAATACTACTCAGCTATTAAAAACAATGACTTCATGAAATTCTTGGGCAAATAGATGGAACTTGAAAATATCATCCTGAGTAAGGTAACTCAGTCACAAAAGGACGAACATGGTATGTACTCACTGATAAGTGGATATTAGCCCAAAAGTTCGGAATACCCGTTTCACTTAACAGTAACTGCTGGACTGAGAGTGAGGTCCCAGATGGAGGAGTTGGAGAAAGGTCTGAAGGAGCTGAGGGAGTTTGCAGCCCCATAGAGGGAGCAACAGCGTCAATGGGCCTGACCCCCCCCCCCCCCCGCTGCTCCTGGAAGCTGGACCACCAACCAAAGAACACAGACCACATATGTGGCAGAGGAGGCTCTTTTTGGCCATCAGAGGGAGGAAAGGCCTTTGGGCCTGAGGGTGTTAGAGGCCCCAGTATAGGGGAATGCCAAGGTGGGAAGACAGGAGTGGGTGGGCAGGTGGGTGGGTGGGGGAATACCCTCATAGAGGAAGGGGTAGGGGGTAGGGGATGGGGGTTTCCAAAGTGGAGACCTGGAAAGGGGGAAACATTTGAAATGTAAATAAAGTATCAAAAAATTAAAATTAAAAAAAAAAAAAGCAAAAGCAACTTAAAGGGGAAAGGGACTTTTCATCTCAATTAAAGACAATGCCCTACAGAAATGCTACAGACCAACCTGATTTGGGAAATGCTCCATGCAGAGTCCTTTCCAGGGGATTATAGATTATTCAGACTATACAGCAATGCTGTCCCCTCATGTTTAGTGAGGGGAACTATGTTGTCTTCCTGGTCAGTTAGACTGGAGGACTGTTAGTTTTATTAATCTCTCCATTAATGTCTCACTGTTTTTCTCCCCTTGCTTTGCACTGTTTTTCTCCCTACAACTTTAAATCTGATTTGTTCTTCTTTGCCTGTTTTGAGATTGAAGATGGGAGTCATTGTCTTTAGACATTTCTTCATTTCTAAAGGAAGGCTACACTGCTCAGGAGTGATGTGTCAACATCTCGCATGCTTTCCTTTTCCTCCAGTCCAAAGCATTCTGTAGCTCTCTTGATATTTTTCTTACTCACACCTTCTTTGTAGTTTACAAATATTTAGGGATCTTTCAAGACGTCTGTTACCTTTATAGTCTTGCCAGATCTGGGGTTCTGTTCTGGTCTTGGATGAATAAACAGGTATAAGAGAGCACCCTGAAAGTCACATTTTATCCCTGTCAAACCACTTTGATGTTAGTGCAGCTACTCTAGTTTTCTTCTGTTTCTGTATTTTCTTCTTTTTGAGACAGAATTTCAAATAGCCCAGAATGTCCTAGAACTCCCAAACCACCTTCCTCCACTTCCTATGTGCTGGGACTAGAGTCTTGTGCTACCATGCCCAGCTAGTTTGCTCTTCTTCTTTTAGTGTTAACTTGTTATATTTGTTTTCTATTACTTTACTTTCAACTCATCTCTATAATTTAATGTACTCTTCATGAGCACCAATCCAACACAAAAGCCTCCAGGTTCTATAAGAGTGCTTGGCATATGTGCAAGTGATGCTTCTGGATGGCTGTTGGAAGCTTCTTTTGCTTGCAGCTTTGTTTTGTTTGCTTGGTTTTGCTTGGTCTAATTTCATTTCATTTGGTTTGGTTTCATTTCTTTTCCTTTCTTTTTTTTTTGGTTTTTGGTTTTTGGTTTTTGGTTTTTTTGTCTACTGTTCTTTTGCTTGCTGTTTGTCCTCAGCTGTTCTTTGCCTTTTCCCTCTTTCCTTTAAAGTTGCATCTTCATGGTTCCTCTTTATCTCCTGTTCTAGTTTAACAGGTAATGTCTCCATATTCATAGTAAATATTTCATTTATCGCAATCTACTTGAGGTGATATACTTTCCAAGAATCACAGAAGAATCTTACCAACCCTCAGCACTTAAAAACTTACAGCTGTATGTCTAATTTACCCTTCTAGCTTTGTGCCATCTTTTCAAACATTGTATGTTTCAAAACTTCCCTTCTATGCTGCTATGTTTTTTAATTATTTAAATGATATGTAAATTTTTAAAAATGATTTTTCTAAGTAACATTTTCTAATGATCTGTTTAGCTTTATTTTATGTGTACTAGTGTTTTGCCTGTGTGTACATTTTCATGAGGGTACAAGATCCCCTATAACAGGAGTTACAGATAGTTGTGAGCTGCTGCGTGTGTGTGCTGGGAACTGAACCCATGTCCTTTGGAAGAGCAGTCAGTGCTCTTATCTGCTGAGCCACCTCTCCAGCCCCATTATGTAAACTTTTGTCTGTCCATGTCCTCTGCATTTCTGCCAATCTTCTTTCCTCGTGGAGATCCAGAATGAGACCCACCACAGTCATTTAGCCTGAAGACTTCCTTTACCAATCAACAGAGCAATTTGATGGTGGTGAGTTCCTCAGCTTTCGTGTGTTTGAAAACAACCTTTATTCTTCTTCAGCTTCAAGTAATTTTGATGGCTGTTATAAATCTAGCCGACAGACTTTTCCCCTCAGTTCTTCAAATACTGTCTTACTCACAAGAATTTGTCATTGTCCTTAGTGTTGTTCCTCTGATGTAATGTCTTTAATCCCCTTAGTGCCTTCAATACTTCCTTTTGTCTTTGATCTCAGCCATTTGATTATGACATAATTTTCACTGTTTCTTTTTGCTTCTTGAGCTCAACCTTGTTGGAGCTTTTGGACTGTGTGTTTCATTGTTGTTAAATTTGGAAATATGGAATTTCTTTTCCCATCCTTCTGTGACCTTCCAGGGTCTCCAGTTACATACATATGGTTCCTCTTTGAACTCTTTTGTTTTCTAAGTTGACTCTTGGCTCTCTTTCACTTTGGATCATTTCTGTTACTCTGTCTTCAATTTCACAAATCTTTCCATCTGCAGCACCTATCGGTCCCTAATCCTACCCAGCCAATATTTCGCCTTCTAAACTTTTTTTTTTTTTTTTTTGGTTTTTCGAGACAGGGTTTCTCTGTGTAGCCCTAGCTGTCCTGGAACTCCCTCTGTAGACCAGGCTGGCCTCGAACTCAGAAATCCACCTACCTCTAGTTCGCCTTCTAAACAGTAGTAACTTTCATGTTCAGAATTTGATGGAGATCTTTTCTTTATCATTCATATGTCTAACTTTCTGCATATATGAAATGTAGCCATGGTAACTATCTGATTACCTTTATTATAATATCTACATTACATAAATTACATACATTATTTTCAGCTAGTTTGCCCTCATGGCTGGTCATATTCCTTCATGTATTTGCTTGCTTGGTCCCTTTCTTTCTGTGCTGGCATTTAGACTCAGCCTAGACACCGGGCATTGTGAACAGACTCTTTCCAGGCATTGCATATCCTCATATGCTGGTATATAGTCTGAAACTTTGTTGTGAGATTTGGTTACTTTAGCTGGAAATGGTTTGTAGTTTTTCTTCCAAGGTGTCTTAGATAGGACGGTACCTAACAAAGGACTATTTTTGCCCTTCACTCATGAAACAAATTGCCCAATGTCCTGTTGAGCAGAACTCATCCCAGTGTGAATTCCACACTGTCTATATCCTGAAGTCCCTTCAGGCACTTTCTGCTTCCACCTTCTGGAAATTCCTCCACATAAATGTGTTTAACAACTTTCAGAACACTCAGAAAACACTCTTTATAGATCTCTGGGTTTCTTTCCCTTAAGCCATCACCTCTTTGTCTTCCACAGTTATCCTATGAATTCTCCTGTCACAGGACTCTTCAGCTCTGGCTTCTCAAGGGGTCATCCAAGCTCCCTTCTCTTCTTTCATCCCTACATTATGGTCTAAACAACTGGTTCTCAACCTGTGCTTCATGATGGGAATGAAACAACCTTTTCCCGGGGGTCATCTAAGACCTTCGGAAAACACATATTTACATTACAATGCATAACAGCTACAAAATTGCAGTTATGAAGTAGAAATGAAAATATTGATGGTTGGGGTCATGACAACATGAGGAACTGTATTAAAAGGTCCAGCATTAGGAAGGTGAGAACCACCAGTCTAAATACTCTTGAAAGCAGTGAGCTGTGATATCACTTGTCTCTCCATTTGTTTTTCCTCAGGGATTACACTGTCGTTTGTTGCCTCAGGCCCAGTATCATCTAGAGCTTTCTGTGTTTTGTTTGTTTCTGACCCTTGTTGTAATACATTTATCTGGACCAATGTTCATCATGAGGCCCTTCCAAGCATCCCAAAGTCCAGCAGGACTCTTAGATCAACTCCATCACAGCTTCTAGGGTTGAGGCACAGACTTTAGTAACTGGTAACTCCAGCAGAAAAGCGAGATTAGGAAAAGAGGGGAGATATGTGGTAGAAACTTTTCACCAAGTACTCTTCCCTACGTTTTGAACTTTTGATGTAGTATTTATTTTTAAATAATTGTAAATTTTAAAAATATCATATGGCTCTCATAGATTACCAATGGCAAAACAGAATTGATATCCAACATTAGCATTTTGGGGACTTACTATATTGAATCAATAAAAATAATAATCATATCAGAATTTATATCAACACAAAAGACATAGGTGGCTGCATGTCATATTAGAAATACCATGAACTCTAATGCCATTTGTTAACTGAATCCATGAGGTTGTGGACTACCTAAAACATCTTTATCCTTGCTTTGTTACTTCCTTAACCTCTATTTTTTATAAATTGGGGTCCAAAATTTTTGCTTCACAGATTCATATGTTCAAATAAATGAACATATATGCATAAACATATTTGGGCATACATGTGGAATTGCTATTGTGAATAATATATTATAGAGTTCCTAGTAAATGAAATATAAAAAATCTGCTTTTTGAAGGAGGATGATAAAAAGAGGAAGAGGACGGAGGGGAGGGAAAAAGAAAAAAGAGAGAAATGCGGCGTATATTCATGATGGTGTAGTATGCAGTGATAAGGGGAAATGACGTGATATTAAGTGAAATTGCTGACTATAGAAACATAGGCTCTGTGAGCTCTTTCATGTGTGTCAGAAACAGAAGAGCAGTGAGGATCAGAGGCTGGGGAAAGGGGGTGTTGGATGGAAAATAACAGAGAACCGGTTTTAATGTGTGTGTGTGCTTGTGTGTGCCTGTGTGTATGTGTGGGTGTATTGTGTGAATGTGTACATGCGTGTATGTATGTGTGTGTGAGTGTGTGCATGTATTGACATACAACACTAAAGCCAGGTTAATACAGATAGCTAGTACATGTTAATCAAAAAGAATAAACATAAAGGTTGGTTTTAACCATGACAGACCACCCTCTGGTACTGTTGAAGCTAACAGCCTCAAAGGTTAATAACGATTACTCAAGGACTCAATCCACTGTAATGTCAGAGAGGGATTCTTCTTAAGGTAACTTAGTCACTAAGAAGAAAGTCAAGGTAGCTTAATAACCCAATATAATGACAATATAAAATACATCAAAGTTGATGTCATTTAAGTCTGAGCCATGAGTCATGGTGTTAATATTTAAAATAAAAATTTTAAAGAGATGGGTTATTATTTGTACATAGAAAAAGAACTTGCTTAACTAGCATGCAAAACCACCTCCTTTTAGCATAATTATAAGTGAACATAGCAGTATATTTCTAAAGTGTATTCCTTTTACCACAGCTTTCATGTGGGATACTATACACAAGCATTTAAATTCTAAAGAGGTGTGTAGTGCTTGCCGCTCCAAAAGTACCTCTACAGAACATCATTTAAACATCTACCACATTCAACAAAAGAAAACTCATTTTCCAAATGACACGATGAATCACTGTCTTGTGAAACATTTTGCTTTTCTATAAAAAGTACATTATATTCATTTTGTCCTTGCTAGATCACTGGTGTCATTACTTATGCTTTTCCCTGGGAGTTGGGGGAAACAGGATTTTATCAAAGTGATTTACTTGTGTCAGGCCTGGAAGTGAACTGAAAGCAGTAGCAGTTCTTATATAAAGGATGGCCTAATTGTATTACTGCCTTTTAAGTGATTGAACACAGTGGTGCATATCAGACCCATCTCCTCAGAGATGCTGCAAAGAGTAGACAGCCTACGATGTTTATTTTATAGCGAATCCCTGATTGCAGCAGAAAGAAAGGAGCAAAGACTCTGTTTAACCTGAGAAACTATCAGAAGGGTTTCTACGACATGGTCCCATGAAGAGTGAGGAGCTCAGCTAGTAGATAAGTGATTCACATATTACACACTTGTTTTGTAATGCTCAGTTCTGCTGCATCATAGTGTGAGAGACTGTAGTTTCCACTCAACTTGCCTTGGGTTTACCTGTGGACCACTGTCAAATGCTAAACCCATCTAAGCTAGAGGACGGCCTCTTTTTAGCTGGCCTTTAGTGGATTTCTTCTAAGTGCTCTGTAACTGTCAAGTCTGGGAACAAGTGTTAGAGACACAAGCAGACAGAGATGTCAAGACAGAAAGTGGAGGCAAGGATTCAGTTCTCCCTGCTGTAGTGTTCATAGGCCTGCAAATCATTCATTCCAAGGATGTTTTCAGAGTTTCAGCAAGCAAAACCAGCACACTCTGCCAGAAATGGAAATGGTTGCCTTCATCCTTGGCAGTAAAATGTTTATTTGTCAATGCTCAGAAACCAAAACCTTCCCCTCTGCTCCCATTCTTCTTTGTATTGCCACTCTTCTGAACACTCTCTCTTTGTCTGCACCTGCCAGCTTAAGGGCAAGCACATTTGCAAAACTGTCTCCTGCATCAGTTTACTGGAAAACAATGGAGAGGACTAGCCTGGTTCTGGAGGACCCAGTGTGAAATGCCTTCGAGTCACCTGAGCACATTCTCAAAATGCAGACTGTCCAGCTCTGCCAAGGGCTTCAGGTTCATTGGTCTGGGGTGTGGCCTGAGCATATGGTGTAGTCCCTTGTGGTACAGAAGTCAATGTCAAAGGACTGCTCGTGGAAGCCTTCGGGAGTGTGTTTGCTCAGTGCTTAACCTGAAGCCCAGCTCCACAGCTTGTCCCCCAGCTCATCCCTGTAGGCTTGACACATTATTTCACTATTCTATGTCAATGCCTCTGAAATGAGGACTTTAATGTGATGTCACTGCTGATGTCATTATTAGATTATGTGAATGAGTTAATACACATCTACCTTGGTACCTGACTCAAGGGTACTCAGTAAATATGTAGAGGTTTTAAAACTATGCTTGATTTCAAGACTATGTTCTAAAAACTATAAGCAAAGTTACTTTAGATGAAAGTGATATTTCTAGCCTCTACAGCTTTCCGTGCCTTGATGAAATTTATTTTTCTATAACTTGTAAGTAAGAAAGAAAATTAAGGAAAATTTGAGTCTAACTTTCTCTTTTAAATATAGACCTGCTTCCCCTAAAAAAAAGTGTTCAGAGAGAAAATGTCAAACACATTAAAATCAATCTAACTTATAGGAAACAAGACATTTAAATTTTTCTTGTTCATTAATTTGTCCTTTATCTCATGTCTCATTAAGTCTTTATAAATAACTTCTTGTCACAATATTTTACTAAAGATGTATACAGATACATTGTAAATTATAATACATCAATATCTGTAGCTTCCATAAAGCATTTAATAAATGAAAACTTTGGGATAATACAATTTGAGACATATTATAAGTCATTAATTTTAATCTGAGAACTGAAATATATTATGCAATCCATTCTGGAAAAACAAATAACTCTAAATTCATCTTTTAAAAAGCTTTTAGACTTGATTTTTATGTATTTGACTAAATCCTATTGAGTTTTGTTTTCCTTGGTAATATATATTTCTAGTTGTGTATTGTCATTAACAACTTAAATAAGTAAAGGAACCACTGAAAGGCACATGAGCTCTAAGTCATTACATTTCCTTAGATCCCAGCTATGACTAGAAGAAATCTCTTAGGCAAAGTTCAAAGAACTCGACCTATAAATAAATCCTGATAAACCCTTAGGCATACTTACTTGAAGACGTTGCAAGTATTTCATCATATGTTTTGTAAAATATAGTTGCAAATACAACCAAAATACAAATGAAAGATTAAGGGAATTAGCAAACTAAGGTACAAACCACAACAATGTTATTTGCTGGGCTACATTTGTTTTCCCCTGGCCACAACTGGTTTCCTCCTTTGAAAAAAAAATGACGTGAACAATATTCCCTTTGGCCCAAATCTATCCCATTGGCTTTCTTTCAAGAGCTAAGGAAGATAAGAAACATAATTCTGCTGGCTACTCAGCTAACAACTGTTAGGTTGCATTAGTCAGCATACAGCATGCATGGCCTCTTCAGGAGTCCTGAGTTGCAGAGTCCTCTCTTTGTCCTAGGTAGACAGGACTAGGGAGAAAGCACAGACAAAAGCAAGCAACCCCAGCAGAGGATGATGAAGGCAGAGATGAACTAAGGGAACACAACCGTACTGCAGAAAGTCTCAGCTGCAGGGAAAATGACTATATGTCTAAAATAACAGGCCAGCAGGGGATTATCCTTAAGGAAATGTCTCTAGTATGGGACAGGCAGAAAGACTTCTGAGTGTAGCATTCATTCAGTTCTCCTACTGAGCTCCCTAGAAATGGTTCAGGTGCCAGAGAACTGGATGAGCTCTGTGAAGAGAAGAAATCTTTGTAATCCTCAGATTGAACTTCACCCCTGACTGTCCTGCCACTTCTAAACTTATCAGCCTCACTGTCATGGATGCAAAAAAGCAGAATGGGAGATGCACAAGAACATAGTGCGGAGAGAGTCCTGGACTGTCCTCAGAGGGCAATTCATCGGAAGGAAGCTTGGTGTATGGGAGAGTGAGCGGAGAGGGTTCAGAATTGATGCCACCCTCCCTTCACTGTGTCACATCTATGGGTAAAAGACACAGAGACCCAATAGGTACAGAGTCCCTGCCTGAAAATTTTGTCCACACATCAGAGAGAAATAGGAGCAAAGGAAAAAGGGGATTTTTCTAATTGTTTAGTGGTGTTGGAATGTTTTTAATGCCTGTTTCATGCTTTCTTTCATAACAATTCTTCAAAGGCACTTGAGCCTCAGTCCACTGAAAGGCAGAGAAAGACACATGCCATCTTCTGTCACATTTCACCGCTATAAGAGAGTACTTGAGACTGGGTTCTCCATAAAGAAAAGATTGTTCATCTCTCATGGTTTTAAGAAGCGAAACATCCAAGATTCATACTCACTTTCCTAGGGCCAAGATCAGATCCATTTGGAGAGAGCCTCATGCTGTTTCTTAATTTGGCAGATGACATCAAATGACAGTGTCATGTGTTTTCAGCAAAGGTATATCCAGAAGAAAAAGAGGCCACAACGTGGTAAAGAAAGCAAGAAAATATGCCAAGGAAGATGGGTTTACTCTTGAGGTAGGCAACCTAAACTATCCAGAGTAAGACCTCATTCCCTAGAGGAAAAAAATATTAATCCCTCTTGATGTAGTAACTGTGACCTCCCAAAGATGCCACATGCCAACACAGGCACGTTGGAGATGTGTCACACAGCCAACCATAATAACATAACAAATCTATATTTCAGTTATTCATAATAACTGAGGTACAAGATTAGAAAAGAGGCAAAAGTAACACTAATCTTTAAAACATTCACGAGGTCTTTCAAGTGCACATCTCCACACTGTCACTTCTCACCCTACCCTTGTCATCTTCTAGCCAGAGCCACAAGTGTGAAAATGGCCCTAATGCCATCTTCACTACCAATGTAAAAACAGAAAAGAGATGCAGACAGACATCTGCTAGCATCACCATCTGGACTTCAGAATAAAGCAAGATTTTTATTGTTTAACTCAGATGAAAGGCAAGTCAAGCCAAAGTATTGGTACATGTCTGTATTGCCAGCATTCAGAAACCTAGGGCAAAATGATGATGTGCAAGGCTACTTACCGTAAGGAGATCCTGTCTCAAAGGGGGGTGATGGGTAGAGAGAAGGAAAAAAAGAAAAAAAGTCACCTGAAGAAGATATGATTGCTTGCTGAGCAGTCACATTGCTGTCAACAATCCTTCAAACCATGCCAGACAGCTAATGTTTTTTTTTCTTCCTGTGGGTCTTATGTTATGTACTTAACTCTGTGGCTGTAGCAAAGAAGAAGCCACATTGAATGTATACACACACACACACAAAAAATGACTGTGTTCCAGCAAATATTACATCTCACTGGGCTTGTGTCCAAGCCTCACATTTGAAAGTTTTATTCAATGCACAGGAGGTTTTAAAATCATTTTTTCTGAAATTCTCAATATGGCTTCTAAAGCAGCATGGTAATATAAGCTTCTGTATTTAATTTCCTGTCCCACTTACATGTCAAGAGAAACCCAGAAAATGAAGGAAAGTACTGATTACTCACAAATAGAAAAGGAACGGAGATTTCCACCCATGGACTATTCACCAGTATAAACCGGAATGCTACCTGAGATCAACAACCCAGAACCTTGTGCTCCAGTTCATCTAAGCCCCAGCTTAGATATGGATGGGAAGCAGGTTCCATACTCCTGAAGCCTAAAGGAAGAGAGGCCAGCAAGGTCACAGTGTACTTGGTACCGTAGATGACCCAGATCACAACTACCTCTAGGGGAGGGTGAGTGCTCACTTAGCTGGGAGTGGTTGCAGATTGGCACAAAGGAGCTTTGTTGCTGGGGCAGAGAGGGGAGCTACATGAGTGCTTCCACCTGAGGAATCCAACTCACGACCACACAGAATCAAAGTTTCTGTGTTGTGGAAATGACAGTGAATTTATGGCTCATAGCCATCTATAATGGGATCCAATGCCCTCTTCTGGTGTGTCTGAAGACAGCTAAAATGTACTCATATACATGAAATAAATAAATAAATCTTTAAAAAAATCTTTTTAACACAAAACATTAATCATATTTAAACGCTTACAATGGACAGATACTTGGTACCGTGTCTGAATTTTAAAGTTAAAGAAACACTTAAGAAACATATACAGAAAGAAACAAGTAAGCTCTCTATAACTAAATACCTAAGTTTGGCATTAGCATTTATCCCATTATCTATAAAAGCTAGATGATAGAGTGTTGTGTAGCAATTTCCTCTGAGGTAAAACATTTCATCCTGGAAGGAAACTCATTAAGATGCAAGGTGCTCTAAAAGGGAGCTCTATAAAACCCAGGAAGTAAACAATTCACATGCTTCAGGAAGTCCCTAAAACTGACTAGATGCACTAGGCCCCCCCTTCCTCAATCTTCTATAAGTTGCAAGGACTGCTGAGAGATGCTCTCCAATAAGCTGAGGTGAGCTTTGCATGATGCAGCTGTCATTGACTCATTTCTGCTCATAAAAGTAACTCCTTTGCCTATACTTTATACTTTATTGGTAAGTAACCAATAAAATCAATAATTTACCAAGTCAGACTTCATTTATATCCTTACTTTCTTATCAGTTTTTGATCTGAGATGAAAAGACATTAGTTCATGTCTCTCCAGAACCACTATCACCCAGCACACACTTAGAAGGAGGACTGGAAGAGTTCTGAGGAAAATTCTGTGACCTTTATCAAGTTCATACATAACAATAGACATGCTAGAACTTCCATTATGGCTTAGATTTTTAAAAGGCCCCAAAGCCTGATATGATGATGGTTTGGCCCCAGCTACTATGGTTATTGGAAGTTTAATAGATAACCAGGATCCTGCTCTCAATAAATGGATAGTCCATTGAGGAGTTTCTAGCTGAATGGGTTACTATGGTGAGGCCTCAGTGAAAGAAGCAGGTCACTTGGGGAGTGCTTTTAAAGGGTATATCTTGCCCTTTGCCTTCATGAGAACCATGAGCTACAAAAGGAGCCTCCTCTACCATACAGTCCAACAGCCATGGCACTCTGCTTCACCTCAGATCCAAAGTGACATAGTCTGCCAACCATGGTCTGAAATACATAAAACTGTGAACTAAAAATCAGTGCCTGCCATGTAAGTGCTCCTGGGAACTTTGTCACAGAAACATAAATTAATAACATCTGGAAAGACAGTCTAAATAAAGATTACTGGTTGATGAAGGCTAGAACAAGGAAGACTCCTTTTCCCATTTTCTAGGATAAGAAAGTTTATAGTTTCCTTTGCATTCAAAACAATGAAATATCGATTTCACAATTGTTTTATTCTAGAACTTAAAGATGATGATCTTACATTTAAAGGTAATAGCTATTGAAAATCAATGATCATCAGAGAGTTTGCGGAGAGAAGGCTGTGCACCACATTGTAGTCAACAGCAGTTTCTGGCTTTGCCTTCCATGCAGGACTCTGTTTTACACGGTGGAACTTGATCCATTCTGAGCCCAAGTGCTAAAGCTGCTGTCTCTGTCCCACCATTGCCACCACTACTGCACAGCCATGCTGGCTAGATTGAGTAGACAGCTGCAGAAGCAAAACATTATCACTTATGCTGCTACTGGATGCATTCAGGGATATTCAGTGCATCAGACCATGTCAAAGGAACCAAGGTCGTGAGATTGCCATGCACATGAGAGCAAGGCACTCAACTGAAACATTTAAAATACGGTGTGTAACCATGGCAAGGCAGCGCCAGTCAGACAGCAGATTGCCTATATGTTTGTGTGTGTGTGTGTGTGTGTGTATATATATATATATATACATGATATTATATATATATATATATCATGAGACATCCAGGCATGAACTCCTAAGGGCAGGGCTGGAAACATGGCTCAGCAGTTGAGAGCATATACTATGCTTGCATAAAAGCCCAGGTTCAGTTCCAGCAACTACATCAAGAGGCTCACAGTGACCTGAAGCTCCAGTTCCAGGGAGTCTGACACCCTCATCTGGCTTTGCAGTCACCTGCATGCACATACACTCAGGGTGCATGCACATACACTGAGGTGTACATGCACACACACATACACACAAACATACTCAGTCACCATAAATAAGTCCTTAAAAAAACACTCTGAGTGTATCCCCAGGCTTCAGCTCAGTGGTCTGTACCTGCTTGATATTGTCCATTGGGAACTGCCTGTTCTGTAAACCTGTGCCTGAACATGCGCGCATGCACACACACACACACACACACACACACACACACACACACACAGAGTTTTCTATTTATATAACAGCTCTCATCTGACAGATCCTCAGTTGATAATACCTCACCTGACAACCCCTCACCTAGCAGCTCCTCACCTGACAGTCCCTCACCTGGCAGCTCTTCACCTGACAGTCTCTCACCTGACATCTCCTCACCTGGCAGCTCCTCACCTGACAGTCTCTCACCTGGCATCTCTTCACCTGACAGTCTCTCACCTGGCATCTCTTCACCTGACAGTCTTTCACCTGGTATCTCCTCACCTGGCAGTCTCTCATCTGACTTCTCCTCACCTGGCAGTCTCTCACCTAACATCTCCTCACCTGGCAGCTCTGCCCCTGAATAGCCAGACTGGGTTTAGCAACTCTTACAGGACCACGTTCCATGACCCTTACAACTCTTTCAACCCTGCCTTCACTCTCAGTAAGGGCCTGTTGAATCTTAAGGCCACATTAACCCTTCCTTATCCACTCCCTCACACAAGCATCATTATATGAAGTGTGATATGTGACCTGATTGTTAGTGATATTGTTAATTACGGTTAGAATAGAATAAAGAATTTGTTATAAGTTAACTCAAGACTGTTTGGGGAGTTAAAGCCTAAGGATATGACAGATGGGCGGAGCTTGTGAATAACTGTTGGTAAGCCCTGACTGTAGGAGGACATCTGCACCACTGGCCTGGCCCACTCAGACAACTTTGGTTTTTGACACACTAAACTCAGCTCAGCTGTGACAACTCATGTGCATAATGACAGAATATCAATCTCACTCAGCTTTGTTTGTCACATCTATAAAATACAAATGAATGTCATAACAGGTCGTTGTTTGGATGAGTTAAAAAATATCAACTATGTAACTCACTGCTCAGCACATATAGAATGATCCTGTTATGGTATTAGGACCAAAGCAAACAGCTGTCCTAAACAGGACTCAGACTCAGTAGCAGCTGTCACAGGATGCAGCCTCAGCGCAGAGAAGCCCCATGCAAATAGCTGTCAACAGACTTACAGAGGTTTAATTTTGTATTAGAAAAAGCAAAGACCCTCACACATTTTCCAGGTATACTGAATGATATTTTTAAACACACGTCACCAGCAATACAACTTACCAGCAATAATACTCAGATATTAATACTACCAGACACTGAGTTCAGACATCAAAAATACAATGCAAAGGCTTACATCATTTAGACATGAGGGCAGCAAGCCCAATGCTGGTAGAAGGAAGGATGGAGGACCTACGTGTTCCCATTTAATCTACTCATGCCAGAAGAAAGGCAAGCAGACCAGAGTGTCTAAAGCAAATGGGCAAGAGAGAGAAGGACAGACACACCGGGAGACAGGGTAGAGTTCACTGGCCATTGGTGAAAAGAGTTCTATGTGCAGGGGACAGGCAACCTAGAGTTCTGCCACTTCGAAAGTCAACCTGACTACTCTATTAAAAGTAGACTGAAGGACAGAACGGGTGGAGCCGAACAGATGAAGCAGAAAGGAAATGTCATAGTTTAGGGAAAGGGGGGAGTAGTGGCTCTGTCTGTGTGGTAGTAAGCAATATGGCAAATGTTTGAAGCGGCCTGGGTGTATTTTGAAGGAATAGATGATAAGAATCATCAACTGATTGAACACGGATAAAGAGGAGTCAAGAGTGACCTCCCAGGTGACTGGCTGGAGCATGGAGCAGACTCAGTCACGACAGCATCAGCAGTGATGCGATGCGGGAGTGGTGTGGGGGGTGTCGGCACATTTGGATTTAGGTTTCTAAAACCTGAGGTGCTTTTAGCGGGAAGGGAGAAAGAAAAGCAAAAGCCAATCTTATGTTTGAATCTGAAGGGGACCAAAGGCTTGGACCGTTGACCTTCAACTGGGATAGAACGACCGGGAAGTATGTGCCATCTCAGAAGGGAAGAGCTAAGGTCTGGATCACATCACCATTACAGAGGAGAACGTGAAAAGAAGAGGAACCAGCAGGAAGGCAGAGAAAGAAGTCCCACAGATGGAATTAGAAACCAGAAAGAGTGACAAACTGTGGAGGTGGGGAGGACATGGACAGATGAGCTGATTTGCTGGTATGCCAAGCAAGCTGAGGACTTAGAACCAGCCTGGTAGTTAGGGGATCACAGGCAACTAGGCAAAGGTGGAATGTGGTCAGTAGGAGTGAACATC
Source organism: Uromys caudimaculatus (assembly GCA_028551405.1). Classification (NCBI taxonomy): domain Eukaryota; kingdom Metazoa; phylum Chordata; class Mammalia; order Rodentia; family Muridae; genus Uromys; species Uromys caudimaculatus. The sequence goes on along the minus strand of CM052706.1, from coordinate 90,130,507 downwards.
TCCAAGGTAGGACAGAAGAAAGGGAAAGATGGAATTGAAGAGGAAAATATATACAATTCTAAGAAGTCACAGAAAGGAGCAAAAAAACTAGGTAATGGAAGTAGGAGATGGTTGTTTCTGTCTTAAAGAAAGGAATGTCAGGGTGTTTGTATGTTGAAGAAAGAGAGGAGAATGTATTCCTAGGATGACTTTTTCTAAAAATTAAAAGGCAATCACAAGAAAAGACTAAAAGAGGGTGCATACACGGTTAGGTGAAGCCAACGTAAGAGCAAATGCCCTCAATGAGGCAAAGTCCATCTCCAGTTAGCTGCAGCTTCCAGAACAAAGGAAGAATTGGACAAAAAAGCAATCCTCAAAAAATACTGCATAGCGTGTTTGCGCCAGCCCAATAGACACTTCAGGTAAATGCTTATTTCTTTTCTATTTAAATCCAAACTAAAAAGACATTGTATATTTCCATTGAGCAAACTGAATCTGATAACAGTGATGAAGGGAACTCTGAAAAGGCCCAAGGAAGAGAGAGAAACAAGGCACTGCCTGCTATGACATCAGCACAGAAAGTCAAACAACACGTTTCCAGGGCAACATAGAATCCAACAGAACTATTCCAGAATAATGGTTTAACAGGCCATATGAGTATAATAAACCATGTTATTACGTAAAAGTAGAAAAATGATTTTAAATCAACTCAACAGATGTAAAAAGTAGTTCAATATAAACGCTATATTGATTTAACAGGAATTTCTACATCAGGCATGGATACTCATTAGATTTGTGTAGTAAGAACACCTGTGTGAAACCCAGCCAGCAGAAACTACACACAGACAAACACAAGAAGCCCTACAGGGGAAGCAGGGAGAAGAGAAAAGATCTTATTTTTCAACAATATACTTTAGTTATTGTCATAAAGAAAGATTGTTCTAAAAATTATAACTACCAAAGATAAAAATTATCTTTTACACACTGTACAGCAATCTAATTGGAAAACCAGCAAACACTAAGTGATTTTAAACTAACCTTTGTATTTACTACAGTGGCAGAATGCCAAAGACATGGGGACTTTGATCATATTTTTAATAAACAAAGCTAGTCAGATTTCTAATTTAAAATTCTATTTACCACAGCAAACCATATTTCATTAAACTCTAGTGTAGTATTTTCTAGTAAAATATAATGCTAGTTATGTATGTGATTCTATAATAGTCTAGTGTCTGCTTAAATAAGAAATAAAATGGCTTTTATTTAACCCAGTAAACCAAAATATTTGAATATCTAATGAATACTTTGAACTATTCATGAGACCTTTTCACTTTGTTTACTGTAGGGGCAGTGCTGATGCTAGGGTCCTGTTCCCCAATTGGTTCTTGATCTGTCAGTAAAGAAGGCAAGGGCTAATTGCTGGATGGAAGGAATAGGCGGGACTTCCAGGTCTCTGGAGGAAAAGAGACAGACTCAAGGAAGGAGAAGAGAGTCCACCACACTTTGGAGAGAGGAAAGCCAAACAGCCATGTGAGGTCTAGGGAGAAGCTGCAGCCTGTGGCCACTCCTATAGACAGGTTGTCAGGGGTATTTAGCAGGGACTAGCCACTAAAGTTTAGGGCACGTGGGAGGTGCGGAAATAAGAGTATTGATAAGGGCAGGAGATAGTAGCACCCAAAAATTGTGTCCAAAGGCAAGTTGAAATTGAACCACTGTGTGTCCGGTGTCTTCTATCCATGGATTCAAGGGAAGCTGCGTGGGTGCTGGTAGTGCTGCCCATTCTGGGAACACTGGCGGGGTAGCAAAGCTACATGCAACAGTTTACTAAAGCTTTCGAGTGCAGTTCAGATGGGCTGTGGGCCCCTTTTATGTTTGTTTCTTAATTCAGAATTGGGATAGCCTTCCTTCAAATTCTGACTAGCTACCTTGTTCTAGTAGCCGCTGCACTGAATGTTGCAACTTCATAGAGCCAGGTATGTGGCCAAGAAAAGGAATGTGGGATTAAAACCTGAAAATGTCAAAATGTCTTTCATTGTAAGAGGACAATCTGTTAAGAAGGTAAACATGAGTAGTCCCAAAAGGGACCTCTTATCCTGTAAACACATCAATGTCCTCCTGAAAACTCATATATAAATTCAACAGAAACAGTCAAAATCCCTCTGAAGGGATTTTGGAGGAAAATTTCTCAAGTGATTCTCAAGATTGGATGCATATGGATCAAAGCCTTTCGAGAAGGTTTAAAGACAACAAGAAAATGGAGAATTGACATCTCAAACATTCGAGTATTCATTTATATTTATCAATTTATGAAAAGTACAAAAACAGCAGCTTGAAAAACTAGAAGACCTAGTGTAGACAAGAATTTGGAGCCAGGCACAGTGGCTCAAGACTTTATCCAAGTTCTCAGGAGGCAGAGCCGGGTGGATCTCTATGAATCTGAGGTCAGCCTCCTGGATGGCCAGAGCTACCCACAGAGAAAGCCTATCTTAGAAAATAAAACAGGTATACAATCAAGGGAGACCCATAATTAAGTGAACAATCAATGTATCAGCAATATATGACAGAAAAAATATATAAAATGATATGTCCATTTTATATCCTATCAGAACCAAATCCTTTAATAAGTCAAAGTTTTAAATAGTAAACTAGAAGGAAATGTAATGATTCATGTTAACTGTGAACTTGAAGAATCAAGAATCACCTGGGAGACTTGCCTCTGGACATGCATGTTGGGAAGGAGTTGGTTGTAACAACTGAGGTAAGAAGATCCATGTCCTGTGGGTGGTGCCAGTCCCTGGCCAGGACCTTAGGCAGAGAAGGGAACTGAGCAGGAGCAAGTATCCATCCCTCTCTGCTTCCTGGATGTAATGTGACCAGCAGCCTCAAGCTCCAGCTGCCTTGCTCTTCCTGTCAGAATAGGCTGTACCTTGAATGGTGAGCTGAAATAAACCCTTCCTCCTTTAAAGGCTTTTGTGGTGGTATTCAAGAGAAATAAATGATTTTCACAGGTCAATAACAGGAGACAGATAAAGCAAAACAGAATGATCTCAGGAAATAGGACAACGCCTAAAAGAAAATTTATATTTACCCTATTATATTAACAAAAATGAAGTGATGGCCACCCTATTTGACAGGGTGCAAATAGATGGGCAGTCATCTTTCTTCCTTTCATTCTTAATGCACAGATGATCTTTCTTGAAAAAAAGCTTGGCTGTGTCTTAAACACTTTCAAGAATGTGTACCTACGAATATATACTTTATAAAAAAGTACCACTTACAAGAGGTACTTAACTAGGCATATTCAAACAGACAGAAAATAAAATGGAGGCTACACGGGCTTGGGCTGGGAGGCGGAACAAGGAGGGTGGGATTGAGCATACCACCTCTTTGTGATAATGAGGACGTTCTGGAAAGGATAAAGATGGCGGTTGGATAATATTATGAATCTACTTAATGTCACAGAATAGCATGCTTAAAAATGATTAAAATGGTATTACAGTTTTCTCAACCATATGACTATAAAGTTTATTAAATAATTTATTAAACACTTCCGTTCTTTCCTAAAATTTTTGACATATAAAATAGAACAATAGCCGGGCAGTGGTGGCACACGCCTTTAATCCCAGCACTTGAGAGGCAGAGGCAAGCGGATTTCTGAGTTCAAGGCTAGCCTGGTCTATAGAGTGAGTTCCAGGACAGCCAAGGCTACACAGAGAAACCCTGTCTCGAAAAACCAAATAATAATAATAATAATAATAATAATAATAATAATAATAATAATAATAAAAAAAAAATAAAATAGAACTATAGCAGAAGAATAAATAAAAGCACATGTTTTCACCCAGCATTTTTATCTGTGGTTATTTATCCTATGATCACAATCAAGACTATACAAAAAGAAATATATTTTTTCCCGACATTGTTCATATTGGGGAAAAAGAAGGACCTTAGATAAGTAAAATTGTGGTAGAAAGTGAAAAATACGACGATCATTTAAAAGTAAACATATCCGTAGGGAAAATGGTTAAAAATAGTATCACATGACTGATGCCCACCTAAGAAAGTACCTAGTCAAGTGCGCAGGCGCTGAAGTCTGTCTGCTGTGGTACCTACATAGAACAGAACCCAGGCAAGTGCGCAGGCGCTGAAGTCTGCTGCTCCTTTTGTGTTCTTTCCTCCCTTATCAACATTTTTTGTCGATTTTCTTTTCTTTTCTTTTTTTCTACAATTGAGCAGGGATTTATTGGTCAAGGGGGAAGGGGCGGGGTAACAAAAGCACTTAATTTTGAAGAAAATCTTTCCTTCTTCAGAAGCAGCAGTAGGCTTTTATGCTTATATGAAGCCACCCCAAAAGCAGGAAGGAGTGGAGAACAGCAACCGGCAGGAAGTTGTCCTAGGCTACTTACCATGTGGAAGCAGCAACACTTCTTTCCCTAGTCTAACAGGCTACAAAATCCATTTCTAAGTCACTGCTCAAGGCTTTCCAGTGCGCTTCTTAGCTGGTTACCAGATAAGGACAAGAGTTTTCTTTTACAAATAAGGAGAACTCCGACCCTGCACAAAGAGGCTCAGCAGGATAGGACAGACACATCCATCTAAGTAGAACCTGCTAAATCAAGACCCAGAACAACCAGGATACTTCACAAAGCACCCTGCATTGACAGTTATGAAAAGGGCCAAGCTGATTTCTAAGGACGCAGGTCCCATGCTGAAGGCATTTTGGTTTGGTTGTCCTGCCCAGTAAGTTATAAATCTAGAGCAGGAAACTTGAAATCATTAAGGGCACATATTTATTACATCATATTCAGTTAGGTTAGAAAAATGCAGTATCTGTCATCATGTCATGAAAAAAATGTGTTTTCCTCTCAGATCTCTTCTGAAGTAAAGCTCCCAGGATTGTTACAGATAGGGCTGTTTTCAATCAGTTACAAGGAACAATTCAATTACTAGGTGGTTTAGTGCAGTAACTGACTCCAGACTAATTTAATTTCTTTAGGTCTCTAAAGATCAATTGATCTGATTTGTCCCATCCCCAAAGGCTATTTAGGAAAAGCTCAGGCTTAAATACCTGGAAATGAAATCCAAAACCTTGGCCAGTTTCACACCACTTAGGTCATCTTGCAAACTTTCAGCTAGGCACGTCAGAGTGCTCTCCTGGCCTTGGGACCACCTCCAGCCACTTAGCTTCACATACAAGTGAGTGCTCCCACATCAGGAGGCTTATTCAATAAATGGAAAATGTGGCCACATGCATTATCAAATCTGCTGCTCTAAAGGGCAGCCAGGCTGGGTACTCCTATCTCATGAGCATGTGTGCTACCACAGGGCTATTTTTATTCTAAAATCAGTTCACAAAGATCATTCAAAGTTGCTCAGACAGGGCCTAAAGGGTTAGATGCAAGGCTCACCTAAGATGAGAGACTCAAAAACATTTCTGCACTTTAGATTTACAGTGCACTTTTATAAATGTCACCGTCCACAATTTTCCAACAAGTCTGCTCTCTGAAACTTTGGCAATAGATGTCCATCCACCAGCCTAAGGTGCTTCCCTGATCTCACCACCTCTGACTCCTTGTCAGACTCTCCAGCAATTAGGGTTTTTTTTACTCACATTCTCTGGCTCCCTACACAGCCTCTACATCTGTTCCCTTGGATTATACCACCACTCATGCTGCCACTTAAGGAGGTATAAGAATCAGACAGAAGTTGCTAAAACATAATTAACCTTTCATTTGAGTTGCCAAGATGAGATGGACAGAAGTGCCATGGTCAGATAGACCATGTAGTAGGCAATAAAGAGAACAGCAGAAATGTGTGGCAGTTGACAGGAGAGTCACACGAAGATATGAAGATACAATAAGTAAGGGGTCTGGTACCTATGGGGTGTTCCACCATCAGCAAATGGATCAGCCTAATATGAAGATGAAGGGTGAAAATTTACAGTGAGCATATATAAACAGTATAAATAAGCCATTGGGTCAAAATCTCCTTGAAAATACATTTCAGCATTCATATTGAGCTAATAACTATGGGTTTCAATCACTCAACGATCTCAAACAACAATGAACAACTGTCATTTGAAGGGGGTAAGTTTAACATGCATAACCGTTTCTTCTTACAGGTCCTCAGATTTGATATTTCTCCTATCAAAGATGGCAGTCATTTTATAGATAAAATTGTGTGTCCCTGAATTAAATTCCATCTCCTTGTTTCAAAATCCCAAATCACCTCTATGGTTTTTTGTTATCAAATATGTCCCTTCTAAAGGCAAATGGCTGTAAAGTGTCCACTTCCAGGGAAAGTGCCAATCAGGAAGACATAACGATCAATTATAACTGGGACCCAGTCTCTGATCATGGCAAAACCCAAATAAACCTCTCTGCTGTGAGATCGAGCATTTGCAAAATCTGAAAGCAGCTGCTCCCAAGAGTTATGAGCTGTTCAACAGTGAAGCTTGTGGTTGGAAGGGAAGGTGCAGAGACTACGAACTGTAAGATCGAAATTCATTGGCATTAAAGGGAACATGTTCTTACGCCCCTCTCTTTATCTTATCTGGACAAAAGAGCAAGCAGAAAACTCTCATTACCTCTCAATGTCAGTGAGCCTAGAGGAGTCCCGGAATCCTTTGGCAAATGGATTGCTGTCTATTTTCAGCTTGGTTATCTAGAAAGAAAAGAATGGGCACAAAACGATCTCATTTCCAAGGTCAAAGAAACAGAATCAGAAATAGTCTGTTAATTTCCCAAAGCCCCCAATAATACAGTGGGGTCTGCATGCATCATGAGAATCGATCTGAGTGAGGGACAAGTTCACAGGGATACTGGGCCATGACTGAGATAGCAAAGGTTTGGTGGCCTTTCAGGCAAGGGTGGGTAAGAAACTATATTGTGAAATTACTTTAAATGCTAAAGAAAGGCTAGGATTCAGTTTGGGGAAGGGAAAACTACCCAAATGAAAGAACTATGTAGAATATATGTGTTGTCAGGGAGGGAAGACTGAAAACAAAGGTGCTGTCTCATTCTGACTTGGAAGCATCTCACAGTTAACCTTATGAGCATGCTGCTGTGTGCTGTAATAGATAAGAAGGCTAAATGGCCAATAATAACCCATGTCCAATACTGTGCTAATACTGACATCTTTTACATAAATTCAGGAAATACAGCCTTCAAAATATAAACTTACTACCATTATCCTTTATATTTCAATAAATTAGAATCAAATCAGTTATTTTGCCAGCCTTCTGCTCAGTGTTACTTAATAGCTATGCTTCTGTAAAAGCATTTACTTTCTAGTAAGAATCAGTCTCCATTGTTAAGTATCTGCATAAGGGGATTTGCAACTCTTACAGTATTACTGTGGGCACACAAAGGCCCATTAGAGCCTTTGTATCACACCTCTGCCACACATACATCAAGATGTGAAGCAGAAGCCAAAGGAAGCACTGATGAAAAGAGTCAGAATAGAAAACTTCCTGTTAGCACTTAAAGGAACCTCTCAGATAAGCAAGCATATGCCCTCATCTGATAGAGAGTCACAGTGGGGCACAAAGAGTGCCTGGACCCAAGTACAGCCTGCTCATAGCTGAATTACTGACATGGAGGCCTTGCAAGACAGTCTTAGCTTTGCTTGTAAGATCAAAGTTGGAATACAAGTTCATCTTTGGAGGGAGACACACACACAATATTCTGAGCAAGAAAAAAAAAAGAGTTACGGAGTGTGGGATATCCCCCTTTTTCACACCTTTTTCTCTTTTCACCTTAAAAAAAGACATCATTTTCTTTTTTAATCTTTTCTCAGTGTGCACTACATTTGCAAAGGTGCAAAGAAGCTTTCGCTTCTGTTAAAAAGCCCTCCACCACACAGATCACCCTGATAGATAACCTTCTTTCTCTCCAACACTGGCAGGTCCCAGAAGGATCCTGTGACTACATCACCAGCCTTGAGGGTCACCTGAGTTTGAAACTGGCTCAGAAGGTGCACTGCAGAGCAGGCAGAGAATAATGAAGCTCCTTTTCAGCAAAAGTGTAGATATTGGTAAACAGAGAGGGGGGATGCTAGACAAATAAGATCTGTTCACAATGACAAGCAACTGCTAAAATAAGCGCCGAGTCTGAGCTGGACCCAACAGTGTGCACAGACCGCTGCGCTGGCCCCAACAGTGTGCACAGATCGCTGAGCTAGCCCCAAAAGTGTGCACAGGCCTCTGAGCTGGCCCCAACAGTGTGCACAGGCCACTGAGCTGGCCTCTATATTGTGCATAGGCCACTGAGCTGGTCTCTAAAGTGTGCACAGGCCACTGAGCTGGCCCCAACAGTGTGCACAGGCCACTGAACTGGCCCCAACAGTGTGCACATTCAACACTTCAGCAGAGTCTCTTCTCATGGAGCTGCCTCTCCTGAAGACCTGTCTGTTCAGCCATTTGTTCAGAACTTGCACCTGAGTGTCATCCTTCAAGAAGGAAAAATAATACTATTCTGCACAAATTGTAGAAATCTTTTTAAAACCCAGACAACCAATTTGCTCTGAGATTCTATGTTCTAGCAAGATTTTCAAGTCTTCAAGGGGAAAAGATTCACTTCTTTCTGCTCAGCAACTGTAATTTAAAACACTCTACAATGTTAGGTGTCTTACAGATCCTAAAATATTTGGGCAATCTTTAACCAGCCCTATGGTTGACTTTGGTGCATGGTAACAACACCAGGTAAGGGACATCTACTCTCTCTCTTGACAGAGCCTAAAACTCAGTGGAGCAAATACTACAGAGATACACTGTGAAGGGACCTGGGAGTAGTGTGTGTCCATTCCAAGGTAGTGACATGAATAGCAACTCAAACCCAAATGACAACTTTTAACTAAAGGACCAAACAACAAAGGCAAATCTTGTTCAAAGTAGCACATTTTAAAATTGAAAAGGGATTGAATTGGCCAGTCATTAAAATTGTCTGGACATAATGGCAGATGGTGTGTCTAACACAGAAGCTAACATCAAAAGTTCTCGAAGCCTTCTCTCTTTGGTGTGAACCATAACAATCTTTGTTTGGTTACCTATAAACCATGCAACAGAAAGAAATGTCTTTGTTATGATGGTTGTCTTGTTCTGGAAGGGATTTAGAAAAATTGTACTTGGTTTTCATATTTCCTGGGTTAAAGTTCAGTGACTTTGAATGAGGTAAGTGTGACTAACATCCTCCAGTGCCCTGATACAAGTAGAGAAACGAATGTCAATTAATGTGTTCCTGGTCTGACATTATCGCCATAACTTAGTGCCTGGAAATGAACGAAATACAACTTGAGTTTCTTTATGTCTTTGAATTAGCTTTTATCACTAAAAAATCTACCACTAATATTTTTCAAACTTTGCTTTTTATAACTTTCAGTAGTGTCAATGGTAGCTTTTTCTCCATATCTTTATATTATTTCAAGCTTCAGAAAAACTGAAATAGGACATGGTTCCCCGTATATCCAGACTTACTAATAAAGTGCAATGATGCTTTAATTTAGAACATTAGTTAGAAAAAGAATACAAGACAGCTAACTAGTGTTTGCTTTCTCTTTGGATGAGTTTGATTAAGCCCAGAAAAAAAAAAAAACCCTCTGGTTTTGAGCAGTAGAGAAGGAAAAAAGCCAGGTGAATCAGGAGTTGTGATGATGTTTATCCCAGGGACTACAGCAGCCTGAGACTGTGGTTAAAGTTGACGAGCCACCACATGCAACTTAGCTTAACTCCAGACCCAGCAGACAACCGCAGTAGGAACTCCAGGCAGGGTTGTTGAGCTTTATATTAAGAACAAACCACAAAATTATGATTTAATGATGTTACAGACTAGGCTTAACTGTATGTTGCTTGAAAGCATTCTATTTTGTTTTCTTGTTTCAAGATAACACACACACACACACACACACACACACACACACACACATTTTATGTGTGTGTTGGTTTTGGTGAGACAGGGTCTCTCTATATACTCCTGGCTGTCCTGGAACTCAGTATGTAGACCAAGCTGGCCTCAAACTCCCTGAGATCAGCCTGTCTCTGCCCCCTGAGTGCTGGGAATAAAAGTTTGTACCACCACACCTGGATGTGAAATAATTTTAAATAATTTTCACATTCTAGGTAATGACAGATCATAAACAGTCAGATAATGGTATTTAAATGAAAAACACGGAAACTTGCTTCTGAAGGTGTAGTCTTATCTTCCTTTGTAAACTGAGGCTAGTGGAAAGAGGGGCTATGAGAAGGGAAGATAGGAAGTAGCCAGGTGCAGAGACTGCACGTGGACCTGTGCACAGGGACCTGCACAACTCCAGGATGGGGAGTCTGAAGCCTGCAATGCTGCTGACCTAGGTCATCCCTCTCGGAGGTTGTAATAAAGGAATAATTAAGAAAGAATCAGCCACCCAACATCATTTGTCCCAAAAAATCAGAGATAGTTTGGTTTGGTTTTTTTTTAATCTTTTTTTTCTTTTTTTGTTTTTTTGTTTTTTGTTTTATTTTTCGAGACAGGGTTTCTCTGTGTAGCCTTGGCTGTCCTGGAATTCACTCTGTAGACCAGGCTGGCCTCAAACTCAGAAATCCACCTGCCTCTGCCTCCCAAGTGCTGGGACTAAAGGCGTGCGCCACCACTGCCCCAGAGATAGTTTTTAAAAAACGCTTTTTAAAGACTTATGTTTTATTTTATGTGTATGTATATGCCTGAGTGAGTTGATGTTTACCACAAGTGTGTGGGTAACTTCAGGGGCCAAACCCCTAGAACTGGAGTTAGAGGTGGCTAAAAGTTCCCGGACATGAATACTGGGAACCAACTCCAGTGCTCGACAAGAGCAATAAATGAATGCTCTTGATCAACGAACCATCTTCCTACCCTGCAGTTTAAACATTCAAGTACATGCAAAGACATGTTTTTACTATAATTGCAGTGACACAGAGTATAATGCATATGCTAACCATAAAGTTCTTTTTTTTTTACTATTACTGTATCTGTAAGTAAATGCATGCACAGTTAGAGGCAGCTTTTTTATACCAATGGCTGTGCCAGAAAAAGGTGACTTCACAGTGGTTGTTATTCGCTCTCACAGTACTGAACTCTGAATCCAGCTGGGGTCCCAGCCATAAGGTAAAATTGGCCCTTGGAGACCATTTCTCCAATTATCAGGAAAAGATCTGACCAAAGGCATTTAGAAATGAAACCTGACCTACACTTCAACTCCACAGCAATGATCTGCCGGCTCAAAAACAATGTATGACCTTTAAATCTTAAATTATAAATAGTTTGTTGAAAGTGTAATGTATTTAGCATTTATCTAATAATGTAAAGAAATGCAATCATCCCTTGCAAAAAGCAGAAGAAAAAAATGGGTAAAAAAGGTCCCATTTTCATTAATTCTAAATAAAACTACTGCTCTCTCTCTCTCTCTCTCTCTCTCTCACACACACACACACACACACACACACACACACATACACACTCACTCACACACAATCTTTGGGAAACTTTGATTTGAATTTAGCAAACATAAAAATAACAGTCACATCAAAAGTTTAAGACAGAGAGAAATGGGCCCAAGTGGGAACTTTCAAATCATTCCTCCTTCCCTTCTTAGCTCTTTGTGCGTGGAAAACTTCGAGTGTAGACAGTATACACACACAGCACAGCTTTCCTTTGCATCGTATTTATCTTATTGTGTTTACTGTAGGAAAAACAATACACATAGTGGGACAGAGAAAACACACTTGACTCCCAGAGGCCTAGAGGTGTGTCACGAAGACTAAAACTGATAATCCCTGAGCTCCTTTCTAAGGAGACCTGTGTCAGTTTTATTCACTAAAGGAAATTTATCAGCCATTTGCACAACTGCCCTGCTATACCAAACCACAGCTATTGATGGTTTCATGCTAAAGACTGTCTTAAAGATGGATTACAGAAGTAAAATCAGCAGTCTACTGAGAAGGATGCTTCGACTGTATGGGCTCTTTGGCACTGATGGCCTGCTAATCTTATTATACTTTATGATGCAATCAAAGACTGACGGGTTCTTGGGACTAAATTTTAAACCCACTTGTAATATTAGTTATAAAGATAAACTTTAGTGAGAGGAGTAGTTACCATTAGCATTTTAACTTATTTAACATAGTAATATTTTAAAATTCAGCTTTCAAACTATTGTACTTGGAAGTAATTATTTTGTTGGCCTTGTAACGCCACAGAAAAGACCCAGAACATCAAACTATCTTGACAGATCTGGCACTTATCAAATATATAGCCTTGGGTGCATGTCCTAACCATTCTGGTCCTCAGTTTCATTATCCACAAAATGACACTCACAGGACTTCCATTGGGGATTAATGTCAGAATTAAATAAGATTATTGAGAAGAACATGGAAGGATTTTTCTAAATTAAAATAACCATCCTAGACCATGAATTTTAGTTGAAGCTTATAACTGTGGGGTGGAGGGACCAAGCTCCAAATGGATATTATTGGTTAATACTAAAATTCAAATGGACTGACTACTACATAATATTAATGGGTGCTTCTAATTAATAATCTTCAGAGCTGTGACAAAGGCAACATGGACACAAAGATAATATTCCCGCTGTGGGGACGTGCTTGCTGGAGCGGTTGATGAGATTAGCGCCTTAGTGTTGAATTGCAGAGCAGAACAGATAGGGAATGGAAAGACTAAACCAAACTTGGAAAAGTTAATTGTGAAGTCTGGGTGGAGGGTACATGGGGCTCATCTAATCATTTACTTATAAGGCTTTGTTTTGAACACTGGAGTTTTTCTGAGTAAAGAGTTTGGTGAAAGAAGTAATTCGGTGAGATTATTACATCAACGCACAGGGCTGGCTGAAGAGGGCCTAGCTGACCCTCTAGCTGAGGATGGTAACGTGTATGCTACATTCACTAATATTCAGTGTGATCACAGCACCACAGGGCAGAGAAACAGTGAGTACATTGGGGAAAAGATAATATCTTGAATCCTCCTGGGAAGGAATGCCTAAGGGTCTAACAGGGCCAGAAGCTGAGAGAAGAATTCTGTCCTCCTGAGAAAGGACGCTAAGCTCAAAGGTCTAGGGCTCTGGCCACCTTGGTTCAAATCCATGATGGCGCAGCAAGCCACCTTCAGTGCCTCAAGTAACTCATGCCTCAATTTTCCAGCTGTATATTGCATAATAAAAATACTATTTCTCTGCTTGAAGAAAATATTCCTGCAAAGATTAGATAAGAAAACATCTTCCAAGTGGTGCTTTTTGCAATAGCAAACACTCAAACCTATCCTTCCTTATGCAATCTAAGCACTGTGGCCGATGATCTGCTGGTATTTATTTATTTAGGATTGCTCCATCGCCTATTAAAACAAATCTAAAATGTTCTGCGTAGAAACTCCCCTCCTAATTTTTTCTAACTCATCACATTTCATGTTTTAAAAACAAAGAGATTTGCAATTTACTTTTCGAGCTTTGGCCCCTCCCTCTCAGAGGGAATTCTGAAGACAACATTGAAAGTCTCCGTGTGACAAGATTTTATTTCATCCCCAAACTGTAACACGGTTTCTCAAAGTGTCCTACATCTAACATTGTAGCATAAAACTACCCCTTAGTGAGAATGAGCAGAATGTTTCAGGATCCGCTCTGAACCCATGAGACCCACTTCCTGAGTGCTTTCAAATACAAGTGAGACTAGCTTCAAAGGTCCAGATCTTCAGAGCTGGAGGGTGTTGCAGACTCTGGTCTGTTCCCGGAGTTTCACTTGGATGTTTTCTGAAAGTCTCTTCTTTTGTGTTATCATTTTGGAGATCAAAAGAGATAACACTTTATACAATAAGGTGATTTACATAACAACTATACATTGATTTATCTTAGCAAAAATGCCAATGAGTTTTTTATTTTATTTGTGTGTGTGTGTGTGTGTGTGTGTGTGTGTGTGTGTGTGTGTGTGTGTGTATGTGTGTGTTTTCTAGGGATCTGACTCAGGTTATCGGGTCACACCCATCTCTACCTGCTGAGCCATCTCTATGGCACAATCACTGACATTTTAAAGTCCAAGTGTGGATAAGCACTCTTGGTATTCCTGAAGAGTCATCTCGAAGTTTCCAAGGCATGTTTGTATTCATCATCTCATCACTCTGAGTTTCACCGCAGTCCCCAAAAATAGTCTGGTTGGTTCTTAGCCCCAGCTTATAAGTAAGGGAAATGGCAAAGGGAGCTGTGAAATAAACCTCAAGGTCATGTAGAACTTACAGGCACATGAGCCTTCTCCATCCCCTCTGGCCATTCCACTTTCTTTGCACAGGGCTACCGGTGCTGTCAGCTTCCTCCAGCCTTTAGGAACCTCTGCCTCTCCCTCTCCCCTGCCTGACCCACCCACTCATCGGTTTCCATGCAGAAAGGACAACACACCAACTGCATCACAAGAGGAAGGCAAGCATCCTAGCTACTTACAGCCAATCAAATAAAAGCAAGAGGAAGAGCTCTGAGCGGCCTAGCTGTTGATTACACTAAAGGTGTGAACACTGTTTACTACACATACTCAAAAGAACTCCCTGCTTTTTCCACTGCAGAAAAATCGCCCAGTCTTTCCTTCTTCCCCTCAGCTCCCTCCCCATTTTGCATCACTGTTGCTACAAACCTGTCAACTTTCTGCTGACCAAGAAAGAAGAAAATGTTCGAGTAAGTGCCTAACAGCATTTGGCCTTAGTAGGACATTGATACGTATTTACTAAGACTAAATCTTGTGCAAGAAAACAATGTTTAAGTTGGAAAGGCAGCATGACTGAGAGTCATAGAAAAACATAACCTGAGTTATAACTGGATATTTTGATGTCAATTAAATACAGAATTGCCACTTATTATTTAAAGAGACATTCACACCTGTGGCTAAGCTAGGTTTGAGAAGTATCTCAAGTGTTAGTAATCTGAGCAGCTGTCTTCCAGGTGCCTGCAGAAGGCACTCTGGGGTGGATTCAGGTTAGGCATCAGCTAGCAAGCAGCCTGAACTGTAGAGTAAAGGTCCTGGAAGAGCAACTGGTGCTCCGTACACTCTTAGAGGCTGTAATGCTCAGGTTCATGAGCTCTCTTTCTCCAAGGCCACTTCTGTTTTGAGAGCTGGAAAGCCCTGTGCAGGAACTATCAAGGGTCACTCACCAGTTGGTTCTGGTAGGCTGTGACTGCTGTGAAAACTGTCTCTGGAAAGATGAATGTCCTGAACTCTTCCGACTTCAGGTTGAGCAAGGAGGCCGTGTGGTCTTTCTTCTTTATGATGTGCACGCGAGGCTGGTACTTATGCATTGAATTCAAAATTATCTACAATGAAGAAATGGGAAGTCCTGAGTTTTTACATCCTTCGCCCGTCTATATGATCTACAATTCAAGTTCAAGCCTAAGATTAGAACCAACCGCTTCCTTCTTCTGTCAAGTCATTTTCATACCCTAACAGTCATCATGGCGAACCACATTTTACCAGAACAACAGCAAATTACACAAGCTGCCTTCTAAAATGATGGGGGCAGGGGCCATTCAGAGGATATGCTCTGTATCAGCTTATTATAGAGTGTGTGTGTGTGTGTGTGTGTGTGTGTGTGTGTGCGCACACATGCCTTTCTGTGGGTGTTCCTGATGGTGTGAGCATATGTGGCTACTCATGTGGAAGCCAGAGGTGACTGTTGGACGTTTCCTAAAATCTCTTTCTGCAGGACAGGGTCTCTCACTGACCTGGAGCTCACTGCTAAATAGACTGGGCAGTAAGCTCTAGAATCCGTCTGTCTCCACCCTACAGCCCCCTGCTGAAACTTGTCCTTTATGTGTGTGCAGGCTTCCCAGCTCAGGTCCTCCTGCTTATGTGGCAAGCATATTATCAACAAAACCATCTCCTTGGACCAAGTTTTATTCATGTTTCAAAATCAAGCCTTGGGCCAGTGAGATAGCTCAGTGGGTAAAGGTGCTTGCCTCCGAGTCTGACGGTCGGGTTTGATTCCTGGGAGCCACACGATGGAAAGAGAAAAGACTTCTGTACGTTTCCCTCTGAGCTCCACACATGCTCTGTGGCGTGAATATGTACACACACTCACACACACACACACACACACACACACTCACACACAGAAGGGGAAGGGAGATGATAGATACAGGATGGATGGATGGATGGATGGATGGATGGATGGATGACAAAAATCAATAAAAAGGAGGGCTGGAGATACAGCTCAGTGCTTAAAAGCATTTGTCGCTCCTGCAGTAGACTCAAATTCTATTCCCAACACCCACATGGTGGCTCACAGTCATCCATAACTCCAGTTCCAGAGGACTTGACGCCATCTTTGACTTCTGACTTCCACATCGCCATCAGGTATGCACATGGTACATATACATGCAGGCAAAACACTCAAACGCAGAAAATAAATGAATTTAAAGTAACAACAATAACAACAAGTCTTCTAAAATATTTTGGGTATTTTTCATCTAGTTACACAATAAAATACGTATTTATGTTTCCTAAACAAAAATATTTTCTAGGAGGCCATATTGTGATTTACAGAAGAAAAAGTAAAGTGATTTAAAAATTCAGTATTGTATTAGACAATCATGGGTTAAAATCTCAAATCTACTACTTCATGCTCTTTTATCTTAGTCAAGTGAGCAATCCTCCCCATCCTAGACAGTGTCAAGTGAAAAACTGGTACTAACCTCATAGGGCAATGGTGAGAATAGAGGAACGGTTAATTTTATTATGTGTGCACGCAAACACAGTTACACATGGAAGCCAGAAGAGGGCACTAGATTCCTGTGAGCTGGAGTTACAGGCATTTAAGAACTGCCAGACCCAAGTGCTGGGGTCTAATATCAGAGCCTCAAAACAGAGCCGCAAGAGCCCTTCAGCTGCGTGGCTATCTGGACAGCTTGCTCCCTTGGAAAGTACGCAGGAATGAAGAAGGGCTCAAAAACATGGCCTGTGTTGTGACAATTTCTCTGACTCCTACCTTTCACTCTTAAAGCTAAATTTTAATCACTGGCATAACCATCTTCCATTCTGTAGTTACAAAATGTTGCAAGTTCTTAACAATGATAAATATATATTAGTTTAAAAGGCAGCTAAGAAATACTTTTCGATTATCCTTTAATTAAAATATAAATGTTTGCCACTGTACAAAATGAGCAAAGAAACTCCTTGTTGTTCTTGTTTGCTCAATGATTTGTTTATTTCCAGGCAAGGTTTCACTTTGTATTCCAGGCTGGTCTTAAAAACTTGACAATTCTCCTGCTTCTGTCTCTTGAGCACAGGCATGACCTATGACACACTCAGCTGAACATAATTCATTTTTAGGTATGAAATGTTCCCCACTTGTCTCCCCCAACACACAGACAGCTACTTAAATATACAGAACTGCTCTGCCTTTTGGAATCGGGGGTTCAGCTGTATCCTGCCCTCAACACTTTGCAAGGCCCTGGTCTCAGGAATCACCCTGTAAGTAATGCTAGGTGATGCTTGCTATGTGGACACTGCAGCTGAAGAACCCCTGGCTTTCTTGGCTAATGTAGACAGATATAGTGTACAGAGGAGATTTTCTGCTGAAGGTATTTACAAACTTTCCACTCAATACAGATATGTGGTGGACATCTGCATCTTTGTGTGGTGCCTCTGTAAATTTAAACAACCTTAAAATGGACCAGGCATGATGGTACACGCCTTTAGTCCCATCACTTGGAAGACAGAGGCAGTCAGATCTCTGTGAGTTTGAGTTCAAGGTCATCCTGGTCTACATGGTGAGTTCCAGGACAGCCAGGACTACATAGAAAAAAAAAGCTGTCATAAATAAATACCTTAGATCAAAAGTACTGTGCCTATACTGAAGATGTCTACTTTTCCTTGCCTTTACTCCCTAAATGATTCAGACTAATAACGATTCGCATAGCATTTTCATTTCAGTAGGTATTACAGTAGCCTATTATACTGGCTGGGTTTGTGTCAGCTTGACACAAGCTGGAGTTATCACAGAGAAAGGAGCTTCAGTTAAGAAAATGCCTCCATGAGATCCAGCAGTAAGGCATTTTCTCAATTAGTGATCAAGGGGGGAGGGCCCCTTGTGGGTGGTGCCATCTATGGGCTGGTAGTCTTGGGCTCTTTAAAAAAGCCAGCTGAGCAAGCAAGCCAGTAAGAAACATTCCTCCATGGCCTCTGCATCAGCTCCTGCGCCTTGACCTGCTTGAGTTCCAGTCCTGACTTCCTTGGGTGATGAACAGCAGCATGGAAGTATAAGCCCAATAAACCCTTTCCTCCCCAACTTGCATCTTGGTCATGATGTTTGTGCAGGAATAGAAACCCTGACTAAGACTCACAATATAGAGGAAATTATATGTCAGTAGTGTCCCATTTTATATGAGTGACTTGGGCCATGGCTTCTCTATTTAAGACACCTTAGAAAGAATATCCATAGAAACGAGAGAACAAGTGACCACATAGCCAATGTCTTTCTGTCAATCTTTCTAACCTGTAAGTCGACCCTGCGTCATTGAATGGAAATGACTTTTGTACCTGCCAATTTTTCGGGTCGGAACAAGTAAGGAAAAAGATTTTTTTTTTCAAATATATTGAAATAAGCTTTGAAAAAGAACAACATTTCTCTGAGTATAATGTACTTCCTCCAAGGAATTCACGACAATGAAATTTGATCATAGATCGGGAGCCTACTCGAAATAACAGAAGCAGACATTTGTCTCCTAATATACATGTTTATCAGCATTCCTTCTCGGTTCAACTAAGAAGATAAGAAAAACTTTGAAATAACATTCCCACCCAACCACACATAAACAAAACAAACAAAAGCAATAAAATAAAAACAAACACGCTTCAAATCTTAAACTTTAAATAACACCCCTCCTACTCCTAACCCTCCCAGTCAGTGTCCTTGGTCAGGGGCACTGAACAACCTCAGAATCCTAGGCCCTCTGTGCCCCTCATGGAGCTAAAAACCACCAACAGAAGAGCAAACTGTTTTTCTAAGGAAATGCCTTCCTGAGAATTGCTGATGTTCCTGTCACAGACTGAACAGTGCATCTGTGATAGAAGAGAGCCGTCATCAAACTGATTCAAGAAGCTGGCTAAATAATATAGTACCTAAGAACCAGTCTTTCTCAGTTTTGGTGGACACTAATTCTGGTGACAAAGGGTATTATTAAACCATGCAAGTTTTAAGGCTACAGTAAATAGAAGCAGCAGCTGACAACCGAACAATTTGACAATGTCGGATTGTCACACAATCAAGCTAGAACTCATAATTCCTGAAATCCAGCTACCCCAGAAGCTGATGATAAGATAAAACATTTCAATTCTGGGTAAGTCATCTACTATTGAAGGCTAAAGTATTTCTGGACAATTCCAAATAATCCTTAAACTTCTACATGTAGAAAATGCAAGATGAATTTTTTTTTTAAAAAAAATAGTATTTCCTCCCCACAAAGATTTCAGTTGGAACCTAAAACATTTTAATATGAATCACACTAAGTAGGACCGATGACTGACCTACGAATAATATCTTAACCTGAAAAAAGATCCACTAAGTGGAAGCAACTCCTATTTTTTAAAGGTAAATTATGCCAACATGGAAAAGGTCTGTTAACTTTCCAAAAGGTCAAACAACAGAAGCTCACTAATCCACTTCCAGTGTCTCTCCAATGCTATTCACAGTCACAAGGTAACCTGGTCACTCTGATGTGAAAGCAAGGAAGGTCTCCCAGGGTCATGAAGACAGAGACACTAACCCAAGTCTTTCGTTCACTTCCAAGTTCAGCTATTTGAAACCATCTCTAGAACTCTCTCACTTATTGTCTATTTAAAGCCATTTTCATCTATGACACAAACCCAATACAAACTAAGCCTTAAAGTCACAAGAGTCCTACTTAGTAAGAAAATAAGAGAGATTATATAATTATTATATAATTATAATAATTATCCCAAAATTTCTAAGCCAAGGAAAGAAACTATAAAAGAAAGAAACCATGTTCTTTCTAGCAATAAAGGCAAAACACAGAAATAATCTCTTCAAAAGGAGCATGCAATCCTGCCTTGAGCTTTCTCACATAGAATCTACAAGAGAATCGGTACATACATAAGATCACTGAATCATGGCGGCTCGGGAGATGACACAGTAATAGTGCTTGCCGTGAAAGCAGGAGGTCCTAAGTTCAAATCCCAGCATCCATGTAAAAACTTAGCAGGCAGCTGTGTACACCTGCAACACCAGCACTAGGAGACAGAGATAGCAGTACCCAAGGTTCTCAGTTCCCAGTTAAACTGAGACGGTGAGCTTTGGTTGGGTGAGAGTTCCTGTCTTAATATAATAAGGTGAAGAGGAGCAAAGAAAGACACTGCATGCAGAGCCTGAGCACAAACACCTCATACATATGAGAACATGCACACATGGACACACACTCACACATGTTCAAGTGCATCAAAGACAGTGCCTTAACAAGGAACATTACTAGAACAAGGATTCTTCAGTCAGCGGTTATTTACTCTATCAACTCAGCTCAGAGCTGTATTCTCTCTTTTTCCCATAACACACATTACAATGAACTCTTTACTGACATGAAATGAAGTGTGCTTTTGTTTGGTTTGGTTTGCTTTGTGAGTGTCATTGGGAAAAATCATTTGGACCAGGTTAGCCTCCTCCTGCCCCTGCCTCTCCTGCAAGGATTACAGGTAAGTGCCATATCCTCTGCTTTGTTCATAATGGCAGATATTGTCAGTCTTAGCTCTTACACAGCTCTCCCCAAAAGGGACATAACTGCCATTACCAATGCAGCTGAGACTAAAACTTGGAGTCCTGGAGGAGAAGAGCAGTGACTGAGCCTGCAGAGAGACACACAGACACTCTGGGTTTCTTTTCCAGAAAAGAAACAACTTTATCTTACAGTTTGGTGTATCTGGTGCAGAGGGAGGTCCCTGGGAATGCCAGACCTTATCTAGAGCTTCTGAGGTCATAAGAACTCTGAGCTATCTCCCAAACACACTTCCTCAAAGAGAAGCACCTGAAGCATTTTCCTTCTGGCTTTCAGATAGCCCTGCAGAGGAGACACCTGAATACCAAGAGGAGAATTAACTTGAGTCAGAGGTTGCCCTACCCATTCGGTTTGTCCCTGATGGAGGCATTGCAGGCTTTCACCCAGTCTGTATAGCAGCATGCTACCTGATTGACAGCTTTGAAGATTTATTTCAAAAAATAAGGCCATTGCATTTTGCTGCACCTCATGTGATATGCTCTCCAGAACACACTTAAGAGAGTCCAACAGGAAGTCTTAGTTCCACTTTCTTTATTCAGTGTTATTAATATACTAACAGAAGTACAATATTTAACACCAAAACAGGCTTGCTGGCCTCCCTAAATGCACATTTCCTTTGTTTTGCTGGCAAATAGCATTTGCAATAGTGTTGGGGAGTTCTTGGCACAGAAAATCCCAGACCCCTTGTACAGAAGAGCCACATTCAGGGTTCTCATAGAATGACTCAGACACGGCAGGAAGTTAGAAAGATGGAGGTGAGGTAAAGGTAGAAGGGAGATACGAGAGGCTATTTCACATGACATGTCCACTCCATCTAAGGGGACCTGTGGCTCCAAGGCTCTGGACTTACATGGCCATGTTGATCCAGTTCGTTGTTGGTGAGCTTCACCTTTTCAAAGGACACCATCTGTTTGAGGAGCTGCTCTCCAGTAAAGGGGGAGTCTGGATGCACGTACAGCCTGCAGAGTGCGGGAGAGCTTTATTGGGGCATGCTTTAACAAAAGTGTCTTGAACTAAGCATATTGGCACACGCATCTATCATGTCAGCACTCGGAAGACTGAGGCAGAAGGACTGAGAGTTTGAGACCAGCTTGGGCTACAAAGTGGGAACCTGGATCAAAACACAAACAAATGACAGTGTTCATTATTTTTTATTTGATTCTAAAGGAACACATAAACATCATACAAAGGGGACATTTTATTTGTCCCATGTACCTTGAATTTATTAAAATAGCAGTGCTGAGGTAACCCCAAGCATCTAACGTACCTTTTCATGTTCCTGAGATCTTGGAAGTAATGAATACATTTTCTATTATCTGCCAAGCAAGCCATTTTGCAAAGATGAATTGTTTCTTTTATATTTTCCCCCTTCTGGTCTACTGGTCTACCTTTATCAAATGTATGATCTTATTGTTAGAGGTATTTAAAAAAAAAAACTGACAGAATAATGTCTAAGTTTCCAATATAGGCATTATTGTAAAGCAACGAAACAATTTAAATGAGAATAGTTTTAGATAATCACCTTATTTAAACCTAAAAGTGACTCAGTTTAGTTTACAAATGCAAAGGCAGGCTAATTTTTGATACAGGGCACAACAAATGTTTACTAGTCCATAGGTCAGAACTGAGAGCCCACAGTCCTGCCTACTTTAAACTCCAGCACACAGCTCTGTGCATCCTATACATACCTGCTAAAGGGGCGTTTTAACAAGCTAAGTGAACCTCTGGTTATTAAATTGGTTTATTTATAGATAGCTTAAGCAAGAAAGCTTTGATAAGAAAAATCTATTGTTTATTGATCAGTTGCTGTGTGGGAGGGACACAGCCTCACTGTGAAGGTCACCCACTCCTTCACTCCTGTTCTTGCCCTAAGTACAGCACTTTGCACATCTTAACCCTGCTGTTTTCCCCACCAAATCTTTCAAAACTGGAGTGAGGTGACAGAATGAATGAGAAGGAAGAAAAAAAATCCTTTTTTTTTTTTCATAAGACAAATTACATTTTTCCTTTTTGTTCGTTTCTTTTTTCTTCTCCCTTTTTGTTTTTGTTTGTGTGCTAGAAACTGACCTCTGGAATTGACCTATGCTAAGCTCATGCCATATCACGGAGCATATGACCAGCCCTGACAAATTCCTTTACCCATACACCAGGATATTTATAAATCAATTTTACATAGGACCCTTAAAGCTCGACTTTATAAATAGTTTGGTTGAAAAAGGCAGGAGAAAGTCTTAAAATGAATATCCCTGGCAATGTTTGGGTACAGAATAAGATGTCTGAGCCATGGTCTATCAGACAAAAAGACTAAGAATCTGTACCCATGCCGAAATGTGTGAAACAGGTCAAGAGTGCGGCCCAGAGAGGCTGGCAGGGTCAGAGAGCACTGCTCCACCCACGGGGGAACTTTGCAGGCCTCCTCTGAGCTTGTTTTCAGGAGGATACTACAACTGACTTGTAAATAAGAGCATCCTTTGATGGTTCGAATGCAACAATTTTATAAATACAGTCATTTTTACTTATCAGGATCACATTTTCCTTCTCTCCTAAAATCCCAATTTACTAAAAGAAATCGATGACGTATTCATTCTTTATCATATCCACTATCCATAATCACATTAGCATAGTTATTAACTTGTTTAAATAAAGATTACGGTAGTAGCATGAAAATGTGGCAGTATGTTATTTTTGGTCATGAATAATATTGCGCCTATTAAAACTACCACATAATATTATCAAGTACTGTGTTTCCTGATTAGAAATCACTGACTTTAGTCTGAGGGAAAAAAGTCTTCTCAGATGAAGAAGTTTCATAGAAACTCACTTTGTACCAGCAGCTTAAACTTTCTAATCTCCCAAGCTCCCTCTTCTATGAAGGTAGAAAATGTAACAAACTTTTTTCTGTAATAATAATAACAACCAGGAATTTCCATGAATTATCTAAAATGTTTCCATTTCACAGCTTTATCTAATATTAATATAAATAAGCTGAACCAGGATACATGAAACAACATACAGGAAATCCTTCTGCCCTCCTCCCCATCCTCCTGACCTAAAATTCCAGCAATTGCTTAAACATGCTTCAGTTAAGATAGCACATGGTAGGCACTTTTCTTTCCCTAACCAGAACTGATTAGAAACATAAACAAGCATGTCATATTTCTGAAGTCCCACTGGCCTGCAGCATTTGTTCATACCTTCAGAGAGAAGAAAAATAAAGGGTGAATAAGAATGAAAGACTAGAGGAAAAGAAAGGCCAGAGAAAGCAAAAAAACTAATGTGTGCGTAGAAAAATGGTAAAGAATCTGATCAAATTCGTACCCCGCCCCCTTGAGATCGGTGTTAAAGAGAAATTGAAAACGGAGTAATTGTGAACCATTAAAATCAAAGCAGTCTGGTTACAGAAGCAGAGGAACCATGAGTCTGAGTACACCCTGAACTACATAATTGGATGCTTTCACAAAAAATAAATAAACTGAATTGGCTTTTCAGATGTAAATAATAAAAAGCACCGAATTCTATCAGCATTAAAATCTGTTATGAGGTATTGCTTTTTCACTTAGAAGAACAAATTGCCATTACAAGTATTTTTTTAGTCCTAATTGTTTAATCTGCTGACTTGGAAGGTGGCTGTCTCGGTAAGGTCCCTTTTAGGAACAGAAAGCCAAAGATGCTGTTATCTGTTTCCTGGTGTCTTTAACAAAGGCCAATAATGTGATCACTGCTTGTGATGCTGATGTTCTTTCAGAACCAGGATACACTATTCCACTGTATCTGTGGAGTCAGTAGCTACAGACAAGATGTTACAAAGAAGCATCTTTGTAACATCTTCTTTGAAACACCTCCAGGATCTTAAATCTGTAAGTTGAAATAAATTCTTGGGTGTGATCTAACTTTCAATCAATTGCCAAAAATTACTCATGAAAGGTGCATTTTCTTATTCAAAACAATGGAGTCGGCACATGCTACTTGCTTCACGTTAACATCTACAGACAGAGCCCTGTAACCTCAGCTATTGCTCCTGCTCCTCCTGAATGCTTCTTTGAATAAAATACTCCAAAGAGAATTTTATAGAGACTTTTTAGGACAGGATACACCCAGAAAAAAATTATTAGCAAAGTAACCCAAAAAACAAGTTGGATTGTCACGAATGTGTTAGTTATGTTTAATGTAAAGGAATATTAACTTATTGAATTATGTTGGTCCATCAAAATTGTAAAGAGGAAGAAGAAATGCTTAAAACCTGTGAATATTCTGTGGTTCAAAACCAATCAATTTTATTGAAATGATGATTATTCTATGCAGATATAATCATACTGTTAACAATTTCCTAAGATATGTGCATGAAGATTTTAGGGCAACTATCAGCACATTTATTTAATCTGACTCTAAGTAGCCTATTAGAAATATTACACATAGACATATATCTCAAAAAGTCACATTTCTAACACATATTCAAACTAAAATCCTACGAATGTCTGGGTTTAATGACGTAAGATAAAATTAAAGGTAACCTTTGCTTCATGCACAAATTTCACCTTTCTTGAAGACTGACCTACATGTTTTGTATTCAGTCATGCGGTGTCCTTCCTTAAAAATCTCTTTTCGGGATAGAGCTCAGTGCTTAAAAGCTACTTGCTTAAAATTCCCATAAATCAGAAGGATTAATACCACTCTACTCTTCAAGAAGTTCAGAGTCACAAACCTGGCTGGCAGAGGAGGATCCGCCTTGCCAGCCACCAGCCAGGACGACCGGTGGTAGGCATAGCGATATCTCTTGTTGTCCACTGGGACGATGTCCATCAGGACTATGTACTTGGCCTCAGGATCCACTCCAGAAAATGACACGCGGATGGTGGGGAACATCCTCCTGACAAAGAGAGAGAAGCCAGATTCATTCTTTGTAAAGAGCCAATTTGAATGAGAAGAATGGAAGAAGGCTGGAACCACCCGCTATGGAGTTCCCAATTTCCCTCTTGGTTTTTGTTCTTTACTTGGTTGATTGATTTGTTTTGTTTATTAACCCTCAGAAATGTGCCCACAGAGACACAACTTTCCCCACAAAAATGATTTTATACCTCTTTTACAGGGACCTTTACTGGTAAGTAAAGAATTTGTGCTTGTTTTGTTTTCTCCCAAACAACCAGAGATGACTCAGTTGCTCAACCCACCAAAAATCCCGGGCATTCCATAGGGAGGGCATTCGTAAAGTCAGATTCCGAGATCTGATAGGAATTGGCCAGGGTCTAGAAGGACCTGCCAGTCGACCTTGCTCAGCCTCTCCCAGCCTTTCTCTGGAGCAGCCCGGCTCCTGCGTCCAGGGCCACCACCCCAGCCCCCTTCCAACCCGGAGTTCCGTCGTTCAGGTTTTGTCTTCCGTCCGGGTTTTCAGCTGAGTTTTCACTGGAAGCGGGAGGCTTCCGCAAACTGAATATAACGGGGAGTCTCCCCCCCCCCCCTTCTCCTTTTCCTCCTCCTTCCCTTCCTTTCTGTAGCCTCTATTCAAACGCCGGCCACACGTGCCTTGCTCCGAACCCAAAATGCCAGGATGGAAGCAAAGATCGCACTGTGTGCCAAGGTACCCATCTCCGTTTATGGCATCTTGCAGCCAGACCCTGTTTCACTTCCAGTTTCACGGCCCTTTCTAAGGGAACTGGTGAGAAGCGGAGACCCCTGAGCTTAGTCAACGCTCTGTGCCCCGGGCTGGCAGCTCCCAATCACAGCTCCCGAGAGTGCAGCGTGTACCCTTTGCTCAGTGCCCGCCCGCCCACGCCAGCTACCTGCCGGACTTGGTGATAATCATCTCCGTGCCCAGTTCATGGAATTTGTCCCAGAGCTCCTTCGTTTCCAGGCTGCAGACGATTTTAGCCATCTCTTCGCTGGGGATGATGGGGGTGGTGGGGATCAGTGGCTCTGTGCACAGAGAGGATGAGGAAGGGCTGTTGCTCCCGCCGCCAAACTCGGCGTGAGCATCCAGGCTTGTCAGCTCGCCCAGCGGCTGGGCACAGGATGATTTCTCCACAAATTGTTCTGGAGAAAATGAAAAGGAAGAATGACCGCTATCACTAGCTAACAAGGAACACTGTGGGTAGGAACTGGGGAGAGTACCCAAAACAGGCACTTGGATTTGACGCTACTAAACTCTGAAACTCCATGAGCCATTACTGTGCAAAATGACCCTGAGACATGCTCGGGGCTAGGCGCTAACTAAATCAAATGAGCAGGGTCTGTCTAGAACAAGGGCCGAAGTATTACTTACGTGGCTGAAGCACTCTTAAGAATAAAATACGAGGAGTGAAGGAACGGGAAGGTTGTGGTCTTGCAGGATAAAATTTAACTATTACGACGATCATCCCAAATTCTAGACTTTGCAGCTGCAGAGGGTGGCACTCAGAAAATACCTGCACCCAGCTCACTAAATCACAGGGGTGGGCTCGAACAGAATTTTTATTTTTTAAAGATAGGGACAGATTAGTGGAGCGATTATGTATGCAACTGGTTTTCCCCCAAATAGCCCTGGGAGTGAGGGAAACAACTTCAACTCCAGAATAGCAGGAAAGAAAAGAGAGGAAAATGTTTTGCCACCCACCAGTAAGTTGAAATATCAGCTGCCTATGAACCAAACAATCCGGTCCAGCTGATAAGAAACTGGACCTCCGCACTAACTTTGGGGCAAGACAGGGCGGGTGTCTGTTTGTCTGTTTGATTTTGTTTTCCCCTGCCAATTATCTTTCATCTCTTGAAAAAGAAACTACTTCAATCCTCCCCCCCCCAATCAAACCAGTAGTTCTAACTGCTCTCTAGAAAGCCAAACAGTTCCAGCTGTGTGTATGCACATGCACACTTGTGTGATGTGTGGTGTGTGCTTGAGTTTAAGCTATGAATGGTTTCTTATTTCTCATGCTTCCTAATGTGAGGCTAACGGAAAATAGACACTTGTCCTTCTCATGAAGCGGTAATTAAGTATTATCAAATAAATTGTCCTTCAGACTGTTTCAAAATCAAAGGAACCCAGACAGTACCAACATCCTAAAACACTTTTGGGAGCATATACACACCACATCTTTATAGGGAATTGGGACACAATCTAATCTTCTCTTATTTTCGAAGGACTGACAGGCAAGCCCTGTAAGTGCCACCAGGCCAGAGCACCACAGAAATAGAGAAGGACGACAAGAAAACACAACTGCCCAAGAGGCTATTTGGTATAGAATATACTTGAGTGACCAAGCATTCTGAGACACATTGGAAACCCACCATTTGCAGACTTTTTTTCTTTTTTTCAGTGAAAACAACCCGATATCTGCTAACAGAACCTTTGGGTGTTTCTGTTTCTGAGTCTTGATTTAGACATACATTAAGTAATTGTGCTCTGTTGGGCTGGTGAGTGGAAGGGTTAAGACTAAAATGAACAAGAGCTGTTTTCAAAACAGGTGAGCAGGCTCCTTTCAGAGACTGGAGGAGGGAGCTGGGGGGCAGGGTTGAGAGCTAGGATTGGCTTAGCATTTAAAATTTGTAATTTTGATTGAAGAAAGTTTTTGTTGTTGCTTTGTTTTATTCTGTTTTGTTTGGAATATTAAAGAAAGAACTGATGCAGAAATGATAGCAGTGGCACTGACAAGCTTTCAGACCACTGCTCACATGTCTGTCAGGAATTTTGACCTGAGATTTTCTTTTTCCTCCTGGGTACCAAAACGAGATGGAGGTATTAAATTCCCTAACACCTTTGACAGTAGTAGCCAATGCTGGCTCTAAATAGTGGAAATTTGTTGGCTAGCTCACATTGCTTTCACAGATCTTGACTTAGACAGAAGTTAGGAGCTGTTATTCACACTAGTTTCCTGGTCTTACATCTCCTTCTTGGTGTCACTGTGGTTTTGAACTTTAATAATCTCCTGTCCCTGAGTAAGCTCCTTAGTTTCCCAAGCCCCTTACTGTCTCTCCTCTGCTGTTATCTTGGATTGCTATGCATTAGAGTTGGGGAAGGCTGGAGAAAAGAAAAAGAGGGTTTTGGTTTTTTTTTTTTCAATTGCCTTAACTTAGCTATTTGATTTCTGATTTTAAGAATAGTCGGTGATTGGGGTGCCCGATAATTATTTCCAAGGCCCCTAGAGAGAAAGGCACCTCTTTTCCTCTGGGTTGTAAGGGCTTCAGAACCCCTGTCTTGAGCAGTTGCTTTTATACAACTCTCATGTGCTCAGGAGACCCTCATCGCTCATCTCTCTTTAATCTGTGCCTAGTGTCCTCTGTAAAGAAAACAGTTTTTACAAAGGCAGTGTAGCTAAACATCGAGGAATTTGGGGAGGCTTTGCAAGTCTCGATTGAAAATGGCAAGTATAAAATGGGGGTTCCAGACAAGCCTCGCGCTTCGTTGGAGAAAACGGCTCCTGCGTGGGAAACCGACTTATTTTATAGTCCTTTATTAAGACTGTTAATTGTGATAGAAAAATTAAACTGGTTTCTTGTGAAGTTGCTCAGTGTCTTTGATTCCAAGCAGAGGCTCAGGTGTTATACCACCGTGGATCCCGCACCTTAACCCTTACTTGTCCTTGAATTTGTTTTCATTCAAACAAATTCGTGCTATCTACTTGACATCGGGATTCCAAGAAACTGGGGAAAACGAATACAAACACAAACCGGATTCCCACGACCTTTAGTTGACGGTGAAGCCCCCAAAGAAAACTTGGGAGGAAAAGGGGGGAAAAAATCTTCCTCCAAGGACCGAATTCTGGTCTGGGACTTAGCAATGGATCCAGCCGGTAGAAAAAGCCACCTTTGCTTCCCAACGGAGCAAGCCGCCCGCACCCAAGAAACAGATTAACAGGGCCCCAACTGACGGCCTAGACCCCCGACTTACCCAGGGGTTTGATGGTGTTCTCTGCTGCCTCCTTCTCCTTGGGGCCGCCGCTGGACATAAGCGCGGCGATGGAGAAGGCATTGGCTCGAGAAGAGAGCTGGGGCTTGGGCGACGCCGTGAACTCCATGGTTCCCAGCGTGCGGTCCTGCTCAGGGACCTGGCCTGCCAAACCACAGTCCAGCTTCCCCGAAGGGAGACAAAGACCCGAAATGCAGCTCAAAGTTCCCGAGAGCAGGCAGAGCGGAACTGGGGACTCCCGAAGAGTCCCGTTCCCACGTTCCTAGGGCTCTACGATGGCCTCTTCAATCCACTAGAGCAAAGCAGGGGAACCGCAGAGACTTGGAACCAGCAGGAAAGCAAGGTGGGGGATCAGCCGGGAACTCAAAACTGTGTGTAAGCCCACTGCGCAAAACGCGGGGTCCCCAGCACCCACACTTCTCCCTCTCTTCCCTGCTTGGGACCGCGGAGTGGCCCAGGTCCCGGGGAGGTGACGATCGGCCGTGGGACTCTAGAGGGTGTGGAAACCAGGGAGTCGGACCTCCTCTCTGCAGAGCGCAGCAAGGCGCGACCTAAACTGTGCCTAGGCGCCCGCTCCCTCGCGCCTTAATTTGCAGGCGGTGGCCGTCCCTGCGGGCAGCAGCCAGTCAGCTTGGTCTCACGTCACTGCTTCCTGGCTGTGCGGCGTGGGGCGGGGCCGAGCGGCGGTGGGAGAGAACGCCTAGGGCACAGCGCCCTCCTGCCTCTGCGCTCCGGGTCGGGAGCCCGAGATGACGCACAGTGAACTGTGCCACTATCAGGGCGGCACAGCTAGTCCTGCCACCTCGGCCTAGAGTCTCAGATTCCTCAGGAGGAGAGCATGCGCTATCTAAAAAGGCACTTTCACTGCCACCCAGAACCAGAGATACACGCGTGGCACAGGATCGAATGTCACCAGAGGAAGTCCTACTGAGTTTCGCTATTTTCTCTCTTTACGACTGGAGCTCAGAAGTTCCCAAATAGTTGAGAAGTGCCTATTAGAGCAAATCCCTCATCGCTGAGCCACATTAACCTGGTGACCGTTGCACTGTACAGTGACCATTGCTAGGTCCCTACTTGACCGTCCCCAAGTTTTATCTACTTTCACAGAGAGCTGGAGAGGCACGACTCTGGGAAAGAAATGCTGAACTGCAGAGTGCCTGTAGGAAGGAGGCTTTTGTTTTGGTTTTTTTGTTTTGGTTTTTTTGTTTTGTTTTATTTGTTTGTTTGTTGTTCTTTGTTGCTTTTTGTTTTTGTTTTTTTGTTTTGTTTTGTTTTGTTTTGTTTTTTTGGCGAACCTGGCCATCTGCTGCATAGTGATTTGATTGCTTCTCTTCTAGTCTGGGTTTTCTATTGTGGAGACTGAAAAGTAGGGCAGTGGCACGAAGCAAAGAGCAGGGTCAGGACGTGAACCTCTACGGGGACCATATGAGCACTATGCGAGCGTAGTGGGAGATTGTGACCTTTCCAGCTTTCTGGCTTTCCAGGACACAGAATCATCTATCTGCCTTGCAGACTGGCCTAGGGACTTCCCGCGGCCTTGTGGAGGGAGTTTTGTTGGCCTTGCTCAGTCTAAATAACTCGAATTCTCCAAATTCGCAGAGTAATCCGCTTCACTCTCAGCCGTGTAAACTCTAGAGGACACACATACAAACTCAAGCTATACTTGTAAATATTTGCTCGCCTTTCCAGCCAGTTGGTCTGGCGATTAGGAACCTCTTGGTAGGTCTTGGGGCGGGGGTCGGGGGGAGGGGGAGTATAAAGAAAGACAACTCCTGTCTCCCACTGCATCCTCTTCACAGCCAGAATAACTATGAAGAACATCCCGTGTAAACAGAACGTTGGCATCTGAGGAAGTTCTGATTTAGGCTGACCTGGCCATCCTATGTTTGCTCATTTCAACATCTGTGTTGAAACGTGTCAGTGTTGGGGGTGGGGATTAGAAATTAGTAAAACGGCAGACTTTCCATACTAGAAGGGGTTTTTTTTGTTGTTGTTTTTTGTTTTTGTTTTTTGCCTCTTTGTCTGGGCCACCTACTTTGAAAAGATCCGAAGGTGACAAGTTGGTAGAGCAGTGTTTCTTTTCTGCAAGTCTCTCCCCATCCTCCATCCACGTCTCTGTCACTCCCCTCCCCTCCCCCCAGATCATGAACCTCAGGACTCACAAGTGTATGCTTGCAAGTGCAAGCCAGTAGAGAGTATCAGATGCCCTGGAGCTGGAATTACAGGCTGTGGTGAGCCCACTCTAGGAAGTGAAGTCCTCCAGATCTGTGAAGAGCAGCAAATGCTTTTAATTGCTCACCCATCTCTCCTGGCCTTAGATACAATGTCCTAATCAAGGTAATGTTTTCGTTTTATTGTAAGGTTCCCATTGGTTTGCTTCTTTCTGAATTTTTAGAGTTTGTCAAGGAAGATGGATTTCTTTGAAAAGTAAGGTTTTTTATTTGGGAGAGAGAGAGGAGAGGTTGACATAGATCTTAATATAATACTTCAACGAATGTTGTAGATTTTATTTGTTAGATCTGGTTTTCAATAGCACTGTGTTGTTACACCTCAATTAATAAAACTTGCTACTGCATCTTACATAAGGGAAGGTGCTGTCTTTATTGCCGTGTGGCTTGGACTCTAGATGGAATGGCATCCTGAAAGATACATCAGTTTCAGAGAAGCTGGTGGAGCACAGGAGAGCAGAATTGCTGAGCTCACTTTCCACCTTTGCACAAGTGCCACTGTATCCCACTTCTGGGAAGTTTATGGGTAGAAAATCACTCAAAAGCAGAAGAAGCTGAACAAGTGGGAGGAGACAGCAAGCTAAAGGAATTGAAATGAACACTTACAAAGCCATAGGCCCGGGGTGAGTCACTTGGGTGTCCCTAAGCTATGCATCTTGTTGGTGTTGAAACTATCACCACAGTGAAACAATTCTACATGATTATTATCCTGGTAAGCTGCTCTCCTCTTAGACCCATTGCCTATACAAATCAATGTGTTGCTACAAGACCCAGGGCCAGCGCTGACAGAGAGGAACCGCCTCAGGGTAATTCAAACCTCCTACCTATGGAAGCTGAGGGTAACTAGCTCTGAGGTCCCTTCAAACCCTCGAGGAGCAAGGGTTAATGCATAAAACCACCCTCGGAGCAAGAACAAAGCAATCACATTAACACTTCCCTCAGCCCTGCCTGGGCTGATGACAGCCTTGTGTGTTCAGGCTGCTTTCAGATACTGGAAAAGGCATTGGACTTGAGGAAAGCTCTGAGTCTTCACTTTTAACACTTGTTAGCACTGTGGTTTCCTGGGCTTCCCAACCCTTTCAAAATTTTGGTTTCATCATCTACTTTAAAATGCGACTAATACTTTATTGCTATATGGTAGGTGGTTTGTGAATTTAAAAATGTGAAGTGTGGGTCAAGCACCCAACCGTAAATAACAATGATTACTCCACACAAACAAAGCGATACAGCTATTTTATTATTTGAATTTGAGCTGCCTACTCTTGATCACAGATATATCAGATCGTTCTGGAATATACACCGAAGATTGAGACCACGTAGAGGCGCTTGGACTACCACAGACAGCTAAACTTCAAAGCTAGCAGAGCCACTTAAAGTTTCGGTATTGTCTGGAAGGACTGGGCAATTTCCCTTAATATAAGACACGCATATTAGAAAATTCTCTTTTGTAGCCCCCTGAGCTCAGGAACTTAGACAACTCCCTAAAACTGTCTAGGAAGTAATCAGCGACCCGCTTTCAGCCAAGGTTCCTGACTTAACGAATGCTCTCTGAATGCTTTGCCTGGGAGCTGCGGGGACAAATCCCGCAAAGATCTAGCTGACAGTCCACAGGCGCTGAGGGTGAGAGCTGCTCCAGGCATCGGGCCAGATACCAAGCAGAGGGAGGGCGCCACCGTGAGCTGGGGTTTGGAAGCAGAAGTTAAGGGCAATAGAGAGGTCTGAGTAATCAGGCAACTACTTCCTATAATGGTCCGAAGTCCTGTCCCCATCTTTCCTTCCAGGACTTCCCGGTAGACACTTTAATGGCGACAGCAAAAGGCCACCGAGCCTGTAGATCAGTACATTTGGATTGCAGAGGAGGAGAGACGCCCCAAACAGTGCGGGAGTGCAGGGTGGCCACATCCCTAAAGGGCCCCTAAGGAAGGAGCTCTCCTTGGGACGCGGGAGCATTGCGCTGCCTAGTGCTGGGTAAGGAGCGCTCCGCGAGAAATCAGACTGCAACTAGAGAGAGGAAACGGTAGATATTTTCGAACACAAGCGATTTGTGAGAAGCAAGGGCGTGGGTCCCAGCAAAAGGGCCCTAAACATCCAGATCTCCAGGGGACCTTGGTAGCTCTAAGGCTACTTCACCCAGTTTCCTTTCTAAGGCCAAAGCAAAGACAGTTTCCTACATGTCACCATCCTGTTCCGGGAGCTGAGTGAGCACGCACCTGGGATCTCACATTCCAGACCAGCCTAGGCTAGAAGGAGAGGGACATAGAACAGACGCTAGGCAGTCGCGGTCCATCTTCAGTGCCCACGTGATCTGGAGATTAGGCACCAGAGGCTGCGGAATATTTCCTTAGCTGCAGACTAGAGAAGTGCAGCAGCTGAGGAGACTGTAGCCTCCATGGCCACGAGTTTCCGAGTGGGACTGGTCCTTCGCTTGCCAGAGTGTTGGTCTGGCTCCATTCCGCAGAGCCTTTGGACCTGTGCCCTTGACAACTCACATTCATCCGGTCCCTGCATCTTCTCTTCGCTTCTTACTCTGTTTTCTACGAAGTGCATCACCTCTGCACCAAACCGCCACCAGCTACTTTGGTTTAAAAGTCAAGGATTTCAAATATTTCAATTTTTAAAATCACATTAAAATATTTGCTTGATTGCTGAGGTTGGGTCACTTCTAAATATAGGAGTCTCACCTGGTCCAAAGCTTGTCGGGAAGGTTACGAATTTAATCGAAAAGATGTTGACAATAAGCAGTAGAACCGGGACTGAATGCAAATTTGCAGCATTGGAGGAGTCGCACCTGCTTAGAGTGCCCACACTTAGAGCATCCCCGGCAGCAGCTAGTGAGAAACAGACACAGGCTCAGTCCACTTGGGCCTTTGGTGAAGATCCAGTTAAACAAATTCTCTCGTGGTGCGGGAGGATGTGCATGGGGCCTGTGTGGACAGCTGTCTCGACAATCAGCCAAAAGGTCCTTCCAAAGCTGCGGTTTCATGGGCTTTTAAAACGAAAACAAATTCAAAGTGCATATAGGGCCTTGTGGTGCCATTTCCCTGTTAAGGAGGGCCAGTTTGGGAGATGCTACCCAGTTAAACTCAAGCAATTCAATCTGCTCAAATGGTTCCTTTAGCTGCCACAACTGTGCACTGCCCCTTCTGGTGACTGCAGGAGCGGTCCTCTGTTTGCCACTTTGCACTAGGCAGGAAGCTGAAACAGCTGTTTAATTACAATAGACCCACATTTCTATCAGGGGGTTAGAGATGTTAAGGTGAAGCCCTGCCTCCATGGTGTCTTCCACAGACCCTAGCAAGACACCAGAGAAGTCTCTGTTTGAAGCCTCACCCCCAGGAGTGGACAAAACTCTCCCATTAAGGTTAACTGACTTCAGACAGCTTGAGGCGAACATGAGAGAGCAAATACTCATGCATCTAGCAAACAAAAAAATGCACAGTTTGCTCATTCACCAGTGTACCTCGCACTTCCTTTAGTGTGGTTACTGGGCTAAGCTTGATGATCCTAAATGTTTCAGTGTAACTCAATATGGGACATGGATAATAAGCACTCACAATGACCGTATAAGATATAGAAATTGTAGGAAATAGTTAAACGGGCATTGGTGGTGCAAATCTTTAATTTCAGCACTCAGGAGACAGAGAAAGGTGGATCTCTCTGAGTTCTAGGCCACAAGGCTACAAGGAGAAACCCTGTCTTGAAAACAAAACAAAAAATAAGGAAGAGGAGGAGAAGGAAGAGGAAGAGGAGGAAGGGGGAGGAAGAAAGAAAGAAAAGAAGGAAGGAAGGAAGGAAGGAAGGAAGGAAGGAAGGAAGGAAGGAAGGAAGAGAAGGAAACTGTAGGAATTATTTAAGGAAATTAAGAGAGAACTTGGAGAGTTCAGTTTATTAAAGCATCCGTATGGAAAACAGGCGTGGCATTTCCATCACAGAACAAATAAACAGCTTTCAAGCCCTTGCAGAGGAAGAGCTTTGTTTCCATATCTGCAAATATGGAAACTGATGAAATATCTACACCAGCTATCAAAGGAAGCCAAGTCTATCTTGAGTGTGAGCAAGGGTCTTCATACATTTTCCTGCTGGCCAACATTCCTCTTTTGATTTAGAAATTGTATAATTATATTTTATCAAAAAACGTGTTCAAGACCACAGTTCCAACCATACGCTTAAGGAGTTTGATGGACGCTGGCTCTCTGGCATCTGTGTGCTAGGTCTCAGGAACTTTGAGGTGGAGAGAAATGGGTGGGTACCAAGTGGAGGAGGGCAGCTTCCTGCAGAAGCCAAGAGAGAAGCTGTTGCTGTGAACACCTCGTTAGAATCGCTATAGACCCACAGGCTCTTCGCTGGGTTGCCACGCATTGATTCACACGTTGAGGTATTCGGACCTTTCCGTTTTTCCATGAAACCGAAAAGCATCTATTTATACCCTTAGTATTGCCAGGCTTTGCAATGGCTAAATAAGTCACTTGCCCAAGGCACAGAAGGAGTTAGGGTGGGTCCCTGGTCTGTGTGACCAGTCCGTTGGCTCCTCATTGGTCGCCTCCAGCCTATATCAATTTCGATACTAGCTTCCTGGGTTCGTGAAAGAAACGATTACTGGGAGACTAAATAATGTGTGAAGAAACTTGGGAAAACTCATGGACCATCGGCCTCTAGTAGTTATTTTCTGAGAGTTACTACCTAGTAGTGCTGGGCACAGAATCTCCTTATACCCCTAAATTTGCCACACTGCCAATATTAAGTCAGCTCCGTTCGTTTTGATGGTGTGACCCTGGCCACTGTATTGCTCTGGGCCTTATTTTCTCTTGTTTTGAAAGGGCGGGAGTGTTCTGTAGCCCCGACCTTAAGGAAGGGCAGTGTAGGTTGAGTGGTCCGGCGTGGGCAGGGCTTGTGCAGCGCCGGGCACCCGCTGGGCTGTTGTCTGAGCTGGGCAGAAGGCGCCGTGATTGGCAGGTCGCACACACCTGCTGTTCCTCTCCGAAGCGCAGACACCCGAGCCACCTCTGGGCTCTGGGATGCCTTGGTTCCCTCCTCTCTATTCCTAGCATCTGCTCGGGATTCCAAACCCAGCCTTTGGAGCCGATGGCGCGATGGCGGAGCTCTAAGTGGCCCGGCTCCTGAAGACCGTCCCAGGCCAGCGCTGCGGAGGTTCCTACGATCTTCTTTTTGGGGTCTGCACCAGGGTCACCTTTGGCCCCTGGCCTTTCCTCCAGGACCAGAGGCCAGGGACTGAGCCTAGGGCTGCAGCTGCGGTGGCCCTGGGGCTGGGAAGCAGACGCCGAGGCGGAGCCTCTGCCACCGCTGGTCCCTGCTCCGCCGGCGCGGGAACCGGGCGCTGGCGGCGGCGGGGCCTTCCTCTGGCTGCCCCGCCATTTAATCAGGGCTATTATCAGACTGGGCTTGCAGGATGGCGCCGGCCAGCTTTACCCCCATTAGCACAGGGCGGGGTGGGGGTTGGGTCCCTGTCGCAGCTGCAGCACTTCTGAGGTATTGTGACAAAGGGCCACACATCGGTCCGGAGGCGTGAGACACCTCTACCCAGCTTTCTACACGCCCGTGTTTTATTGGAATTTTATTCCTAGCTTTTCGTCTGACTTCCCAGTTCTATACGGTAGAGGCCACTCACCAACTATTTTGAACCTCAGTTTTCTCATCTGAAAAATGGGTCTCGAGGGATATTCCGCTCAAGCTAATAAAGATGAAAGTAGATGACACTCCAGGAGTTTTTAAGTGTTATACATTGCTACTATTACATTAGAATTTGGCTTCTTAAAAAGGAAAATTGAGACATTACTGACCAGCCTGCAACTCAAGGCGATTCTTCTGCTTCAGTCTCCCAGGCACTGGACTAGGAGGGCAGAATTTGGCTTTTTAAAAGCACCTCTCCATCCCCTCCCTCTCTAGTTTAAAAAGGAGGACAGGGAATGGAGGCTGAAAGAAGTTGAAGGGGGGATGAGGGGGATGGGAGAGGTGGGGGGGGGTTCCACCACCGACAGGATTAAAGTTACTTCAGTCTCACTGGAACTTGTGTGACCTCCTGTAGATCCCTTCATCACTCTGTGGTTCCTTGGTCAAGTGGATGGAGGTCTAGCACCTATATCACGTGATTAGACTGTGGGCACATTAAATGAGCCGAAGCCCTGGAAGGCTGAACTTAAAACACACCCAAGGCATTTACTAATTGCTATTAGCAAAATGGTTTTACAAGCCAGGGACTTCGGGCTTTCAAAAGACCTTCCTACACCTGCACCAGCAAGTTTTCTCCTGATCCCAAGGGCTATCTATGGGGAAAAGATTTCAGTATTAACTTAGAGAGAGGGCTTGTGCAACGCCTATCGCCCTGGTCTTCAGTTTCTTTACATTGCAGGACATCTTATTGACCGTCCTAAAAACAACAGTCCAGGCATAGAGATCAGTCACTATTTTTATCAGACTTAGCTTGAAAAAAAAAAAAAAAAAAAAAGGAGAAGAAGAGCCTCCTTAGCACTCACAGCAAGTCTGGAATTATCAGCATTGTTTCTAATCAGTAAAGTGTAATTAGCAAAGCAGGGCTAATTAGTAAAGTGACCTTCTAAGTAGTGAATGTTTGTGAATCGTTCTTAAGTGGGATGTGCTGGGCGCTCAGCCCAGTCCCACAGCCTGCATGGGATTCCTTCCTCCTGGGCTGAGAGCTTCAGTCTTAGCGGCTCCAGCTCTTCAGTTTTTCCCAAAGCCTAATTTTAGCTATGGTTTTGAGATGGCTGTTCCCTTGCCACATAAAACAACCAGTTATAATAATGGGTTCCAAGTGCCTAAATGTACCAAGAAGCAACACCTTGCTTTCTCCCACTTAACTAATGACAGAGGAAAGCTCAAAAATAAAACTTCCTGTTTCATGCAGCTTTTAGATGGCGGTGCACTGGCTTGAACCCTGGTCTGCCTCTTAGCCTCCAGTGATGTTAACCCCGTTCTACCGACTTTGAAAACTGATTTGGAGTGCTGGTAATGAACAGAGACAGGAGGGAAACAACTGAAGACTGGAGCCAGAGGGGGCAGAGAATCTCTGCTGCTTCTTCTAGAGTCTTTAGCTGCTGCCATTTGATTCTGAAGGCTTTATTAGTAGGTGTAACCACCTCACCATTGAGGTGCCAGTGACTCCCGTAATGTGACTGTATGCTTCTTGCATTGTTCATTTGCTATGCCATCTAAGGACCATTTGCTGGGATGTAATGTATGTTAAAGCCCATGTAGAGGCAGTGCGTGTGTGTGAGCGCGTGTGTGTGCACGCACGCATACATATATATAATTTCACTTTGAAATAAATTTAACAATTTTTACTTTTTAGCAAGTAAATTCTACTTTATAGGGCTTTGGTT
Source organism: Uromys caudimaculatus (assembly GCA_028551405.1). Classification (NCBI taxonomy): domain Eukaryota; kingdom Metazoa; phylum Chordata; class Mammalia; order Rodentia; family Muridae; genus Uromys; species Uromys caudimaculatus. The sequence continues at coordinate 90,091,301 of CM052706.1, read as the reverse complement.
TTAACAAACCAAATTATTCAGAAATATTTTTAAAAGACTTTGATAGAATTTATTCATTATTTTAAGCATTCAGAAAAAAAAAAAAAAGCCACATTCTTTAAGACAGTAGTTTTTCTATCTGGAGTTTAAGGTCTTCAAGGACGTGAAGACTTCAGAGCTTGTATGTATTTCTTGGATCTACCCAGAGCCACTGGACTCATGACCAGAATCATCTGGTTCATAAGGCAGATGTATTCCTTATTTGATAGTGAATCTTCAAGGGACAAATGCTGTTCATAAGCTCCTCGTTTTATGTGACGGCAGTCAGTTAGGCGTGCTCGGTTTCCCAAGGTAGGCTCACCCCATCTTCCACAGGCCACTCAGCACATTTATAACCTGCCAGATCTATTAATGCAGAAATGATTTAAAGAAAATGAATAGGATTTTATGTTCTCCATCTCTCTCCAACTCTTGGTATAAAACCCTTTAAGCTCTTCCATTTCTGCTCCCCTGACACACACCTTGAGGCTGTTGATCTCTGTTCCCTGGGTTTCAGCTCTTTCTTCAATGTCACTATACTTTTGAGGAATCAACTTTCCAAACACATGAAACTTTGATGTTACAGCCAAGAAAGAAAGAGGAATGGGGGGCCTTTGCTAGGCATGGAATTAAGGCTTGCGGAATGGGAGTTAGACTGGTTCACAGTCCAACCAGAAGCTACAACTGGAAGCCAAGGAGAGTAGAGACCAATCAGCTTAGGAAACAGAATAACCTTGTCCCTCACTGAGTAGGACTGAACTGTGGCATGAGGGAAGTGCTGTCCAAGCCACATAGTTACAGTGTTTTATGTGGCGATGTATTACAATCTAATTAGACCCTGAGTGCTATTATGCAATAACAATATGTAATAAGCATTATATGTTATATATATATATATACATATACATATAAATAAATAATATACATTATATATAAAATATATGTATATTTTTATATTAATAATAAAAATACATGATATATAAATAATGTACAATATAAAATATGTAAAAATAAATAATATAAATATATAATTTTATTACATAAATATAATACATATTTATATCTATTGTTTATATAATATATAATGCAGAATATATATTATATACTTATATATAATGTAACTAATAGTATTATTATTGCTAATTAATTACATTATATAGTTACTATTATACTAATACATATATATTATATATGTATAATATATATATACACTTATTATATATACATATATATTATAAGTATATATATACTTACTGTGGTGGTTTGAGTATGTTTGGCCCAGGGAGTAGCACTATTGAGCAGGATGGCCTTGTTAGAGTGTCTATGGCCACTTGTTGGAGGGGTGCATCCTTGTGGGGGTAGGCTTTGAGACCCTTCTCCTAGCTGCCTTCAGAACAAGATGTAAAACTCTCAACTCCTCCTGTGCCATGCCTGCCTGGATGCTGCCATGGTTTCTGTCTTGACAATAATAAACTGAACATCTGAATTTGTAAACTAGCTCCAATTAAATGTCTTTTCAAGAGTTGACTTGGACATGATGTATCTTCATAGTAATGGAAACCTTAACTAAGACAGTTATATATATATATAACTATCTTATATTATATAATAATATTTTATAATATAAATTATAATGTAAATGTATAATGAAATATATAGTATATATGATATATTTTATATATAAATTATATTTGCCTTTATATAATTTATATATAAATGTATGCATTGAGATCTGACTAACTACAAATTTGAAAAAAATGAGGTAATTGGAATAGTCTTGATGAAAATAGAGATCTTGTTGTGAAATAAGTTATTATAAATATATATTTATATAATATTAATATATTTACATATAAATATATAAATATGTATTTATATAATATAAACATGTTCATATAAATATATAATTAACTAAGATATATAAAGAGCAACATTCTACCAAACACACACACATACACACACGTGTGTGCAGAGAGAAGAAAGACATATACATAGGCACACAGACACACACAGCACAGACACAGATACACACACACATAGACAAACACAGAGACACACAGACACACACACACTTGCTCACACAGGTACACAGCTGATGTGCTGAGGTGTGTGCTGTGAGTGCAGAGAGCTTTCCTTTCTTGACTTGATGCTTACTGTAATGCAGAATGATTAGTCTGCCGACTTAAAAGGAGGCTAGCAAGAAACCTGAGAATGAGACCCCACTAGACCTCTTGGAGTAAATCATGTGGCTGGCCTGAGGCTGGTCCTCTTAAAAGGGAAGTGACCCACTTTAACTATGGCCTTGCATGAGGCTGATCACTAGTTCTATCTTTCATTACACTCAGCAAAGAATCACCTTAGATCCTCCAAGACGAGTTGTTCTGAAACCCAAGCCAGATGAATTTAGGATCTGTTTACATTTCACAGATAAGAAGTGAAGTGCCTAGGAACCTGTGGGACTAGAGATCAGAAACTTACTGCTCAGCACACCCCAGGCCTGACCCTTGCCATTCATAAGAGGGGACTCTCTGGAGAAGCTCGGAGCACCACCAGAAGTGGAGAAAGCACGAGAGAATACACTGGATGGATAGAGCCAAGCACAGCAGCATAAGGTAGTAAAATGCTGCAATGACACATACTATTTTGTAAGGTGGCTAAAAGGCTTAACATGAATAAAAATAATTGATTACTCAAAAACTGCAAAATGAATAAATTGTATTTGCACAGAATAGACTTTACAACTCTACAGAGACGTGTTGAGATCTGACTAACTGTAAATTTAGAGGAAATGAGGGAATTGGGATTGTCTTGATGCAAATACAGATCTTACTGTGAAACAAGCTTTAATGGGGAAGATGGTACTAACATTAGTGTAAGATACTTGCTGAGGCTGTGCACTCAACTTTTATCAACCCAGAACAATTATATTTAAGCCTCATTAGCAATTTTTAATAAATATTTGTAGCAACAAGACCTGCTTTCCTGTTAGTTTAAGGAGTCTTGGTTTATCAAGTTGACAGCCATGGAACCATGTCTGTTCTCGGCTATTAGTATTTATAAACCTTAAGGCTGCTGTTGACATGGTCTAGTTTGTCTGACGGCTGATGTGCCTTGAACTGAGATTTAAATTACTGATTCTGGAGGCTAGAGAGATGGCTTCATCAGTAAAGTGCTAGCTTTGCAAACATGAGGACCTAAGTTTGGCTCTCCAGGACTCAAAGGGACCACAGGGCTGGTGTGCCTGTAGTCTTAGCACTGAGGATGCAGAGACAGGAGGATCCCTGGGCCTTGCTTTTGGTTGGGTGGCTGACCTTGTCTCAAAAGAATAAGGTGAGAGTAATCAAAGAAGACTCCTTATGTTGACCTCTGGATTACACACACGCACACACGCACGCACGCATGCGTGCACCTGATCTAAGAATTTCAGTGTGTTAGCTTTTCAGCACCATTAGAAGTCACTGACCCACACCACAGCCACAGTGTTTGACACCTTTATCCGATAAAGGTTGGATATAGCAGCTTTTTAAATTTTATTTTAATTTTAATTTTTATATTATGAGCATTGGTGCTTTGCCTGCCTATATTTTGTGTGAGGGTGTTAGATCCCTGAAACTGTAGTTACAGACAGTTGTGAGCTGTCATGTGCGTACTGGAAATTGAACTCAGGACCTCTGAAAGAGCAGCCAGTGCTCTTAACCCCTGAGCCATCTCTCCGGTCCCCGAATTCAGCAGCTTCTAACTAGTGATTCACTCCTACAGGTTTCTGTAATTAAAGTCATCTTGCTGCTATTAAATGCTGGGTATCCTTGTGGTTCCAGCTCCTGCCAGCTTTGAGGTCTTCCTAAACAATACAAAAACTCGGTTCCCACTCTTAGTACTACTGTTAGCATGTTTCACTTCATGTATGATACAGACCACAGAAAACAGTATTGTTGCTAGTGCCATGCAAATATGTAGTTTTCAGTTCCCCCACCTCTGCCCTGAGGTTCCAGTCTCTCATCTCACTAGAAGAGCTTCATTTAGCACCTCCTGTGCTTAAGGTCTGATGAGAAACAATTTTCTCCACTTTGACTGAAAATCCTCCCTTTGACTTTGAGAGAGAATTGCTTTTTAGATTTACATTCAATTGCTAACATGGATTTCTCAAATTCATCATCCTGGTGCTGGAGAGGGGGCAGAGTGGTTACACATGCTGTGCAGGTTGGTCTTCTTTGTCTCTTTCACATGAGCTGGAGTCCTCAAGGAAATGAAACCTCAATGGAGAAACTACCTTCATCAGATTGGCCTGTAGGTAAGTCTGTAGGGCACTTTGTTGACTAGTGGTTGATGTGGAACGGGCAGGCTCATTGTGGGTAGTGTTGTCCCTGAATTTAAAACAAACAAACAAGAAAATCTGATAAGCCATGGACAAGTCAATAAGCAGCATTTCTCCATGGCCTTTGCTTCAGTTCTGGCCTCTAGGCTCCTATATTGAGTTCCTGCCTCTAGGCTCCTATATTGAGTTCCTGCCTCTAGGCTCCTACCCTACCTTCCCTTCATGATAGACTGGAAGCTAGAAACTGAAACAAAGCCCTTCTTCCCCCAAGTTACTTCTGGTCACAGTGTTTTGTCTATGGTGTGGTGATCTGAATGATATTGGCTCCCATAGCTCATATATTGTATGTGTTATTCCCAGTTGATGAGTTGTCAGACAAGGATTAGAAAGTGTGGCCTTGGAGCACATGTCTCACAGGGGTAAACTCTGAGGTTTCAAAAGCCCATGCCAGATATAGTCTCCCCAACACTCCTTCCTCTCTCTCCTGTTTGTAGGTCAGGGTATAGCTCTCAGGGACTTCTCCAGCCCTATGCCTGCCACACTCCCTGCCATGATAATGGGCTAACCCTCTGAAACAGTAAGCAAGCTCTTAATTAAGTGCTTTCTTTTTGCCTTGGCCATACTGTCTCTTCACAGCAATAGAATAGTGACTAAGCCAAATAAAAATCTAACTAAGACAGACATTGGTACCAGCGCTGTAGAGTATTTCTGTGACAGATGTGATCTTGTTGTTTGAAACTTCAGCTGGAAAAGCATGGGGAGCTCAGAGCTTAATATTCTATTGCAGGGATAATACAAGCAGAGTGTCAGGCAGGCTTCTATTAAATATTTGTATCACACATGTTAAAACAAACAAACAACAGCAAGTCGTCCACTGTCTGCCTCCTCCTGACACTTGGGAAGACCTGTTCTGACCTTACACATGTGGACAAGTATCTTGTCTATAAGATTCTATTTGAAATGGTTGTAATGAGGTCTCTCTGGTCATATCAAGCAACACTGTGTGAGCAAAAAGGTAAACTAATAATCAATACTCAATAGAAGCGTTTGTTATCTCTCAATCCCTTTCAGGAACTAGAGACCATAAAATCTCTCTAGCTAGCCATATCTTATACTCCACTTTTTCCAAAGATTTAAGTATGGTTTTAACAGCTATTATACAATATGGGTTTAAATGACAATATACAGGTGCTTGCCACATTTATCTATCCCATCCCTCCTACCCAGGTGTGAATTCCTAATCAGTTCTTCTACTGCTAACATCCCCCCCATACAAAGACATTTTCAAGTACATCACTCCACAGAAAGGCAATCCTCCAGGGACAAAAGCAGGAATTCACATGAGCTGAACTTTCTAAGGGAGAGGAACAGTGAAGGAAGAACAAGTTCATGAGAAGAGGGCATTTCAAACCCATAACGAGTGTCCAGCAGTGACAACTACTCGAGGAGTCATTAGATTTGGAGATTAGGGAGGCAATCCGTGATTTTCCAGAGAACATTTGATTAGAGTCTCCAGGGCTGACACCAGATTGCAGGAGAACACATGAGGCCTGAGGCTGATAATCTAATGGGAGTGGCATGTGTGGGGCTTATCTCTGAGAGGTTCCATCCCAAGCGCACAGGAGTCACCCTCAATGGCCAAAAGAAGGGATTAGGGGTGAGATGCAGAAAGGCATGCGGATCCCTCAGAGTCATTCAAAGTTTCCTTTAAGAGCCCCTGCTGCCCCACAACTTGATGACAGTCTGTCAGCACCTTAGGTATCAACCTCTCTGGCAGGTTCAGGGTGCCCACCTTTCATTAAATCATGGACAAGCTTCCTGATGCACAACTCTAGTATTTTGTAGCATAATTAGGTTTTATTCTCTCTCTCTCTCTCTCTCTCTCTCTCTCTCTCAATCTCTCTATCTTTCTCTGTCTCTCCCTGTCTGTCTCTGTCTCTGTCTCTCTTTCTCATACACACACACACACACACACACACACACACACACACACACACACACATACACACCCAAAGAGAGAGACAGAGACAGAGACAGAGAGAGACAGAGAGAGACAGAGAGAGACAGAGAGAGACAGAGAGAGAGAGAGAGAATGAAGATCTGAAGTTATCCAGGCTATGCAGTTTGCACAACTTCGACTTCATCTTTGGGAGCCCACAGGTGCAGCAGGCATGATAGGAAACAGTCACAGCAAGACATTACGTATTAGAGGCATGGGGACATAGTGTGGGCTTGTTGTCTGAGAGAATTTCCTAAAGATATCAAAAAATGCTCAAGAGCTTGCAACACAGTTAACTGATGGAGGGTGAAAATTAGTGAGAAGGATTTATCAGAAGGCTTTACCAGCTGGTAGGTGAGGGGAGCCCAGAGGAAGCAGTGCTTCTGTTTTTCCTCTCACTTCCCAAGCCGCAGGATGATGTATGTATCTTTGCTTAATAATTAAATGAGAAAATTAAAGTGTGCTTATGGTTTCAATAAAGACAGACATTTTCTACAATGTTGGCTCGAACTCCAAATTGGAAAATAAGTGCTTAAAATTACACTATGGTCATGTAGTCAGTGTCCTTGGGTCGAGAATCACCTGCAGAGAGAGAGACTACTTGTCTAAAAGTCAAATCTGAAAATGCCCAGACATAGAGTGGAAGATAGAGTCACCCTGCTGTGAGAACCCAGACGTTAGCAAGTTACATACTGGTCCAAGGCCTGTCTTTCTCTAGACCTGGTTCTTACCGAACCTCCCAAAGTAGGGGAATTGTTTCCTCAGCACCCAGAGCTGCCTCATCAGGATGCTGCACCAATGCCTAATCTTTTCTGATGACAGGCCTGGTGACCTTTAGTGGCACTTGGACTTTTTAAGGGGATGAAAAGAATCACCAAGCCCAGAAGCTAAATGATCCAGTGCTCAGGATTAACAGCTCATGTCTGGCTTTCATACTCAATTCTTCATCTCACTCAGGTTCTCATTAACATGAGACAAAGTTTAAAAGCCTCAACATCAGAGTGCTGGGGTTTCTTCTCTGTGCATTCCTGTAGCATAATTAAAATGCTCTCTTCTTTGCTCCAGCAGCTATAGAAGAATCCAAGTGTCATTCTTAGGGGAACATTTCATGAGTGAGCAAGGGACGTCCATGGTATTAACATGTACCTACCTGTTCCCAATTCCCCTTCACTACTGTGTCAGGGAGCAAAGGTTCCCTATGAGATCTGACAAGCGTGGGCTGTTGAGGAAGTAGAGGGGAAGCTCTCTGCTCATATGACTAATTAGACAGGCTTCATGCTGGGTTGCTCTTTTTTGATGCTGGTCCTAGTCCTAATTGTCCGTTTGCTCCTTGGAAAACTGTGGTTGAGTTCAAATGCTTATGTAGCCTGTTTTCTCTTAGCACTCAGAGCTGAAAGTGATGTAAGGTGACAGCAAACAGAGGGGAGACTCATTGCACCCAGAAAAGCTTTTCAAGTTCCCGAGTAAGCTTAGAACTAGAGGCAGCTCTGGAGGATGGGATTTTACCACTTGCTGTGCCTCACACCAGCCAAGAGCTGCATCCAGGAGATGGCAAGCTTCTGTGATGGGCAGCCAAGAGTCCAGACATGCTGATGAGAGGTCAGACCAAAGGCCATTGTGGATGTGTGAACTACACTAGGCTTATGTATCTGGGGGAAGGCTGAGAAACAGAATGTGAGATGGATGCTTGATATGATGGTTGAAGTTTCTTACATGACCCTATCACTATGTCTTTTGCAATGTAACTTTGCAGCTAGCTATTCCCAATAGGAAGTGGGATTTGTCTCCTCAAACAAGTCTGTATTGGTTTTGTACGGACTGATAGAAAACACTGAATATGATTTTATGTTAGTTTCAAGCCAACAGCATGAGAATCCAGAGAATATGGATCCTTCCTCTTCAGAGAATACTGCATGCACATTCCTGAGGGTAGAGAGTTGTATGTCTTCAAACCTGAGCTTCCTAGCTGAGCTCATCCTAGGTGATTCAGTGAGATGCTAAGCCACCATCTGACTGTGATCCATGGGCAATTCCAGCCAATACCACTGTAGCTTTACTCATATCAGGGGCTCAACTGGGAGTTTGTCTCAGTGAGCTCACAAACATATGAACGAAAGGATATTGATTGTAGTGATTGAACTTCAGAGCATGTGTGTTAATTTGGGTCTTCTGAGCAGAATACAAAACATGGAGTTAAATAAGCAAGAGACTGATTGTGTGAAACGCCAGTAATGGGGGAAAATAGAGATAGGGACAACCTTAAAACTGAGATATAGGTTGGACTTACATGAAATAGCAAAGGGGTGTTGGGCAAAAAAGCCTCAGAATATACAATGGTTTTATGAAAGTTCTGGCCAGTCTGATGAGTATTTCTTGAGCCAAGGCCACCGAAATAGAGCTCCATGTGTCACAGAAGTAGGTCTGTACTAGTAACCTCTATATTGTCCATCACAGGCTGGGAGCAGCCTAAAGGAAGTGAAGTCCAACTGTGAACTTGGTGATAGATCTAGAAGAACATCAACAGGAGCCACTAGTCACCAATTATGAGACCTGAGCTGCATAGTGCTTTGTCATGCAGCTCTATTCGGGAGGTAGACCAGATAGCTCCGATACAGGAACTACATAGAGTTCTAGTCTCCAGAGATTTTCACTATGACTGAGATGAGTATCTTTCACTTTATGTGTTGACTCTGATCAAAAGCAGAGAAGGAAGAGAACTAGAAAAGAAGCTTTCTCTTGGAATAACTTCAGAGTTTGTCATTGTTCATTGTTAACTGCAACACCAGGAGTGTCCCGAGAAAATGCAACTGAAGCCGCACTACATTCCTTAGAGGGCAAAGGAGTGTATATGTTGTTCATCACTTTGTCAAAAAAAAAAAAAAAAAGTTCACAGTGCTCTCCACAGCATGCCAAAAGGAAACTGAGTCCTTGGCCAAGAAGCTTTCAATTACCTGGAGTTGAAATTGGCTTCAAACTGTGTGATAAAACTTACAGAATATTGTTGGTGGTGGTAAATCCTTCTTACACCTGTGTGGATGGGGTTAGGATGCCTTGTTTCTATTGTTTTTACACAGCAATTTAATTACAAGCATTTGCAATCAGTATTATTAATTAGTTTTTATGGACATCTAGGGAGAAGACACAACCACAGATTCAATTAACATTTATGGAGCTCTGTTTATGTGCTAGGCAGTTTGCCAAGAATATATCTTATTGAATTTTCACCCAAACCATGGGAGGTACTTAATAACTCTATTTGTTTCAAGAATCACACAGCTGTATAGAATGAGAAAGTCCCTTAACTTCACAAACCATGTGATCAACACACTTTTGTAAGTAGTCAGCAAATTCTTTGAGCTGAACTATTTGATAGTCACATCAACATAGTCCGTGTGATTAAATTTCTCATAGATTAGGAGGTAGAAAGATATCGTGATCAATACTCTAAGACAGTGGTTCTCAACCTTTCTAATGATGTGCCCCTTTAATGCAGTCCCTCATATTCTGTTGCTACTCATATTGTAATTTTGATACTGTTACAAATCTTCATGTAAATATTCTATATGCAGTATATCTGATATACTCTATGAGGTATGTACTATACCTGAGAACTCAGTGCTACTCTGGGCATTGAAAAATGGCTATGGGATGGTTGCCATCCAATTTGTATGCTATAGACTTATGGTTTTATTTGATGTTAAATTTTCAGAGAGTGATTAAAGTAAAACGAGGTCATATGGTTGTTTTCTAATCCAAAATGGCTGGTGTCCTATTGAACAGGAGAGCAGGACACAGACATCTGTGTTACAGAGGAGTGCCCTTTGGGGACACAGTGAGAAAGCGAAGGAAGAGGTCTCAGGAGGATATACTCTTGCTGACATGTTGACTGGGTGCTTCTGGCCTTCTGACCTGTGAGGAATTAATGCCAGGAACATTTTTGAGTGAGACAGGCACTGCAGTCAAGCAAGAACTGGATAAGCAGAGTCAAGCTATGAGTTGCCTGTGTGTGAGTTCTCCAGCAAGTCACATCCTACCACCAGACCTCAGATGATCACTTATTGGTGAAATGAGAGATGCCCAGAAGTGTTTTTCCCAAAGTATGCTCACAGAACATTGATCCCCACCCAGAAATATCTTAAGCAAGAGAGTAGACGAGGTTCTCTATGGCCTGATATATTGAAAGCACAATCCACCAGGCTCTCTCAGAAGTATTCTGACTTGGAGCAATATGCTAAAAGTCATGAGAGGTACTTCAGCAGGAAAACCTTGTGTTATGTAGAACCAATCAACTTGATTTAACCATTTAATCCATTTCAAAAGCACACTTAAAACTCATGCTACAAAGAACCCATATTGGCTGACTCAGACACAAATGCCTGCTGTTTTTATGCCCTAGCCCAGATAGTTAGGAACAAGAAAATTTACAACTCAAGTCTGAAATCTTCTGAGGTTAAGAGTGAATCTTATCATTTAATCATGAAAAACTACTCCTAACATGTACAGATTGAGAAGTATTAGTTGGGCCTATGTTCTCTGGTTTGATGATTTGTTTTTGTTTCTCAAATTTAAAGTTTGTTCTGTTCTTTATCTATTTCTTTGGCAAAACTTTACCTGCAAGTGTTGAATAACATAGGCAATAGTGTTGATCCTGAGTTAATTATTGCCTTAAATATACCAAAGTATTTCACCGTCAACTTGATGTTAGCTCTTCTCTGAAAAACTGTCTTTTATCATGTTAAGTAAAATTGTATTTCTTATTTTTAAAGAGTTTTAATGGAGATGATTGCTGATTTTTTAAAAATAATTGCTTATTTATTTTATGTATATAAGTACATTGTAGATGTATTCAGACACACCAGAAGAGGGCATCTGATCCCTTTACAGATGGTTGTAAGCCACCATGTGGTTGTTAGGAATTGAACTCAGGACCTCTGGAAGAACAGTGTTCCCAACCACTGAGCCATCTCTCTAGCCCAATAATTGTTGATTTTAACAAAATCATTTTTTCTCCTAGAGGGATAATATTGTTTTTAACCTTTTAATTATTAGTATAATAAATTATGTTAATTGATAAAATTATTCTGATATAGCTAGGATAATTATTTATTAGTGTGATACACTAATTATCACTAATTAAAATTTCAGAATTTTAAGTTATTGTAATTACTGACTTTCAGCTGACTGTAATGAGAAGTATATATTTTTTAAAACATTTACATAAAACAAGTCTGTGCTTATGAGAATTTCACCGGGGTTCTTTAGTTATTATTAGGTGAACAAGCTGTCCAGACTTAGTTCAAGGAACTATCAGTCAATTGTTAATCTATTTTAATATCCAACAATGAACACACAGAATTTAACAAAAAATGGCTAATCTCCAGAGAGATAGTTAAAGAAAATTCTGTTTTGATTTGATTTGATTTGGTTTGATTCTCAGCACCCACAACCATCTGTAATGAAAGTTCTAGAGGAGCTGGTGCCCTCTTCAGGCTTCTCCTGACATCAGACACACATGTGGTACACAGGCATACATGCAAGCAAAATATGCACTACACGTATATCTTTAAATTTACTTTTAAAAACGTTGTCAGCAATTGTCTGTCAGCTTCCATTTCTGATCCCACTTTCGTAAAGACTGATGCAGAAAGGTTGTTTTCAACACACAATTGTAGTTTGGGCTGTAAGAACACCATCTCTGATATCTACTAACAAATGCACCTACAATTTCCTTTTTCAATGTATTTTCTTTTAATTTTTGAGAATTTGGTATGAAGTACTGTATTTATCTCACTTCCACCTCTTCATCTCCCGCTCCAACTCTTCCTATGTCCCTCTCAAAATCATTATCTTTTCTTCTGCAATTATTCATCACACACACACACACACACACACACACACACACTATGGAGTCCATTTAGTGTTCTTCATGTGTACACGTGTTTAGAGCTGACCACTTTGGACTGGATAACCTATCAGGGAGTTTGTCTCTGGAAATAAACCCGATTCTCCTTCTCTTAGCAACCATCAGTTACCTGTAGCTGTTCAAGACTAGAACATAGACGCACAATTGGTTCAAAATTCAGAGAATTGGTGACGGTGTTGGTTCATCTACAGCACCTGCCAATTTCTTGCCACACAGTCCTAGCTAAGAAAATGTATCTTATCGCCATCTTTTCTTGGACTGACTAGAATGTTTAAGCAATACAGCTGGAGTAATTAAGATGATAAAGTGGAAAGCTCCCCAAGGCTGATATTTAATTTCTTTTCCTATTAATGTAAAACAAAGACAGAACATAAGACACCAGGAAAATTGCATTGGGCTGGTTGATTTGGCTTTTAACCAGTTTATTTTGCATTTGTTATTGATTTAAATGCTTATTCAAATCTTGATAGGCATACTCAGATACACATCAGGGGAAGATTATTAATTTATACTCATCTCAGTGATGTTTCTCAGCTAGAGAGACAATCAAGGTCCATGTAATTGCTGCTGCTGAATCTGTGGAAACTGCTGCGGGGTTTCCAACCCCCAAACTCCCAGACAGCTTCCCTGATAAATGAGGAGCAAGACTTGATGGATCACAGAATATCAAGTCTTGGAAGGAGCCTGGCTTGTTGTGGTCAGCTCATCTGGCTTCGTCACTATTACAGGACTTCTGGTCTTCAATGATGAACCTCACTTCCTACATGATGGTTTCCTTGACTGCTAGTGAAATCAATGAAGATAGATACCATATAAAGAAGCTAAAGAAAGGTATTAGATAATGGAAAGTAATAACTCTCTTTTATTTTAATTTTTGAACCCATGTTAAAGTTACAGAAGCTCCTTGACTCATGTTGTGTTATATTCAAATGAACCTATTGTAAGTTGAAATATTTAGTCCATCTACCTTTAGGTCATGTAGCAATGGAGCTGAAACCAAGAATCCCAGCACCCAGTCCTTGGTATCAATGGCAGATCACCCTCAGTCAGAATTACTCATCTCCACAGAACTCTGGGGATGTTCTTCCTCACTGAAAAACCTCTAGGGAAGTGTCCTTCTCTTTACAAAGCTGAAATGTCAAGTGATGACTGGTCATACTGGAGTTCTCACTGCAGTGTGTGTTTTTATTGTCACAGATACAGCTGATGGGTCACTGGGCAACTCAGTGATATGAAATAAACCACCTTTTTGATAGCTTGGAACACGAGGAAGAATTTAACACTATTTAGGGACTTCTGGAAATTTCTCAGGAATAATGGAAAATGACAGTCTTCTGGGGAAGATAGTTTTACAGTTTTAGTGAGTTTATCATTTATCTTATCATTTAAAAAGCCATAGGTGGAGAGTATTCCACTTGATACCCACCCTGCCTTATAAATGTAGATTGAGCTCATACTAAGCTCTGGATGAGCCATCTATAGAGTTCATGGTTGAGCCCAATAACCAACTCAACTTCATGCTCAGGAAGAGGGTGGAGGAAATGCATCTTCCTTCGAGCCACTGTGGCTAGACCAACCGATATACTTCATTTTGCTGGAAATACTAAATTGTATTTCTTAGTTGTAAGTACTAAGGCTTTTGCTTGATTTCCTGTGGAATATTTTTCCTTCTTTTTTTTCCTTTCTGGTAAGTATTTTGAATTTACATTTTTTTGGTGTAACAAAAAGATGATTTTTGGGGGCTGGAGAGATGGCTCAGCAGTTAAGAGCATTGTCCTGAGTTTAATTCCCAGCAACCACACAGTGGCTCACAACCATCTATAATGGGGATCCAATGCTCTCTTCTGGTGTGTCTGAAAACAGTGACAGTGTACTCACATGCATGAAATAAATAAATAAATCTTTTTTTAAAAGATGATATTTTTTTAAGTCTTCTGATATCATTTGCTTTTTTAGGAAAGTAAAACTTTTTGGAAAAGATAAAATTTTGATGAATACCTTTTTTTTAAAATTCAAACAACTGGCATGCTGTTCAGTCCCTAGGCTGGTGAGTTGGGACAGACTTTCCCAGAGATTGTAGCATGTAAGAGAACTTGTACTTCCATGACCATGCCCACATACATACAATTAAAAATAAAAATAAATCTCTGTTTGAAAAGACACTACAGTAAAGCAGATCAACCAAACCAAACACTTGGTTTGAAAGGGATGATATAATTGATAAAAACAAATGATTGTCATATTTTAAATCCCTGTACCTTATTAAAATATGTATAAGTAACGTGACATAAAACATAGAATTTATTTTTAAACACTTGAAAAAACCCTGCAAATTATTAAATGATCCAAGTGTGATGTGGTAGTTATAGACTCTTAATGTAGAACCTGGGAGGCAGATGTGTTTGGATTATAAATATGCAATTTAAATATAAACTGACAAGCTGACTAAGGGGAACAAGGAAAGCCTCTCTCCTTTACTAAAATATTACCTTAAGGCTATAATTCTCCCAGATAAAAACTTATCTGGATATATCCTGCATGCACTAGAAGTTGTTTGTATTTTGTTTTTTTAGTTCCATGCTTAATTTCTTTTAAATTCTTTGCAAAATTTATTTCTATTGTGCAAATGCATGTGAAGCGAGAGAGAGAGAGAGAGAGGGAGAGAGAGAGAGAGAGAGAGAAAGAGAGAGCAAGAAGGAGAGAGATAGAGATACACACACAGAGACAGAGAGAGAGAGAGAGAGAAAGAGAAAGACAGAGAGGCAGACAGAGAGAGAGAGAGAGAGAGAGAGAGAGAGAGAGAGAGAGAGAGAGAGAGAATTCCTAGGTCATGTTCACCATGTGGAAAGCAGAGGGCAGCTCTGTGGAGTTGGTTCTCTCTTTCCATTTGTATGTGGATTCTAGGATCCAGGTCAGGGTTCCAGGCTTACCCAAGTGCCTTCCCCACTGAGCCATCTTGCCAGCCCTAGAACTAGCTCTCATACTGAAAATTCTAAGTCCATTATGATTTCTTGTTTGACCCGCAGATTGTTGAATATATTCCAAGTATATGGGTATCTTCTAATTTCTTATGTGATTTCAAATTAAAATTTCATGAGACTTTATGAGCTAGTTTACATTACTTTATTTTGTAAATATATCATATATGTGCAAAAGACGTGGAGTGGGTGGTTCCGCCTCCCAGGTTCGACAGCCTTTCTGACCCATGTTCTTCTTGATTGTGTTGGAAAGGAGGTAAGTTTCAGCATAATTGCAAATAGCTATCAGTTTCCGAGAGGGACAGTTCTCGTGTGTGTGTGTGTGTGTGTGTGTGTGTGTGTGTGTGTGTCCTAAAGTTTAATTTTTATAAGTAAGTAATTTACATTCATTTGGATTCTGTTTTATGAAAGTGTCGAATACTTAAGTGCAATATAGACAGTGTACATAATTATGTTTTCCTTCCTATATATTTTTTTTTAGTTTTAGGAATGTATCTTATGAACCATTTTTAATCAATAATCTTTTTCTACAAATTATAGCATTTAAACCGTGAGGATTGCTCCAATCCTTGGTTTAATTTATTTTTAAAAGCTTTAGACTCATTTTAGCAGCTTGCCTTTACCATTGTGTGTAGTAGGATTTATTTACGTCACTGCTGGGAAAGGCCTCTTGTATCTCTGGGTGATAGACAAACAAGTCTTTTTTTTTTTTTTTTTTTTTTTTTTTTTTGGATACCCTTATCTGATGGAGTACATGCCTGGCCAGCCAGATCAGTCCCATCCAGCCTACACAGGATGAATGCCAGGACCAGTTTCCCCAACATCCAGAGCACCCTGAGGGGTGTTCCGTTCCTTCCGGGATGGGCAGCTGCTGTGTTCAGTTGGGCTGTGCTATGGGGGAGGGCTGCTTCTACCTTGGGTGTTTATCTGGGGAGGACTTCCTCCTGAAGGATAATAACAGTTTCCCCTTCTCTATTCCAGACTGAAAGTACAGCGACATAATACTGTCCACTTTAGGGCCCGAGGATTCGTGGGCAGAAAATCCCACATGTAATTCTCATGTCTACTTCTTCCCGTCCTACGATTCTCTCTTGTTTATTCGTCTGTGATCTGCTTCCTGGCATGTGGCAAGCATCCTGTTAAGTGGTAGTAATGTGAAAACTAAGTAATGTGGGTAACAGCTGATTCACAGAAGAGTGAAGAAATGCAGGAAGTAAGAGGAAGGCTTCCTTCACCTCCTTTGGCCAGCCTTCAGAAGTTAGCTCTGTTTAGAGGTGAGACGGGGTTAATTATTATGGACATCTTCAGGTTTAAAGCAATATCTTCCTTTTGTCAACAGTTTATACCAAATGTCCTTATTTTCTACAATCTTCTCCCTATCATCTCTTGGAGTTTCTGTTCCACTTTAGAAGACTTGAGGATGAAGCCAGCCATCAAACACAACAGATGCCTGGCTTGAACTGGTTAGAGTATAACTTTCAATGTAACCACTGAGTTTTATCAGGAGTGTTGCCAAGAACTCTTTGCCTATGGTATCTAAGATATACATTCCTTTAAAGCAAGACCATAGCATCTAAATAACACTTTAACGCCATCTAAACACTCGGCTTGTGAACATGAGGCTCTATATCTTCCCTCCAAATGTCCCATTATCAAGTGGGATTTACAGCCCTTTGTTCTAGTTTGCTTTTCTGTTGCTATCGTGAAGCATTCTAATCAAAAACAACTTAGAGAGGAAAAGTTTTACTTGGTCCACATTTATTAGGTGACAGTCCATCACAGAAAAATGGAGGAAAGAACTCAAAACAGGAACCTGGAAGCAGAGGCCACAGAGGATTGCTGCTTACTGACTAGGGATGGAGCCACCCACGGGGCTGGTTCCTCACCCATCAGTCATCAATCAAATAATCTCTTACAGATGTGGCTATTGACCTATATGACCTGGCCAATTGCTCAACTGAATTTTTCTCTTCCTAGGTGACTTTAAATTATGTTAAGAAATCTAACCAGCACACTTTTCAACCAAAGCCACTGCTGTGTTTTCAAGAACCTGTTCCTGATGCTGACTGCTGTGGGGGTAGAGGCGGAAGGGCTAGTAGAAACCAAAGGGTAAGAAGGAGTCTAGCTAGTAGCCTCTGAGGACAGTGCACTGGTTTTGATGGTTGTTTAGAACGTGCTCTGGGTTTTAGGAGTAGAAAATGATTTGTTCCAATTAATAGGGTGCTGGTAGATAAAAAGGTTTGAGACCTAGTGGAATGTTCACAGTAGAAACAAAATAAATCTGCAATATTCTAAGAAAGACACAAAAGTTAAGAGAGAAATACCATGTTTGGGCTGAGAGCTGGGCAGAAGACACCCAAGCGCCCATCCCACCCAAGCCCCACTGCAGGTACCATTGCTACTAGCAAATACATGGCAGGAGCTATGGGAAGAGGAAATATGCCATAGAGAGATGGGAGAGAGAGTGAAGCCAAGTGGTTTCTGCACTGTGAAGAGAAATGGAACTGGAGACATGAGGCAGTGAGAAGCAGCCAGATATGAGGAACCTGTGTAACCATCTGAGGCCATGGTGACATCCAGACCCATGCTTCTCCGGGGTGGCCAAGTCTGAGTTCAGGGTCCTATCTCAGCCAGGGTCTGTGTTGCTGGCCCAGGCTCATGCTACCTCCAAAGGCGAAAAGACAATGCCAATGTTCCTGGTCTGGGCTGCAACCTGAGGCCATATTGATATCTAGCAATGCGCTAGGCTGTCCCTGCCCCTCACCTCAGCAAAGTGGGAAAGCTGGCAAGTTGACCAACTCAGCTAACACCCAGATCCTGGGCCTTGAGCTGGGCCACCCCAACATCTACCCCACCTATGAGCTGCTGAGATCTCCATGATTCAGTGAAGCGGCAGGATCTCTGAGAAGAGTCTCAGTAAGGAGCCAGTATTGATAGTCTAGCAGAATTCAAAGGCCTCAAAGCAGACCAATGGCTCATTGTAATAATTTGCAAGGAAAGCTGTTTGAGCAAAAGGGGTGTATTGTGTGACACACCCTGACACATAGCAGCTTCAGTAGCAAGATTATTTTCTTTTGTGGGGGAAGACAATGGTGGAGGGAGGAGATGGAAGGACTGGGAAATGCCTTTGATTGAGGTGCATGATATAAAATTCACAAGGAATCACAGATGATACCAGTAATCTAAGTACTCATAAATGCAGCAAGATCAAAATGACTGTAAATCAACGTGGCAGGGTGGGGGAGGGTTACCCATGTTTGTCCATGGGAACTGCACTGGCATCACTGAGAAGATAACGCTCCCTACGAGGACTGCCCTGAACACACGACACATTTAGTTTTCCTGGTCAGTAGGGCAGTGGCACCCCACAGACGTTGTATTGCAATCATAGAAGCTCCCACATGATTCTAAGTTCTCACTAGTGGGGTGCCATCACCTTCTGTTCTAGGCCAACAGTACACCCTGACTCCAGATTCTTCTTTGCCAGTTGCTTAACTCGAGTCTCTAGACCATGGGTTTCAGGTATGTAGTATTCTGTGTTCTCATCTAGAAAGCTGAAAGGATTGGAAGTTCTATCCGAATTCCTTTGTCCTTTGTATCTCCACACTCTGTAGTCTCCATGTTATTAATGCTTCAGTTCCCGTCACACAGTCCCTGAAGTAATTAACTGAGGAGAAGGAAGAGCTTATTCGGCTAATGATTTTCCGAAGTTTCTGCCTGTGGTCACTTTGCTCTGGCTCTAGAACTTTCACAGCATAGTAAGCCACAGCCAGGGTACAAAGCAGAGGAAGCCAGTGAGGAGACTAAATACAGGGAGCGGGAGAGATGCCATGGCTCCTACAGAATTGATGGCACCCTTCTTCCTTTAACTGCCCCAGAAAGGAATAGCTTATTTTGTGCTTCTTGAGCCCAGATGGGGACAAAAATCCAATACAAGTGAGTTTCGTGATTTTCCGTGAGTTTCCACGGGATGCTCTTTGTCATTGTTTGCCTCCTGTTTGTGTCCCTTTGACTTCTCTCCCACCTCAGCCCTCCCTCCAAGAACCAAGCTTTTATCGCTGGGAGCATTTGTTAAAAGTCCTGTCTTGCTGTGTAAGATTGCAAAAAGGAACTATGTACCCAGGAACATTCTCACCATTTCGATGTATCAATTTTTGTCTCACTTGTGTGGTCGAAACGTTTCCCCTTGGGGTGTTTTTACTCACTTGAGTGCTTTAAGTCTACATTAATACTCTTATTTCAACTAGACCTTTAATCAATATTTCATGGAACGTATTGAGGAGAGCCATTTAAGCTCCTCTCGTCTCTGCAGGTGTAGGATGGACACGGCACTGGTCCAGGAAGGCAGGCATCATGTGCACATAGATGAAGATGTTACTATTAGGCTAAAGCTTGTTGGGATGCTCATACTTGCATTGAATCATTTATAGGAAGTGGACAAGACATTTTATGTTTTACAGAATGGAAAGTTTTGATCCTTTAATACATATCCGAGTCCCGTTACTGACAGAGTTAAGGATAACAATCAGATTGACCTTCTAGCAAGAAAGATAGCAACAAAAATAATTGAGTAGTTAGGCCACTTGGAATCACAAAGGACTGCAATATTTGTGATATATTTTAAGAGATCTCAGGTTTCTGCTGTCCATAGATAAGAATCGATGAGTGGGAATTAAGAACAGTCTTGGTATGGTAATTCCATTTTGGTACATGGTGCTAAGTGGCATGACTCTTGGTAGGGTTTCTAGTGGTGTGATAAATACCATGGCTGGAAACTACTTAGGGAGGAAAGGGTTTATTTCATCTTGAAAATTACAGCTCATCATCTGTAGAAGTCAGAGAAGGAACCCAAGACAGGAACCTGGAGGCAGGCACTGAAGGTCATGAAGAAGTGCTGCTTACTGGCTTTGCTCCCTGTGACTTGCTCAGCCTGCTCTCTTATACCACCCAGGGCCACCAGTCCAGGGGTGTCACTGCCCTCAGTAGGTTCAGCCACCCCGATCATTCATCATGAAAATGCTCTACAGCCTTTCCTACAGACAACCTGGTACAGGCATTCTCACAACTGAGGCTCTTCTTCCTAATTAACTCTAGCTTGTGTTGCGTTAACAATGAGAAACCTGACCAGGACAGACTGCGTGTTGTATTGGGGGTGGGTGGGGTATATAAAATTCTGGTTCTAACACTGGTCCTTATGTGTGTGAACATCTTGCTTTACATCCCTCTGGAGTCAGGACCTAAACAGTGACATCTTGGCTTAATAGCAAACACATGTAAAGCACTTGTGTGCCAGCGGCTCCCTTAAGTCCTGAAGAGACATTACTTTTTATAATCCCTCAATTACTCTTCAAGGGAAATACCATTGATTACTGGTAGCTATGCAGTAAACCCACAAAGGGATTTCTTCGTACTTTTCACCTCTAATTTTCAAAATTCTGTTAGCAATTCCTTAGTGTTTTTTAAAAAATATAAATTTTCGAATAACTAATTGTTTTACTAGGATTTTCAAAGAAATGTGTTTGCTGATCAGTTTAGGGACAAACATGTTTATAAGGTCGAGTTTTCAGATCATAAAAATAGTACATCTGCTTATACAGATCTTTGGTTTTATGATGGAGTTCTCAGCGTATAGATCTTGTAAATACTGTGTTACATCTGAGTGTAACTACTACATTTTTGGAGTAATCATAACTGGTGTTCTGGTTTTTTGTTTTTTTTTTTAAATTGCAGCTCAGCAGTTTCTACCTGATTATTTCTCTAGAACATAGAAATACAATCTTTTGTTTGTTGATCTCAAGTTCTACAACTTTGCTAAATTCACTTACCTTGAGATTTTTTATTTTTTGGATCACTTTATTAGCAAACAGGGGTTCCTCAGCTTATGACGCATTACATTCTGAACTGAAGCCTACACATAAACCTATCGTGAGCAAGTAAATCAAAATGCCGTTTGCTCTGCTCTGTCCTTGGACAGAGCCAAGGAAGCACCGTTAAAATCTGTTCGTTGCGGTCATGTCAACATTTCCGGAAGATTCTGACCATCTGCAAAGCGCTTCAATGGGGGACAGAGTTTTGAAAGATTCCTTAAGATCTGAGGAGCTGTGGAGAGCTCCGGGGAACACTTAGGGCTGTGTGGGAGTGAGAGCTCCAAGTTCCCAGTGCTCTGGAGCCTTTATGCCTGTCACTTTCTCTGCACATGCGGGATGGAAGAGTTTTCGAAGCAACAACACCTGTCAGGAGAGGGTTGCCAGAGACCAGGTGCCAACTGACTTGAAAAGACCTTTTACTGGTGGCATTAAAGGAGACACTGAAGAATGCTGCCTGTGTGCCTAGGACAGGGAAACAGAAGAGAGAAATCGTGACTGAACTAGGCCATGGGTGGATGAGGAGCTTTGCTTCTGTACTCGCTGCTGACCGTGACCGACTCTGGACAGCCTGGTTCTTCAGAAATAGAAACTGAGTGGCCACAGTATGAACAAGGACACAAAAATGCCAAGGAGGTTGAAGCAGTTCTGGAAAGTTTGCCGGTAACCATGGAGGTGGCTTTGGTAGCAGTGACAATTTTGGTGGTGGAGGAGACGTCAGTGGTCACAGTGGCCTTGGTGGCAGCTGTGTCGGTGAGAATGGTGATGGAGGTGATGACAATGAATTTAGTAGCCGTGGAAGTCTAAACTGATATAAAGTGCCACAAATAACATTAAACTTTTGGACAAACGAAGAATGAAAACTTTCGGAGGCCGAAGCTCCGTCCCCTATGGGAGTGGAAACCAGTCTCTGTCAAGCACGGAAATGAAGTGGATATATGTGCTCTGTGCCAGCAGCAGCACCAGAGGACACCGCAGTGGCAAGAGGCTTTAACTAGTGATGGAAAGCAAAGCCTAGTAGGAGAGGAGAGCCAGGGAAGTGGGAAGAGCCCAGGGCTTACGGTGTAATCATGCACACTGCTAGCAGGGCCTAGCTGCATCAAGAACACACCTGCTGGACCGTGCTCGTGTGAATGTGGGCAAAATTCAAGGGCCAGCTTTGCAACTGATTGGATAGTGGGTTATTTTCGGTTTTCGTTCTTTGGTAATTGAAACATTCTAATACAGAATTTTGCTGCAGACAGATTTTTCAATCAGACTGTTGATTGTTAAATGACGAATTCTAGCCATGAGGTTGAATAAATGTCTTTTAAAAGACACAAAAGCATTTAATATACATAACATACCAAACATCATAGCACCTTAGCCTCACCTACCTTGACTATGCTTAGAGCATTCAGCCTACTGTAAGTACCAGAGGAAACCCTGAGTAAGCAAGTCCTGAGTGAGAATCTGCTGTTGGCACAGGCAAGGCCATGTCAAGGACTCCAAAACCTCACTCATGGGGAGATGCCAGTGCCTTCCTGTGGTCCATGTGTGCATAGAAAATGCCCACCATAGCTCCCGCTCCTCCCTACTGCTACGCCCACCCAGAGCCAGCTCCTTCTGACCTACTGAGACTAGCTAAACCTGTCCTCCTGATCCAGTTGTGTATCATAAACCATGCCTCTTTGCTTATCTGAGGGTAACAAGTGGGCCTCCTGGTTCCTGCACGCAGTAACCGTGCCTTTCTGTTCAACTCTATATAATAAACATTCTGAGCTTACGACATGCTTCAGCTTCTCCAGAAGAGCTCCAGACCACTGGATCCCAGCATTCTGTCTGTCTGTGTCTGTCATTCCTTCGCTCCCTATCATTTAATTCACAGTCCTCACTCAAGTCCAAGTCTGATGTGGCAGCCTGCAGCTGAGCAAAGTCATAATAAAGAGTTGAGCACCTCATGTATCCCGATACAGTGCACTGCGGGCTGTGGGTTCTTTGATCACATATGAATGACTGGCTGACTGGGGCACAGTAGCTTGCTACCAGTGCTGAGTGAGCCTCGTGAAAGAGTATGAGACCGCACTGTGAAACTCGAAAAAGAATCAAATTCAAAAACCCAAAGTGCAAATGTCTACAACACGCACATGGCTTCCACACCAGTGTAGTTTTAAAAAGCTGTAAATACCAGCATAAGCACCACAGACTAGGTATTACCTGTAATTTTTTTCTTTCTTTTCATTTTGCATGTCTCTCATCTCATATTTACTGCCTTTTACTGACTGGGACTTATAGCATTGTGCTGAGTGAGATTTGGGGAGAAAAAGAAGAATCATCTTACTCTAAAAATACATCCCTCGCCTCATAAATATTCATAAGACCTCTTTAAAATTTACAAACAGAGCCCCTTGGGCTGCTTCTCCCTTGGACCACAGCCACTCCAACATGGCTTTGCTTACTTTGCCTGGCTTTGCTAGAGTTCTGCTTCAGTCGCCCCGCCCCTCCCAGTTATCCCCTGCTTTCATTTTTAAATTTCGTTTGCAATTCAGAACATCCTTGTTTGGGTTGCTTCTCTCCCCATCTCTCTGGCCCCCTGTGTCCCTGCCCGTCTGTTCTCCCCTCCCTGTGCTAAGTTACCCTCCCACATGTTAAGTTAAAGCCTCTTCCTCTGGTCCCTTGATTGAATTCCTCCCTTCAGGAAAACAAAAAAGGAAGGGTCCTCCTCACATTTGTGAGTGTTGCTTTACTAGTTAAGAAATGCCTTCGACTCTGGATTTACAGAGAGCGATTTTAAAAAGCGTAAATGGTGAGAATTTTACCGTGCCTTTTTTCTTGTTCTATTGATATGATCACATGGGTTGTTTCTTTTTTTAAGTCTTCTAATATAGCACAGTGGTTGGCTGCCGAGCATCTATTTGCTGCTCCACGACTCTGGATGTGTTAAATCTTCTCTTCAGGCTGGTGTCCCTCTCAGTATTATGTATGTGAGTACACTGCAGCTGTCTTCAGACACACCAGAAGAGGGCATCAGATCCCATTACAGATGATAGCGAGCCACCATGTGGTTGCTGGGAATTGAACTCAGGACCTCTGGAAGAGCAGCCAGTGCTCTTAACCGCTGAGCCGTCTCTCCAGCCACATCTCAGTATTCTTTTTTATTCTTATTATTATTACTTTTTTTTTTGCAGTCCAGTTGTTGTCCCGCCTCCTGGTCCTCCCTCCTACAATTCCTCATCCCATTCTTCCCCCCCCTGTCTCCAAGAGGATGAGTTCCCCACCCTCCCACCAGTCATTAGTGGCATGAATTTCTTTATATCATGGTAGTTGTAAACATTTCTCCCTCAATTTTAAACGATAGTTTTTGTGGCCACAGCGATATGAGTTGACAGTTGTGCTCTTTCAAAATGTAGAATACACCTTTCCAGGGCTTCCTACTTTTAAAAGTTTCTGTCAAATATTCAGGTGCCATTCTTATGGGCCTGCCTTCATAAAGAACTTGTCCTTTCTCTCTTGAAACTCTCAATGCCTTTCTTTATTCTGTTTTTAATGTTTCAGCTATAAAATATCTTGCTGAGCTTTTTCTCCGATCCTGCCCCCTTGGTGTTCTGTAGGCTTTTTTTTTTTTTTTTTTTTTTGGCTACTCTGACACCTCCTTCTCTGAGTGTGGAAATTTTTCTTCTATGATTTTGCTGCAGGTATATTCCATGCCTTTGATATGGTATTCTCATTATTCAATGCCCCCAATCCAAAAGTAATCCATTTTCATGGTATTCCAAAGCTCTCCCAACTTTCTTTCCTGGATCTTAATAAATATATTATTGATCTTGACCGAGTGAGCCAATTCCTGTACATTGCCTTTCAGCCAGATACTATGGTTTCTGCATTCTGTTGATGAGGTTTTCCATTGAGATTTTCATTTCAATTATCAAATATTTAATTTATAGTATCATTTTAGTTTAACTTTAGTAATTCTGTCTCTTTAATAAACTCAGTTATAACTTATTTTATGGGGTAATTAGCCACATTCTGTTGAATTTGAGGTTTCCTTTATAGGAAGGAATTTCTTGCCTGCTACTGTAATCCTGATCAGAAGCCAACAACTGGGAAGGTCCATAAGCTCTAGGATAGAACCTGTTATTGTTATTTTGCTAAATGGTCATGTTGTCAGTTTGCCTTCTAAGCATTCATGTTTATAGCCGGTAGACACAGGTTTCTCTCAACCTTGACCAGAGGAAGCTTTCTTCTCCTCTTCCTTCTCTTCTTCCTCCTTTTCTTCCTCCTCTTCCTCTTCCTCTTCCTCCTCCTCCTCCTCCTCCTCCTCCTCCTCCTCCTCCTCCTCCTCCTCCTCCTCTTCTTCTTCTTCTTCTTCTTCCTCTTCTTCTTCTTCTTCTTCACAGTGGAGAACAGTGAATGGAGAGATTTATAACTGGTCAAAGTGCTAAAAATAAGAGACTGAGAGGACATCTATAGGACACCCTCCCCAGACTCAGGGAACAGCTCAGAAGAGAGGATAAAAAGCAGAGTGACAGGATGGGGGAGAGCTGTGAAAGGCTGTCTTCTGGAGGTGACTTGGCTGTCACAACAATGTACTCACAGCAGTTGTGGCTATCTGAACAAGAGCTACAGGAGAGCAGGCCAGTCAGAATCCTGGCATATAGGTGAATTAAGATTGTTCCCAGGCTCCACCCTTTACTGAGGTGCCATTGGCAGTGGGTAGTCATGAGGGAGGGAGAATT
>CM052706.1:89874724-90064989 GCA_028551405.1 Uromys caudimaculatus | reverse complement strand
ATCCTTCGAGTATAGGAAGGCTACTGATTTGTTTGAGTTAATTTTATATCCAGCCACTTTGCTGAAGTTGTTTATCAGCTGCAGCAGTTCTCTGGTGGAGGTTTTCGGGTCACTTAAGTATATGATCATATCATCTGCAAATAGGGAAAAGTTCCTGAACAGAACACCAATGACTTATGCTCTAAGATCAAGAATTGACAAATGAGACCTCATGAAATTGCAAAGTTTCTGTAAGGCAAAGGACACTGTCAATAGGACAAAACGGCAACTAACAGATTGGGAAAAGATCTTTACCAATCCTACGTCTGATAGAGGGCTAATATCCAATATATACAAAGAACTCAAGAAGTTAGACTCCAGAAAACCAAATAACCCTATCAAAAAATGGGGAACAGAGCTAAATAGAGAATTCTCAACTGAAGAAATTCGTAGGGCTGAGAAATGTTCAACATCCTTAGTCATCAGGGAAATGCAAATTAAAACAGCTCCGAGATTCCACCTCACACCAGTCAGAATGGCTAAGATCAAAAACTCAGGTGACAGCAGATGCTGGTGAGGATGTGGAGAAAGAGGAACACTCCTCCATTATTGGTGGGATTGCAAGCTGGTACAACCACTCTGGAAATCAGTTTGGCGGAGCCTCAGAAAAATGGACATAATACTACCTGAGGACCCAGCTATACATCTCCTGGGCATATATCCAGAAGATGCTCCAACAGGTAATAAAGACACATGCTCCACTATGTTCATAGCAGCCATATTTATAATAGCCAGAAGTTGGAACCAACCCAGATGTCCCTCAGCAGACTAATGGATACAGAGAATGTGGTACATTTACACAATGCAATACTACTCAGCTATTAAAAACAATGACTTAATGAAATTCGCAGGCAAATGGATGGAACTTGAAAATATCATCCTGAGCGAGGTAACTCAGTCACAAAAGAACAAACGTGGTATGTACTCACTGATAAGTGGATATTATCCCAAAATTTCAGAATATCCAAGGTTCACTTTACAGTAACCGCTGGACTGAGGGTGAGGTCCCAGATGAAGGAGTTGGAGAAGGGACTGAAGGAGCTGAGGGAGTCTGAAGCCCCATGGAGGGAGCAACAGTATCAACTGGCCTGACCCCCAGGTGCTCCTGGAGGCTGGACCACCAACCAAAGTATACACATCGAGGGACCCATGGTTCGGACCACATATGTGGCAGAGGAGGGCCTTGTTGGCCATCAGGGGGAGGAGAGGCCCTTGGGCCTGAGGATGTTAGAGGCCCCAGTTAAGGGGAATGTCAAGGTGGGAAGACGGGAGTAGATGGGCGGGTGGGTGGGTGGGGGAATACCCTCATAGAGGCGTGGTAGGGGGTAGGGGTAGGGGGTTTCCAAAGTAGAGACCTGGAAAGGGGGAAACATAGGAAATGTAAATAACATATCAAAAAAATTAAAATAAAAAAATTTTAAAAAACCAAAAACACAGCCTCTCTTCCTCTCAAACCACATTTTATGTTTCTGAAAATGCTTTGCAAGTGGTCTTCAAGAAGAGTGCATGTGTATTCTTTATCCCAATAATTCTGTTTAGGGAAATATAGTCTAAGAAAAATGCCTAGATCATGAAAAATCTTTACGCACAAAAATGTTTCTTGAAGCATTCTTTATAATCTCTCAAAGCTGAGAAATTCTAATGATTAACAGCTTGAAAATAAGAAAAGTATGACACATTCATCTTGGGGAATTTAAAAAATTTTTATTAATGATTTAATTTATTTTATTTTATGTGCATTGATGTTTTGCCTGCAAGAATGTCTTTGTGAGGTTGTCAGATCCCTTGGAACTAGAGTTACAGACAAGTTGTTAACTGCCATGTGGATGCTGGCAATTGAACTCAGCTTCTCTGGAAGAGCAGTCAGTACTGTTAACTGCTGAGTCATCTCTCCAACTCATCTTAGGGAATTTTATTCCTTTAGTGTGGATGACTTCCTTTTTAGATACAAGATCTTGCTTCGTAGTTCAGGATGATCTCAAGCACAGAGTTCCCCAGGGGCTGGAACTATAAGGGTGTACCACCAGTTAAGTATACCAATGACTAAAAAACAAAAAACAAAACAAAATGCCTACAATAATCCAGGAAGAGTGACTATGTGGATACTGTCTGAAGATAGCTGAAGATGGAAGGAGTCTGAGACTGGACTGAAGAAAACTCCGTTGGTGGAATGCTTGCCTAGTGTGCAGGAAGCCCTGGGGTGAGTCTCCAGAACAAGGTAAAACTGGTGTGGTAATCCTAGCACTGGAGAGGCTTGAAGATCCACAAGTTCAAGGTCACCTTCTGCTATTTAGAAAGTTCAAGACCAGCCTAGGCAACATGAGATCTTGTCTTAAAATGCAGAAGAAAATAAAATAGCACAAATCTCACTAATAGAGAAACAATCAAAAGAGTTACAGAAAGCAAAACAAGACCAGATGAGATTTTTCTTCATAAGGAGTCCAGCAGTATCCCTAGTCACACCAAGATGCTCCACTGAGCTATGTCCTGCTGGAAAAACCTATTCTAAGGCTGGAGGCATCAAGAAAGCCAAGACCGTGGTAAGGCTGCACACAGTATACCCAGAAAGCCAATCGGAGCTTGTCATGATAAAGGGATGTGGGGATCTGGAATGGAGAAACTTACAATGGGCCCTGTTTCTTCAACTCCTACCATTGCTTGGATTAGCTTTGCGTGGAAGAAGTTGGCACAGCACCCTGATAGTAGCAACAGAACCAACCATCCCTGTCTGAGGAGTGAGCCACAGAGGACAGTAAGGGAGTGTGAACCTGAGTTGTTCTGAATGCATCCCATTCTTCCACTCTGACCTGAGGACCCACATGGGATCACAGGAAACTTGTGGCAGGAATTGTTCTGTTATCCCAAGGTCTGAGACAATGTAAATGTAAGCTGATGAGTTCTCCACAGGACCACAGAAGTCCCAAGTACAGACTGACAGACCCTAAAACACCAGGGGAGTCTGACAGAAGACACACGCACTTCTCTTGTTTGAATTTCTGAGACAAGCATCCCCTCCCTGTCTTATGGCACCTGATTCAAAAGAAAACATAAGAACCCATGGTTTTCTAGGTTGAAAAAATCTTGACTGAGATGAGGAAAGGCTATTTTCCATTCCATTTTATTAATTTTTTATTTCAATTAAAAAGTTTTTAATTTCTATATATACTTCTGTGGGGGGTCTGGTTTGTTTTTATTTGGTTGGTTGGGTTTGGGGTTGGTTGTTTGTTTTGTTGAGAGAGGTTCTCCCTATGTAGACCAGGCTGGCCTCAACCCCACAGAGATCCACCTTTCTCTGTCTCTCCAGAGCTGGGATTGAAGCCAAACCACTGCATCCCACACAATTCTATATTTTAATTGCTAGATCATTGTGTTTTAATTTGTATCTTGCTGGAAATGCTTTTGTATCTATTTTTTTCTTTCTCTAAACCTAATTAATACACTAAATTTTCTCCACTCAGTACACTACTTCTGCTATCTCTGAACATTGCGGAGGACACAAGTGAAACATTCAAGCATCTTCACCTATATCATCTTCTGCATCTTCTCCTGAAGCTTCTCCTGCATCGTCTCCTGCAGTTTTTAGCAGATGGCTGCCAAACCATCATAGTTTTTCCTATAGTTGACTTTTCTCGCATCAAAAGTAAATCTATGTCAAGACAATACAGCAGGAAGGTTCACATAAAACAGAGCAAGCGAATCAAGAGAAAATGGGAAGAAAATAAAAACCAAAGGACACATTGATCTTAACATGTGTGTAAATACAACATCTGAAAACCTACCACATGACATAGAAATCTACTACGACACCCCTACAAGTTTGTAACTTCTCAATACTGGAAACTAACAATAATGAGATCACTGAATTTACATAAAGACTGCGGAATCATACCTTTTCTTTTGTTTTATTTTCTCAGACAGGGTCTCATGAAACCCCAGACCTGCCTTGAACCCCACAGGTAGTGAAAAAACGATGTACTTCTGACCCCTCTGCCTCTCCTTCCAAAGTGCTGGGATTGTAGGCATTTGACTTCATGCCCAGTTCAATTGGTGCTAGAAATCAAACCCAAGGCTTTGTGCCTGTTAGGCCAGCACTATGCCAACTGTGTGAAACTCTCAGCCAAAGTCTGACTTTTAAAAAGGGTCAAGGATGACATAGAAGACCCAAATAAGCAGAACAACGTAATAACAAAGTCAGTACAGAATCTAGACAAGAGTTATCAAAGTAGATGATGTAGTCAGACATTAACTTGGAAAAATAAAACTAAAAAACATGGAGGGAAAACTTATCAAGGAAATTGAGATACAGGGAAATAACCAAACGTAAGTTTGAAAATGAAAGAATCAGTCAATCAAATAAAAATACACCAACAGAGAAAGTTGGGTAGAAAGTAAATTTCAGAGATTTAGGACACAGTTGAGACAGTAATGCTTACAGTCATATGCAGAAAAAACAAACAATGAACATGACCCAAGCTTCCAAGATCTGTGAGGTTTATTCAACAGACCCAAACAAGAATATATGAGGTAGAAAAAAAAAGGTGACATAACATCTAAACACTTAGATCTCTTATCCAATGAAACTGTAGTTGAGAACTTCTCAAATCTAGAAGGAACTCAAAGGACATCAAAACACAAGAGGCCAAAATAGAAGTGGACAAAGAACAACCTCTCCATGTCATGTCATAGTCTAGATGTCAAAGTTGCAAAGCAAACAAACAGTACTGAAAGCTGCGTGGGAAAAAAAGCCAACATACATACAAAGGCAGAAACATGAAAACATCACATCTTTTTCTCAGCAACCCCCCCAAAGCAGGAAATTGTGGAATGATACATTTGAAGACTTTTAAATAAGTAACTATTAACCAAAATTGTCACACTCAACAGGTAAGTTTTTGTAAAAACATATATTCATTTATTTATTGTGTGTGTGTGCACACACTCTCGATGCCACAACACATATGTCAAGGTCAAAAGACTACATGTACAAGTCAGTTCTCTCTTTCCCTCTTTTGAGCCCTGAGGACTGAACTCAGGTCACAAGGCTTGGCAGCAAGGCCTTTTCTCCCCTGAACTAGCTCTTTGACATCACAAGGTCATCCCCCCAAAAATGGACAGATAAATAAAAACATTTCGAGACAAGAATGTACAAGGAAGTTCATTACGGTCAGGACAATACTACATACAGTTCTGAGGAATTTTATATAATGCACAGAGGAAGAAGGAAGACAGTCTCAACATATGCCATGAGAAGAACTGACGAACAGAGGGATGCTGGGAAGGAGTCATTCTTATCTAACAGAGCAAAGCAGCAAATCCTTACTACCAACAGGGCAGGGAGAAAAGAAATTCCAACAACCAGCTAACCAAAACAGCTACCACAAAAACTCTGGGAAACAGGAAACTGTTCTCAGAAAGAGTCTTCAATGCAAACAGACTCCACTCCACCAACTAAAATCAAAGCAAAGTAACAACAACAAACCAGAGTGATTGCATTTAAAAAGAAAAAGAAACAAAGACAGGGTTCTGGGACTGAAGGGACAGTTTAGCAGTTAAGGGCACAAACCTGAGTTTGCAAATGACCTGAGTTCAGTTCCCAGCAGCCATGTCTGGAGGCTCACAACCTAGAGCAACTCCAACTCGAGGGATCCAATGTCTTTGTCTAGATTTTCTGTGCACATGGACACACACACACACACACACACACACACACACACACACACACACACTAAGAGAAAAAAGAAACAATATCCTACTATCTGATATCTCTAGGAAACAAACTTATTTAGCAAAGACATACCATAGTTGAGAGTCAATGCCTGGAAATCAAACTACCAAGCATACAGAAGCTGTCAACAAGCTGGTGTAGCAACTGTCAAAATGTGATAAAGCAGACTTCAACTAAAGCCAATCAGAATAAATAAAGAAGGTCATTACATATTAATAATGGAAGCAATTCATCAAGAAGACACAAACATATTTATGTCTTGAGTCTTGGGAATCTCAGTTCCATAAAACAAACAATGAAAAGTGTAAGAGGTCATGACACAGTGATGGTTGGAGACTTCAACACCTTACTCTTCCATCTAGACAGGTATTTCAACCGAAAAACCAGCAAAGAAACTGCCAATCTACACCATGTATCATCTGCATATAATAAGGACCTACTGAATGTTCCACTCAAGAGACAAGAAAGGTATACTCTTTCCAGAAGCAAATAGATGGAATATTCTCTAAAACTTATCACTTCTCGGGGCGTACGGTAAGTCTCAACAAATACAAAAACAAGCAAACAAAACAACAACACCCCCAATCCCTCCGAAAAATCGAAAAAGTTCCTTTCATCTTATCAGCTAACACTGGAAAAACTTGAACAGCAAGAGAACTCTCAGCAACTGCATAAATACTTGAAGATCTAAGAATATACCTTAGAATGAAGAAATCAGGGAGGAAATTTAAAAGTTTCTGTAGGCAAAAGAAAATGAGAGTAGCAATCCTTAGCATTGATAGCTACAAGTATTCAAATGAAAAAGTCAGAGAAATCTCGAATAACCAGCCAGTAACACACATCAAAGTTCAAGTAGACCAAAAGGCCAAGACCAAACAGAGTATACAGCAAGAAATAAAACATATTAGGGCATAACTTAACTAGAGATTAATATGTACATATATACATATATATTAAGTCAAACAAAAAGTCGGTTCTTTGAAAAGATTAACTAAACAGAAAAAAAAAAGAGAAAATCAAATTTTACTTAGAGATGGAAATGGAATTGTTACAATAGGCATCAATGACATTCAGAAGATCACTGGGAAATGTTTTGAAAATGTATATCTCAAAAAGCTAAACAAAATCTAGAAGAAATATATATTCCTAAACTCATCTGATTTACAAAAGTAAAATTCTCAAGACTGAAATAATTTTAACATATTTAAGCAAGCAATGAAACTGAAGTGGCAATTAAAAGTCTCAACAAGTCTGAATTCCACCAGACATCTAAGGAAGCCCTAACAGTATAAATACTACTACATTAATATAAACTCATTAAATAAGCCAGTATTACTTGATACCAAAACCAGATAAAGACACAATAACAATGGGGGTGGGGAGAGAGAGAGAGAGAGAGAGAGAGAGAGAGAGAGAGAGAGAGAGAGAGAGAGAATTGTAGGTTAATCTTCCCGATGAATATAAATGCAAACATTCTCAATAATATACTTGAAAACTTTATTCAGGAACCCATTCAGTTGATTATAATCAGTCCCAATGGATACAAGTTATATCGAATGTTTGCAAATAAAGGAATGTAATATAACTCTAAATAGACTTAACAACAGAAATCACAGAGTCGTCTTAATAGATGTAGAAAAGGTATTTGACAAAGGTCAACATGATTTCATGATGGAGGTCCTGAAGGATTTAGGATGTAGCATCTCTCAATACAGTCAGGATTTTATATGGCAAACCTAGGACCAATAATATTATACTAAATGAGGGGATAAAATTGACAACATGTCCTCTAAATTTTGAATGAGACAAGGGTGCCCATTCTCTTCACACTTATTCAATGTTGTGCTTAAAGGTTTAGCTAGAGCCACAGGTAAGAGACATATATAAAATGACACAAATAAGAAACAGACAAAATTAACCCTATTTGCAAATTACAACTAAATGCAGTTTCTCTACTTGAAAAACATTACAGATCCTACCACAAAATTTATAGATCTGGTAGACACATTCAGGAAAGTAGATTCAAATCAATATACAAAACTTAGTAATTTTTTAAATATACAGATTTGTTGTAAAAAATAAGGAAAAGGCACATTAATAGCCATATTCATAATAACTTCAAAATTCAGAAAAACGTCTAACCAACAAAGTGAAAAACTGCTTTAATAAAAATCTGAAGATGTTCAAAAGGAAACTGAAGGTGACACTGGATATTGGAAAAAACCTTTTATGCTCCTGGACTGGCCGAATTAATATTATGAAAATGACTGTATTACCAAAAGTAATCCACAAATACTCAATGGAATCTCTTCAAAGTTTTGATGACATCCTACAAAAAGTCCTCAAAAGCAATCCTAAAATTCATTTGGAGACAGATCTTGCAGTGGATAGCCTACGTGCTGTTGGCTTAAACAGAAGGAACACTGCTGAATGTACACAACACCTGACTTACAGCCATATTACAGAGTCAAACTAACAAAAACAGCATTGTCCTAGCACAAAATCAGACACGTATACCAATGGAACATAATAGAAGATCCCAAAATAAACCCGCACCCATTTTTCACAGAAGTGCCAGAAACATACACTGGACAAAAAGTAGTTCTAAATGGACCAAAGACTTCAAAATTTTAAATTGCTTGAAAAGCGTTTAAGATATAGACACAGACAAGAACTTTCTTTTTATTATTAATGACTTTTATGTGTATATGTGTGTGCACATAAGTTTATGTGCCTCATATATATGCAAGGGCCTCTACAAAGGGCCAGAAGAAGGCACCAGGTCCCGTCCTCTGGAATGAGAGTTACAGGCAGTTGTGACATGTCACAAGAGTGCTAAGAACTGAATCCCATACCTTTATTGCAGTGGGAAGAGCTCTTCACACTTGAACCAACCCTCCAGTGCCAGAGAAGAGCTTTCTAAATAGGATTTCAGTAGCAAAGAAAGCAACACCAAGAGCTGACAGATGTGATGACGTGAAATGAAAAGCTTCTACATGACAAAGGAAACTATCAGAACAAATAGAGAAATATCTTTGCCAGGTGTACTCCAGGTGCGGGGCTAACCTCTAGAACATATAAGAACAGCAAAGATTAAACACACAGGCAGAAATACTGCCAATCAGCAAATGAGCTAATACCCCAAGTAAATAGATCTTAAAAGAAGAAACACAGATGACCAGTAAATGTTCTTTAAAACTTTTAATGCAGTTACCCACCAGGAAAATGAAAGTCAAAGCTACTTTGAGAATCCATCTCACCCCATAGAGAATGGCTGCCGTAGTGAAAGCAAAGGACAACAGATGCTGACCATGGAGAGCGGAAGCTGGTATAGCCATGGTGGAAGTTAGTAAGATTTCTCAAAGGACCAAAAGCAGAGCAACCATCTTGTCCAGACATGCTGCTTCTAGGAGTCTGTATCCTACCATGCTCCTAGACACTACACACCCATCGCTAGTACCCTAGTCACAGTGCATGGGAATAGAGCCATCCTAGACGTTCGTCAACAGGAAGAATAATGAAAACGTGGCGCAAATTCATTCAGCCATAACAAAAAGTGAAAAGTTTAGGGTGTGGGTGTATCTGGAAATTATTATATGTAATGAGAAAACCTGGGTTCAGAAATATAAGTGGGGTACACTGTCTCACATGGAGAGCCTAGCTGTGTGTGTGTGTGTGTGTGTGTGCGTGTGCATGTCTATGGGGATGGATTATGAAACCAGAAAGGGGACTATGATGGGAAAAAGAGGTTTTCAGACAGGGGAGAGAGGGTGGCAGGATGCAGGTAATGTGAGAGGGGACCTCCAGGTGGAAGGTCAAGCAAAACAATGTTCAGAACGCTACACTGAAACTTGGTGTGTTACTTACAATAAGCCGATAAGGAAAGTAGCAATGCGCAAAAAATATATACACAGTGGGTTTAAATAGCCAGCTAACTGCTGCCACTGTCCTGCCTGTGCTTTGGGGGTGTCCTAGCAGTTCACAAGTCTCCTTGGGAGAACAGAAGAAAGTACTGAACATCTAGGATGTTCCAAAGTTGATATGCTCTCGAAGGAAGTTTCCTTTTAAGATAATGTCATGTTTTGTTTTTAAAAGATGATGCCTCGTTAAGGTCTGAGCCAATGGTGTCAACTCATCCTAAGGAGGCTTCTACAGGAATTAGATGGGGACAAAAGGACCTAGTAATGCAGAATGCAATGAGATGAGTGAATTCAAGGATAAACGGAATCTTGGGAAGGACCCAGAAGGAGGCATATTCTTCACATACAGCTATGATTAATACTTCTATTAAACAAAGTCTGAGATAAGAGCTTGTGATGGTTAAGTCCTCAGCTTTACAGGATCTGGAGTCACCCAGGAACTGAGCCTTGGCACTCCTACAAAGGATAATCTTGATAGGGTAACTGACATGGAAGACCCATCTTATATGTGAGCAGGACCACTCCCAGTCAGAGATGCTAGACTATATAAATTGGAAAGGAAAGTCTAGAATTAGCATTGGTGTGTCTCCTTATCTGATTGTAGATGTGATATGGCCAGGTGCTTCAAATTCATGCTGCTCACTTTCCCCGCCATAATGGACTGTACCATTAAAGTGTGATCCAAACAAGCCCTTTCTCCTTTAAGTTGCTGTTGTTGGAACATTTTTTTCACAGCTACAGAAAAAGAGAGTAAGACATGGCTTTCGTACGGTATTCTTATTTACATTCATAACTGTCTTTAAGAAGTCTAAATGGGTATACAATAGTAACTAACAATATAAGAAGATTCTGGTATTTGTCTCAAGCTTCATCCCAGGTATTTTAACCTTTAGCCCAGAATTCTATACCATAGAGAAATGTATTATTATTTTAGCATTCTAATCAGCTAATAAAACAAAAGAAGAAATAATGATTACTTCAAGTATAGAAGAAACATTTCATAAGTTCATTGTAGTTTCATGATCAATAACAATGAGCATTATAGAATCTCTTTCCAATCTGAAATCAGAAGGAAACTTCCCTAATCTAATGATTGGTGTAGATAAAACAAAATTAGAAAATTACATCTAATAGTATTAGGAAATGATATTTCCCCCTTGGGGTTGGAAAATAGAGACAAGTACTACTATTCTCACCTATTTTAAACATTTTTCTAGACTAATGAAAAATGAGAAGCTAAACGCTTTAGATGGCTGCTGCCAACTGGTTCTGTCTCCTCAGGAGGAAGCACGACAGACTCCAAATATAAACTATTAGGATGACGCTGTCTAATGTGGAACCGAACACAACGTCCATACGGTAAAATCAACAGGATAGAAACTTAGCAAATGAAAACATTTTAAATGTTATTCAACAAAAGAATGAAATCACACAAAACTGCCAGAATTATATCTACTTTAGTGTCCTTATCTGTAAGGTTGTCATGTCTTAGCAGAACTTCAAGAAGACTCATGTAGGAGAGACATGCCATGATCGTGGAATTCACACTGAAACAAGACTATGGTGTGAGTTCTTCACCCAACTGTTCCACAGAATCAATGAAATATCAAGCAGGATTCCACAAGCCTTTTCTCTCTTTGTGGAAACTGATTGGTTAATTTCAAAATGTATACAGGTTTGTAAAAGGTCTAAAGACAAGACAATCTTGAATAAGACAGAGTTGGAGGAATTACTCTTCTAAACACCAAAACAGACAGTGTGGCAATATTTGTACTTTATGATTATATTAAAATGGAAATGAGTCAGACGCCCATTGCTAGATTGGTAAATAACTTGTACATTTATGCAATTAA
Organism: Uromys caudimaculatus; assembly: GCA_028551405.1. NCBI lineage: Eukaryota > Metazoa > Chordata > Mammalia > Rodentia > Muridae > Uromys > Uromys caudimaculatus. The sequence continues at coordinate 90,053,452 of CM052706.1, read as the reverse complement.
AAAAATCTGTATAGTTGCATAGTAATGACAGTGAAGAAGCCATTGATGCATGCCACGCCACAGAGAAGCATGATGTTGAGCAAGACGAGACCAGTGTGATAGATCCGTGTGTTATGATTCTGTGTATGCTAAGTTCACAGATGAAGTTAACCTAGGGTGTCCACAGTCAGATTAGAAAAGGAAGGAATAATAACTACAGTGGGAACCTCTGGCCTGTAAGCTATGCTCATTACTTGACCCAGGGGAGAGTTACAGTTACAGAAGACTATCTCTTTCTACATTCATAAGGAACTGTATGACCCACGCACCCCCTTCAGAACTCACTCTGGGCAATAGCTGTCAAGTTCATCTACTTAGCACGTTCCAGAAGGTTTTCTTTTACATGCCAATGAAATTGTTGGGTTTATACATAACTAAGCTGTATTTAAACTCCGTTTTAGAAAATAAAGACTTGCTTTGTATGTGTTTGGCCCACGGAGACCAGTAAAGTGTCAGATCCCCTAGAGCTGGAGTTACTGGATGTTGTGAGCTGCCTGTCTGTGTCCTCTTCAAGAGCATCAAGCGATCTGAACTCCAAGCTGTCTGCTCAGCTTCCTTTCCTGCTTTACCATCATGCTGCCCATTTGGGTGTTGGGGCAAGTTATTATATTGAGACCCGTGTAATCAGACTTCTGGCCTAACGTGGGTTCTTTGAGAGTGAAGGAGAACTTCTCGGCTTTGAAGGACTTTGTGCGCGTGCGTGCATGCTTGTCTGTGTGAAGGGAACACAGATTGGTTCCCAGGGTCTTGGGGGAGGTGCTCTATAAGTTCTTGTACAACACAGGGAATGGGGTCCAGAAGCACATTCAAGTGGTCTTGGAAAGGCTGTGACCTGGCTGTCATTATCTCCGGATTGTTCAGGAGTAGCTTGTCATAATAAGACACTCCTTGCTAGGTAGGAGAAATCTCAACTCTTGTCATGAGATATTGATCCAACAGATATGTTGTTTCTAGAATCCAAGATGACTGCAAGAGAGACTGTCTCCAAAAGGACAAGTCAGAATGAGACCACAAATGTCAAGCTTTTGTCCCTCTTTAGTTACCTACTGGGCGCATGCATTTCAGTGGGTTTAGTGGGGTTTAGCAAAAGCCACCTGTACATGTTTATAAGGTTGATGCAAAACCAATTTCTTAAACACTATGGGCGTTTCTTTAAGTATTCATTCTCTTCTTTCTTAGTAACCTTGTGTTTGTTTGGTATAGAAATAGATTCCCCCTAAAAGGCTCAGTGTTGCCTGCTTCCTGGAGCAAGATGTGATGAGACTCGAAAGGAGGTAGAGGCGGGGCCTCTGGCAAGGCTGCTTGGGTTTAAATCTTACTGGGAGATTCTCTTTCCCTTTGTTCATTCTTTCTTATCACAGCTTGAGTAGAACAATACCTAAGTACCCCGACCCTGGCTTCTGAGGAAAGTCTGAAGACAAAAATCCATCTTCTAGAACAGTAGAGATTGTGTAGTTTCTGGATGCCAGCACCAGGCAGGATTCCTTGCCTTCAAAGAGAGATGGACACCTAGTTTAAGTTAGTTTGATTTATAATCAGAGTCAAGAACTTCTCATACAGTAGACACTGTGCTGTTCCTATTTCAGATGAGAACCCTAAATTTCAGAAAGCTGGTAGAATCAGTTCAGGATTCACAAGTTGGGTGGGTGTCTCAACTTTGTCACTGTAATTGAGTAAAACTCATGTAACAACTAAACATCTAACTCATGTAAAATGTCCATGAGTCTGCTACCTACTTTTGAGTCTCAGAGTTTTATGTTAGTCCCTCTTTCTGGAATCCCCTGCCTTGCTTTTCCATTGGGAAACTCCTGCTCGTCCTGCATGCTCTTTGGAAGACTCCTTGACGGTGACTGTTTTGCTCTCCCTGTTCCCCCAATGCTCTGCCCTGATCTTTATGAGGATATGGCTTATGACCAGTCTTTACATGCCAATCTTCGATGCACAAGTCCATCTTCTTTAAGACCAAAATCTTCCCATCTTTCCTCTCAGCTTTAGTTGACTACTTGACCAGAAAAAGGGGTGGCAAGTAATAAAAATGAAATAAATGCATTGACTGACATACTGAATAAGACTGAGCAATCCAGCTAAACAGTTACAGTAATCTTCAGAGGGTAACGGCAGAGTACCAGGACTTATCTCCTTGTTGGTCCCCTAAGCCACTTGAAACACACAGGGGAATTATCACTAGTGGTCTACTTTAAAGAGAGACCTCTAAGAACTCAGGTCTCCATAGAGACCCTTTGCTCACTCTGGGATTCTCCAGACTCTTAAGACAACTGGGACAGATTTCCAATTCAATATATCTTTCCTCCTCCCACCCACCCCCATGGAATGTGACTGAAAAATTAGTAGAGATGTAGTTTTTCTGCCTTAATTCTTTCCAGAAATCGAATCAGCCTTGCGCCTGTATCCCCTTTTCCAGATTTTGAAGACTGCATCCGTCTTAAACAAGACTGTGATTGACAAATTTAAGGGAACATTAGTGAACAGTTAAATACTAATTAGCCAAGCCCTTGCTAATCTCCAGCTGTCAAAGCAGAGATAGAGACAAAAAGCTTCAATTAAACCTAAGTTGGTCCCAGAGGAGGGAGAGGTCAAAGGGGAATGTTCAGTCAACTGTGAGATTATGTGAACCACATCCTAGGGAATTATCATGAAGAAGTAAAAAATTCACATGTCCCCATACTCATTTAAAACAACATATATCGAGCTGGAAAATCACCTTTTGTCAGTGTCCTTCACCCAAGCTCTCCATCATTGAAATGGTTCCCACCATGTTTGGGACCAAGTTCAAAGCCTTTCCTCTTGAGTTGTCCCAATGGAGATTTCCAGTTGCTTGTCACTTCCTCCTCCAGAGCTTCCGATCTGTTCCTTGCTGTGCCTCCTCACATACAGGATATTCAGACAGAACTGGCTCCAGCCTGCTCTGTACAGTCCATATCTGAGCCATTCAGCTCAAGTCTACCTGTTCTTTACAATTCACTACATTAAAAAGCAATTGATAAAACAATTCCATTATGAAGTCACTTCTACTCTTCCTCACAGCTTTAACAATCAGGAAAGACATAGAGGATGGCGGGAGGGATGTCATTGTTTTGTCTGATCTTACGCAGGTCTGGATGAAGAACTAGAGATGGACACCAGACAGGGCTTCCAAGTCTTGCTCTTTTGGCAGTACTAGCCAGCCAGCCTTCCTAGAATCAGCCCCTCTGCCTGTGACAATTGCAGGCACATAAAACTATTAGAAATTCTTCACAAAATTAAATTTGCTCAATTTAGTGGATTCCTTGTTATTTTAAAACAATACCTTGGAGGTTAAAAGGTATCTTCTTTTCATTAATGATTCATGCATTTATTTTCCCCTTTAAATAATTATCTGAAAAAATAAAAAATTGTTAAATTCAGACTTTATTTTTTTTTTTAAGTATCAGTAGTTTGTGAAATTTTGAAGTTTAGAGTAGAGTTGCATGTTTTAGTGAAGTTTTTCCTCACTATGTTTTTAAACTAAATCACTACTTTTTTGTTCTTCAAAAGTAACAAATTACGCTATCATTTATTTGCTATTAAGGTTAAGTATATATTATGTTAATAAACCATTTGATTGCTATCATGAGAAATTCTTTCCTATGACTCCTTCCTGACTGAATTTACCATTTCTACTTTCAGTAGCTCATGCAATACAGTCAGGTGGCAGGTTACTTGTTTTTTGGCCATACTTCTTGAATACAAAGTCTTGGAGTGTGAAACTACTACCTCAGCACCAGAACAGGTCTCTGTTGATGTCTGGTGACCACGAAGAAAAGGAGCTCTTCAATTTGTGGTGTCAGCCTGCAGCCCTGATGATAGTATGTAGTATTTATGTATTTTCCATTGCATACTCTGCTCTGTGTGAGTTGTCTTATTCAAGGTAACATCTAGGAGCCAGATACTTGCAGTTTCAAATAGGAGGCCCGTTTAGTCCCAGTATTCAGTTTAATGAAGGGAAAAAAAGCTTTCACAAAATAGATCATGTTTAATCTTGAAGATACATAGGGTAGGGACAATATAAAGCCAACTGTATGGTGGAATTAAACAAAACTGGAAAACAGACTTGGCTATGGAAATCCCATTCACTCTTTCTAAATTCCACTCTTAGAATTTATCTACTCATTTGTTTTTCTCTAAGTACTTCATTCAAAATACAAAGCATCTTGGGAAGGTTTTAATACGGCATGAGAACAGATGGAGACACTGTGACTTTAAGAGGCAGTGGTGGTGGTATGGGGAATATTCGAGAGAAAAAGTAGAGAAAGCCTAAGTGATCTACAGCAGGACTTTACTGCTGTGAGTGAAATCCCTACAGTTCATGGCTACTTCATGGTCTCCTAATTGTTTAACGTTTTGAACAAACACAACAACAATTTTAATTTTGTCCATGTCAGGTCATGCTGACTGACAGACACCTGTCCTCTCAGAAACCCATTGGCACAGTAGCAGCTCTTTGATCCACTTCTTGGTAAGCAGGTGGACGGGGATGTTCACAGCCTTCACATGTATGGTGGACAGTTTACAGTTCCAAGGGTGAGGAAACATCAGCCAAGGAAAGAATGAATTCCAAGTAGAATTCCAATTGGCTTTGTGAAATTATAGTCTGCAGAACATGGGTCCTAGGGTCATCATGGGTCCTGTTTTTTGGTTTTTGTTTGGTTTTGATTTGGTTTTGTTTTTTTTTGAAATACATACTCTAATAATCAAAGTAGAACTTAAAAGTGTAAACTGTTCTTTGTGGGTGTGTCACAACCAATGCAATCATGATCCCATAGCTGCTGTGGCAACCTGCAGTGGGCCTGCCTATGACTGGGCAGGACAGTTGTCACTCATGGATCCCAAATGAACCATTGACTTTTTATGAACTATGGAGGGGCACTCGTTGTCGTCAGTGTTCTGCCCACTGAGGAGCCCATCAGGTTCCAACAGACAGCTCCAATCTCCTGGCCATACTGACCACCCTGATTAGATTCAATGAGACTCAAGCGAATCAAAAGGCAAGCCGTGAGTGTTGGAGAGATACACGGAGGGTGGGAGAGTTATAGGGGAAAAGGTATTTGAGGGTGGATTGAAGGCTGACAGGGTACGGACATTAGAGAAGGTGGGGTTGCAGTAACCAAATGCACTGTACGAATGCATGACGTTGTCAAAGAACAAACTCAATAAAAGTTATTTTTAAAAAAATCTGGTAAGTCAATCCCAGAATCTTTATCTTAAGTTCTCTTAGAAAACGTACTTTAAAATTTGAGAACGGGGCTGAAGAGATGGCTCAGCAGTTAAGAGCACTGACTGCTCTTCCAGAGAACCTGAGTTCAAATCCCAGCAACCACATGGTGGCTCATAACCATCCATAATGAGATCTGATGCCCTCTGCTGGGGTGTCTGAGGACAACTACAGTGTACTTACATATAATAAATAAATAAATCTTTAAAAAATAAAAAAATAAAATAAAATTTGAGAACTACTCATTATTATAAGTTGATTCAGGTTCAGTTTAATTTGTTTAATAAGTATCCATTTGCTGGAACCCTGATACTGAAGTAGTTAATTCCTTGGGCTTTTCTAAAAGATAATATCTTGAAAATAATAACTTTTAGTTTTCTCAAAATTTCTGATTATTACTCCTTTCTCTTCTCTTATCGTTCTGGTTATTCTGTAGAACAGGGTCTGGTAAAGCACGGATTACTTCATCTTCACATTTCAAGATGTTTATGTAAGTACCTATTTACTATGTGAATGTTTACTTAAAAAGCATGATTCAGAAATGTGCTTTGAGGAGCCTCCTCTAAGGCTGTCCTCAGCTGCAGGAAGCCAGCTGTCTGAGAGAAACCTTTCCAGAGCAGTCTGAAGTGGACATGGGAACAATGTGGGAAAGAAGGTCGAAGCCATGTCAGCTCTGGGCAGACACTCAGTGGAGAGGACTTGCTCCAGACCTACCATAGGTTAGTCAAGCCCCTTGGAGTCAAGTCAACAGTGGGCTATGTTGCTTTCAAATTCCTATTTCCCATGCCTTACCAGCACCATATTGACTGACTTTTCAAATACCTTACGTCCAAAGGTCCAAAGTGCTGCTTCAACATTGAGAGATCCAACCTTTAACAGGCTGGAATTTAGAGTAAAATATTAATGATACTTATAAAAAATGAGTGTTGCAACCTGTTCCTAACTTGAGAGATGCACCTCGTAGTTATGAAGAATGTTTGATACCTATTACAAGTGGATATCTGCTATGTCTTTTAAGAAGTCTGCGAATGGGTAAAATAACCACATTTCTATTTATTACAAAGTTTATTAGAAATGAAACTTAGATCTTATCACATACATTTTTAGCAATTTCCAGGTTTTTTGTTACATCTTAGAGATTTGGTACTAATCAAACATCCTGTATTATATATTAAATGTGGGTAATGTTGCAGTCTTTTTATTTAATTTGTGTGCACAGCATCGAAAATTTTCTACTTTAACATTTAAAATTGAAGGACTGTGGAAATGAACTCTGTCTTTAGGTACTGCAACAGCATCACCTCATCAGGCTACAGCGCTGCATATCCTCTAAGGTTTTCCTAGCTCCTAGTGACGACTGATTTTCTGCATTCCTGGGATGTTTGTCTTTGTAGCCACATCCCATGTAATTCTCTGGGAACAGCTTCTTCAGCTCAGCGTTTTCATCTGAGATTTTCCCATGCCGCTGCACATATGGGCTTCCTGGTTCAATACCCTGTATTCCTCAGCAGTCAAAAATATATAGATGCATCCATTATTTGCCTATCCATTCATTGAAGATGTTCCTTTCCAGTTTGGGGCGCCTACAGATGCAGTTTCTATGTACATTAATGATCAGGTTTCAGATGCTCAGAGTTTGCATTTCTGGTGGGTAAACAGTTAATAATGCAGTTTCTGATGACCTACATCCTAAACAGCTCCCCAGTCTTGCTTTGCAACTCTCAATGAATGAGGACACTTTTTACTCTGCACTCTTCTTGGCATTAATTTATTTTTATTTAGCTTTAATTTACTAATCTAACAGGTGTCTAAAAGTATCATTATGATTCTAATTTTCATTTGCCTAATGATTAGTGATTTCAAATATCTTAGCTAGTTCTTTTGTAGCTAGTCTTTGGAACATTTAAAAACAGTGAACATATGTTTTCTTACTGATGGATCTTGCAGGTTTTTAAAATTATGCATTATAAGTTGTTTTTCAAAAAACATGATTCACAAGTATTAGCTTTAATCATAACAGTCTTTTTAGACAGAGTACAAGTTTCTAATTCTTTTTTCCCCTGAGGGCTAGAGAGGTGGCTTATTGATTAAGAGCAGTTGCTTATCTTGCAGAAGATCCAGGTAGGTTCCCTGCGCTCTATCAGGTGACTCACAAACACCTGCAATTCCAGATCTAGGTGACTTAATGCCCTGTGGCCTATGTGGGCACCTGTACACATGTGTTACACATGATATACTCGGGCACATGTGCATACGCATAGAATAAAACACCTTTTTTGCATTATGTTATTCACATCGCAAAAAGCCATTCTACCTCAAGGCCACACAGATTTTCTTCTGAGCTTGCTTCTTACTCACGTGACTTCACATGTGAGACCATGATTGGAGGAATTCATGTCTGTATGTTGTGGGAAATCAGGGTTGTTATTGTTTCATTTTCTTATGTGTATTCAACTGTTTTGAAACATTTGCTAACAAGACTATCCAAAATTTGACCTATTAACATGGGTTTATGTCTCCTCCCCTGAAAAAAATTTTTCTTTCCTTTTTCAGAGTTATTTTTGCAGTTCTAGTTCATTACTCTATAAATCTTAGAGCCAGGCTTCTGTGTTGACACGAGTCTCAGTGAAATTTCAATTGCAACCAAGTTAAACCTGTGGGTCAGTTTAATGAGAATGGGAATCTTGATTGTGGATTGTTGAACTCATATACCCCTCATAGCTCCCTTATCCAGACCCCAGGACACTCATGAGTGTCAACACACAGAAAATCCTGCCCTGCCGCAGTCTGTCAGCCTCTTTGTTAAGCGTTTTGTTTTCCTTCTGAACTATTAAAACGGCAAAGGCTTTTTCTTGAAGTTTTCAATTGTTAATTTCTAATAAAGAGAAACACCACTGATTTTTATATGTTGGTTTGTGTCTTACAATCTTGTTAACTTCCTTTTTAGGCCATGAGCTTCACCGGGTCAATTTTGCAAGTCCTTTTACTGTACCTGTAGATTATGTCCCTGTGGGTTTTATTCTTCATGATGTTTGTATGGATTGATATTTACATGCTAAACTTGTCTTGTATTTGGGCATAGCCCTACTTGCTGTATCTATTCTTTTATACATTTTTTCAGTTAGTTTGATAGTGTTTGGTTGAGACTTTTCATATCCCTTTCATTAGAAGTCAATGTCTTTTGTTTTCATTTCTTATCTTTGTCCAGTTTGGGATCTGGTGAATGCTAGTTGTTTGAGATGATTTTGGATGTGTCTCTTTATCTTTCAAAAGAAATATGTAGACTTTTAATTTCATTTTTAAATGACAGAATTTACAAGCAAAGCCACAGGGACGTGGAACTATTTGAGGGCAAGATTTAAATGATACATTCAACTTAGGATAATCAGATGATTTATTTGCACGTGGGTTTGATAGCTGTGGTTTTCCAGGAACATGAACATTTTATTCAGGATTATTGTGATGCTCTTACTTTTCTTTCTAAAAAGATTTTCTTTATTGTTATATGCGTATGAATATTTTACCTGCAAGTATGTGCAGCATGTGTGTGACTGGTGCCCACAGAGGCCAGAAAGGGCATCAGATTCCATAGAGCTAAAGTTATGGGTGGTTTTGAACCACTAAGTACTTTCTGGGAATGGACCTCCAATTCTCTGCAAGAAGAACAAGAGCTCTTAACTAGTGAGCCAGTCTAACCCAGCCAGCTAGTTGGTTGTTTTTTAATTCTGATTTTTCCATCATATCTCAGTAATTAACCACCTGATTTTCTTTCAACTCTTAAAAGATAAACTATTCTTTCTACCGAATATACATATAAGATTTATTTTAAGTCTTGCCTATCTGAAAAGTTTTCTTTGTTGGACATACATAAAAAACAGCGTATGTTAGTATAAAGTTTCCTTGGCTATATTATTTTCCCTTAAGAGAATTTGTAAATGTGAGTTTACTATTATTTAGAACTTAGTAACAAAAATATTTGTTGTCAGATCTGTTTTTTTGTTCCGTAATAGGAAATGTATTTTCTAACCTGAGATGGAATTCAAAGGCTTTGTAATTCAAAGCCTGAAACCATGTTTACAAGTGTGAGTCAATTTTCAGTCATTTTTATTTGGAATCCAGTGATTTTCATTTAATCTCTGGGTCAGTCAGTTAATCTCTCAGGCTGTCTGTTATTCCCAGCCTCTCCCTTGTAAATGCCATCCTGTGGTCCTGGCTTGTCATCCTCATTCTGTGTGCAGATCAGCTCTGTCTATCCTCTCTCCCTTTGCGTCTCTGTGATCTGTAGCGACTTCTTAGTTCCACACCTTCCATCTCATCTGAGACCCTTGAATTTAGGTGTTTTGCTCCTTATCTATCAGCTCTGCTTTTTATCTTCACTCTTCTGAATACCTCAACTAGTTTATGAAATTCTATCTTTACTTCTGCAGTAGATACCGACCTCCTAGGCTTATACATTTAGTCTCTTTGCTTCACCGTTCTTTTTCCTGTGTTTTTCAGTACTTAAAACAAACCTACATTGGTTTTCTTCTTTTTACTTAGTACTGCCTAGTACAACATACAACAGTGTTCATTTGTTGATACAATAATCAAATAGACACTTGTTTAATCAATGACTGGTAAGAAAAGTTAAGTACCACTGGCTTTGCTTTCACATTAATTATGTAATAATCTAATCCTCTTTTTAGGTCTATAGCTCTAGGCTAATTCACATAATGCACATAAACTGCAACCAAATTCCTGGGTTTTCAAATATTGTGCTCTTTGTCTTAAAGACCCGCCTCTACCTTTCTAGTATATGTATGGCTACAACTTTTTTCCTGTGCTTGCTCAACTGAAATAGCTTAAAGAGTCCATATACAATGAAATCAATGTGTCTGCATATTCTCTCTGTCTAGCTGATTGATGGCATTAGCTCTTTGACTGTAAGAAGATGTTACCAAGATCAGAGAGGTTTTCAGGCAGATATATTCAACCTTGGAAGGAAAAGCAGATGCCTCCTTTTCTTTCTCTTTCTTCTTTCTTTCTTTCTTTCTTTCTTTCTCTCTTTCTCTCTCTCTCTCTCTCTCTCTCTCTCTCTCTCTCTCTCTCTCTCTCTCTCTCTCTTTGTTTGTTTTTGTTTTTTGAGACAGGATTCTCTGTGTAGCCCTGGCTGTCTCGCAACTCACTCTGTAGACCAGGCTGGCCTCAAACTCAGAGATCCGCCTGTGTCTGCCTCCCTGGTGCAGTGAGGAAAGGCGTGAGCCACCAGCACACTGCTGCAGACGCCCTACTTTCTGAGTGGTTCTGGCTGGACTTTCTGAGTCTGCAGAGGCAAAAAGTGCAACAGAATTATACTTTGCATTTCCTCTTCAGTGGGCTTTTTAAATTTTTTTGGAACTTAGGAAATATTAAATATAGATCAATAAGACAACCTAATTTTTTGAACCAGAACGTCACCTCTGGTGTTCGGGTTTCGTAAAGAGTGTAGCCAGAGCCAAAAGCATTTATTCCAAACGCAGTCATGCCATTGATGTCTCTCACCACGCCCACCTCCTCCCTCACAGTCTTATCAAGAAATTCTCCAAAATGAAGTGTTCACGTTGCAGTCATCCCAGAAAGACGGTAAAGGGTGTTTGAAGTCTGTGACAAGCGTTTATCAGGGTAGAATAACAGAGCTCTTGCCAAAACTAGCATCTCACCTCAGATTATTCACAGCTGAAGATGTCCAAAGTCTTCTATTATCAACTCATAGTTTAACTTTATTATAATGCTGACAGGATACTCATTCTTAAATCAGTTCAGAGTTATCAGCTCTTCTCCCTCATGAATTCTGGGTCTGATTAGCAAACTCTTTATGTATTTGATTATACTAGGTCTCACGGAATCTTCCTAAAGTCTATTTCTAGAACAGTTTGGTTTTAGTGTGTGGTTCTAATAAAAGAAAATCTTTATACTGCATGTTATTTTACTTTTAGATGTTTTTACTTTACTTTTAGCTAACCAAAAGTGGGAGGCGTCATGACATTTCTGCACACACATCGCTACAGCCTATTTACACCCCCACTTCCCTCAGTCACCCTTACCCCCGGAATTTACTTCCCCCAACTAGAATCAGCAATGATGTTACCTTTAAAGTAAAAATTGATAAGCAGGTTGAAAAAAAAAGTGTGTTTTCCACTCAAGAAAGATTAAAAATGTAGGAAAGTCCACGGGCCTGATCTTTGTTTTGTACAGCTCTTTTTTCAGGCTAGAAAGCATGGGTACAGTAGGCACCGAGCTCCAGAATGACATGGCTAAAGTGTGCATCAGCTACATAAGTGAAGGCTTTGAAACCCTCAGCAGGAAACAGCCAACAGAACTTCAAAGAGCAGGAGGACATGACCTGAACACGTATAGAAATGCACTTTTTAAAAAAAAAAAACATTTTTGGAGGCTATTTTTCTGATCAACTTTTACCAGTAGCTTATCAACATTTTTTTAAAAAAAATAAATAAACCCATGAAAGCTGTTAGCACAGTCCAAACTGCTCCATTTACTATTCCCAGATCCGATGTTTTCCTTTGCACAATGGCTGTAATCATGTTTTCCCAGGTCTCTCGGCAACTAACACTAATAAGAAGTAGCAGACAGTTTCTGTCCCATGCATTTCAAGGACAGATTTCTCATATGGCAAGACAAGAAAGGGAAAAAAATCGTTGAACATAAAATGAGGCCTGTATCTGAGGCCCTGTGAGGTCATGTCTGTACAACAGATTAGAGTCCCACTCAAGTTTTTCTCCTGTGGACGTGAGGGACTTGATGATTACAGAGGGATTTTGCTTTGTCAAGATTTAATTAGATGACAAGATCAGTTCAAAAAAAAACCAGCCCTCACCAGTAGCTTACCCAGAGCAAAAATGGACTTGAGACTTCTCTAAATCACCTCCATGATTTTAATCAGTCTCCTTAAAAGTATTGCTGTATTAAGTGTCTGTAGTTCTTCCCAACATAGTGAACAAAGGATAAGATTTGCTTTGCAGTTCATCTCCAGCCAAAGCCAACTGTAATTGTGTCTATAATACTAACAACTGATTCATTCCATAAACATTAGAAACATAGATACCTGCATGTGTGTGTTGGTAGGCAAACAGAAGGACTAATTCCAAAACTAGCACACGTGTTTGTCAGGGTACAACCTGTCTTGTCTCATGGTAGCTTCAGCATAATATTTGGTGGAGAACCACAGCACATGGGTTCTCCATGAAATAGAGGATCAAATGAGCTTGCTGGTGGGTTTTTAGAGAAATCCCCAAGGCCTGGACTACAGCACAGTGGGGAAGATGAAGGGAAGAAAAGTAAACCAGAGAAGTAGCTAGAGCCTTAAGCTGTTGAAGTCTTCTAGAGTTCCCCATGCCAAATGAAATGAAGACACCCCTGGTAATAACATTGCTTCAAATCTAGTCTAAATTTATGTGCTATATGGTTGATTCTCTCTATTCAACAGAGTTGAGTCCTGGAAAGCTGCTACAACAAATGACTGGGAAAAACCTGAGCCCTGCTCCAAGGAGCAGGAAAGTGGTTCTCATGAGAGCAAGCTCTCATGTTCTATTAACCGCTTAGCACAATGTGCTTTCTGTATTCTGCTTAGGGTAGGGATGCCTGGTGTAGTACATATTGCTGGTTCATTAACAGTGACTTCCCTTCCCCATGCTTCCATGCAACTCAGTTAATGGGCAGCATTCACTTCAGCACTGTGGTGGTTAAGACTACTTCTTATCTATTAATTATTCTTGAGGTTTCCCAGGCTGATCTTGAACTCACTATGCAGCCCAGGCAGGGCTGAAACTTAAAATCGTTCTGCTTTACTCAACTCCCAAGATTAGTAGGATTACAGGTATGCACTACCATGCCTGGCTTGGTGGCCATTTTAAATAAAAGAAATACAAACAAGAAACAGAAAATGTAGGACAAAATCATACTAAACAGGTCCAGAAAGGGTATTTGTTTACCCAAGCTGGGCTGTTCCCAGATAGCGAGGACGTTGTCCACAGGCCTGCTGGTAGCCGTTTCTGCCTACAATGACCTTCCCACGGCAATGGCCAATGGCTCCTTTCCTCTTCCAAATACTGCCCATTTTCATCTTCGAGGACTTCTAACTCGGGACAACATGGAAGAATGTTCTGGAGAACACAGTTCCAACGTAACTGGAAACACTACAAGCAACCATGCTTAGGAAAGCCAAATGGACTTACTGAGAAGCTACTGAAATCACTAACAGAATCTGAAGATACCATGGAAACAGGTCAATAGCTTTCTTATATACCACCAATCATGAATTAGACAATGTATTGAGGGAAAGTTTGGCAAGCTAAAGTAGAAAATACATAGGAATAACACACATGAGAATTAAGGTATCCCTGTGTGTAATAAACTTCAGCACTTCATGAAGAAACATAAAAGCAAGACTATGAGTTCAAGTCTCTGGACATATCAACCATGTTCTTACATGGAACTCTGTATTATAGAGAAGCAAATTCTATATTTTGTTTGTTAATGTGCCTGGTAGTTTGAATGAGAAGATTTCTGATAGGTTCATACACTTGAATGTTTGGTTCCCAGCTTGTGGACCATTTGGGAAGGATTCAGACCTTGTTGGAGGAGGCATGTCACTGTGGGTGGGCTTTGAGTTTCAAAAGACCACAGCCAGGCCTAGTGTCATTGCTCTCTGCTCTGGCTTGTGGATGACATGGAAGCTCTCAGCTACTATTTCACTCTTGTTTTTTAATGAGTTGCCTTGGTCATGGTGTCTCCTCACAGCAATAGAGCAGTAATTAAGACAGTGGTACAGTTCCAATGGCATTCTTTTTGGAGATCCGCATGAAAATTGTTAAAAAATAATCAGGAGGTACCAGAAAAAATAACATAAAGCCATCTGCAAGCCCGGACACAGCCCATACCAGACTCCAGGTTTCTGTTTTTCACTTGCCTATAAGACATTTGTTCTATGCTTGTTGTTACAGTAGCCCACACAAGCTAAGACAGCAAGCAAACCTACCTCTGTCCAAAGAATAGCTATGTCTAAAATTAAAGGAAATTAATTCAAAGTTACCCAATCATCATGAAGGAGAATTTGTATTCAGTAATGTCTTACCTATAAGATAAGCAAAGATGATAAAGGTAAGTTCCACAGTGCTGTTGTGTTAGCCAGTTAGGTAGATGCTCATCTCCTGCAGATTGAACCTGGAAGGGCTGGGAGCCAGAGTCAGACTCTTAAATATTAAGACATCTAAAATCTTAAAAGATGCTCACCTGGCCTCTGTGCTCAGGACTTAATTAATGTAACTTAGTTACATTTAAAGAAAAGGAAGGAAGGAAGGAAGGAAGGAAGGAAGGAAGGAAGGAAGGAAGGAAGGAAGGAAGGAAGGAAAGAAGGGAGGGAGGGAGGAAAGGAAGGAGAGGGAGGAGGGAGTAAAAGAGAGAGAGAGGAGAGAGAAATAAAGAGAGAGAAAAGAGAGAAATAGATAAACAGAAAGAACAAAGAAAGTCCATGAAGGTGGGAGTGTGTGGGATTCTAGGGGTTTTAAGAGAAGTGGGAGGGGAACCAGGGTTAGATATTATCAAAATACATTGTATACACGTATACTTGTCAAATAGTAAATATAAAACATTTTTTAAAATGTGCACACCCTTTAATCTAGAAAAGATCACTTCTAGTATTTTTCCTAAGGGCATTATCATAACTGTACATTTTTAGATGTAGGAGATTTTTGTCACAGCTCCTTTAAATATATATTTCTAACTTGCTTGGGTGAAGAATGACAACTCTGCCCAGGAAAATATTATGTAGCCATTGAGAGATTACTTTAATTTGTAGGCAAGTATGTGTGCAATCTGCAATGTAAAATGTAACAAAGTGGAAAGCAAAGTTGTAAAGCCATTTCTTTAGTCACTCAGATTGTCTGTCACTCTGTCTGCTAAGTTTTAATACATGCAATGCAATAAACATAATAGTACCTAGTACTATTAGTTCTTGCCTTAGAGCTAAACTCTGCACACACAGAAACATACGGCACACCAATAATGAGTACAGGCACGGAAGTATCAAGAGCACTTGCTTCTGAATACCTGTGACTCGTTTCTTCTATTTAATTCTGGGTTCCAATGAGTTTAATTACTTTGTAACATCGAAATCTTAAACATCGATAGTTCCCTCCTCTTGCCTCTTGTCCCTTGCATCCTTTTAGCCATCGTCCCATTCTCTCCCACATATTTTGATCAGAATTCAAAATAGGAAAATCAGTTTCACCCCAGACATTTACGGAAGCCCAAGGCTGAAGCTGAGGCAGAGAAACTTCCCTGGAAAAGGATGTAGTCAAGTGTGGCATAGTACCTTTCTGCTTGTACAGGGAGGAGAAGGGTGTATGTTTAGTTTTTCAGAGATTTGACCCACACAGCCAGGGCCTCTTCTGAGTACCAACTCTGCCTATGCCCTCTGCTGCTTCCCAGCTCCCTGGGCTGGCTCCTCCTACTTCCAATATTTCCTGTGTCCGATACCCTCCGCTGCTGTGTAACAAGAGTCCAGGTCCTCAGCCTAACATTGAAGGCCTTTCCATCTGGCCTCTGCCTTCCTGGTCCTCATTAACTCCGTTATACCTTGCAATGCAACCTCACCAAAGGAGTTCCCGTTCCTACAGCCTCATCTCTTCTGCTCTGGTTTCTGCTCATGCTTGGCCTGGTCAAGCCAGTCCATCTGTCACTCAAAGCTGCTCTGCTCATATGCCCCCCCCAACACACACACACACACACACACACACACACACACACACACACACACACACACACAGACTTTCCCACTACACCTCAGGCTTTCCCTGTGACTATAAATCTGGAGTTTTAGTTCATGTCTCTGACTGACATCACAGATCTCAATGCATAAGCTAATCTTTTTTGTGTCACCCAAAGTGCACATTTGTTCAACTGAATTTGGCCTACTAAAGAGGAATCAGCCTAATTGTGCTTGGCACTCTAAACATTGTAATTTTTTTTTTAACAAAATAGCGAGATGCTTATACATTTTTCTATTGGGGTTTTCTTTCTATGAGTTCTCCTGTTCATTAAAACTGGTCAGGGAAAATATTTTTAAATTGCATGCTCTCTGGGGAAACCAATTTATCGACATTTTATGTAGTCGGGATGCAGAGTTGAGCAATAAAATCTGATTTCTTCTCCGTGCTTCCTGCTTCCCTTTAAACAACAGGGTTCCATTCGTACGGACCTAAGAGATACAGTTTTCAAGTCCATCACCCTTGTGGTAGAAGATTCTGATTATTTTGAGCTTGAATAGATCAGATGTTTTTGTGGTGAATTTGTCAGCATCAGACCTGCTCATTTGGCCTGCATTCATGTGTGTCCTGAGCTATGGATTGACTTCCAGCTGTTTTTCTTTTCCGAGGTGGGGCATGGCCAATCAGACCCATCTAAAGCTGTGGACTTGCCTTGAGGCCATGGGCCCTGTGTGTTTCCTACAAACGCATCTGGTGTTCAGTCCCAGAGCGAATGAGAAGCAAGTTAGTCCGTAGGGCCTGCTTGTTCACAGAGGCCTTATCAGTTGTTGATGAGACCCTGTCTAGGCTCACAGACAGGCCGTTTCCTCCAGTCCCAATCCTGAGCCTGCTGTGGAGCCAGAAGAAGGTGATAAGCCCCCGAGAAGATTTTTTAGGAGCCTTGCCTATCTTTCACACCAAGTCGCCAGTGTACATTTTCCATGGTCGCCATTTACAGATAGGGTGGCTGCTCTGGATAAGGCTGGGGCCGGAGGTAGGTGGAGGTCATTAAAGGAGCAAATGGCTTTCCAATTAACTTCCCCTAGGACTTCTTCAGGATCTTGAAAGCTTTATTGACAATTCCTTTCTTTCTGTCTGCCTTTTCTTTCTTTCTTTCTTTGTTTCTTTGTTTGTTTCTTTGTTTGTTTCTTTGTTTCTTTGTTTGTTTCTTTGTTTCTTTGTTTCTTTCTTTCTTTCTTTCTTGTGAAAAAACCAAACCTCGTAAGTCAGACCAGGAACTTCTTCATGCTAACTCCAAAGCACGTGGACAAGCAGGCATCATGGTAAGAGTGAGAGTCTCACTGGGTCTCAGCTGTGGGGAACATTCTGTCTGAGTCTGTCAGGTAGGAAGGCTGTGGCAACAGGACTGGCCTGGCTGCCACAAAGTAGCTATGAGGAAAGGCTAGTGCCAGCGAGCCTGGGAGTAGGAACCGGCTTGTGGACCCAACTGCTAACTTCTTAGTTTCCTAATATGCATTCTCAACATTGTCTAAATGGGAGACATCTGGGCCAGAAGGTTGGCTCCTGTTCCGGGGCCCTGAAAACTCAGCTTCTCTCTGGACTCTAGGCACTGGGAGTATCTGATGGAGAGGCTCCACTCTGCTGATGAACAGCATACACAGGAGGGTGGCGGAGGGCCGCAAGTCAGATCTAAAAGGTACATTATCTTGGTTTCTTGTTTGAATAAGTAAATACGTGTTCAAGAGCAAGACAAGAGACCAGAGTACTGAAACACAGCAAACAGAGAGACTCCGTGGCCACGGAGGCTGTGGACTGTCTCAGCGAATGGTTCTTACAACTGTTTCTGGAGTTAAGTCACATGCCCAGGTTCCACAGTTAGAGCAGGAGGCAGAGCTGGATGTTCAGTTGATTGTCTTCTTACTGTTCATTCTGCTTCAGGTTTTTGCACTGTTTGGGTGTGTCTTTACCCCAGTGAGAAGACATTAGGAGGCTGTGAAGCTAGAGAAAAGCTGTGGTGAGAGGATGCTGGTGGAGATGGGCGATTCTGAGGCTTGGATAAGAATATTTATGCCTGCCATCTGAAAGCTCACTCCCGCCTGTGAATGGAGTTTTCCAGGTGACATATCAGACCGTTGCCAATGCTTTGATGCTCACGCTGACTGCTGTCACTTACACTGTAATATTGCCGGGTTTCTCAGAACCACGGTACAGAGAGCAGCTTGCCTCTAGTGCATGTATTTAGATGAGGTGATGCTGATGCTCACATTGCCCTCAGGCATGCAGAGAGCAGACAGTGCACCTCATCACTATCACCACTGGTTGTGGGAAACAGTCGTGGCCTGAGAATTGACTGAACCAATTACTACATGGAGAAATGTATCAGGAGAGTGGCACATGGAGAACACCAAAGGGCAGGGCTTCATCTAATCCCCCAGCAAGTCAAGGAGCAGTGCTCTCAACTGCGAGCACTCCCTGCAGTTGATGGCTACTCTCCCATTCCTTGCCTTTGAAGAGCTGGCACTTCTTCACGGTTGCTATTTATCCTGAGAAACTTAGAATTTGGAGAGACACACTAGGTGTAAATGCCATTCGACTCCCCTGGAAGAAACAAAGAATGGTTGATCTGGAGAGGAGGGCCCAGCACTAACGTTTACTGCCCCACCCAGCTTCCTCTAATTTGGAACCTGATAACTCAAGACAACCCCAGGCAAGACTGCCAACTACTCACTCTGTAGGCAGAACTCCATGCACATGGCGCCTTGCTTGCTTGGCTGACTCTGAAGGTAGAAAGCAGGAGGCTTGGCCATGGCTCCAGATGTCAGTGCTATTGTCTGTTGGACTCCCAGGGTCATCCCAGGCAGCATATTTTTTGCCTAGTGATAATTTTGGGCCCAGTCGAAACACTCATATTACTTGGAGAACCCACAAACCCATTTAAACTTTGAGAACAGACTACCACAAAGGGTGCCTCAAAAATCATTTTCTGACATCCAGGGTTTTAGTTATCAAAACAGTGCTGGCAGTGTCGTCAGGGACTTCTGTGTTAGTGAGAGATGCCGAGACCTTGGCAAATGTGATTCATTTGGACTAATAACCAGGCCTGGCTGGAGAGGGTAATGCACATATGTATGCTTATGCTATGGGAGAGGAAACAGAACAAAGGATGCTTTATAGCATTCTAGGGAGCCAAGTCCTAGAAGAGACAAGACCGCACTGCCAGGGCTCCTCTGGCTGGGCATTCCCAACGCTGTGCTCTGCGGTGTGGAGTTGGCCTCATGGGGATAGTAAGACACCGTTAAGTGTTCTCAGGGACCATCTGTCTGTGACTCAATAGCCTCTGCTGAGCACTGACACTGACCATGCGGCTGTCACCTGCTCTTCCTGATGGTGCAACACTAGCCCCAAGTCTCTCTCTCACCAAGTTGGAATGTGGCTGATGGTCCCCTGGAGAGCCTCATTACTTGAGTTACTATGTGTCCTAGCATTTACAGGCCTTCCTTTTCCAATATTTTTTGCCAATAAAACCAAGATATAAAAATTATCCATTAGAAAAATAACAAAATATGTAATTTTGTTTTTTCCTTAAATGAAAGCAATCTCATGATCTTCCATAATAAAGTCCCCTGTAGCCACCCACCATCAAACCAACTAGAAATGCAGCCATCCAAAATTTTCAATATACACCGATTTTTAAAAGTGAGATAAATAATAACAGTGTAAACAAGCCTTTACCAGAAAAATATTTCAAAAGTAAATTTCAGAGTCCACAGAAATAGGTCCAGTTTCTAAATGTCACTGACACCCAAACCAGAGTTCCCTGCAGCTGTGTCCTGGAGCCATCCCCAGGACCTGCATCGCCAGTCAAACTTTCAAGAGCTTGCCTCAGCACTTTAGAGACCTCCAAGGGGTGATTCCTTGTTTACAAAATCACATCTAAGTCCTTCAACCTAAGCGGCAAACACAGTTCTCACCCTCAGACTGTGAGGGCTGTTTTGGTGGAAGTAGCCATGAACTTCTTTCATGTTTCCTAGAGCTCTTGATCTTCTTCTCCTGGAAAAGCTGTGAAAGATGAAGGTGACTTGCTTTGTTTTGCCTTTCCAGAGGAGTTGCTCTCAGTGGGTGTTGGATTTCTTTTTGCTCAGGTTAAGGCCATACAGAGTTTCCCTTCCTTTTGCCAAGGTGATTTTAGAAATTAAAGAATTATCACTGAAAATCCATGTAATCTTGGGCCAGGTAATGTGCACCTTTAACCCAACACTTGGGAGGCAGAGGCAGGTACATATCTGTAGATAAACCAAGTAATCCAAATTTCATCAACAAATAAACGAATAAACACAGAGACAAGATATAAAAGACATACATAGTAGAATTATCATACAGCCTTAAAGAAAGATGGACGTTCCAACACATAGGGACGCATATGTGAAATTAGAGAACATTGTGCTAAGTGAAATAAGCTAGGCACAAAGGGACAAACATTGTGTGACTCCACTTAACTGAGGTGCTTAAAGCAGTCAAACTCACAGGGTTGGAAAGTTGAATGATGGCTTCCAGGGCCTATGGGGAGGGGAGGAGTGGGGATTTAATATGTTTGGAGTGTTTGTTAGCATGAGAAGATCCAACAGTGGGAATGAACTTAATACACCAAACCGAACACTTAAAATGACCCATACCATATATATGTTACCACACTGTAAGCACATCTATATTATGTAGATATGTGCCATCCCTTGACTACAACTTGTCAAATCTTCAGCAGAAATGCTAGCCCTCTGTCCAACACCAGGGGCAGTGCCATAGCTTTTAGGTCCTCTTTGCAAAAAGGCCAGGCATGCTGTGAGGCAGATGGCAGAGTTCAGCAGTGTGCTGATGTCTGGGACACTTAGCAGGGGCTTTTCCCCGGGTTCATGTTCTTGGCAACTCGATAATGCTCTTAATTAGCACAGTGACCCATGTGCAGACATCCTGACAAGCCAGGCTCCCATGCTGGGATAGAGTGGGAGACAGGACGAGAGCTTCCAGCAGCCAGCCATGGTGGGTCTTGACTTAGAACAGCTCCTAAGACATGGGGGGGCTAGACAGAAGAGGGGCCCCAGATAGAAAGGGCAGGACGAGAATGTTTTGCTGACAGAAAGGAGATTTGAGACCAACTTCTAATGGTAGTGATGTCTTAATCTCATTGCTAGAGAACAGTGAGGGGGGAAATGTAGAGACTTCTGTGTGTTCGCTGTCCAGTGAGGGCCAGAGCCAGACTCTTCTCTCCATTCCCTCCCCTCTTCTCCCTCATTCTTTCCTCTCCTCCCTTCCTCTCTTCTCTTATTCTTCCCCCCCCCCCATCTTCCCACAAAGACCTTAATCAAACAATTGAAAGTAACTAGCAAGACCCTCATCTATAACAACGTGGCATCCAGTCCTTTCTCTTTCCAGGGACAGGCCCACTAACGACAAGTTTAATGTTGGAGTTGATTCAGTAGTGGTTCCCCAAACACATACAAATATCTACACGTTATTTGCAAAACTGGTCGTGCAGATGTATTGAAAATATCCAGGACAAGATCATCTTGGATGTGGCAGGTAATCCCTAAATTGGGGTCCATAGAAAAGAAAGGTAAGGGTGACAGAAATGCAGGCAAGGCCCAAGGATGATGGACACAGAGAAAGGATGCAGTCACACCCCCAGTCATTCTTAAAGCTACAAGTAGCTACAGGAAGTCATGAAGGATTCATGATTTTGGAGTTCGAGGAAAAATGAACTCTTCCTGTTCATGGCAGCAGCTAGAAGATACAAATATAAATTGCACACTCAAAACCAGTATGGCAGTCTCCTCCGATGCTAAGTCACAGCTGGTGAGCCTTGGACATTCTTTCTTTAAAATCCGTGTCTGGGCTGGGCTGGAGCAGGGTTTCTGGAACTCTCCTGTACACACGCACCACCTGGGGACTTGGCTGCAGGGCAAGCAGCTCACAATGGGTCGCTACTTGGACCCAACATTCAGCATTGTTGAAATGCTTCTTGTGACCCAGATGTTGCTAATGGTATGCCACACTCTGAGCTTACAGAGTTAAGCAGGACACAGACTTTCCAACAGTAGTAGCACAGTGCATAAGAATGTGAGCTGTGTAGTGCTGGTAGCTCCTAGCTAGCCTCCAGGCTCCGCCTAGGCCCCTTCAGCATGCTATCTACATTTTGCAGGTTTATTTACAGTGGTTGTTTGACCCCCAGCAGTCAGTGTTATACCAAATATTACTGTCTGTTATCAGCAAGAGGGGCAGGAATTAGCCTCATCTAGACCTCTGTGGCTTGTCTTCCACATCTGCTAAATGGGAGACTAGGGCTACCTACGTTTCTTTAGCTGTTTCTTTTACATGACAGAAGATTCTGTCATGGGTCTTTGTTTTCATTTTTCACTTTTGGCTTGAGGCCTTTCCCCAATTTCCTCCATGCCAAATACATAAGATACCCTGAGAGTAACCATAACCCAGTCCTCCTTTACACATCATTGCTATTTTGTTTGTTTGTTTGTTTGTTTTGGCAGCAGGTCTGAGAATTAGACCTAGGGCCTTGAGCAGGCAGGAAAGCCTTCTCCCCCTTGACTGCACCCCTGGTGCTGGGAATGGCTGATTCTCATAAAATACTTGTTGCTGAGTCTTTCTGATCTATCCTTAGTTTTCAAGGAGAGCTTCTACCCCACTTCTGTGTGTGTATAGGTACAGCATTTAACCTCGCTGACCTCATCCCTGTGGTTCATTGATGCTAAACCGGCTTCATTCAAACTTGGTGTGAAGGTCAGTGCAGACAGCTGCAGCGTGTTCCCTCAGCAGTCTGGGGTTGCAGCTCTGTGGGCATGAAGCACCCGCTGTCTTTATCAGGATATCACTCTTTCAATCACTGGCTCTTACAAAAAGTACTTTGGGGGACAACACTGCAGGGTTTTGTGAATATGCTAAAGAGTGTCTAATCTCAGCCATCACAGAAAAACCATCTTCAGAAATCGTCTGTGAATTCCTCTGCTCTCTTACTGCATGGCCACACTCACCAAAATAAGTACTTATTAGGGCTTCATTTTAAAAGCGAAACAAAACCAACTGACAACCAGTGAGGCAGGAGCTGATGCTCAACTGCACAGGCCCTGCAGCTCGCTGAAAACTCAGTTGCTTTCATCACAGACTGAGGTTTGACTCTTCGCTCACCTCCCAGAGCTGGACTGGGACAGTGCTGCCAACAGGAGACCTAACAATGACTGCAACCTCCTCCTTAACTTGACTGGACTTCATTTTGCTTTTCCTCACTGTCTCTCCTCATTTTCCTCTGCTAACCTCACTCGGTGAAATAGGTCATAGTTATGGACACTGATAATAGGAATGAAGGTAGGACAGAAGCATGTCTCATATGTTCTCACACATCTCACATGTCTATGTTCTCATATGCCCTCACATGTTCTCACATATCTCACATGCCCACATGTCTCCTATGTCTCATGTTTTCACTTGTTCTCACAGGCACTTCCGTGTCCGTCTGCATCAGATCTGTGCTCGTGGTTTCAGCGTCTCTGTCACTCAGGTTCATATGGGGCTCTTTTCAGTCATCTAGCTTTTGCCATACTTCAGCCCTCACTACATATTAACAGAACACTTTTCCATGGGGCCCTTGGAAGATTGCTAGCCAGCCACTGATTGGTGCTTTCAGATCATGTGACTCTGGTCATAGCTGGCAAAGACCTGGTTTCCTGGGCACACACCTTCATTGCTGTACTCTGGCCTTTGCATATAAAATCCAAGAAAATCTTTATTCAGGGGACTGTGGATCTTGGACCACAGCGCATTAAGGCAAGTATCAGCTCCTTCCATGGTTTCAGTGTTCACAGGACAGGAAGGGTGAGGCCAGAGAGAGGGACATCAGAAGTATGTCTTTGTAGGGCTCAGCCCAACTTGTACAAACATTGGGAAGGACAGGCTGAGTATGTGCTGGGAGGTGTGTGAAGGGGCAGGGGAGGCAAGTTCTCAGCTGTGCGTGTGCGCTGTGCACTTGGGAGGGAGTCCGCTGCATCCTGCCACAATATACTCCAAGGGGCATGGCACTGTGTGAATTCCATTTGCAGGTCCCTTTTTAAAAGGCAGAGCTAGCCTTCCTTAATGGAGACGAACCACTCTGAGCTCACAGCAGAGAGAAGGCAGCTCCCCAGGCACATGGGAGACATTGATGTCACCCACTTCACTTCTGCTGGCCTCCGATCCCTGCTCCTCCCATCCCCCCACCTCCTTCTCTGCCCTGTGTTATCCAGATCCTGTGCACATATACTAAAGGTTTCTTGGGCATAAGCATCAGTGTGCGATACTCAGAGTGATGTAGCAAATAGCTGGTCCAGTAAAGCTCTTGGGAGAAAATAAAGTATATCTTCACCACTAGGCACAGGCAAAATTTCTGTAATACATAAAGATCACTATAGAAGAAAAAGGAGAAGGAGGAAGAGGAGGAACAGGCGGAGGAGGAGGAGGAGGAAAGGAAGGAAGGAAGGAAAAGAAGGAGACAAACTGGAATTCAACAAAGTTAACATTTTTACTCAAAGTTACTCTTAGGAAAACAAAAGAGCCAAAGACTGAGAAAAACATTCTAATATGTATAGCTCCAGAAGGCATATCAGAATAAATAAATAACCCATTAAAGTCCCAATAAAAACATAAACCAGAATAAAATTAGCTAAGGGCTTGAGCAGCCACCCTCCAGACACATAAATAATCTATAAATATATGTATTATGCACACATGGCTATAATTACAAAGGCTGACTGGGTTAAAAGCATGTCCGGTGAATGTAGAAAAGCAGAAGTTGAATACACTTCTGGTAGTGGAGAGTCTCAGGTTGTGTCCTAGTGCAGTGATGAAGCACTATGACTAAAACCAATGTGGGGAGTTTGCCTGGCTTCCTTCCTCATCACCCTCCATCACCCAGGGAACTCGGGGCAGGAACTCAAGCAGAGCAGGAGCCTGGAGGCAGGAGCTGAAGCAGAAACATGGAGGACTGAGGCTTACTGACTTGTTCTCCATGACTTGCTCTCTGCTTTCTTATACTACCTCCCAGGTAATCTAAGACTACCCGCCCAGAGACAGCACTGTTCACAGTGGTCTAGGGCCTCTCAACTCAACCTTTAATCAAGAAAATGTCCCCACAGGTTTGCCCTAAGCTAGTGTGATGAAGGCATTTTCTTAATTGAGGTTTCCCCTTCCCAGATGATATTAGCTTGTGTTAAGTTGACAACAACAACAACAACAACAACAACAATAACAACAACAATAGAGAAAAGGTGGTATAATCCCTTGGGACAACTATTAACAGTCAACTTTTGAGAAAATAACTATCTCACAGCTCACAAAGTCTACTTCTAGGTATTTATCTGAAGAGAATGAAAATATGTGATATACCAAGACTCATTCAAGAATGTTCACAGACGTCACAGCAAAACAACTGAATTGTTGAGCAGTTTTGGAGATAAATGTGGGGCTGTCGTTAGTGCTTGCACTGACTGTGGATGGATGGACGGTTCATGGTACAGTAATGTATGGAATGATAGCATCAGCTTAAATGAATCCTTATATACACAAAAATATAACTGAATCTAGAAAGTATATATACCAGACACGAATGATTTTGTGTGTGTGTGTGTGTGTGTGATTCTATTTACATAAAGCTGTAGAACGTGCGAAAATTATCTCTGGCTACAGAATCGAAACAACCGTTTTCTCTTAGTCATGTGTGGAAGGCTGAAGGGCCTGAAGTACTGTCTGGAGGGGTGGCAATGTTGTTGGTCTTAAGTGGGATGCTGGCTATAGAATGCACTGGGTTAGCATAGTTCCCTGTCACCTCTAGACTAACATATCCTAGCTCTACCTGCTGGGTCCATCAGCCAAGACAGCCCACAGCTGCTCTCCCGGCTGGGCACTGCCTCTGGCTGCAGGGAACTATTCTGATTGGTCATTTCTTTACAAAAGAAGAGCTATGACTGACGATGTTCCAGTATAGAGAGTCCAAGTGTCATAAACTCACTGAAATTCTCTGAAGGCCAGGCCATCTCCAAAGCTCCCTATAGTGTTACCCAAGGTCTCATGTGAGGCAGATTCTCTCTCTCCCCAGTCCAGCCTTTGTCTCTTCACGTGTAATGTGCACACATGGCTATACTTTCTGCATATATTTTTCCCCCAGAAAATAGAAGCAGAAGTAGTCCCAGAACATGGGCTTTCAAATGGAATTTTGGAGAAAAATGGTGGCCACAGGATGGCAATGAAGACTCATCTGTAGAAAGTGGAGAGTGGGAATAGTCCATGGCTGTAGGGTATAACTGTGTTATGTGTACTGGTGGCAGATGTGGCTGGGACATCAACGATCCATTTACATGAACTGAAGGAAGTTGTGACTGCAAGGACTTTGGCACTGAGTGGTTGTTGCTACGGGTAAAGACCCACTGAGGAAAGACAGAGGTTGGCTGAGGATGCTCCTCAGTGTTTCAAGGCAAAATATGAAGGTAGTATTGAAGAAATCCACTGCAGCTGAAGGAGAGACGGTATAAAGAATTTATAGGAGGGGATGGAGAGGTGGCTCAGTGGATAAGACCACGTGCTACTCTCACAAAACACCCCAGTCTGAGAGCCATCACTTAGTTCATGCTGCTCACAACCACATGTAACTCCAGATCAGGGTGACCCGACACCTCTGGCTTTTGTGGGTACCTGCATGCATGTGCACATAGTTCCACACAGATATATGCATGCATGCATGCAACTTTAAATAATATATTTTATAAAAGATATGGGTATAGAACTCAAAGGAGAGTTGTGACAGTCTGCTTTCTGTTGCTGTGGCTAAACACCTAAGACAAACAGCTTTAAAGAAGGAAGGGTTTGTTTTGGCTCACAGTTTCAGAGTTCTGGCCCAGAGTGACTTGGCTCTCATTTGGAGACTTACCTGAGCAGAGATGCTCATTTTATGGAAGCTAGGAAGGAGTGGGAGACAGAGATGAGGTGGAGGAGAGGGAAGAAAATGAGGCAAGAGGGAGGGAAGGGGGTAGAAGAGTAGAGGGACAGGAAAGACCCAGGGTGCTATCCTCAGCTCCAAGGGCATATCTCCACTGACCTAACCTCCTTCTACTGGGTTCAGCCATTGAAATCTTCCAATATCTCCCTACAATGTCACGGGCTGGTGATAAAGACTAAAAAGTCTTTCCAAGTCATTCCATTCCTCATACTAGCAAGTCTCCAACTTCAAGGCAAGAACTCTACTTTGGAATAAAAAGAACCATGAAGACTGTGGTAGGATACAAAGTAGATAATTTGGAGAATCTCAAAGTCCTAAGTAACTCCAGTGTAACTTGCCCGCGAATGACTCTCTTCTACTAACTATAAAACTGATGTGCCCCTTTGCTTAGTTCTATGTAGAAGTAGTGAAATAGTGTCGTATGAGGCAATGTTTGGCTTCACTCTGGATCTTCCCCATCCCCACGCCATTCTCCTACAGGCAGTAAGACTGATAACAAAGGAGAAAGCCCCACTCAGCCTGACTGCAGAGGTCCTGGGCCTCCCAAGGCCCGACAGGGACTGTTTGCACACGTGTAGGTGGGACTGTAGACTCAAGAGATGGATGGTGGAGTCCTTGCCCTTGGACCCTGCCAATCCAACTCCACCCCCCAGCCTGGATCATCATTGCTCGGAAACAACTTGGCTTTCTGTCTGCTAGCTCTCCAGTCTTATCTGTTTAGAGTAACTGTTCAGCTATGGTCCCGGGATCCCAACTCTGACTCTGATTGCTGGACCTACCTGCCCTAAGTGGAGATTGTACACAGTTGGGCCCAACAATACAAACTTCCTTCCTGTTTAAAGATAACCCAGATCTGGCTTGTGCATCTTCTGGTTCTTGCTTAAAAGGACATTCATGGGAACATGAGAAATTATGTTGTACCCTAACATGGAGTTTGAAGACAGAGGAAATAAGTTGTAGGCTAATGATGCATACAACAACAACAACAAAAACAAAATTAAAAAAAACAAAAAAACAAAACCATTTCTTTCACACAAAACACTGGGCTATCTGCTTATTTGGAAACAGAACAGACAATACTTATAATTCTTATGGTCAAGCAACACTAGCTATGACTTGTCAGACAATTATTGTGTACCTCAAAAGTCCAATGTTTGTTCTTCTATTGAGCCCTAATGACTATCTGTGAGGCAAATGTCTACTTATAAAGCAAACAAGACCCAGAGAACCATGGGGAATGACCTGAAGTGATAAAGCTTGTGAGTGGCAAGCTAAATCCCACTTGGGTCGGCTGACTGTGGAGCCCGTGCAGTTTCTGCCACACAATCCTGCATCCTGGCTGCGGAACTCTGGAGCCGAAAGGGCCTCAGAGACTGCCTGACTTCCAGCCACTGAGCTTAAGAAAAGACGTCATTTCTTTCATGGTTTTGTAGACAGAGTCAGTCATAAAGGGCATTCCTTGAAGACCTTCTGTTTTGAAGTGATAAAAGCAAGACTGAGAAGAGGCTCCCAGGCCCCTGATCTGGTCTCACCCCTGCCCTCAGAGCCAGGAAATGTGATTTCTCCCGTCATCCCTCACTTACAGCGCATGCTCTGCTTCTTGTGTCTGCAACGAATTTTTTTTTCTTAAGAAAAGAAGATAGCGTGGGTTAATTTCCAGTTCTCCACAATTTATCTGTACCGAGCTGGAAGAGTGTTGAGTGGGAAAGGGTTTCATTGTCCACCAGGGCCTCGCAGCTCTTCAACACCCACCACTTCTGTCTCATGTCAGGGGAAAGCAAATAGGTTTATTAAATGGCTGTCAAACTGAATGAGCAAGCACCAAGAACACACAGAGGGAGATTGGATTAGAGGCAGAGGACATGCCACACTAAACAAGGGCACAGATTTATGGCCTCGGCCAAGTAGCCTTCAAAATGATGCCCGAGGTAGATTTGAGTACAGGGAGGCTGGGCTGAGGAAGTGCGTAGTGCTAAATAGATGGACACATGAGGACTGGGCACCTTCCCGAGCCCAACACTCGGAGCATTTGTTGCTGTTGAATTTCAAAATTATGCGTATATATGTCCATGTATTTGTGCATGTTAGTGGGTATAGTATCCACGGAAGCCAAAAGAGGCGTCAAATCCTCTGGAGCTAGAATCACAGGCCGCTCTGAGCCTCCTCCCTCACCCCATGCCCCCTCCACTCTCTCAGGCAGAAGAGAACAAGCTCTCTCAGCGTCTGAGCCATCTCTCCAGCTGTGCTCAGAGCATTCGGAAATACATGAGTAATGACCCATGCTTAGAAGCCCACTAACTATCATCCTCACCGGGGTATAAGTGTCCAGGGAACGGTTGCGTGACTTTGTGAACGAAGGACGGAAGTTGTGCCTCAGGCCTGCAATGATCTTGGACTACCCATTCACCACAGCTATTGGCGCACTATTGTCACATGATCTACTGTAGTCCAAGGAGAAGCTGTGAAATGAGATTGGTTGGGATTCTACCGTTCTCTGAAAGAGCATCCTGACCTGTTATTCCTTTTTTCCCTGAGAGCAGGAGAGGAAATAGGCTCCATCCCTTGCTCTTGTCTAACTCGTCTGCATATCTGTCCCGTGCCTACCTGGTGGGTATAAACTGAACTTGCCAGCTGCAGTTCTTTAAAGGTGATACAGAATAATGGTTTGAATACCCAACTGGCTATGGTATATGTAAAAGGATGGGCGGGGACGATCGCTCTGTGGGAAAAAGTTTTTATCTTACAAGCATGAGGAGCTGAGTTCGAATCCCCAGAACCCACATAAACCTAGGCGCAGCAGCATGAGTCTATAAACTCAGTGCTTCTATGGGAACATGGAAAGCAGAGGCAAGAGACTCCCTGGAAATCACAGGTCCTCAATCTTGGTGTATCCAGTGGCAAAATAAGAGACCTTGTTGTCTGACCTTCACATGCACACCATGGAACGTGTATGCTTGTTTTTATGTAGGCATGCACGCGTGTAGCCCTCCCCCACACAGTAGATGTTAAGAAATAGTTGGAGAAAATTTTCTTTTACATAATTATTTATCTGTACCTTTAGGTCATGGGCAGAAGTACCATTTTAAGAGCATCTGCATTAAGAGCATAAGTATTAAAGTACTCAAGGACCAGAGAGCAAAAGACATCTGTGAGGGAAAGAGGTAGAGATGTGAAGTAAGCCTGCTTGCTTGACAGGAAGGATAGATGAGAATAGAGACTGATTCCTGAAACTACTGTAGGTTCATAGTCTTCTACTCACAAACACAAAGCAAGAGACATGATCAGGGCTGGTTCTGTGCACTTTACAACATCTGTATGCTGCAGATGTTAAGAGTCTCACTTTGCAGATAAGGAAGCCGGGGCTCAGAAGGCTGCCAAGGGTCACACAGATGACAGGGAACTCCACACCGAGTTTGGTACCTTGGGAGCTCTGGCCTTCTGAGCTTTGGAAAATAGTGAGAAACTGGGGTTCCAAGAACCTGTAGGAGTCTCAGCCAGGAGTCTGACAAAGGCTGGGGAGGGAAGCCAGGTTCTGCCTGTGAGTCGTGAGGTGGCTTGTGTGCTTGGGCACCAGCGTTGGGTGTCACTTTCAGCTCCAGTGTGGGCTGCTCTGGGATCCAGGATATCAGAGGTCTCATCTGGCAATTAGCCTGTTATACTTCATCTCCTCCCACCCTCATAGAGAGTAGCTGTCTCGGTGAGCCATTTAGTCACTCCAGCCCTAATGTGACCAAGAAAAATAGATTAATGAACAACAGCAAACTGGAAAGAAGTAGGCTCATCAAGTCTGTTTTAGACATCCGCTGCTGGGAGGGCAAGTGACATCAGAGATGGCAGAGCCACTGTAGTATAGTTCCATGATCACTAACCCAGGCACTTGATTGCTATGGAAAAGTTACCTATAATGAATAAAAACAGGAAAACCCCACAAGAATTAACTGCTTCCTTTTGGAGAACTTCAGATCCAGGACTGAACCACAAAAGAGAAGCCACTGGGGAGAACTCTACTCAGCTGGTGGGTACTGCTTATGGCCACAGTGCCAACAGGAGGCACCAATGTTATTGGTACCAATCAGAGAGATACATGTGTTTTAAATTATTTATCCTCCACAAAAGCCCTAGATGATAAGGACTATTATTATTCCCATTTTTCAGATACTAAAATGGAGGCCTGGAACCCCCACACCACTTATGCTTAAGTTGAATGATTAGCAGGTATGAGATGCCCCACAGGCAAAGGCACTTAGCACCAGAGCCTTCAAGCATTTCTGGTTCCATCATGCATGCCACCCCTTCTCTCAGATGCAAACATATCATTTTTATATCTGGACCACAGCTCTAGTGCCATGTCCCAACCTCCATGTCCCAACCTCCATGTCCCAACCTCCATGTCCTCAGCCTCCATGTCCTCAGCCTCCATGTCCTCAGCCTCCATGTCCTCAGCCTCCATGTCCTCAACCTCCATGTTCTCAGTCTCCATGTTCTCAGCCTCCATGTCCTCAGTCTCCATGTCCTCAGCCTCCATGTCCTCAGCCTCCATGAGGGCCTCCCTGTTCAGCACATGTATTTATATGTGTCTTACAATAAGCATCTGCCCCCATCTCCTGGAAAAGACAGTGGACATAGACACTTGAAGGGGACATCTGGGTGTCTCTCCAGGATCAGCAAGGCACCTGTTCATGACGCCCTACCTATGGCTTCTGTAGGACCCATCCCTGAAGAGATTGGTCACTTCTGTGCATGCATCTCTCCGATTACTTACTGCAGCATAACAAGCCAACACACTTATTATGGTTTTTTTTTAAGTATATATTTTTAAGAATGTTCTTGGATTCTGTATGAAGTCTAAGTTATGAATCTAAACTGTAGGGGGTCAAGAACTCTGAAGACACCAGTGTTGACTTACTTGTAAGATGGTCACTAGTTTCATGGCTACAGGTAAGAAATATGAGATAGCCTGGCCTAGAGACATCCGACTTTAGTGCTCATAGTAATAGCAGTGATTTGAACACAGTAGAGTGTGTCCTTTTCTCTCTTTATCTCTTAGGGATTTATTGTTGTGGAGAGGCACCATGACCAAGACAACTCTTAGAAAGGCAAACATTTCACTGGGGCCGGCGTAGGGTTTCAGAGGTTCAGTTCATTATCGTCATGGCCGGCAGCATGGTATCGTGTAGGCGGCCATGGTGCTAGAGAAGAAGCTAAGAGTTCTACATCTTGATCCGAAGGCAGCCAGGAAGAGGCTTCTTTCCACACTGGACAAACCTTGAGCACCAGGAGACCTCAAAGCCCACCTACACAGTGACACACTTCCTCCAACAAAGCCACACCCACTCCAACAATCCCACACCTTCTAATAGTGCCACTTTCCATGGGCCAAGCATATTCCAAGCACCATAATCTCCTTCTCTCCCTTCCATTTTTTCTCCCCTCTCCTCCTTTCTTCTCCTCTCTGTCTCCCCTCCCCTCCCCATCCTTTCCTTTCCCTGATTTATGATGCTGGGATAAAACTCAGGACGTCACACCGAAAAGGCAAGCACCTCATTCCTGCAACTTTTGGGGTTTGACTGTTTCTTCATATGTGATACAAAGAAAGCAACACCTGTATGCACACACAGTGGATGATACAGCAAGAAAGGAACCTCGAAATTCTGGAATACAGATCCTTTATGTTATTAAGAAGTAAGCACACTAGCCATATGCCAGAAGGGTACATTCTTTATTAAACAGGAGCTGACATCCTAAGCTGTAAGCAAACCTGCCTTTTGTTTCAGAGGTAGGATCTCTGTTCTTTGATGTTGACACTATCAGCATCTTTTCAATGATAATTCAGAGCAAAGGGAATCAGCGCCCTTTGCTCATAAGATGGGCAGAGATGTGAGAGGTCATGGAGGATTGCTTCACATGTTGATAGTTTTGTTCTCCAAACGTCTGGAGTCAAAGCTGGGGTAACTCACATGGTAAATGAGATTGGAATTGGTCTCTTTATTTGCATATCTGGTGGTCAGGCAGACATGAAGGCTGTGTTCTCCTCCCAGGGAGTCATACACCAGCAGAATAGACAAGAGTTCATATATAGAAACAGCAAAATTCACGGAGACTGAGTCCTGCAGCACACTCAGCCTCATCTGCTGGCAGCCAGATTGAAAACAGAAGGGGATTAGATTTAGCCTCTTGCTGTGGTGCAACAGCAAGGTCAAAGGTCATGTTAGAGAAGATGACAGGAACCAAGCAGGGTGGTGATATTTGGAATGCATGCCCATGGAGGGCAGCACTGATGAAGTTTGTGGTCAAAGTATGCATCACTATGTGTAGGTTGACATTCACACGGTGTGGTGAGAGCTGAGACTGGGCCAGTAAGATGGCTTCAAGAGTAAGAGAGCTTGCCACCAAGCCTGATGGCATGAGTTCAAGTCCTGGAACCAGCATGGTGAAAGGAGAGAACTGACTCATGCAAGTTGTTCTCTGATCATATATGTGATGAGAAAAATAAAGAAATATCATTGAATAGAAAGATTTTAAAGTCAAGCCAGATGCCCATGGGGCTGTGTCGTAGGGCTGTGTTGTAGGGCTTTGTTTCCAGCTCATGTGAAACAGCTGTGTGGAGATCTTGGACAGTTCACTCACCTGTTTGAATCTCCACGTCCTTGTCTCTTGGAAAAGCATCTGAAACACAGAAGTGTGTCCTTGTCACTTCACAGATAC
Organism: Uromys caudimaculatus; assembly: GCA_028551405.1. Taxonomy (NCBI): domain Eukaryota; kingdom Metazoa; phylum Chordata; class Mammalia; order Rodentia; family Muridae; genus Uromys; species Uromys caudimaculatus. The sequence continues at coordinate 90,019,689 of CM052706.1, read as the reverse complement.
ACTGAATGAGCGTCTTGGTCCTGAGGTGCACCTGACTGATGTGAGACTGTCCAAGATGTGGAACATCTATCTGCATTGGAGCCTTTTCTTGGTTCTCAGACTGACTGTGACCAAAACCTTTAAACTCTTGTAACTGAGGGGCCCAGGAGGAGCTATGGGAGTACTTGGACTTCTGTCCTCTAAGGCTTAGACAACAAAAGAACTCAAGGTGCCATTAAACTGCTTCTGACAGGAAGGAGGTGAGCCTGGGTAGAATTGGGAGGAGGGGAGATTAATAAGATGAAATCTTGGGTCAAATTTTCAAAGACTTAATAAAATATTATTTTAAACAGTCGTCTGGGCTTTTCCTTGTCATGGGACTCTTTGACCTAGTAAAAAGGAAATGAGGAAAGTGGGTTGGAGGGTAGAAGAGACAATAAGATTGTGGAGGGAGAAGTGAAGGGCAGAAGAGACAATGGGCCCTGAAGGACTGAACCATATCTTCCTGGGTGCATCTGGGAACGAACTGTCGATGTAGAAACAAGACCCTGAAGCATAGAGATGTGAAGGAAACTGCCTAGGAGTTGGTGCCTAGGGAACAGAGTCAGGTCAGAATCTAAGAGCTGCTTGGCCCCCAAGCCCAGCTTCCATTTACTTTTTCATTTCCTCTGCTGTCTACCTCAGGGTGGAGGTAGGACAGGTACAAAGTGGGAGAGAAAGGTTGAGGGTAGAAGCCGGAGTAAGAAAGGTCCTCCCAGATTGGCTCCTGAGAACTGATTGCCATGAGATATTCTGCTATGTCCTGGAGCAAGGCTGACACAGAGGATGAAGAAAGGACAGTCAAAGGGAACACTGACAAGCTCTGTTCACTCATACCTTACTGTGTATGAATGTCTATGGCTGTTACACTTTTAGAGCCCAAGAATGATGTGCAAAGCACTCTCCTAAGTTTGTGTGTACTAAAACTCTTCTTTCTGATACATACCAAGACACTCTGTTGAGAAAACAGTTGCTGTGTGCTTGTTGTGTATAAAACACTTGCCTGCCTCTGGTATTAGTGATTAATCAGGACAAGTCACTGTCCTGAATCCATTCTCGGTTTGAATTTAAATTTTAAATTATTTCTATCCAGATTTTAAGGAGCAATAGAAAAACATCCAGGTTCACTGGGACAGGGTTGGCCTGAGAATGCTTCTTCGAGGAAGAGACAGCTTGGTCAACTCTTGAAGAACAGTAGGTGAAGAGTGAAGGGCAGACTGGTACAGGGGTATGAGTTTGTGTCTGCCATACGAGCACACACTACGGCTTCCTATTTCCTTGCCTCCATGGGTTAGAATGCCTTTAGCTTTGAGTTGTATACAACCCAAGTCAACAGTTTTCAACAGGAAATGGACAGCTATTTATACATGAAAATGAGAAGAGGCCATACAGAAAGAGTAAAGACATCTAAGATCTTGAGAGAAACTGAAGCTTCACTTTCTAGAAAGCACAAAGAAAGATGCTTCTGGTTCTAGGATGCTGTTACAGCCCAGTGAATCCATCATGAATTGAGAATACTATGAACTGAGGTTGAATTCAGTCCACTTACCCTACGGACTATCCCGAGTAAGCCACACAGCCCTCTGCTTTCATTGTGTCTGGTGGCTCCTGATTGCTGCTCAGCATGGAGAGAACATCTCGTTACTTATCAACAGCACAAGAGACAACCAGAACTCAAAAATTAAAGTTTCCAGTGAAGTATGGTGCCCCACACCTGTAATCTCAGCACTTGAGACAAGGCAGCAGGAGGATCATTAGTTCAAAATCATCCTCACTGTACAGCCAGTTTAAGGCCTGTCTTAGCCAGGGTTTTTATTCCTGCACAAACATCATGACCAAGAAGCATGTTGGGGAGGAAAGGATTTATTGAGCTTACACTTCCATGCTGCTGTTCATCACCAAAGGAAGTCAGGACTGGAACTCAAGCAGGTCAAGAAGCAGGAGCTGATGCAGAGGCCGTGGAGGAATGCTGCTTACTGGCTTGCTTCTCCTGGCTTGCTCAGCTGGCTTTCTTATAGAACCCATGACTACCAGCCCACAGATGGTACCACCCACAAGGGGCCCTCCCCCCCTTGATCACTAATTGAGAAAATGCCTTACAGCTGGATCTCATGGAGGCATTTCCTCAACTGAAACTCCTTTCTCTGTGATAACTCCAGCTTGTGTCAAGTTGACACACAAAACTGGCCAGTACAAGGCCAGACTAGACTAGATGAGACCCTGCCTCAAAAAACTTAAAAAAAAAAATCAAGTTTTATGTCATCACTATCTCCACCATGTCAAGAATCACCTGTGAGCAAAATTAACAAAATTCATTAGGAACTAAAGAAAACCAGCAGACAATACTTTTAGCACAAAGAAAATTGGACTTTGTGCTCTGAAAGCTTCACAAACAAAATAAAGTTTTACAAGAAACAAATAATCTTTATTTTTATATAAACTTTAAATTTTTTTCACAAACAAAACAAGCTTTACAAGAAACAAATAATCTTTACTTTTATATAAACTTTAAATTTTTTTTTAAAAAGGTGGGGAGATAGATAACTAGTTTTACAATCTTCTCACCAAAATCAGCTAAGGAAAATACCAAGAAATAATTATAGGTCAACAATTGACAAGTGGAAATTCGTAAAACTAAAAAGCTTCTATACAGCTAAGGAGACAATCAAGGAAGAGGGAACCCACAGAATTGTAGAGAATTCTTGCTAGATCTGTATTTGACAGAACATTAATATAAAAAACTCAAAGCACAAAGAATCAAGGAAGCAAATGACTCAATTAAAAAATAATTAACCAGGGATCTAAACAGAGTTCTCTATATAAAACATAAAAATGGATAAGAAATACTTCCCAAAGTGTTCATTGCCTTGGCCCGCGGGGAATTCAGCGTGGTCCTGGGTAAAAGGGACTGATGGATGAAAGAACGAGACAAGAAACACGAGGTACCTGGGAGCAAGACAGAATCCCTCCGTTCAAGCTCCGAAGTTTACTTCGGAACAGCAGCTTAAGAATAGAGGCAGGCGGGACAGTACACGTGCCCAAGGCTAACCCACTACCATAACCGTTTACATGAAATACCAGACATTCTTTCAATCTCTGGGACCCGAGACTGTAAACACCCTGTCCTTTCTAACCTTGCACCTTAAACTGACTAAACAGAACAGTGGGTAGGCCCTGGGTTTGTGCACCTTAACTAACTGTGCTTCACAGAACAGTGGGTAATTTCAGATTTGTCTCTCAGCACCTCACGGGTTTGGCTCCCGACAGTTCATCATCCTTATCAATTAGAGAATGTACACAAAAACAACTTTGGGGGTACTTCCGACCCCAGGTAGAATGGCAAATGGTTGTCAAGGAACATGTGGGTAAAGGAAACCCTCATGCCCTATTGGTGGGTCTGGAACTGGTACAGCCACTCTGGAAATCCGTGTAGAAATTTCTCAAAAGGCTAAAAGTAAAATTAACCATATGATCCAGATATACCACTCCTTGGCATATGCACCAAAGACTCTACATTCGACTTCACAGATACGTGCTGAGCCATCTTCATTGCCACCCTATCCTCAATAGGAAATGGAAAAAATGTAAATGCTCTTCAACTGGTGATTGCATAACGAAAATGTGGAGTATAGTCACAATTCAGTTGTAAAGAAAAGTGACCCCTGACTCTTACATTCTGACATTTTGGCAGTGTCTCTGTCTCTCTGTACTACACTTCTCAGGCTGGGGCCTTCTCCTCCCCAGCAATGGTGACTCTCCTCTTCCCTCCGTTCCTTGCCCAAAAAGCTCAAAGTCCCACCTCTGTCTCCCTGACCAGCCATTGGCCGCTGGCAACTTTATTTACCAATTAGAACCAGCTTGGGGCAGGGACTGTCAGCTTCTCACACACAGACAGGGATTCTCATGTAATTTGGGAATCCAATTAACATAATATAAGCAATAAACCAAATCCACAACACTCTCCCATTCCCCTGCCTCGGCGAGGGTCCCTTTTACTTTTCTGGTTTCAGTAGTTACTCCAGGATATATACCCACGGCTAAAGATTTGGAGTTAGACGTCTCTGATGAGAGAGAACATTTAATGCTTTCTTTTTGGTCTGAATTACTTCACTCAATATGATCTCTCTAGTTCCATCTATTTACCTACTAAGTTTGTGATCTCATTTATTTTTTTCATTTACAGCAGAATAGTATTCTATTGTATATGTGTATCACACTTTCATTATCTACTCTTCAGCTGGAGGACATTTGGGTTGCCTCCATCTCCTAGCTATTGTTAATAAAACAGCAATGGCTGAACAACTATCTGTGGAGAAGGATGTCAAATTGTGTGTTGCTTTGACTCTGTTTTTTAATTCTTTATATATTCTAGATATTATCTAGATACTTTGTCAGATTATAGCTGGCAAAGATTCTCCTTCTGTGGGCTTCCTCTTCACCCAACTGACTGTTCTTTCAAGGCAGAGTGTAGCCCTGTCTGTTCCTGCTAATCTCTTGGAGGTAACTTCTTAGTTCATAGTCCCTCTTTCCCAATTTGTGCCAAATTGGTAAAAACTTAGCAGTCTACATGGTAATCTCTGTGTCTCTGTGTCTGTCTCTGTTTCTCTCTCTGTGTCTCTGTGTCTCTGTCTCTCTCTGTCTCTCTCTGTCTCTCTGTCTCTCTGTCTCTCTCTCTCTGACTCTCTCTCTCTCTCTCTCTCTGTGTATGGATTTGCTTGTATCCTCCTAAAGTTCACATACTGATATCCTAGCCCCCAGGTACTTCAGAATGGTACTGTAGGCATAAATTTTCCCAACCAACGCTTAACCTCCACTCTAGCCCACCACAAACAGAGCTCAGCAATGCAATGTAAGGTGAACCAATACATGCATGCTGTCAGCAAAGAATAGTGAGGCAACGTGAAGCGAGCCAACGCTTGAGCTCTCACTGTGTGGCTCTTCCTTCTGAACATCATGCATCCTTTCTCACGCTTGCTATAAACATCCCTTTACTGTGTCCGCACCAGGCAAACGTTCTTTCACCTGTGTCTACTTCAGCAAAACGTTCTTTCTTGTGTCTCCTTTAGCAAAGCATCCCTTCACCTGCATGCCCCAGCAAAACATCATTGGACATAACTGATTTCCCAACAAACCCAGACATTTCCACTTCATAGTGCCCTCTTTGGAAATAGGACCACAATGGATGTAAAATAAGGGATTTCACTTAGGTGGGCCTCATCCAATAAAATGAACGGAAAAAAGACCATAGCAGATTGTTGTACCAGTCTCTCGTTTTGGGACTTTTAGATTGCAGAACTGTGAGACATTGTGTATTTGTTGCTTAAACCACCTACTTTGTAATTTTGTTCTGAGAGCTCTATTCAATGATCCACCCCACAACCCCACAATTCAGCATTCTCCCAATGTGTATGTACCTAGATAAATGTTCACAGGATTGTATCAAAGGTGTGTGTGTACACTAAAGTACTGTAACAACAAAATTCTGGGGATTCATCATCATCTCACCAGCCCGTTTGAAGAATAAATTGTCAGTATTTAAAACCTTTAAAGGAGTGGCTGGATGGTTGGCTCAGTGGCTACGGATGCTTGCTTACACAAACATGAGGTCTGGAGTACTGGTGGCAGCTACAAGAAACAAGGCTTTCCCATAATGCCTGTGCTTACAGCTCTAAGACACCCACCACTTTCTTCTGGCCTCCACTGGCACAGAGCACACACCATGCACATGCACAGACACACACACACACACAAAACACACACACACACGCACAAGCATACAAAACATGCACACACACACACACACACACACACACACACACACACACACACATACACATGCATACAAATAAATGAGCCAAGTATATTTTAAAAACATAAAACATTTAAAACTCTCTAAAATATCCAAACCATTTGATTTCACAATATGCATATATTTTCAATACAATAAGAAAATAAATCAAGGACACATCAAGCATGTTTTTAATCACTGGGCAGTTTTTTATGGCGAAACAAATAAGACAAGAAAAGCATGACTACTTTTTCCTAAGTGTATACTAGTGCAGCCTAAATGTATGCTCTTCAGCATTGATGTTGATTGGCATTAAGAAACTCATTTCTGTTTTTTAAAAGGAAGTAGACAAGCTATTGCTTCTTTGCATATTTATGTTGGTGCTTATGTTTATGTTTATGTATATGTATATGTAGTAGTAGATAGTGGAGTCGTTTTAGGACATTGGCCATAGACAACTCTAACAATTACTGTGAGGGAAGACCCCTGTGTCTCCTAGACAATAAAACAGGAGAGCTTTCCCTTCCTCCATCAGTAGGATAGGGAGAATGACCCTCTTAGTTTTCCTCAGATGGGTTCTTTGGCCTGGCAGATATAGCCTGCATGGACAAAGAGTTGAAGTTAAACCAATTTCTTTGGGTTGGATTTTAAATATTTTATAACTTAAACATCTTAAAGAACTTAGAGCTGGAGGTTTCAATTCAAAACAGCAACCAGAAACTTCAAACACCAACTAATAAACTTAGTGTGCAAGATCGCAATGAAGAAAACCAGAACACCTACCAGGGAGCTTAAAAGAAGACTGTTAAAATGCAATTGTACGCCGAAGCCCCATACATGAAATAGATGCTAATGTTTGTTGAGCAAACAGATAACAGGCTCCATTTATCAAACCCTGTGCCAAACACCCAGCAAAGAGTCGTTCCATGTACATGGTCTCATTCCTTCTGCAAACACAGCAGAGGAGAGATTACCATAACTTTTGCTTTGTAAGGGGATCATCTGAAGCTGAGATTTTTCTCTGTTTAGCATCTGGAGTGAAACTTTGACCCAAGAATGCCTAGCCTCAGAACGCAGGCCTGGCCTCAGAACCTAGGCTCCTTGCTGCATTTACACGGGGTGCAGTCCTGGAGCCCTGGTCTTTAAAACCACATTACTCTCCAGGAATGCAGAATTAGCCTTGCTAATCTGGAAACTCTACAGCTCCACACGCATGCACACTCAGGTGGCTCCTGTTTCTGTATTCTATTCTGTTTCTTCTGATTGTAGTTTTTAAGTTATAACTTTGTCTTGACACTAAGCATCATGGAGACGATAAAAAGAAACAAGATGAAGACAGTCCCAGGGGAAGATGAGGAGAGACAATGGGGCAGAGGTGTGGGCACCACACGTCACCAGGAACATGGCTCTGGACATAGTCCTTGTGGTCTCTGTAATGTTGTTTTGTGAGAAAAGCTATTTTTTTCTATCCCAGATAAGTGGACAAGCAACTCTAGAATCCAACACTTCAGATTTAAACCTCAGTGCCACCCCTCAGGTGTGTCTGAGCTTCAGTTTCTTTATCTAAAAATGAGTTGTCCAGGCTGACTGGGTAGTGAGCATTACATGATACAAACACAAGCTACATCCTAGCTATCACTGACTTTCGTGGCCATTGTCACTGTCACTCTCAAAACCCAGAGGCCACCTTCAGTATCTCAGGGACAGAATCTTTCTGCTGCTCTTGTCCAGCTAACCGAGTTCCCCTCAGGGGAGCTCACTCCTTGCTCATTCTTTGAGACTCATATTAGACCACAGCCCTGAGAGATGCTTAGACCATCAGCCCCTTGTGCAGACCTCACAATTGAGTTGTTTGTGGAAGGCTGAATGAGAGACTGATGACTCGAGATAAGATAGGAAATCAGCACAGACTTCTGGTCTACTTGTAGAATGGGTCTTGTCATTTATTTGACAGTCCCCAGGATCTCACAGGGGGGAGGATGAATAAAGTCAAGCACTCAGCAGCGTGTTCCTGATAGGCTTAAGTGTAGAGTTAGCTGTTCGTGGGGTCCCAGGACAAGAATGAACTTTTCAACATCATGGCTGTCCCAAATCTCTTGTCATTCATCCTAGTCAATGCTTGTTAAAGGTCTACACTGAGGGAAGGGATTCAGGTGAACTTCCTCTTCAGTGCCCAAAAACATTTCCTATTCAGTTAATTTGGTCTGACTCCAAAACTTTAACTGAAACAAGAATGTGCATTCTGTGCTGCCAGCCTGCAGTTGTCCTCCACCCTCTGTGCATTACGAGGGCAGGAGGATGTTTTCCAGCGAGACCTGTGTGCAGAGAGGCAGACGTACCCTCATGGCACTGTATCGCTCTCATTTCTTCCCTCACCTTGCTACCAATCTTATGGGATCATGACAGACCGATGAGATGGCATGTATAAAATAATTGGGAGTGGCAGCTAGAGAAACGGAACAGTTGGTTAAGTACTGGCAAACATGAGGAGCTGAGTTCAAGCCCCAGATTGAAAAATAAATACGTAAAATAGCTGGGCACGGTGGTGAACATTTGTAATTGCAGGGCTGGGAAGATTGGGAGGCAGATCCCTGGTGATGGCTGGCCAGCCAACCTAGCCAACTCGGTGAGACCCAGGCCAGTAAGAGCATGGTCACAAAAATATAGGTGGATGGTGTCTACCAAGGAATGACACCCAAGGTGTCTCTTTGGCCTCTACATGCATGCCGCTGTACATGTGTGCACACATATACACAAATAACATATTCATGACTATGAGAGCCTCATTAAATGATTTCCAAGAAGCAGATGCCATAGGACAAGGGACCCTTAGTCACTTTGCTTGTTTTATATGGAATGCTTTCATGCATTAGGTGGCTTTAGAATTCAGTTGTTCCAAAGCCTCAGTGATAATAAGAAGGGACCATTTAGTCATGGTAGGGGAAAGCTTATGCAGGGTATCACCAAGGCCTACCTTTCTCCAACTTGACGGTTGCTTACCAGTGAATGTATCCCTACATTTCAGGTCTAGCTAGCCTGGCTTCCCTTTGTATTCTCAGTGGTCAGGACAGGAATTGGCACACGACCGACCGGCATCTCAAGGATTCCTGCAGAGAGGGGAACTGAAATAGTGGAACAGAAGCAAGCAGAGTGGGAACCCACAGAGTCACTGTTCAATGCAGCTGCTTACTGGCTGAGAGCTGACCAACAAACACTTCCCGTAAGGATCCTGTTCCTCTCCACATGCATCCTGTCCTTTATGTCCCCTTTCTCCTCAACATCTCCCACTCCTTCACAGTCCAGCAAAGTCCACTTTGTCTCTTTGAAGCAAATGTAAAGGCAGTGGCACCCTTAGGTCATGATAACACAATCAGGGTAAGTGCTTTGTGGCAGCAGAAGCTTCTTCCTCTGGTCAAAGGATCAGGGTAGCAGGGTAAGGCAGGAGAGCACACCTGTGGTGCAAGCTTACAGATGAACAGCAAACAGTATTTATAGTCATATGGAGAGAAGTGGATAGAAAGGATATGTCAGAAGGCGACTAGGAAGAGCCAGCAAGTCAGAGTGTGAACCACATGGTGGCACCATGGCCAGGTGTCTCTCCAGCTGCCCTGTGTACAGGGTCACCCAAGCACCACTGCAATCAGACTCAGCTGTAGGAGGTCTGAGATGGCACATTTCTACTGAGCTCTCAGATAACCTGATGTTCCCGCTTTGGGAGTCACACAGCAACAGTTTGCTGCAGAAAGAACCTCCAAAGGCTCAGGAACTCAGCTGCGGTTGAGTGCTTGTCGAGCATGCACAGAGGCTCTGATTCTATCAGAAACTGAAAACAAAATGTGAACAGGAAAACTTGACAGAAGGAGAGGCTCTGCACATTTCAAGGGGGTCCTCTTTACACAACTCCTCTCATCTTAGATACCTGGACACCCCCGGGATGATAGCGAGTAAGAATCCCTAAAATGCTCAGTTTTAAACCTCTGGCTGGAACTCCCAGAGTTCATGGTAGCAATAACAAAATATTCTCAGGTTCTTTCCAGAGAACACTTAAACTCACCAAATTAAATTTCTCTAGCCGTTGTGCCTCCTGGCCAGGAGATGCAGGAATGTGTCTACAAATGTTTTGCCTCTCTCCTGCCTCACCACAGCACACACCAACACTGGACATACCCCTGAAGAAACTGCAATAAGCACACTATGGCTTATTCAGAAAGCCTATGACAGAGTAGATATTTGGTGTTTGTTGAATTAATTAACAAGAACTTTGGCTTTCTGGTTGCTTTGACAAATCAAATGTGACTCTCTAAAGAAAATAGATTGCAAGTGTGGGGAGCATAGATGGTTGAGAAAAAAAAGGACACCATCTTGCAGCTCATGGAGAGAACTGTAATACTGGTTGCCCACAGTGTGAGGTGCACATGAGTGGGTTTTCCCGTTTCATTAAAAATCACAGCAAAGGAGACACAGAGAAGTCCATCACTGGAAGGTATCTTAAGTCTTCCCTACATCCCAGAGAACAAATATCTGTCTTGAAGTGTCATTTCTCCCCATCCCTGTGTCTAATCAATCACAGCACTTTCCCTGATAAGCACAGATGTGACTGTAGAGTCGTCAGGTTTGAATGAGGTGTTGGGTAGCTTAGCCCAACCACTGGTACACCCTCGTGCCTGACAGGATTTGGCATGAACGCATGAATATACACTTTCCAGATTATCACTTGCTCTGTAGCAACTTGTAGAACTGCACAGGCATGATTCCTTTGTACCCTAGGCATTGCAGCTCAGCCTGTACTGATGAGCCCAGGGAGGAGAGGCAGCATGCGTGGATGCATGCATGTGAGGTAAGGCGTAGGAAGCAAGCGTCACACTGCTCTGCAGTCCCTGCAATAGCATGCCAATGACAGCTTTTAACTCATCTACCATTTACTGACAAGGTATTTTTACAACTCAGGCATTGATTAGGTCTCTGCTTATATCCAGACCATATTGCTCTAATATATACTGCTTGGTAGGGAGAGATACGTGCTGAGTCACATATCCTAGGGTGGTGTGGAAGTGTTGTTGTCTGCCTCTCTTTGTTACTTCATTTGTATTGCGAACTCTCTGCATGCAGCCTCACCTTTAAGCAGTCACTAAGCATGATATGGACTCTGTCTGGAAGCCCTTCTAGAAGGTCTGTAAAGCAACCACACTGATTCTTCTGTCAACTGTGCTCTCTGCCACCCGTCAGTGGTTCTGTTGAACATTCAGTGTATATGCAGTCAGTCATGGTGAGCTGAGGTGTTTCTAAAGTTTGTGACTGCCTGCTCACAAAGGGAGTCATCTCTCCCAAAGACGCTGAAAAGATTGTCATTTGGCTTTTCCCACTGGTGCCATATATAGGCAAGACATATATAGGCAAGGCCTCATTCTCCCAAACTTCCTCTGCGTGCCTGTAAACTCTGTGGCAGAAAAAGGCCTGCTGAATTGACAGGTGCCACGCCCCCTCCACAAAGGAAGAGGGAATTCTTTTCAGTCTCCATCCCCTTGGGGTTGTCTTGTGATAAAGCGAGTACTGGCAGCGTTAGAGTAGCACACATCCATGTCTCACCCTCCTCGCCTCATCCCTGCCTTATTCCCCAGAAACAGCAACTTCAGTACTACAGCCAGTCCAGTCAAGAGGATGAGTCAGGGACCAACCAACCTAGGGACTGCACGTCACTTGGTGGCCTTGGAATTGTCAAGATCGCCTCTACCAGTTCTAGCTGGTCCCAGGAAGTGACAGCTACCAAGGCAGCTCCATTCTGTTTAATGGCTTAATTATCATGTCAATGTGCATTCATTAGCATGGCAGCTGTCATTGTAAACGGGGGAGCCAGGGGGTCCTGGAGCCCCTGGGGTCAGCCTAATTGATGTAATGAACAGAATACTTTATTTACTCAACAATGGTTGGGGTTTCTCTCCTGACCCGAGGAGGGCATCAGTGCTTACCCAATCGATAGCAGCTGAATTTTCATCAGCAGAGATGGGACATGATCCCTGGGCCTGACCCCTCCAGGCCAGCCAAGAGAGCTGCAGGTGGGCCCACAATAAGAGACCTTGCATTTCTAAGTCTCCCAGGGACAGACAACAGCACTGGAGCTCTGAATCTGAGGAAATACATTCATTAATCCGTGGTAAGTATAAAGCTAGTTTCTACTTACCTCTGCTTTCGATAAAGTCATATAACTTTAACCATGTGCGCTGCTGTGACTCTCTTCCAGCTGGATCAGAGTTTGAAACAACTGCATGTTAGATGTGTAGTGTGACTGTGCTGTGTGCTGCTCCAAACAGTATATTAGGGCCTTTACTTCTTCCAGCTTCCAGTCCTGTTCCAATTAGCTATTGCTATATAACTAATTACTCTCAGTGTCTAAAACCAATCCCTTCTTGCTAGTGTTCCTCACAGTTCTGTGGGTTAGGTGCTAGAATAAGATTTCTCTTTGCTCTATAAGGTCTGGAGACAGCAGTCATGATGATTCCTAGGGCTAGCACAGCTGGAAGCTGCCTCTTCCCCCCACACACAGCCTCTTCAAGTCTAGCTTAGACAAGGTAAGGTGGCTTCAGGAAGTCTAACTTGGTCTGTGGCACTGTAAGGCTTCACAAAACAAACCAAAACAAACAAAACAGAAACTGATCACCCCTTGAAGACTATGCATGAAACATTGAGGTACTCCAGAGATGCACGCAGACACACTTTGCAGCCAATTTAAAGACTTCATCACAGCTGGCTGTGACAAGGGTCCAGAGATTGGGGATTTTGAAGGTTAAAACTCACAACCTGGCATCTCACCAGCTGCCTGTGGGGTTGGGGGAAGCTTCATAGAAGCAAGCCATTTAACAGAAGCTAAGATAAGCAGTTAGCTGGAGTGGGTTTTATACAAGCAGGCAATTTAACAGAAACTGAGATAAGTTAGATGGGACATTCTGATCTCAGGTCCTAAAATAGAGTTTGGAAAATTTCCATGGGATTCTCCATTAAGAAGATCAAATTCAGCGCAGTGGTGGCACACGCCTTTAATCCCAGCACGTGGGAGGCAGAGGCAGGAGGATTTCTGAGTTCGAGGCCAGCCTGGTCTACAGAGTGAGTTCCAGGACAGCCAGGGATACATAGAGAAACCCTGTCTCGAAACAAATTCTAGTTATGCCTGAAATTACCTTAACAAGAATATAAAAATGGAGGAGCCTATGCACTGTCCTGCCCTGCCACATGATGGTGACACTTGTCTAGACCTTATTGGTAAACTCAGTCCTAAACCAGTTCAGATTTAAGGAGTGGGAGGGAAGCTGAGGCCTCTTAAATAGAGAAGTATCGAAGACTTTGAAGATATCTCTGATGCACAACAGGTACTAGAGTTGTTCACATATACAGACCAAAACCCAGGGAAAGAGTGTATATTGGCTGAGGTTGCTCAACTCAAGAGCATGGTACACTAGGCTTTGGAATCACATAGCCTCACTCTTGAACACTTAACTGCTTACCTTGAATAATTCATTTTCTTCTTAGACTTTAACTTATATAATGTGAGGGTCTTGGTCCATGTTTTTTAAACTCTCTTATAAGCGCCTCAACTTCTGTAAGGCTTTGATTTCCTGCCTTGAAGCTACTCAGTGGTGGAACCCTCCCTGGACATGTTCAGGGTCTGAGGAGGGCCCAGCACCAACTCAAGACTTCATGCAGAGAGGAATTGCACTGACAGCGTTAAATTGACCCAAAGCTCAAGCTGATCTGCCCTCTAGAGAATGAGGTTGTGGGACCTGCAGGGGAATTGTTCTATTAGTCAAACCAAGAACTTAACATGGTCTTGGACCACAAGGGACAATCACCCTTTGTGATCCAGAGCAGATTATTTAACCTCCTGGAGCCTAGTATCTTCACCTACAAATAAATGAAGTTGACTAAGTCTGAGAGCAAAAGACTTCACTTTTTTTTTTTCTTTAAGCAGTTGGAAGTTGCTTTCCAGGGTGGACACGATATGGGTTTCTCAGATTTCCATGGAAGCTTCTAGGACATGGTGTTTATAAGTGTTACATGGATTGAGATTCCAGTCCTTCTTACCTATAAAGTCTGGAGCCATAGGCTTCAAGTTCAAGGAACTGATAAGTGCTTTAAATGACACGGTGTGGGCAGACCTGTCATGCCAGGACCAGCCACACAGGATGTACTAAATTAGAATCACTGAATCTAAATGCCTCAGCACAACTGGGACACAGTGACATCAAGAAAGACCTGTAATTTTCTGAATAATCCTGTGAAAAGTAGCAGCTTACATGTTTTAAGAGCCTGTGGCACAAAGATAAACTTTCAAGCTATAGTTAGTGTTATAGGTGGAACGAAATATAAAAATATAAAGTAAATACACTATTACCATCTTAAAAACAGAAATCACATCTACTACAAAAAGATGCATCAGGGTGGAAATCCACTAATTTACCAAATGCAGTAAGGTAAATGTCGCTGACACGTCACTCTTATTCTGTGTGTGAAATTTAAGCTGGAGGTCAAACAACCAATGAACAGAAGCAAGAGAGGAAAGCCAATTCATTCATTTTTCTCCCGCAGAGACTGCATTTCTGAGCAGATTCTGTGAATGAGAACACGGCCTGCAAGGGAACCCACCCACCACAGCCCCACCCTGAACTTCAGATTTAGATCATCCAGTCTGCAGGTGGCTACTTCATGCTAGGCCCTACAAGGCAGCCTCTGAACATTCACCTCCTCCCTTGGTCCTCACAGTAAACCCACAGGGCAGTTCCTCACAGTAAGGGTCTGTGAGGTGCCATGTTTCAACTTAGAATTTTTCAGTTTTCTTTTATATCCCAGAAAGATTTATTTTTATTTTTAATTGTGTGTGTGTGTGTGTGTGTGTGTGTGTGTCTTTCTGTGTCTGAATATGTGCATATGACTGCAGATGCCCTGTGAGGCCAGAGACACCTGATCTCCCTGGGTCTGTGATTACAAACAGTTGTGCCACCTGACAGGGTGTTGGGTATCAAACTCTCAGGTTCTCTGTAAAAGCAGCAGAGCTCTTACTGCTGAGCCATTCCCTCAGCCCATATTTTTCAATTTTATGATGAAAAAAATCACGTCCATGCATCATGTTTTTCCCTTTCAGTAAAGTATTCAATAACCTGCATGAGTTGTTCACCAGTTTATTATAAAGTAAGCTTTGTTATAGATGACAGCATCAGTTGAAAGCAACAGGAGTATTTTAAGCATGCTTAAGATACAGTACATTACATACACTAATGCATTTGTGAACATATTTTAACTTATTATGGGATTATTAGAACATCACACCATTGTTAAGTTAAAGAGCATCTATACATACTGCCATTTTCCAGGAAAGAGATTCAGAAATCCCCAAGGTCCCAAAACTAGGACCAAATTCAACTAACCCTGTTGAATCCCAGGACCTTCCTTTCTAACCGCATTGTCTTTGAGCAACAGACCTTGCCAAAGTGACATTTAAAGGGAGAAACTATTGTTTTCTAAGCCACAGGGACCTGAGGAATGTTGGAACTAGGAAGTCCTTCCTTCAAAGCCAGTTTTTCTGTCCCCATGACATTGGGTAAGAGACTGTCTAATTCACATGAGTCTTAATCTCCTCATAAGTAAAGTGTACATTTCAAAAGTAATATCACATATCATGTTTCATAACTGCATAATATGAGCTGATAATTGCCCATTTTCTGTTCTTTAAAACAGGATTTAACATAACAAGACTTCATTCAGTTCTCAGATTCATAGAGAGACTTAGAATAGACTGAGGAACTAGAAACCTCAGGGATCTAAACCACACTCTGCAATACACAGGAACCTCTCTGTGACAACAGCTGGCTTCTTTATCTGTACATTCCACAGCCACAGATTCGACAGACTGCAGATAAAAAATAGTCACAAAGAAAAGGCCGTGTCTATACCGAACATGCTTTTTTTCTTGTCATTATTCCTCAAGCAATAGAGTGTCATGATTGTCTATATATGGGGCTACTATTATCAGACATTGTAAGTACCCTAGAGAAGATACAGAACCCTGGAAGATGGATGTAGGTCATCTGCAAACACTTCATGGTTTCATATAAAGCACTTGAACATCCTTGCATTTTGATATCTGGAAACTTTCCCTTGCAAATATTTTACTTGGTTATATATACCTTCTTGTGCTTGGGATTTGTTTTGGTTAAAAGAGAAAGAAGAGGAGGAGAGGAGGGAGAGGAGGAAGACGGGGAAAAGGAAAGAAAAGGAGAAGGAGGGGGAGGAGGAGGAGAAGAAGCAGAAGAAGAAGAAGAGGAGGGGGAAGGAGAAGGAGGAGGAGGAGGAGGAGGAGGAGGAGGAGGAGGAGGAGGAGGAGGAGGAGGAGGAGGAGGAGGAGGAGAAGGAGAAGAAGAAGCAGAAGCAGAAGCAGAAGCAGAAGTAGCAGCAGCGGCAGAGGAGGAGGAACAGGAGGAACAGGAGGAAGCAGAAGAGGAAGAAGAAGAGGAAGAAGAAGAGGAAGATGACGAAGCAAGCAGCAAGTAAAAAGATTCAGGATATGAAGAGCTAGGGAACACACACATATTTATCAATAATGTCTACAGGTAGAAGCTCTGTGTTTTCTTCATCTGTGAATCTCTTTAAACAGCCATTTCTTTTGAGTGGGCAACACTCCCTGCAGATTCTTCATAACTCTTTTGGCTTTGCTGACTTTCACTGACTGATGTCCCTTTCTTCTCTAACACCCACTTTGCATCATAACCAGATGCAGACTGCCATCGCCTCTCCTACCTTCCATTGGGAATGATCTCTTTATCAATAATTTGATCCGGGAGCCCAGTGGGTGACTTTTTAGTGCCCTCGACACCAGTACAGATGGGGGCTTTGGATCCCCAGTGTAATTCTGGCCTGAAATGTTACCAGGAGCCCCATGGCTCTTCAATTACCTCCCTTGGCCTGTCAAGACCACAGCATCTCAAATTCAGTTAGCTGGTCTTTGGGTCTCAGCCAAGACCCAGCCTCTGTTCCTAATGACAGCCAGCTGAGGGGACACTGAGAGGGTCTAAATTCAATTTGCAGCCCTTCTAATGAGATTAGAGGAGCAGGGTTTTTTATTTTCTCCAAAGTTTGCCATGGGTAGAATGAGTGATGGCCCAGGGATGAGCTGTCAACATCAACAAAGGCTCTGAGTTTTGAGTGGGGGATGGGAGGCAGCCATTCCAGAGAGGAGGAGTTTTCAGACAGCCAAGAAGTCCTGAGTGACTCGCTCAGAAGATGACAACATCTGGTTAATACACTATCACTCTAAGGACAGGATACAGAGTCAGGAGTGAATCTTAAGGAAAGGCAAGTGTCAATCATACATAATACTTTCAAGTGAATCTTTGCTTTTTCTCTGCTTCTAAATTCTTTCCCACCATTTTAAAAAACTAACATTCTAGAACTCAGTAATCAAACTATGTTATTTAGTTGGTCAACTCAGAAACATCTCAACTAAAAGGACAAATTTCCTATTACTCTGCTGTCTGGAACAGCATCTCAGTCTAGGGCTTCTCTTGGCCAGATAGACCTGTGGGTCTCCCAGTAAAATAGCTTCTATTAAGCTCAAGTCTGGAGACAGCTAGCATCTCAGAGGCATACTCTTTGTTGTCGGTGGCAGTAGGGAGGGAAGAAGGACTTCACAGATGTGGAATGACTTTGGGTGAGGTCTTTGGCACAGACACTTGATGAGTGTTACCTTTAGCGCCTATCTCTTTGGGCAGTGTCCCTGTTCTGAATGTCAGGTCAGCTCAGACCAACAGAAGAATTCAAGAGGGTCAGGTATTCTTCAGGGTGAGGAGTACGAAAGTCATTAGGAAATCAACACAACATGGTTTGAGGATGGCCTTTAACTGTGCCTGGGCAAAGAATGTCATAGAGAAAAGAGAGAGACCCAGAGACTCAGATACTGCCCTTGGCTGGAAGTGTCAGAGCCATTCTTAGGGTGGACTACAGTATTTCTGCCTGTGTGCTCTAAGAATGGATTTGCCTGCTGTCTTGTCTCAAAGCTCTTCAGAGATGATCCATGTGTAGACTGCATTCAAATTCTCTATTGACATTGTAACCCACACTGGGTCCTATTGTAGCGTGAAAATCTAGGGTGGCTTAAGCTCAGAAATTCATCTCCAGAGTATGAGCTGTTTCCCTAGTCTCTTCTTAAAGTCTACACCTAGTACAATGGTGAAAACCAAAGAGCACGAGTTACTATGGTCTTTTTGCATTTCCTTTAAATGTGGAAAGCCAGCCAAACCAAGATCATTTCTCAGCTAGAACAAGTCAACTTCAGTCTAGACTTATGTAAGTGCATCCTGGGTACTCATTAACTATCAGCTAAAATGAGGTCATGAGATCTGATGTAGGAAACATGGTTAAGGTTTGAGCATGGGAGCTATTAGACAAGTATACTGAAATGGGACGGTAGTTTTCCTAAGAGGGAAGCTCACATCCAAGGTCTTGTTGTTTGGGTTTCATTCTCTTGTGATAGACAAGTTTCAACACACTGCAGGATCAAGGTCAGATCTTCAGGGTCTCTGGTGACCCAGGATGCCCTGATGCCACATGGACTCATCTGCCTGCCTGCTTATTGGTGGAGGCTGTTGATGGTTACAAGCCAGGAGGGACAGCCTGCTAGTTCCACAGTTTGATCTTGACCAGCCTACAAATATCTAAACCAGGAAATCTGAGGAAATATTATTGGCCAGAAGTCTCAGAGAACATCATCCACACAAAACAGAACACACAAACACCCGGCTATGAAGGATCTTGCTGAATTTGGGACATGGATTAAACTTAAGCCACAAGTGATAGCATAAACTGGATCAAGAATTGAGTATTTACAAGTCCAATGTTGCTGAAAAATGACTTCATAAATCAGGACTACAAAGCCAGAGAAACTCTGTGCTCTGACTGTGTTAGACTACTCTGTTAGTTTGCCTTTGTTTTTGTTAATAGTTGCTTCTGTATTTTTTTTCTGATTTTATTGAATCCAATTTAAATTCCTTATTAAAACAAACAAACACTCCACCATGGCATACACCTTTAATCCCAGAGCTTGGGAGGCAAAGGCAGGTGGATCTCCATAATCAGCCTGGTCTACATAATGAGTTCCATACCAAGACTACATAGTGAGCTCTATGTAACAAAACAAGCAAAAACAATAACAAACCCCACCATTCTGTCTGTCTGTTATGCTTAGTTTTTGCTATCAAGTTGATTCAAGCTGAAGTCACATGGGAAAAGGGACCTTCAGTTGAAGAATTGCCCATAATCTATGTCTTTGAAAGAATGTCTTGATTAATGATTGACATGGGAGGGCTCAGACCTCTGTAGGTGGTGCCATCCCTGGGCAGGTAGTTCTGGGCTACATACGAAAGCTAACTGAGTCCAAGCCTGGGACTGGGCCACTAAGTAGTGTTCTTCCACAGTTTCTTTTGTAGTCCTATCTTGAGCTTCTGCTCTGACTTCCTTCGGTGATGAATTGTGACCTAGAAGTATAAGCCAAATAATCCCTCTCCCCTAAGATGTTTTATCACAGCAAGAAAAACCAAAGTAGCTCACTGTCCCAGGGGGAATTGTACCATTGAGTTAGATAGAGACATCAGAAATTCAACCCAAAGCCCTTTGGCTTCTGGACTGCTCTAATATACTTTTGGAAACAGGCTGTTTATGGACCAATAAGGAAGACCTGTTCCAATAGAGTACTGTCTAGGGGCATGTAGCGTTGGACTGTGAACCAGCATCTGTGGCAGGCAAAAGACACAGGACTAGCCAGCCTCATTAATCAGCTCTGCCCTAGGAAACCTCAGTGCATGTGCCTCATTCCTATCTCAGGCTGACAGAAGTAGAGAAATGATCTCTGGAGGTAGAAGGCACAGATGATAAAAATATCCAATGACCAGCTATCAATTCATGATGCTTATTAGTGCAAAATCACCTCCTTGGGAATGACGGCTTCATTTCAAGTTGTTTTGTAATCAAGAGTGGCTTTATGGCTATTCTCTTGTGGGAGTCTCACAGGTCTATGAAGAAAGTGATAGTCTTAGAATACCCAGGCCACAAAGCCCTACAGACTGAGCAGCCGACAAATAACAGAAGCTTACTTCTCCAACTTGTGGAGGATTCAGCATCTGGTAAGGGCTCTCATCCTGACTCACAGCAGCATCTTCTTGTATCTTTGTACGGTAGAAGGGACAGGCAGCTCTCCAGGGCATCCTTACAGCAGACTTTAATCCCATTTTCGAGAATGACACAGTCTCCTATCCCAAAGGCTTCCCTCCCAAAGATCATTTCATTGCTCATCATGTTTCAGTGTGTGAATTTTAAAGGAACACAAGCACAGGTACCTTATCCTATTTCAAGGTGAAGGAATAGAATGCCCAGGCTTGAGCTGCCCATTTTCAAGCCAGAGCTATTCTAGTATGCAGCTGTGTATCTTATTGTTGTCAGAAGCGTTACCTGTCCACTCTACCATGTTTAACCTTAACGTCCATCCTTTCTTCACAGAATGACTTGTTCCCTCCTTCTGTGGTCCTCCACCCCCACCCCAGCTCAGTAGAGAGCTCCAAATTCATCCATCCATTATCTGACGGAAATCTTCATGACCACTAAGTCAGAATCTCAGAGGTTCTTGAATGGCAGCTTTGTACAGCCTGGGAAAACACTTAACATGGGGGATATACCCATGGTCCTTTTGTTGCTGGTCCTTGTAGGCCAGGAACTTGCTCTTTCTATCCCAGAATCCTCCTATACACTAATAAGTTCTCACACCAAGATTCTAATTCTCCAGTGTTCAGATCTCAGGCTAGGTCTCTGATGTTTTTCTCTCCCTTACAAGTTACATTATACTTTTGTTCCTTTCTCGCCTTACTCTTGTCTATTTGCTGTACAGTGGAGTTGCACTCTGGTGTGATGACTAGTTTTTTCCAATGTGAAAGCTCATCCAGTGCCGGCTGGATTTGCTAAGACCCGCCCCTCCCAAGGCGATGCCAGACTAGAGGATGGAGCCCTGGGTCTCTTCACTTTGCGCCACATTATCACAGAAAGGTGGATTAGAAGTTATCTCCGCTCTGCTTTCTCTCAGCTCCTTGGCAACCCAGCCACTTCGATATAAATACACACCAGAAACGTGCATTGCCTCATACTTCAGCCAGAGCCTTCAGAGGCCCCAGTGCAGATACCACCATGGAGCAAGAACATCAGGAGATCCCCAGGACCAGGAGTGCCAGCCTTGTGCTTCAAGGTCAAACATGGCACCCATCAAATAAAATGCCTGTGAGCCTTGATAATTCCCTGACACCCATCCCACATGCTGAAGCCCTTTAATCTCTCTGGATAGCCAAATACTTCACAGTTGATACATATGCTGTTTGCATTCTTTATAGGTAAACAATGGGCCAGATGACCTTTCCTATCTGTTTTTAGAGCCTTTTCGTCTCCTCCTCACGGCGGCTAATGCAGCAATTTCAAGCTGAACTTTCAGTGGTTTGGGTGCTGGCTGTATGAAAACCAAAATGAACAGTGAGGCTTTTGAAGGTGGATTCATGGCTGAGTAACAGTACATAAGATTCTATACCTAATGAGAGGAATTGTACACCAGAGCACTTGAATAGCCATATTAGCTCTGTTGTCCTGAGTAACTTTAAATACGCAGGAGCGATGCAAATCAGGTCTGGATTTAGTAGCTCGCTGTTTCCTTCTCTAAGCACTGTTCTATGCAAGTTCATACAGCACCGTAAATTTGACTTAGGCCTCAGGATACAGACATCAACTCTATAAGAAAAGATCTCTTGCTTGGGGCCAAAGTATCAAATTCCCCAAATGCCCCTCACCTATATAATCAGACTGAGCCATCACGAGGCACCATCACACATTTTCAAAACTCTAAGGGACCCAGAAATAAGATACAATGTAGAGATCAGGGGCCTAAAATACCAGACCCTAGAGAAGCACCAGAAAAAGCATGATGTGTTTATTGCAATATTTTAAAGCCACATTCTTATCAAGCTTTAGTGCTGTGTGCTGTCTTTTCTCGGATATTTGTAAATATTTAATATGCTGCAACCCTATCCCTTTACTGGCACAGGAAACATGAATAAATCCACGCAGGCAGGACTTGTATCCCCAGCGCTGTGCACACCGCTAAGAGTAGTCGAGGAGCGGCTGTCCAGGTCATGTATCATGGAGGGGCCTGACCCAGCTCAGGGTCAGGCAGGAGAGGCCATTGCCTATCCTGAGCAGAAGTCTCTTTTTGTGGTTAGCTAGGAGTAGTGTGCACACTCATGTACACATGTGACTGTGTGTATTTGAAAAGGACCCATAAATATTTTCAATATCAATATATTTTTTTTCTCAAACAACAGCATAAGAATTTTCACTTAGTTTCCCATTCTCCATTCCCTCATCACCCTGAACTTTATCAGGGGACCATGTTTTCCTTGCAAGCTGACCAAAAGAAGTTTCCAGAAACAACTATTTACCACAAGGGCGAGGAAGGTCAGAGTACAAGGGATGAAGGCAGCCACAGAGGCCCTGACTCTGTGGAGACCTCCTGACTAGTAACCAGGTCTCCAGCCAATCTTTCTATTCCATTTCAGTTTGGTTCCTCCTAGAGGCTGACAGAAGGGGACAGGAATTCTGCTCAAAGTGGACAGTGACCTTCCATCACCACATGAGCACCTGAGCTTCTCCTTGGAAAGGTAAAAGTTAGAACCCAGCCCTGGACTCAGGCACTTGGCTTACATCTCTAGGTCATCAGAAATAAAGAAAGCATTTCTAGTGAAGATAGGGTGCCAAAGGGATGGGAAAGATGCTCTGGGTGGCCTGGATGGCCTCAGTTTCAATCTAGGTCCCTAGGATAAATAGGGACCTGAGCTCAGGCCCTGCTGACCCCAGAAGCTTATTGCCTTGGAGAAGCTTAGAGGTAAATGGCTTTCTAAACTTGGTAGCTGACATTTTTAGATAATTAGGAATTATTGGTGACTCTTTGTACGTGTAAGAGAACAAAAGGCTCGCAGGTATACACTCACGCACACATAATCACATGCACACGCATGTCCATACATTCATAATTTCAGCCACAGCCTAGGGCAGAACACGAAACCAAGGCTCCATATGGATTTGGCTCAGCTGCCTGGCTTTCATGCCAAGGTGCCACGCCACACCTTCCAGACCATGCTGGTACTTAGTTTGCTTGGGCTCTGCAGAAGGGCAGCATTCAGAGGAGCTCTTCAGATGCCCTGTCAGGGCCTTGAGTTGTCATGTTGCAGAGAGCTGTAAGAATGGCAGACTTTCTCCCTTGCTCTTCCTCTTTCCCCATAGAAATTGCACGGGTTCTGTGGACTAACACTGAAAGTCTCAGGCAGGTTCTCAGCCACTGGTTTCTGCACATGGGGAAGGTGTGACATCAGCGCTGACTCTCAGTTCTCCAGAGTGTCTGTGTAGCAAGGCCAGTGTTCCTGGCCTGGAACAAAGTGACTGTTTGCAAAGTATATCGCTGAATTCCAGTGTAGCTACTGATTGCCTTGGGAAAATCACAGCACTCTCCATTACTTTAGCTTCCTCAAGAATGAAACAAGAGTCAAACAACCCGACAGGACATTGTGAGGACTAGCCACTTGACACACAGTGAAGGCTTCCCCTCTGAAGGACAGAGGCCCCAAGGCAGTGTCAGCAAGGGCTACTGAGTCTCATTGGGATAAATTTCCATACATTTTTTTTAGTGTGGAACTGGGAAGAATGGTGTCTGAAGGGGCATGTTGGGAACGGCCTTCTGCTCACTGCATTGTGGGGAAGGACATAGCACAGTAGGCTCAGAACCATTTCAAAGCTCTGGTCTCCTCCTAGCCTACACAGGTGCAGTCTGCAGAGAGCTAGCCCCCCCCTCCCCAGCTTTTTCGTGGGTGTACCACCTCTTCTCATTCAGTTAGTCTTTGGGGGAAGAGGAGATGGACCTGAAGCCAAGAGGCACAGGTGTCTAAGCCAAGAGCAGCTGATCAATGGGACCAGCTCTGCAAACAGGACAGAAGACGGTAGAGCTAACCCGAGTCTCTTGATGGCTTGTCTAATGAAAAATATGGGACAGGCTCCCATAGTCTGGTTGTCCAGATGCTCTTATCCAAATAGTATAAAATATTGAAGTATGTTGAGAAACATCTTTATCTGTATGTAATTAATTTAGATTCACTATAATAAACATACATGCGACGTGGGCGGGTTTACTGGGGCGGGGTAGGTGGTCCCTCAGGAAATCACAAGAACACGCTGCGTCCAAGGAAGGTGCACATCACACCATCAGACAACTATTTAAGTCCCTCTTTGGATTTGAGGGTCATAAATATTCTTCTCATGATTTCCAGCTGTATTACTCAAATGAAATACAGAGGATTACTCTCTGCTCTCAGATTCGCCTTTGCATGTGAGTGTGGATTTAAGGCAAACTTAACAGCTTTCTTGGATCTCATTTCTTGGATCTTTCCTCTCTACAATCCTCTTTCCGCCTTTCGCCCCTACCCTGTGTGTATCTGAAGATGTGGCCCTCAGTAATTCAACTAATGCCTATAACTTTACAGGAACTATAATGTACAGTGAATAAGACAGGCAGTTTAAACTCGAAGAACAGTGGTTCCCAACCTTTCCTAGTAATTCAACCCCTTAATACAGTTCCTCATGTTGTGGTGACCCTAATCATAAAATTATTTTCCTTGCTACTTCATGAATGTAATTTTGCTACTAGTAAAATTTATAATTTTACTAATTATAAATTGCATAATGCAAATATTGGTGTTTTCCTATGTGAAAGGGTCATTTGACGACCCCTAAAAAGGTCGAGACCCACGGGTTGGGAAACATGGCCCAAGGAGCTCACAGCCTAATGGAAAAACAGACAGTGTGCAAACTCTCCACAGTAAGGATAGGTTGTGGTGTGGATGCTGTGACGTGCCGCCTAGAGATGAGAGAAACCATCCCATGGCTGCTGGAAGTTCTGCAGAGCCCTTTTCTCAACTGGTCCACATCCAGTGCCATCTCCCCTTCACTCTGCACAGCTCTGAGGGAATCTTTGCACCCCTGAGCTCTTCAGATGTGCAATCCAGCTTGGCCTCACCTTCACGCTCTTGAGTGCCTGCTGACCCATGAAGCACCAGAATTCTATTCCCAACCACGTCTCTTCTTCTGCCAACTCGAAAGCAGAAAAGAGGACTGTCTGGGAGATGACAGCCATCAGAAATAGGGATTGCTGGGAGGGTGATGGCGAGAACCTAGGGATATATTCTTAGAGCTGTGATTTTTCCTATTCCTCCTGGTATCATAGAGTTGGCAAGAAAAGAATGCCCCAAAAGGAAAATGACACTCTGATAAAAGGCTGGGAAACACCGATTGAAAGCTGTGAATATCAGCCCAACTTTGAACTGCACATCTGAGAACAGGATTGAGCCACCAGACAGAGCAGATAGGCACGGTCATCACAGACAAGCTGCTGCCAGCCCAGAGCTTATGCACTGCCTTTCTGAAAAGAGCAATGCTTGCCAGCAGCTCAATGACCATAGCTGTTAGGGCTGAAGACTGAGACATCTTCATTACAGAGCAATGGGAAATTAAGGAAGTATAAAAACTAGAAATCACAAAAAAATTAAGGCAGATTTAAGATGAAATATAAATTATAATAATTAAGTAGTTAAAAATTTTAATAGGCAGCTTTATATGAAGTAGAAAAAAACAATTTAAACTCCAGTTTTAATTCACAAATACATTAACGTAAAACGTTTATAAAAAGCATAGCACACGGAGTGCAGCAGCCAGGACTGTAGGGCAAAGCCAGGGCTGTAGGGCAAAGAGCAGAGAAGTCCCAGTGGAGGAAGTCAGTCCTCGCATTTATTCAGTTTCTTCCCACTCATTGCACTCTAAAGATGAATAACAACTTTAAGAATATATTTAAGCAGGGCAAAAGATCAAATTTAAAGCACTACATTCCATGTGGCACAGGGCACAGCAAAACCTGGTATGTCAGGAATGCTGTGTGGCAAGAGATGTTGGAGAACTGCAGCATAAATACACAGTGGACCACTATACAGCACTGAAAAGGAAAGAAGTCCTGTTGGCTTAGAACGTGGTTGAGCTTGGCATGATGGTTCTATTCACATAATCATAGAAGCAGAAAATTTCTAATTTCTTATGCGCATTTCTATGTGGTTACCAAGGGCTTAGAGTAGTGTTTAGAAAAAACAAAACAAAACAACAACAACAACAACAACAAACAAACAAAGTTTGGCATTGCAAGATGAAGAGAAATTCTGAGATGTGTTGCCCCAACACTAGTGAACAGTACACTTAAAAATGGCTGAAATTGTACATTTAACATATGGGTTTTTACAAAAGAAAAGGAAGGCACAGAAGAGGAACCAAGACAAGAGGACAAGGACATTGTGTCTGAGAGAGCTCATAGGGAAGGAGAGTCCATGCTCTAGCAGATGCCAGAAAGGCTCAAGACCTTCATCCAAGAAAAGAGAGAGAGAGAGAGAGAGAGAGAGAGAGAGAGAGAGAGAGAGAGAGAGAGAGAGGAGAGAGAGGAGAGAGAGGAGAGAGAGAGAGAGAGAAGGGACCAAACTTCTTAAATTTAACATTTCTCCAAAGTAAAAGCCAGCCAGTCCTACAGGTCATATTCTTAACTAAAATGTATCAACACAGAGTTAAAACTAATTATAAATGGTAACTTGTCTAACTGTTTAAACCCCTTCTGTCTATGAACACTAAAGAAAAAGGCCATATTCTTACAAATGCTACTTGGCCATTAACTAAGTATCATTTGTAAGAATATATCATTCAAGATGTTTGGAATTTGGTCAAGGCTATTACAGAGAAATTTCCCCATTACAAATAATTAGAGAATTACAATAACAGTGAATTCAAACCAAAAAAATGATAAAGAATTAAAATGTAAGAAAAGAAAGTTAGTAAAGGCAGGAACAGAAACTATTTCCAAAAGAATAACAGTAAAAAACAAGTCTGCTTTTTTGAAAAGATAGGCATGGACAAACAACTGCAACTTAACAAGCGTGAAGTAAATGACGCTATAACCAAGAACATGGCAAGTGTAGAGGAGTTCGTAGTGCCCCACCTTGTCAGCCTCTGACTAGAGCATCCACACTCTCTCCAAACATCACATGAATTTTACTCAAAATGAAGTGTGAGCATAAAATGTAGATTAACTTAATAGCAAAGTGGTCCTTTATAAATCTGATTAATTGTATCCTATTTAAAAAAATAAAACTTCTATATAAAGGGGGGATGGAAAATAGCAAATTAGGAATCAGTTCTGTGACCAAATGTTCCTGATTCTTATATATAACATGTATGATGGCATCAATAGAAGCAAATTTAATAAAACTGCTACTGCCAAAGCCATAGGAACAGAGTCTAAAGTATCTGGAGCTCCTTAGCGGGAGTTGGTGTGTCAACTTAATAACGTCACACTTTCAATTTATTGAGTCGAGAAACCCCTGGTCTCAGCATCCTTTGTTGCCTGTAATTCTTTGTGTGGGGCTGAGTCTCACTGCCCTCCCTGCCCCAGTGCCCTTGGGCATGTCTGTTGTTGTCTTTGTTCAGCTCACATTTAGGCAGTTATGTCAGTGAGACACTACTGTGATTTAATTATACTTTAATCTCAATAAGTAAAATAAGTCATTTTTTAAAAAAAATACTTATAGCATTAAAACTAAGACTACTATACCCAATTTTAAAAAAGTTCTTGCAGTAACAACTGTAAGAGCATGTTTAAAAGAGGAAAAAACAATCATATTTAAAGCAGTATATCCCATGTGGCACAGGAGACCTGATTTGTTCGGACTATGTGGTATGTGTCTCATGTAGCAGTTGAGCTTAGCTATAAAATATTTTCTTAAAATGAACTCATGATTCTTCTATAATTTTAGAAATTTATACTAAGGAAATCACCCCACAAATGTGCAAAATTTTTTGCATGATTACAGTTAAGTTTTTTTTTAAAAAATCTTGTCCTCAGCCCCTGATTGATCTTGGGGGGAAGCTGCCCTTCCTGACCCTACCCCTAGTCCCCTCTCTCCCACCCCCTCTCTCCCTCC
Organism: Uromys caudimaculatus; assembly: GCA_028551405.1. Taxonomy (NCBI): domain Eukaryota; kingdom Metazoa; phylum Chordata; class Mammalia; order Rodentia; family Muridae; genus Uromys; species Uromys caudimaculatus. The sequence goes on along the minus strand of CM052706.1, from coordinate 89,991,762 downwards.
CTCTCTCTCCCTCTCTTTCTCCCTACTTCCTCTCTCCCTCCCTTCTCCCTCCCCCTTCCTCTCCCCTTCTTTCTCCCTGCCTCCTGACTGCAGACTTCTATAGCAAGTCTCAGCAGGCCCGTGCTGAAATGCTTTCCCACCATGGCAGAGTGTACCCCCAAACTGTGACCAGCATAAACCATTGCCTACTTGCTTCTGTCAGGAATGTTGTCATAGCAATGACAAAAGCAGTTGATTAGTAGTAAACTCTCATCTGTTGTTAAATATGTAGATGTGCTCCTGAGTGGGTGTTTGCATAATTTTACATGTACACATATGTATTTCCCTGTCGGTATTTTTGTTGCTAGTTGGTGATATTTGGGTAATTTACTTTGCTGATATTCTGAATTTCCATTCTGCAATTTGATGTGTTATTTTCAAAAAAGAGGAGAAAGTAAATAAAACCAGAGACAACCTTTTTATAAAGTGTACGCACTGGTTATGTCTGGACTCCATGTTTCTATAAGTCTGTCTCGCGTATTTGCACATTCACTCTTGCTTCTCTTGCTTTGATCCCTTTTAGGACAAGACACTGTTGATGTCTTAACTCCTTGTATGGGGATTTTTACATTGTGAACACCATGAGCTGTGGGCATTTCAGGGAGGAAAGGATGAAGCAAGGAAGAGAGCAAGAAAGGGAGAAAGAAGGGAAGGAAATGGGAGGAAGGGAGAAAAGAGAAGAGAGGCAGAAAAGGACAAATGTTGAGAGGGGACAGAGAGACTAAAAGGGGACGGAGAGAAAAGAGGAGAAAGAAGAAAGAAGAGGAGAGAATACAGGGGAAGAGGAGGGACATTCCGTCAGAGTCATCACTTCTGACCAACTCTAGGGTTAGAAACCAAAGTCCCAGCCACAGCTGCTGCCTCTATCCTGTCCACATCTCTGTTGTTTGGCTCTCTTCCTGATACCTTTGAAGTTGTTGGGTGAACCAGCCATTTAGGGCTCCAACTGCTAGAGCCCAGTCCAAGAAAAGCTTCTCCGGAAAGGTACTGTGCTCTTTGCAGATGTTGGCTAACACATCAACAGCTGGAACACTACACAACACACTCTGTCAATCATGAGCAGACATTACCTAATTGATAAGGCTGTCCCTCCGAACAGTTCTGTGTGACACACAATCACATTCTATTCCCTGTCCCCGTGACGTCAACATTTTTTGGCTCCGCTCTTGGAAGGGAACTTTTCTACCCAAGATAAGTTGAAATCTGGGGACAGAACCATCCCCACAGGACCCCCACAGCTACATTCTCCCGCTGACTCCATCTTCCTGTCCGTGGTGTGCTCTGTTCTGACAGTGAGGCTCCTCCATGGGCCTCTCTGGTGCTGATGGCTGTGCAGCTGCAGCTCCTCACCATCTCCCTATGACAATGGGAAACAGACTGGAGGTACCAGGCATTCGGGGTGTCAATGGTTGTGTACACATGAACTCCACGGCTGAGACCATTTCTCCCTCTCTTCCCCTGTGGCTCCTCCTACACAGTTTTACAGCAACATTGAAAATGTCCATCTGGTTTTTGCTGGCAACAAGCATTCCATGATAGCATTTTACTGACAGCATTTGGAGGCAGCCTGTGAATCCAAGGAGCAGCCAAGTTACCCTGGACACTGATGGCCAGCTCTGGCAAAAGCATGGAGAAGCTGAACAGAGCTGATTGTAGGGAGACTTACAGCAGCTAGTGCCTGCTGCCACTGGCTCCAAGTGGCTGCTGAGGTGGATTTGCTTCAAAGTTGGTCCCTAACCCCTGAGATTAAGGGAAGGACATATAATAGCAGGAACAAGAACATGTTTTATTTTAATTAAACAAAAAATTCACCTATGTTATCTACATCTTGAGTGTAATAAGACCTGGAGAAGGCCCTTCATAGGTGCAAGCTTTATTTTGCCTATACTTTGCTCTACAGGCATGGGTTATATGTTTGGATGGCCCCTGTTTTTTCATTTGGTAGACCCTAATTTCTGTCCCTCATTAAGGCCTGTGGATTCAAGCAGAGCTGTCTGAGATGCAAAGCCATATTGAGTGCCCAGTGTTTTAAAAATCTTCATGAGGGGCAAGACTCAGGGTCATCTACCCAGCCCTGGGCTTTATTCAGGAGCCAGAAGCCTCAGGAGAGGAAGTGAGGATGTAGCTGGGTACCAGAGGTCTTGATCCAAAGCCTAGCCATTTGTGACAGAAGCACACCATTTGTAGGTCTGTGGGGAGACAGAGAACATGGGCCCGCTTTCAGCTCTAGATAAAGAAGGCCATGAAGGTGAGTTCACCCTCTAGCCCTGCTCAGGTCTTATCACCTATACTGACCCTCCTGAGACTTCAGAAAAATTCCCCAGGAGACTGGATTTCTGCCAGAAGGTTTCTGCTAAAGTATTCCTCTGTGGAAAGATATGGGTCTAGACTAGGTATCACACCTGCTGGCTTACAGATGGTGGCCCCTCTGTGGAAAAACATGGGTCTTGACTAGGTATCACACCCTTTGGCTTACAGATGGTGGCTCCTAAAGTATCCCTCTGTGGAAAGATATGGGTCTAGATTAGGTATCACACCCTCTGACTTAAAAATGGTGGCTCTGATGGTTGAGCATGACCAGCACTTGCTCCACAGTTGCTCCATTGAGATGACAAACCATGACCAGAAAGCAAGTTGGGGAGGAAAGGATTCTTTTGGTGTCTTGATTAGTGTTTCTATTGTGTGAAGAGACAGTACAACCACAGCAACACTTAATTGGGGCTGGCTTAAAATTCAGAGGTTTAGTCCATTGTTGTCATAGTGGGAAACATGGCAGCATGCAGGGAGACACGGTGCAGGACAGGAATCTAAGAGTTCTACAGCCAGATCGGCAGGCAGCAGGAAAAGACTGACGACACACTGGGCCTGGCTTGACTATATGAAACCTCAAAGCTCCAACCCTTGTGACATACTTTCTCTAATAATGCCACTCCCTATGAGTCTACGGGTGCCATTTTCATTCAAAATTCCACAGTCAGCTTACACGTCCACATCACAGTTTTTCAACAAAGGAAGCCAAGACAGGAACTCAAGCAGGGTAGGAACCTGGAGCCAGAAGCTGATGCAGAGGCCATAAAGGAAGCCCCTTATGTTTACTGGCTTGTTCCTTATGACTTGTTTAGCCTGTTTCTTCTAGAATCCAGGGCCACCAGCTCATGGATGGTACAACCCACAAAGGACTGGGTCCTCCCCGATCAATCACTAATTAAGAAAATGCCTTATCACCTGGTCTTATGAGACCATTTTTCTAATTGAGGTTTTTCCCTCTCAGATGACTCTAACTTGTGTCAGGTTGACATAAAATTATCCAGCACAAGGGCCATGCCAGTCTCCCTCCCCAGTGCACTGCATGGTGATAGAGGAGACCTGGAAGGATCCAACCTGTCTTAGCTAGTCTATCTCCCATCCCCTCCACCATGCCCCCACCCTGTCTGGGGCCTTGGACAAACACGAATCTTCTCTAGATCACTGACTTTCTCTAATAATGAAAGCTTCTTTTCAACTTTGAGCTGGTGGAATCTGGACATGGCCAGTTTTGAGGGCTTCCCACCCCTGCCGTCATCAGACCCTAGCTATATCAAAGCAGAACACACAGAGCCTCCTTCTCTTTAAGAATTTCCAGAAGCAGGTGGATTTTTGAGTTCAAGGCCAGCCTGGTCTACAGAGTGAGTTCCAGGACAGCCAGGGCAACACAGAGAAACCCTGTCTCGAAAAACCAAAAAAAAAAAAAAAAAAAAGAATTTCCCGTCTGGGGTCAGGGTGGGGGTGGGAAGAGAATGCTCTGCAGTTCCACTTGCAGTCACCTGGGCACAGGAGCAAAGTTGCTGGACTCGTTCGTGTCACAGGACCCATCGGAGAGGGAACTGAGCATACCTCGACTTTCATATCTCATTTTCTTGAAGAGAACACAGCCCTAACTCCAGAGAAAATAAACACACGCAGCTAATCTCCCTCTGTGCTCCGACAGTTTGTTGAAATTGGTGAAATGATGCAGACCTCACTCCATGGAGTGATAAGAGTCCTAAGTTCAGCTTTCTGGTTATGAAACAGAGTGGGTGACTCCACAGCTTCTGATAATTTAAAATGAATCCTCACTCTCTGACACACATACTTCCTACTGTGTGCTGTGCTATACACAGGCAAAGCTCATTTGTTGATCATGTTTTGTTCTCTCTCTCTCTCTCTCTCTCTCTCTCTCTCTCTCTCTCTCTCCCCTTCCTTCTTTGGGGACCTGTGGCTCTAAAGAAAGATAAAATTCCACCCCAGTTTTACGATCCCTCACTGGGTCTTCAGTGACAACAGGAAAGAGAGACCAAAGTTTTAATGAGTCATCCTATCCGGACTTAGACTGAAGTAAAACAGCCTGTGAACCTTTCTTTTCTTTTTTGGTTTTCCAGGCAGGGTTTCTCTGTGTAGCCCTGGCTGTCCTGGAACTCACTCTGTAGACCAGGCTGGCCTCGAACTCAGAAATCTGCCTGCCTCTGCCTCCCGAGTGCTGGGATTAAAGGCATGCGGGACCTTTCTGATGCATAAGACTTCTTTCTTCAGAGCAAAGGCTAGTAAGCTACAGACCACAAGCTATGCCTTTCCTGTATCCGTTTGTGTAGGTCAATGGTAAGCTATGTGTTTACATTCATGTGTAAAATGGTTGGAGAAGTAAACATTTCACAACCCACATCTGAACAATTATATGAATTATATGAATATATGCTTTCAGTCTTTAGGTGACCAAAAAGAAAGGGTTTTTGTTGTTGTTGTTTTGGTTTTGGTCTGTTTGTTTTTGGTTTTGTTTTGAACACTGTCCCTTCTTCTTTTCTGACTTCAGAATCTTCTTGGAAGATTGCACCTGCATCCAAGCATAGTTACCATCTATACTTTCACAGGATTTTTTTTTTAACCCAAACAGGATTTTCTTACAACATTTTACACCTGGCCAGGGAACCTGGGAAAGAACTGGACTTTAGGCAGTAGTCTCAACACACTTGAGGCCAGGAGGTCAGGCTCCTTTCTAATCCTTACCGTGAACCTTGAAACAGTAACCCTCTAAGGGCTCTTGAAATACCCATTAAAAAATATTGATTCTGAAGTGTGATTTCATGTTCTTGAAGATACATGGTATCATGACAGAACACGATATAATATCCTGTGCAAATGCAAATTGCATTTTCAGAGTCTCTGTTGCTCCCGGAAGAAGGAGATGGGTGTGAAAATATAAGAATTGATGACATTCTGATGCTGGTAGGGGACGCTCGGCTCTGACCCACACTGGTTTCGAGTGAGGCGCGCCATGACCAACTGCTCACCATGTTTGCTCCATTACTAACAATACCTTACAGGAGCAGGTTGTCTGCTTTCCTTTCCAGCTTTTACTGTCAGGCAATAGTGTTTCTCAGGAAGGACACCTTCCAATTCAGGTCCCCCGTGTCATGGGAGCAGTACACCAGGTGTAAGTGCCAGGATTGCGATCTTCGGTTAAAACACTAAAGGATTATTCACTGAGGAACTTGAGAAAATTTCAGAGAAAATAGTGTTGACCTGGCTCTACCCACACATCAGAGTGGAGGCAGACCCAGAACAAAACCCAGAGAGAGGTTGATTACCTCTGTATAAAATGTGTAAAATCTACTGTGGCTTGTCAATGAAGCCTGGGCCAAATTACTAGGATGTATTGTTTTCATAGACATGGCACCCAAATACTGATCCCAGGTGTCATTTCCCAGCCCAGAGTAATTCTGAAGAAAATAGGGCAAAACAACAACAACAACTGCAAAACAAACAAACAACCACAAGGGTAGTCAGGGCACCCGAGCACCATCTCCTCTGAGGACCTTGGGTATCAGTGCCTAGGGAAAGAAGAGAGCACACACACACACAGGGAGGGACAAGGGGCCCTGGGGCTCGGGATCTTTAAGAAAGGGTCTATCAGGCTAAAACGCAGGGTGTTCTTAGCCCCTCCCCTCATCTCAGCCACACAGCGGAAATGGAGTGAAGTCAAGAGGAAAGACGGAAGTCCTTCCCTGCATCTGAGCATCAGCTAGCACAGCTTGATAAAAGCCGGCACTATTCATATATGGGCAAGGCCAGTGCTGTGTAAATGTCCTATAGGGTCATGTGTCACACAGCCCAACATGTGTAGGGATTTACCCTCAGCTGACCATCTTCTTCCCACTCTTGGGAATATTTTTTCTCTCTTAACAATTACTAATTTCTATTCCTATTTCTATATTTCTATTATTTTTATTATTTCTATTTCTATCCATGAGCCCCTAGTCCAGCTCATGCCCTTGGACAAAAGAACTTGAAATTATTTTCAAGACATGAAATAGTGGCTCATGTCTTTAATTCCAGCACTCACAAGGCTAAGTCAAGTGGACCACTATTATGTTGAGGCCAGCCTGGTGTACTTGATGAGTTTTGGGCTAGCCATGGACTCCACAGCAAGATCCTGTCTTAAAATTAAAAATAAAAGTTTTTAAAGAGAAGACCTTTGATATTTCAGCAGGTGCTGCTAGAACATTCTGGCAGGAGCCTTAGATTTCACCCACTACAATGCACCTTAAAACCATCTCCTACCCTTCAGCACATCTCACATCTAAGTTAATGTATATTCATACTGAAGCGTCAGAAAGAGATTCCTGCTAAGCTGTCACGTGATGTCTACCCTAACATATGCTGCAGGCTGCGTTTGAATTTACCTTCATTTCTCACAACATCTCCCACAGCCACTACTATCTGCTCGACAGATAAGGAAATAGAGACGTTAACTATTTCTTCCCAAGCAAGCACAGATCCAGGAGTCATGTCTATCCACGTTGGTGTGTCTTTCCACCAGCTTTCAGCAACTGGTTTCTTTAATGCAATAAAACAGTCCGAAGCAGCACTGGGGTGAATGTGAGGACTGCTATTCTAAAGGCCAATGGTGTTGAGCATTGGACATAGAAAAGAGCCTGTGGGACACCCCAGAAGATTCCAGAAGGACGTGCACTGACTGGTTTTCTACAGGGGACCAGCCACTGCTCTTGAGCTAGGTAATACATTATTGAAGTTCAGATATAAAACTCTAAACTTTTGGGACCACTGGCAAAATCGTGACCAGATTAAGAACTTCTAGGCTCTTCTACCTTGTTATCCATCCTACTCTTGCTGGCCCGACTGTCCTGCCCCAGGTGCTCCATGGGACAATTTTCACAGTGGGCTGAACCACTGAACCCTGCTCAGCATCACACTTCACAGGCCTCTCTCTCTCCTCTCTCTGATGTTAATGGCTCATTTCCCCATGGTTCTCTTTTCACCTTTTAACCATGTGTCTGTCACTTCAGCTTGTTAATGGCTTTCAGGCACTCTGTGGTACAACACAGTGGTCCTGCTGCCTGCTCCACAGAGACTTTCTCCAGGGAAGCCACTCTCCTTGGCTAGGGGTTGCTGGGTTGCTTATAACTTGTGAGTTGTGATATTAGTCACAGTTAGGCATTACCTGTTACTTTACAAACAGCCTGGGAGCTTGGGTTCCAGCCCTGTGAGCCAAGGGGAGCCAGTCCCACTGAACCATGGTAGGATACCATCTTCAAGTGATGGTGATGTATCCCAAAGACATCCTCAGACAATTTCTCCAGGAAACCCTTGTCCTTTAGAGAACAGGGATACTGTATCCTCTCACAAGAGAACCCCCCCCCCCCCCACCTGACACAGCCTCATGGAGACAAAGTGCTCAAGTGTGTCCTGAACTCCTCATGGCATCCTGGAGAAGTACAGGCTGGTTCTGTCCAGGCTACAGTTTTTACAAGGTGACTTTCTCAGGCTTTGGAGTCTTGGCTCTGACATTATGAACCACCAATTCCACATGCTTGCTGAAGAGCACTGGAGGGCTCAGGAAAGAGACATGGTGGCCACAGACCACTCCTCACAGTCTGATTTTTGCTAACATTCTATGTTAAAAGAAAGACACAAGCACCCCCCAAACCCCCGTAAGATTGGTTTCAATATAACTTCCATATGCTGCGGGCCTCAGATAAAGCTACAGGAAGATTACCCTCACTTAAACACCATCCACCTTGACATTAGGGAAAAGCAGAATACAACAGTATTGAACAGTCAGGGGAGAGGGCTAGTCCCCAGGAGAAGCAGAAGAGTCAGCGGCTGTGGTGAGTAGGCCCCCCACCCTTCGAGATGAAGGAAAGGCCTCTTCAGTTGTTAGTCACCTTGTCAATTTGTTGCTGCTAACCAAACCAGCTCCCTGCTTTGTCACACAGCATTTAAGCGTCCCTCCCTCTCTTATCTCCCGCTTATTAACAGCAGGCAGTGCAAACATGCTCTCTCTGATGCTCAGGTGCATCCACAGCCTACAAACACAGCTGAGTGAAGAGCAGGCATTCTCTCCTATGCAGAATTGACTTATTTCAGATTTCTGGAGTGCTCACTTTTGAAAAGTGAGTCATGGCAGCATGTTGCTATGCTGAGTCCACCATCTGCACGACAGCTTCCGTCACTCTGCTGATGTGAGATGAGGAGGAAGTTGGGCATCCAGCTGCTGTACTCTGGGATAAAACATAACTACCATCTGAATTGGGATGGGAAAGGGGGTGCTTCTCACCATAATGCTGGGTTAACAAGTGTGAGTGCTGCTATCCCTGCGACAAGGGATATTCACCCACTCCGCTTAACCGGTGGCTGTCACACACCAACCATAGGAAAGTAAATTGCCCAACCAGAAAAAAAGATCTTCATTACTCATTATCCCTGACTCTACTTTTAAAGTCATGGTAGCCAGACAGTTTAAGAGATTTTACCTGATGCCTTCCTGCTCAGCTCAGAAGCTAGATCTTCCCTTCCCAGTCAAGGGTTCTAGGCTCTATCATATAACTCTAAGCTCATGCAAGGGAGTGAGGCAAAAGAAAAGGCTCAGTCACCATGCACTACAACTTTGTGTCACAACAAACATACAATGATCACTGGTGACAGTTTGTGCACTGACATCTTGTGTAATTTTGAGTAAAGTATGAATCTCCCTGCATCTTGTTTCCTAATTTGGAAAACCAGAAGAGACAACTGGTCACTGACTGCTACTTTGTGGTATGTGAGTACCACATATAGGAGGAGTGAGCTGTAAAGACAAAGACAGGAAGAACACTGACTTGTGGGGAGGGTTGCTGCACACTGCACAGCTAAACCAGTACTGAGGGCCAGCTACAGTGCTATTGAGTCCTAAGAGTGGCAAAGAGCATAAAGTATCTAAACCATGAATGACAATCATCAGTTGAGGAGAAGAATGTGAGCAGAGACCTGAGAAGGGGACACTCATGGTAAAGAGAAGACTCATTTGATGCATCCATGAGTCCCTTTAGTCAACTGATGAGGAAAGAGAGAACAGGATTTCATTTCTCAACATTTTCAGGGAAATTTAACATGTTCTTACAATCCTCTCAAACCCTAGTGATGACTTTACCCAGCTGGAAATAAAATCTCACTGAGTTAAAGTCACTGGACTGCACTTAGTATTTGCTGTGGTTTGAACATGGCTCGGATGTGTCTCCCAGAGGTTCATGTGCTAGAAAGGTGGTCCTTCCTCTAGCAGAGTTGCGGTGACGCAAACTTTAATAAGTGGCATCACTTGCTGTCCTCAGAAGGAATTCATCCTAATCTCCTGGATGAGATAGTTATTGTATGAGTGTCTTATGAGTGCAGGCAGCCCCTCAGCTTGGCCTCTCTCATGTGCCATTTCTCCTGTGCTTCCCCATCATGTGGTGATGCATCCAGAAGGTCCTCAGCAGAGGTGGAGCAAAAGGGGTGGCTCAACCTTGAACTTCAGCCTCCAAAAGTGTGAGGTAATTAGAAGTGTTTCCTTTATAAAGTATCAAGCCTTTGGGTATTTTGTTATAACAGAAAATAGAAAAGGTACTGACGACAAGTATTGGGATGATTATGTCACCTTAACTTATTTGTATACACTTGATAACCTGGTAATCAGCTGTCAGGGGTCCAACGTGATGAAATATTATTCAAGTGCAGATATGATTTGCTTCCCAAATTGGAGCTCTGGTTCCTTATTTCTGATTGGTGGATTCCAGGGAAGGCGAGCACCCCGTGAGCTTTCTAAGAACTGTTATGTGTGAAGGTTGAGCAGCTTGCAGAGTGGGGCTTTTGTGTACATGGCTCCTGAATCCTGGCATCTCAGAGATTTCAGCTAGGGGGCCACACTGGAGGAAGTTGAAGGTGCATGGTGGGGTCACCTTCAGGTGTTCGATGTCAGTGACATTTCACAAGTCTCTCATGAAAACTGGTGGCATGTGCATGTGAGAATCTGACATGGAGAGAAACAGGATTCACAGGTAAGACAGACACCGATTGCACACGCTCACCCCCGGTTCCAATCATCAGTAGAGTCTGATATGCACAGTTGCAGGGTGTGTGATCTTCTTGGCCCTAGAAGCCACCCAGGAGCTGGCTGTTTGCCTTGCTGCTCAGCTGTCCTTTGTATGATCAAGGAAGAAGGCAACCTGTTTGCTGTGTGTCTCCTTCATCGAAATCTGAAATTCCAAAACACACAAGTAGCATCTCTTGGGCTACCTGGGACATTCATGAATGGAGTCAACTCGCTTGGGGAGTGAAACCCAACAATGTCCAACATGAAATGTTTGACCCAACAAGAACTCCTGTGCCCTCACATGCATCAGAGACGGGGCCATTGTTAAACCTGTGCAAACTAGAGATCCAAGGAATGTGTGTGCCTTTTGCTTTTGCTTTTTGTTTTTTCTTTTCAGAAGGAGCCTGGGCAGGAATAAAGAGAACTGGAGGGTATCTTGGGACCAGCATGCCCTGCTAATCAGGCTAGACGTACAGGGAGTGGGAAGGGTGCTCACATTACATAAATGGATTTTTAAGAAGGATTTTAACAGGTTTTAGGGGTTCCTTGCAAAACTTCCACAGGAAAAGAACAAAGAGCCCTACAACAGCCCCCGAAGTAAACGGAGTCCTCTTGTGGGAAAAACTCTTGTTAAACATGGAAGGTGAAAGGCCCAGTGAGCTTGGAGGGACAGGAACCCCAGAGACCCATGACAATGTGGCTGACCAATTAGGAATTATCACATTCGTTCCCAGGGAAGATGATACAAAAATTCAGAAAGAAATACCTCCTGTGAGATTCAGGAAGTGTGAAGCACGGGAAGGTGACGCCTTTGAAGAGTCACAGGAGGGAAGTAAAGGAAGAGGTTGTCTCTTTACTAGGCAAAGGAGAGAGAATAGGAAGGAAATACTGTTTATCTCCATCCAAGGTGCAGGGTCTGAAAGGCTCATTTAGTGTGGAAATGGAATTCCAACTCATGAGAAATAAGAATGACCATCCCTTGAAAACCATTTTACCCTTTTCAAACTATTTTGATGTGAATTTCTTTAAGCCACCTCGGGCCACCAAGAAGGGGTGAACCATTAACTGTTGCTGCAGCAGGAGAGGCAGAGCTGGGACACTGCACCCCACCTGCTCCAGCCACAAGCCTTCATGAACACGGTCTAAGGGTGGGCTACACAGGCCACCAGGACAGCCCAGAGACCTGCCCTATGGGAAACACAGGAAACCTCAGTAGGTCATGGCAGGAAACTATAAAATATAGTCCCTATGCTAGAAAGCTCCTGCCAAGGGGAAGACTATTGCTGAATTGCTTTGTAAGTACTTGGAAGCAATCTGTGACTGACATAGTATTTACTCATCCAACTTATCTATTCAACAAGTGTTTAGTGCAAACAATACCAAAAGACGCTGCTCTAAATGCAGTGACAACTGAGCGTGTCCTGAAGTAAATGGTAGGGCTAGCCTTCTCAAAGTTCATGTGTCTGGCTTGTCAGTTGAGCTGGATTCATCCCTACAGTCTGCCTTGACTTTAAAAGCTTTCTATTTTGTCTCACATACAGTCCTCAACAAATGAAGAAATACTATGTGAAGATGAAGGGAACAGTTGCTGCTGTGTCCTAGGCACTAGGAGTCCCCTTGGACAGCTTACCCTCCACACCGTGGGAGACACTGGGCTCAGGTATGGGGGATGCTTTTCACCAGCATCCACCTGGATCTCCAGTAGTCACAGGAAGTAAGGCCCAAGGCATCTGAGGTAAGAAAGCAAGCCCTGATGGTTTCTGAGTGTGTATGCTGGTAGGGAGAGACAGAAGGACACAGTCTGACTATTCTACCGTCTTTCACCTCCATGACCCAAAGCCAAGGGACACCTAAATCTTAGCACTCACTAGGCCCTTGCTAACCCACCATACTGCTCCAAATCCCCATATACAAAGAGAATTCGCATTCATTTCACTTCTGACTTCATGGAATGGGGTAGGGAGAAGGGCGGGAGAGTACATTCAAGTCAGACCCATCACAAGGCCAACACCCTCCCACCCCACGAGTCTGCCCACCACTCTCTCTAAAAAGCTTTTTGCATGAGCAATCCATACAAATTCAATTTGAGACTCTCAATAGAATGGCTACACAGACCCAAATGGACAGGCAGGTTGGGGAGTAAATGTATGGATCAACTTTTGTCAACAACACTGCTTTCCTAGCCAAGGGTGGAAAGCCAGAAGGAAGGTGGCCCCACATGCTTCAGTGATGCTCTGACTGGACTCCCCAAATGGTAGCTATGTGCTGGAAGGAGATAAACTTACCAGCAGTCTGGATACAGGAATGAACTTGTCACACTATGTCACCCTAAACACAGTAAGACATCCAAGAAGCACACATCCCATGAGGATGTCTATGTTCCACCTCATCTTAAAGGTCCACACAGGGTTTTATTAAAAATCAAGTCATTTATCTTTGTTGACTTAGGTTCACAGTTGAGAACAGGCTTTGTTATCAAGGGCTTGCTGTGTGCTGACTGCTGTGGATACAACCTTAGCTGATTCTCAGGACACCAGAACTTGCTCTCTCCTCTGCCTGACACATCCCAGAAAGCAGGAGGGAAGCTCTGCCACTTCATGTGGATCTTGGCTCTACCAGTACCTCTTCAGAAAGGCCTTGCAGGGACCAACACCCTACCCCATCACCTTCTGTTCCTTTGAGGTTTCATCTTTATTCATTGCACTTCTTTTATAGATGAGGGCAAACATCAGACTGAGACAGCATTGGGGTGAATTTGAAAAGGAGAGATTGGTCAACAGTATCCCAAGGGAAAGACACGGGTATGAGAGGAATGGGGAGAAGGGGGAGGGAAGGGGGAGGGAAGAGAGAAGGGAGGGAAAAGAGACAGGAGAGAAGAGAGAAGAGGGGAGGGGGTCCACCTCAGTGTGCTTGAGGACAGCTCTGGTCCACCCAGCTTGCCCTGGCTAGAGCGGCTTAGGAACAAATACTCAGAAGATGTTTGCACTCCTTTCTTTAATGCAAACAGTAGTTCACAACTTACAAAGGAATCCAGTGTTCCCAGTTGACTCTGACATTATCTCCCTTTTGGGTTCTTTTTGTTGGACAGTTTGCTTAGCTTGTCAGGTGGTTTGAAGTCAGTAAAAATGAGGCAAGTGTCCCAGTAGCCCTGATTCCCCCAACACTGAGGGATGCTCTGACTCCAGATGTTAACACCTGTGTGGCCCTGAGCTTGCTCATCTGTCCCCTGAGCCACAGTCTTCTACCTTGTCAGTGGAATTGGTGAATTTCTCCTTCAGAGCATGATGTACATACAGCTAGCTCAGGATGACAAGTCAGACTGACAAGTAGAGCCTGACTTGCTACTCAACAGTCACAAGCCCACAGTCTGTTGCTACACAACCTTCCTATGGCAAAGTAAAATCAAATTGCTGGCTTCTCTGAGAAGTACTTTGAATATGGAGTCACAGTTTTCTTAGGTTCTGAAACTTGAGGAAAATCGCTCCTTACAAGTATCCCCTGCAGCAGCATCTCCGCTTTCTTGGTCCCTGTAAAGAAGTTTAGAACTGGGCAGGCTGCTGTGCATTTCATATAGGACTGGCCTAGGTTGGACCTCTTGATGCAGAAGGTAGCCCCTACCATACCATGCTCAGCAACCCCTCCTACCTGGGCCCATTCCTCTTTCTTCACAACCCACCATCCCCATCTCTGCTGGACTTCAAATTCTGCGTATATAACTGCAAACATTCCTAGCAGACGTCTCTACCAGTCCTTGACAATGACAAATGCTTATACACACCCAAGCTACAGGCGGCCATACCTGGGCCTCTGCATGGGACTGTCATAGAGGTTTTCCTTATTGTGAACTCCAGCACCCACTTTTGGTCTAGCAATCCAGTGTCCCCTAAAGTAAAAGACAGGCAAGTTGGAGCCCATGCCAGGGCACAACAATGCTTTTGTTGTAACTGTATTGGGAATTGATTTATGCGTGTATATCTAATGCTGTTCATGAATATTCAGAAGTTCATGGCAGCTTTGCAATTTCATGCGCTCAGTTCTGCTGGAACACGACACATGTGCTTCTGAAATTCACTATGTTATTCAGGAACCCACAATAAAAACAGGGATCACGGGGAAGACACGTCTGGGATACAACACTCAAAATGTCCCGGATTTCTTCCCAGTTCCCTTCCTCTGTCTCAGCTCCTCATGTCAGAAAAGAAAACTAGAAAAACACTTGTTTTGTCCAATGTGCCCATTGACGGGTGGAAAAGTTGAGGCTATAAAATAGATTTTGGAGCTGGAAAGATGGCTCAGAAGCTAAAAGTACTAGCAGTTCTTCCAGAGAACCTGGGTTCGATTTCCAGCATTCTTATAACAACCATCTGTAACTCCAGTTCCAAGAGATCTGCCTTCTTTGGCCTCCATGGGCACACACATGTTGCAGACATAAATACACACAAAAAAATAAATTTTAAAAGAAATACATTTGGGTTGTTTCAGACAAAATTTCACTGTATAGCCTAGGACAACCTCAAATTATTTATGTAAACCCCGGCTGTCCTTGAATTTGCAATCCTCTTCCCCCAGCTTCCTAAATGCACATACTATAGGCATGTGCTACCATGCCTGGCTCTGAGATTATTTTCAAGTTATTAGAATAGCAGGTAGATTAAGTGGATGTTGGCTGGGAGCTGGGGGGTATGGGGAATTTAGTTTGAAACTTTAAGAGAAATTGACTTCTCTAAACTTCACTGGTTTTATACCAGCCATGCAAATGTGAGAAGCATCATGGGAAAACAGCAGTGCAAAAGACAGAATGTTTATGACACTGCCCTACCTACGCCCACCCCTCCACCCGAACCCCCCAAATTCCATATGTGGAAATTCCCATCCCAGTGTGACTGGACTAGAAAGTGGTACCTTTAGGGGGTGAGTGGGTCTGAAGTGGGGAGTCCCATTAGTAGACAAATGCTCCTGCTTTTACCCACCCAGAAGGACACCCAGCAGAACCCAGCTGCAGACTGGAAGCAGTCCTCCCCAGAACCTTATTAATCTTGGTCAAGGACTTCCAGCCTCCAGACACTCTAGCCAGAAATCCATTTCTGCTTTTTATAAGCCAACTGGTCTGAGTACACATTGACTGTTAAGCAACAAGGGGCCTTCTCTAGTGAGAAGAGCGTCAGGCCTCTGCTAAACCACAAGTGGAAGCCCAGGGTGAAGGCCCTTAGCTTTGAACAGCTTTCCTAATCTGCAGAGGTTTGGGGTGTGAAAACAGGAAGAATTCGCAAGGATTTATTTCCGTTTTCTGACCAGAGTACTCCCAAGGAGAAGTCATGCCCATGCTTACACAGACTGTACCCTATCATCTGCCTGTTACCCCTCTTCATTAGGCCAGCACTGAGCAGATGAAGCGAAGCTAAGAGAGGGATTACTCTGCATTTTCACTATCAGGATACTGTGCCGATGCCAACAAAGACCAGGGATTGGCGGAGGAGACACACAGGGAGTGTCCACTATGTTGGACTTGTTGTTTTTTGTCTTTTTCCCTTAAGAGAAATTAGGCAACAGAACCCAAAGTCCAGATTAACAGGAGACAGGAAAGAGGGAGAGAGTGATACACATACATACACACACATGCATGCATGCATACATACATATACACATACACACACACACACACACACACACATACACACACACACACACACACACACACACACACACACACACACACACACACACACCTTGGCTCTATTCCTGGCTTTACCCTTCCCCGTAGGATGATACAGTCAGTAAAGCTCATGTGCTAGTTCTTTGCTCTTGCACTTTGCAGCCTTCAGATCCACAGGATGATACATTTCTGTAATTTGTAAGTCACCTGGTTACCAGTATTCTGTCACAGAAGCAGAAAATAGACTATGACACAGGTCCTGAAGGGAAGATCCTGAGCTGGACAGCACGCAGGTTAGTGCTTGGCTTTCAGAAGAACACACACTGGAATGCAAACTCACTGATACTCAGTTGACAACCACAGCCTTTCTCTCCATCCATGATTCTTGCTCTCCTGAGTGAGTAATAGCCCCTGGGTGCCCTACATGGCCAGGTAGAAGTCAGAAGCACTGTTCATGGCAAGAGCCCAAAGCTCTGCTTTACTTCTTGTGGCAAAGTTTCAGGCTTCCCAAGGAAGGAGGGAACATTTTCTAACCAGGAGCTTCCTCAGAGTGATCAGACTTGAGTGCTGAGCTGTGCTGACACTCTGCATTGTTTCTATGGCCCTCAGGCCCCTGCACTGGTTCTGTGGCCCTTAGGACCTTCCAGCCACACCTGCTCTGAAAATTACAGAGCAGTTTGAGAGAATAAGGGGAGCTGGAAAGGGTCCTGCTGTGTTCTTATTTCTACCCAAGAGTCAATGGAAACTCACTTCAACTGGCCTTAAGCAAAAATTTCAACTTTGAAGTGACCAGGTCCGGGGGTAAATGACTCCAGAGAATAGACACACAAATGAGCCTTATCTGGAACATGCTATGAGGTCCATAAAAACTGCATCTTAGCAGCCCAATTACGATTGGCTGATACGGCTGGCTGTGCATCAGTAATCTCCAACCTGAGAGAAGACAGTTGTGCACACTCTTTTCGAGGTGCACCATTTAGAATATAGGTCACTAATCAATCACATTAAAATCAACAAGCTTCCTGCCATCTCTCCCTTTGGAAGCCTGACAGAAAACCTCTTACTGCATGCCATTTACCATCAGACGGAAGTGCCCACCACGAGTCTGTGTGTGGTGCCAGCGAATCTGAGTCCCAGATGAAGAGTCATCATCACTTGGCCATCCCTGTCCCCAAATAATTACGTAAATGAAGGGTGGATGCGAGGCCAAAACTTAACTAAAAGGACTATCAACACCATTGCATTTTAAAAATGTGTTTGGAGTCAAATATTTTCTGTTCTCCCTCAGTCCTTTCCACACCCCTCAATCACCAGCCCACTACAGCTCTTGTCTAAACAAGCCACAAAGGAATAGTCCTTCCCTGGATAATGCAGTAGAGACAATTTGATCACGTCACCATCCACGGCTCGGCTCACGACAGGCTGTGGCTCTGAGCAGCATTAGGCAAATTGCTTCTCCTCTTCCATCCCACTAATTGGGAATTAAATACAGCTTTTAAAGATATTTATACAAAATTTAAAAGTGATTAATTCCAGGCTTTATTTTTAGGCCCGTGCACAAAATAATTTATAAATACAAGGAATATGTCCCAAGGTATAATAGGCTCAGAAAGTACGCTTCTAACTAAAGATTTCCCATTACTGGATAATGTAATTTAATTTAACACATTATTGAATACTCATATGTATTAGGTGACGTTAATTAGAAGAAAACAAAATAGGGCCCACTATGTTATGCCAGCTTTCCAATAAAGTAAACTGAACATCTATTTTAAATTAGAAGCGAAAAGATATTTGAGAGAAGGTATTTTTGAGGACTTCGGAATTTTAAAATATTTCAATAACATATATTAAATAAATGGAAGAGTACTGTGGTTGATATATAGCACTTGGCTAATAATTATTACAGAGTTTCTCTGGTCACCTCTGCTAACAATGTTACTGAGGTTTAACTTCTGATTGCTCTCTCATCTGCGGAGAGTTAGTGCCTCAAACTCAGGTCTGTTCAAGAAGCTTTTTCCCTGGAACTCATTGGTGGGTTCCATCTCACTAAGATTCCCACATAAAGTAGATAAGTAACTCCGTGGTGGGCTGGAGAGCCCTAACCTACCACCATGAAAGAGAGAATCATTGATCATTTAGGACATTTTATACTTAGACCCCAGTGAAAAATAGCACAATTTCAAGTTGCCAAGTAAAATACACGTCATCCCAGTTTACCCAGAGGTCCAAAATGTTGTAGTACATTTTGAAAAGCATGGGTGAGGCTTGCCCGAAAGCTCTATACTATAGGTCTTTCCTATCTATGCTGACCACTGAATAGCTTGAAGCTTCCCTCACCCTTGAGGCTGCTACACACATCCACTGGCAGAGCAAGCAGGGCTGGTGACACATGCCCTCTTGTGTGTCAGCACATTGGCCCATTCTATTCATCTTGGCCAAGCAACATTCACTGTGCGGAATGAGGTTAGCCTGCATGGCCCTCGTCCTGTTTCTCCTTTTCCCAGTTGAAAGCGAAGACTAATGCAAATCTATGGTCTCTCAATGTAGCCCAGGATAGCCCTAGATGTGTGATCCTACTGCCTCAGGCTCTAGAGGACTGGGATTAAAATCAAGCGAGACTATTCCTGGGTCATGAAAATAGTAAGTTAAACTGGGAAATAATCTACAGAGAACCTTGCAAGTCAGATACATCTTTATAATCCTAGTAAAGAAATTAATAGAAGATGAATATCTACTACAAGAGACATTGGCCATTCCGTTCAGCAGGAAGAACCAAATGGATGTAAAAGCACCAAGGAAAAGCTTATATCAGAACAACTCCTTGTTTCTTATAGTGTCTCTCCTGAAACTTCACATTTTAAAACTAAGGAAGACAATTCCCAAAAATAGGAAGCCTCAATGACATTCTTTAACATGAGCAGTAAGGAAGCCCTGGGAAAGTGTATTTATTAGTTAACACATAGTGAGTTCCCAGTCTTAGGCAGTGAAACTCAAGCATTCCACATGTGTTCTTGTTCCCTGCCTTACAAACGAGGAGACTGAGGCACAGTGGCCAAATGTCTTGTTCTAGGGCACCCAAGGAAGCCAGGCTGCCAAGTGTTCTCTCTACCACTGCCCAGGACATCCACCCTGATCACAGAGCACCCAGAGAGATGGTGGGGCTGGCCTCACAGCCACTCTTGCTGTGAAGAAGCACTGATAGCCTCACAGTGAGAAGCATCAATGAAGCACACATATTCTAGCTTCTGGGAACTGGTTGTTCAGAGAATTTTTTAAAAAAGGAAGGACTTCAAAATACTTGCATTGTTGATCTCTGGTTGAATTCTTGTTTGGGAAGAATACGTTTTTTTGTTTTGTTTTGCTTGTCTGTTGGTTGGTTTTTATTATCTAATGCTGTTTGTGGACGTGGGAGTAAAATAATGCT
Organism: Uromys caudimaculatus; assembly: GCA_028551405.1. Lineage (NCBI taxonomy): Eukaryota > Metazoa > Chordata > Mammalia > Rodentia > Muridae > Uromys > Uromys caudimaculatus. The sequence continues at coordinate 89,972,283 of CM052706.1, read as the reverse complement.
TGGAAAGAAAAATAACAAAAGCTTCTTATTGACTACTGGGTAGTCCATTGCACAGCACTATTGAGTTTTGCCAAAGGGGAGTCATAATAATAATTCAAAACTAACAAAGGAAACTGGAGAAAGCAAAGTTTAAAATACTTCAAATATTTAATTAAGTCCAAAGTGCTGAAGGTAAGAGTCTACAATAAGATTTGAAACAGCCTTGTATTTTGCCGGATTTGTCAAAGCAGCACTTAGCAAAAACACTATCATTCTCCAGCTCCTGATTACTGCACACCAGTGGCAGGGGTGTTTGGTGCTGGAAAGGTAAAGGCAAAGAAGCCAGTTTCTTTCTTTAGGCAGCATGCAGGCCCCCAAATCCAAGGCACAGTGCTGTTTAGCTATCATGTAAAACAAATACAAAATTAAACAAAACAACACAACAACAACAACAACAACAACAACAACAAAGAATCAGAAGTGGGTAGAGAGAGGCAGTTAGACAGGTAATTTACCTAGTCTGTTGCCCAGATTATGATCAGATTTCAAAGGATGGAAAACTATTTTCTAGACAAGCAGCCAGTAGTGCTCGAAAGAGGAAAGAGCTTTAGGGAGAAACGTGGCAGAGTGTTCAAAGCCACAGGGGAAACACAGGGCTGGAGAGAAGCTATGGCTGGTTTCCATTTGCTGGAAAGTATTCAAAAGAGAGAGATCTAGTACAACCGATTTATTTCTGACTAGCTTACAAATAAATGAAATTCAGACTATGGTTATTTTATTTGTCTTTTGACAATTGCTGGGCGGTAACCCCTAGTCTACTTTTCTAACTGCTGGCCTGGCTATCTCCCCAGCGGTGTACCCAAATACTTGCTGTTTCTCCAGGCCATGTGCTCATGGTACCTCTCCTCTCATGGCACCTTCTCTCTCTCACTCATTCTCCCTCACTCAACTGTCTCCTCCTTCTGCCACCCCACCCCCAAGCTCAACCAGGTAGCTCAAAACCCGCCTACCTCTAATCCCTCCAGTAATTGGCTATTTGCCATTTTTATTTAACCAACAGTTTGTGCAACAAAAGCTGGTAACCATGAGAATTCACTAGTAGGTCTAGACCTCAGAATTTAGTATTACAATACATAGCAACAGACTAAATCTCAACAGAGAGACAGTAGGGGTGTGGAGAAATTGACTGAGGTGCTATAATAGAAGCAAGAGTTAGGAAAAGTTGGGCTTACGATGTCTGCCTCAGTGCTGATGAAGACAGAAGGAATTTATTTGGAGATAGAAATGGAAGCAGATAGGACTTGGGAGATGTTTGCATAACTCAAGGAGTAAAGAGATAGGGGCGGGGCATCAGAGGCCTGTGTGCATGTTGATTGGATGGAAGGCGGTGCCAGAAAAATGGTCAACACCACCATGGAGGATGAGATCTGAAAGGGAAGGATGGGGCCCATGTCTTGGAGGAGACCAGGAACCAATGAGAACATCATTTAGAGCGGTTATGGCTGGAGATCTAGAACAAGAGCCAGAAGCTATTCTTACCGCTAAACACCTGTTGAAACCGAAAGCTTGAGTCACGGTGGTGTACAGAGTAGAAGGGCTCTCCACCCCTGATCCTTCATCAGTATGGCAGGTTGGGACATGAACTTGTTCTAACCAAAGAATATGGTAAAGATGATGAGGTGACCCAGCCAAGACTCCATTACTAAAGTCGCCATCGCACATCTATACCAGAAACACTTCTCGCTGGTATGATGAGGTAAGTGGCCATGTAGAGAAGTCCCGTGGCAGCGTCTCAGTGGTCTCTAAGCTGAAGGCAGTCTCTGGCTGAAAGCCCTAAACAGCTAGTTCCTCGGTCCTATAGCCACAAGAAAACAAACGCTGCCAACAATCTGAAGGAGCCTGGCAGTGAATTATTTCCTACCTGACCTCTGGATCAGAATGCTTCCCACACATGAGCCTTTGATTATACCCTTGGTGCTCCCTAAGCAGAAGACCCAAAACCCTACCTGTACTTTTGACTTACGATAACCATGAAGCAGCGGTGTGTTTTTGTAAATCGTTAAGCTTATGGGATTTATTACAGAAGCATGGGGACACTGATAGAACCACAGGGAGGTGTTCTCAAATGAAAACTGCAATTAGGTTTTGGGAACTAGGAAGAATCTGGGGAGGAAGAGAATGCTCCTCCCATGGTGACATGGAAGACAGCTCTATGCACTGCCTATTTCTGGGCTAAAAGGGAGCCACGTGGTTGCTCTTTCTAGGCATTTCCTTCCCAGCTCCTAGTGGCTTTTCATGGGATGATGACAATCTCATTCTCCCTAAAAATTATGCAATTGGCATGTGTCAACATTGTCTTGGGATGAGGCGTCTGTTCCTCAAGAGAAGCCCAACAACCAGGGCTCCAAGCTTCAGAAGCAGCTCTGCCTACAGCTATCCATATCCGTAACCGTTATTACCAGATACAAGTTATGGGCTCTGCTTTTGGTCCCAAATCTGATTCATCTTCTCCTAAAACCTTATGTTTCTTATATCTACTTCAGAAGAGAACATTTCTGTTCCTCCCTTTCCTATTTTTTCTTGTACTAAAGCACAATATTTTCTATTCGCTTAAGATGCAATTTAGTGCTATTCATAGTAAGGAGAATTAAAATTAAGGGGAAGCTAGCCTTATCTACATCCCTAAAAATCACGCGCGCGCGCGCACACGCGCGCGCACACACACACACACACACACACACACACACACACACACACGAGAGAGAGAGAGAGAGAGAGAGAGAGAGAGAGAGAGAGAGAGAGATAACATCCACTAGAGTAATTGAGGTCTCCTCAGTAAGTTACGTGAAAGATGTAATTAGTTTGCTTCAAACCTGCCATGATTGCTACTTATCATTTGAAAAGCAAGACAGTACTGCTCCAGCCCCCTCAGGTTTAATAAGAATAAGCTAGAGGCTTATAAGGCATCAAGGCTACACACTGGTCAAAGTCTCACAATAACAATAGAAAGAATGAAAGCAGTTGACCCCCAGGCTCTGAGGGACATGGACTCCAGGACTCCCTAACTATAAGATGATGTAATGTTTGCATATGGCTTACAAGCATCTTCCCACACACTTTAAATCCTTTCTAGATTATTCATAATACCAAGTACAATGCAAGTGTTATGTGACTAGCTATAATGCTGCAGTCTTTAGGACAACATGACAATGAAAAGATTTGTACATTCTTAGTATAGACACAATTTGTTTTCTAATAAAAGTTTTCCCTTTAAATCAGAGGTTAGTCGAATTCCTGGGTAAAGGACCCACTGGTTCAGGAAGCTGACTGTATTATCATTTGCAATGTAGCAAAGAGAAGCAAGGGCTTTGGAAATCAGAGGAAGGGCCCGGCCTAACAGCTCTGAGTGACTGCCTCTCCTCACTACAGAAAAAGAGAGACAGGCCAAGAAGATTCAAGACAAGTTTTTCCTCCAGCTTTGGTATATAAATCTTAAAGATCAAGTTAAAAGTTCCCAGCTAGATAAGAATCATTTCCTCAGCTTTTAAATGAGAGCAGAAACTCTGAATTAGGTTTTACTGTACCCAATCTACTTTGTAGTCTCTCTATTCTTTCTTATGCCGTTTTGTCCATCCTCTGTCTGTCTGTCCATCTGATGGTATAGAGTAAGCAGGGTGCATGTGTATCAGTGTATACTGACTACAAGGTAGCACACTCCACCCACATAGATGGCCACATACACCCTCCACCCACCCCTTCCAACTGTAGGCTTGCAAAGCTGGAGATGAGATCCAACTCACCACGGCATCTCAGTCACCACGGCAACCTCAGTCACCACAGCAACCTCAGAGTATGGCATGGAAGAGACCTCAGTTAGGTGAGAATCTAGATGGCTGTATAGATCAATAGGTAACTAGATGGACAAACAGACACAAGAAAGAAAGGATAAAGAGACAGAGGGATGTAACAAAGCCCAACTCAAGCAAAACTACTCTCAGCTTCTTACAGTACTAATTCTTCATATCTGGCACCTACAAGTATGAGACACAAAATGCCAAGAGAAATTATTTTTTCCATGTTTAGTCTAAGCTACATACTTCCTGGGTGTGCTTTAAAGTGACAGCAGACAGAAGGTATTTGTTTTATTTAATATCTAGTCAAAAAGCTCCCCAGCCCCCAGCAAATGTTGAAAAAGAGACCTTATTCCTGTAATGTGGAATTCTTCATGTGGGCCCTTGTATATTTCCATCCCCGAATGGATGTGTAGAAGCCTGAGAAAACACATCTCCAAAGGAAATAGGGTCTTATCAAGTCCCTGTGGAAACATAAATAAATTAATAAATTAAGTCAAGCTAAGCCTGCAGAATGCCTCTCTGGACATTCCATACCATGGCTCCAAGCTTCTCAACTTTATCTGCATTCTTGAAGTTTCACAACCAGAGCCACTGGCAAGCTGGCTCCCAACAGCCAAATTCTTGATAGCTAGATGGCAAACAGTAACAGCTTCTGGTCCGCACCCTGGATGGAAGACATGCAGTTCCAGCCACAAACGAAGATACCATTTCCCTATCCTGATTCATGGAGCCATGACCTAATTCAGCCTCAACTCATGTCTCCAAAATGCTTCCTTCTGAGGCCAAAGAAGGCAGACAAGGAAGTGGGGGACGTAACTGGTGAGAAAGGAGGCTTTGTTGAGAAGTCCCTTTGGGTGGGAACATCTGCCAAATTGACCCTGTGACGATGAGGACAAGGCCAAGGCGAAATCTCGAGGGAAACGACCGATATGGAACCTTTTCCAGCATTCTCAAGCCTTAGAGGAAGCTGTCTTTAGATGAGGCCTTTCATCGACTTCCTACTGGGAGACCACGAGGCGCCCTGGCCACGTGCTCCGTACAGATCATCCAACACAAAGGCTCTAAGGCTACCAACTCGCAATTACCCAGGAGTAAGCTTCTAACCTAGCTCAGTGGGGTCCCCGTGCCTCTCCCATCACCTGCCCTTCCTCTAGGAGGCTCAGCCTGGCTGCTTTGCTGGTGGCATCTCTCTGTGGGAGTCTAAGAATCTCCTTGTCAGGATAAACTACAACCTGCATCCATCTGAAGCCTTTTATTTTACAGATGAGAAAAATTAGACACTGATAGAGGAAGTTCTTGGCTGAATGGATCTCAAGTATAGGTGTTAGGATTTCTAGCATTTGGTCCTGCCCTCAACACCGAGCCCCTGCTTAAAGCATACTTACAGGAGGAATAATCAAAATCAATAGTAAGTGGCAGTTTGGGGATTCGTTTGTCTTCTCCTTCAGAATATCCTTGTGCCCTACTTATCAAACCTAAACATGGTGGCTGGGAAGAGAATAGACCCGATTTGAAAATCGGATCTGCCCGGTAAGCAGTGGCTTTCCGCAAAGCTGCAGAGAACACAATTGTCACAGTTTGTTAGCGATGATGTTCTTGGACAACGGGATGAAGAGGTGACTGTGGCCACTTGAGGACTGACCTTGGAAGCCACTACAACCTGACCTTCCTATGGAGCCTCAGTTCCCCAAACAAGAGTGCTTGGCCGGAGTCAAAGCCTTTCAGTGACCCGTGAGTGTGGCTTTCTTCTCTGACCAGTTTTCTTCTCTCTTAGTTCTTTCTGGAATGCCACCCAGGAGTGTCTCTACCCATCCAGCCAGGCCACAATACCACATCTCTGCATAACCCTCCTGATTTCCATAGTCCTCACAGACAGCAGCCAAGCCTCAGTCAGGTGAAACAGTTTGCCCCTGCAGTACAGGGTCTGACTCCATGCTACAGGGAGTTCTTCTGTCCTAGACTTTTCTCCCAGCTAGGAAGGGCTTCTTGCTGTGCCCACAAGAACATCCAGGAAGCAGTAAGTCAGTGACCTGCAGCAGACCCATGCTGGTCTACCTAAACCCACGATACACCACACAGCTCTCCCAAAGGAGTACTGAGATGAAAAGACCTGGAGAAGTGGAGACTGAGAACAGACCTTACAGGGCTGATCTTCCTTTTCCAGGGGAAAAGAGAGCTTCTGAGAATAAAGCTTAAAACCATTTGCTAAGGAGTATGTTTAGCAATGCAACTTCATTGATTTTTGTTTTGAAAAGTTTGACAAAATTTCAGAAACATTTTTGGAATCAAGGACAGCTTCCTAATGTGCCAGATAAGAGCTTTCCGAACTCACAAAGCACAGCAACCCAGACTATCTATCGACCTATTTATTTATCTCTATATTCATCTCTATCTCGCTATATACATCTATTTAATATATATGTATATAGAGAGAGGGAGTAAGAGTGGAAGAGAGAGAAAGATACTTCCTTTCATTTTAAAAATGGAAACATTTACTGTCAAATGCCCAGGGCAGGTGTGAGATCAGAAAATGACAGAAGGGACCCAGAGAACATGGCCTTATTCTCATTTTGTCCTGGGCAGGTAAATGGTCCCTGGGACCTGGCCTTTGGATGCAGGGAATTCCCAGAGGAAGGAGTCTGATCACAAAGTTCCAAATATTTCTTAGGCTGCTTGTCTCCTTCCTGGAGGACCCCTGAGTGTCTAGATGTCTGGAGCCTTGCTCACTGGTCCTGTCAAGTCTGGCCGGAGTCTGGGAGCCAGTGTGGCACTGTTTGTGGAGCCAAAGTGCAGATTAAGTCATGTTTTAGAGGTGACCTCTGTCCACCCCTCCCTGCCAGGCTTCCCTCCCCAGCAGATCCTACCTATAGGCTTCTGCCTTGAGTGAGCCCACCCCTATCCCTCAAGACCTAACAGGGCCTCATATACCCAACAGTCACCCCACCCCCATCCATCCCATGTCACTTTCTTCTCAAATGGACCTGGTCTTTGTTGTTCTAATTAGATTATCTCTGCCTTGGGGACCTAAAGGACAGTCCCTAGCAGCCTTGGCTGGAAAGGCAGGTCACATAATCCCTGTTATCAAGAGCCTTGTCATTTAGCATGTAGATTAACTAATTCTTTCGATACCATGGGAGCAATTGTGCATCTTAATATTGATTTTTTTTCCTGAGATACAATCGCCAGCATTCCTGAGTCAGACTCACTTACTGAAGCTAAAAGGCTCCACTGACTATAATGAAGCCACCCCTCCCCCATCACACTTACCACTCGGATTTAATGGTACAAAGCTGGACAAACCCTTTGTGTTTTTCCACTCGGTCTAATTTCAGAATAAACTCCCAGTTGACAAGAAACAGGAAAACAGCGGTGGCTATTTTAGAAGCAAGTGCATGAAGTGCGTGTCTTGGAGATGGGCTCCCTACCACCCACCAACCCCCTTACCCCATGCTACAGGATGCAGAGTGGAATCCAGACTCCTGATGGAATGAAACCAGCCTACAAGCTTTGTAAATTTCGTGATAAATGAGTAGCTCGGGCTTTCAAATCAGGCCAGGGCCATTTTGTTATCAAATATGCTTAATGGGAGTGGGAGGCAGACGAGTAAACATTTGAACTATGGCAATAAGGGAAAAAAAAAGGGGGGGGTGAGATTCAAAGTAAAAATTCATTGAGTTTGAGGCCAGGCAGAAGTGTTCGTTCTGTATGATGTAGGCAGGGAGACAAAGACCAGGGGCAGCAGAGGGCCTCCCTTTCTTTGTGCTACCCAACATAACAATGTCCGCTCTTTTCTGAGCATCTGCTTATGTTTGACACTAGAAGAGCATGTGTTCAGTCCTTTACATGCATGTGCTCCTCACAAGCACTAAGAGGAACGTGATTCCCCACATGACAGACAAAACCACATGACCCAGAGAGATGATATGTTTGCTATCATCTCAAACCAAAGTGACAGAGCTGGGGTCAATCCCATGCGGCCCACCCACTCCTAAACTTTAGCCATAACTAACAAAGCCTGCTCTTCCCTCTGCTGTTGTCTCAGCCCGTTTATTTTATTTTATGTATTCCAGTGTGCCTGTATGCATTCTGGGATGATTGAGCATTTCCCAGTGTCTTGTGCCCAAGATAGAGAAGAATGTAGAGTGCAGGGCAGGAAAGTAAATAAATGCTACTCACCTTTGTATGGCAGTTCCGCCTCCTAGAAAGGGGTGTAAATGCAATGGGAACACTGGGTGGGGATCTGAAAGTCAGTCCAGGGTCTGCCTCTACAAGAGTCCTAACTGGTTAGATGCCTATGAGAGAAGGACTGAGTTAAAGGAAATTTTCATTAAAAATTTATTCCACATAAAAATGGAAGAAACTACTCCTACTCTGCTTGGTATTCATGTGAAATCTTCTAAGTTGTAGGCTCTGGATAGAAACTGAAGTTTTACTGCTTTACAAAGTCAAATCTAACAGTCTTCTACCAGAATGACAGATGACCTGAACTTCAAAGTGCCTACTGGGGGAGTTAGTACTTGTTGGGAGAATACTAATTAGCATATGCCTGCTGTAGTTATTCTCTATATTCAATAAGGGAAGAGTAACATGGACTCTTTATCATGTTGTTATCATTTAGTGTGTGGTTAAGCAAACTTCTACGTTTCTGTCCCAAATTCTCTAAACCGCAGTTTGCTAACTTCTCTGTCCAGTGATTGGACTCAAGGTTCAGTGTCTAGCAGACAGGAGGTGCTTAAGAGATGTTTGTTAAAAGAGGAGAGATGAATGTTTGTACTGATGGATGCTGAAGGACTTCTTTCACACACACACACTGCACCACGTGATGGTAAATCTTTATTATAAACTTGACTGGATTTTGATCACCTAGAGAATTGATGAGATACAGCATTGAGTATGTTTGCAGGGTAGATAAACTGAGGAAGGAAGACCTGAATGTGGGGGGGGAACCATTCCAAGGGCTGGGGTCCTAGACAGAAAAAAGTGGGGATAAAGCAGAAAGCCAGCTCTGCACCAGCATTGCCTCAGTTCACCATGAAGAAATTCTCTTGTCATATTCTCTCCATGTACATCCAACCCAGCAGCTATGGACAGAGACCCTAATTACAAATACTTCTCTCTCGTTGCTTTTGCTAATTATTTAGTCACAGTAACAAAAATGGAGACTGTACCTTGACATATTGTACTTTACTGGAATAGTTATGTCTATTCCAGTTCTCCTGTCCCACAAAAATCATAAAAACAAAATAAAACAAAACAACAACAACAAAATCTTCAGGGTCTGAGTGCTTGTTGCTACTCTGCTCCCCCATCATATTTTTGAGACCTTCTTGTACCATGGTCATCCCTTTAAAGGTGTCTGGGTACAGTCACATTCTGAAGCACCAAGGGAATGGGTCTTTAAAATGTAAATGGGGGAGAGTTCAGCCGCCAACACCTGGGTTCATCAAAGCTGTTCAAATCTCAGGGTGATCTTGAGAAGCCAGTTTAAAAAGCCATCATGCTTCTGCCTCGCTTGGCATAAATCTCCCTAACAAAATTCTGCTTGTTATGACATCGGAATGCCGAGCCTGACATGGTGACACATACCTGTAATCGCAGCACAGAGTAAAGCGGAAGGATTCTTATGAGTTCAACTGAGCCTGGGTTACACAATGACTTCCAGGCCAGCCTAGGCTACAGTGTAAGTGTGAGGACCAGTCTGGAAAAATCTAGAGAAAACAAAACAGAAACAGCACTCCACACCAGGCAGGAGAGCAGACAGGGCAACTGTGGATCTCTAACTATCCCTCTTCTCCTTCAAATCCAGCCCCCTTATGTCACTCTCAGTTCTGTAGCAGATCCCCTGCTGACGCTCTTCCCTTCCTGCCCCATCTCCAGCAGAACGCACATGGTTTCTCCTCCAAAGTTATCCAGTTGTCCCACACCCCAACTCCAGCAGGCAACCCCTGGGAACCTGCCAACCAAGGTTGTCAGAGAAGCAAGTAGACCAGCAAAGCAGGTAATCAAGCTTCAGATTCTCCCATAGCCTCCAGAGCCAATCCCCAGTTTCATCCCCAGCTCGATAGCAGGCTGCCTGTTGTGATTCTGGCCTCATTCCTAGGGGACTAAATAAATCCTGGTGGAACACCCTGTGTTCCCCCCAAATGGAAACCCTCAGCCCTCCCTCTTCTGACTCATCTCCATTTCTAAGTGTTGGCTCCTAATACCTATAAACATTTTCTACCTGGAACCCCCAATTGGCCATATCTGGCAGGATCCCAGAAGAATTCCTTACCAAGCAACAGCCACCCTACCATCCTAAGGACCAGAAAGACCAATAGAAACCAAGGAGCAAGACACCCATCCAGCAAAAGCAAGATAAGTACCTAGAATGACAATCATCCCAAACCCAGATGCCCAGATGCCAGCATAAAAACAAAATCGATACCAGCCAGGAAAACATGTCTCCACTAGAATCTACAAGCAGCACTATGTAGCCCTGAGAACTGCAACATAGCTGAAGCACAAGACAAGGACTTTAAAATAATCTTTTATGAATATGATAGAAGTGTTAAGAGGAAATGAATAGATCTCTTGAAGAAATCTATGAAAATAGAAACAAACAGTGGAAGGAAATGAATAGAAGAGTATACGGTCTGAAAATAAAAATAGAATCAGTAAAGAAAACGCAAACTGGGTCAAGTCTGGGTGTGAAAAACTTAAGAACTCAAATAGGAGCCTCAGAGGGAAGCCTCATCAGCAGAATACAAGAGATGGAAGAGAGAAACTCAAGCATTGAAGATAACACAGAAGAAAAATGGATACCCTGGTCAAAAAAATTGAACCTAAAAAACTCTAGGCAAAAACATTCGGGCAATCTGGGATACCATGAAAAAGCCAAATCAATGAATAACAGGAATAAAGGAAGGAGAAAAAACCCAGTTCAAAGGCACAGACAATATTTTCAATAAAGTCATAGAAAAAATTTTCTTAACCTAAAGAAGGAGGTGCTTATCAAGGAACAAGAAGCATAAAGAACACCAAATACAATGGACAAGAAAAGAAATTCTCCTCAACACATAATAATAAAAATACCAAAAATACAGAACAAAGAAAGAATATTGAAAGATCCAAGGGGAAAAGATCAAGTAACATATAAAGGCAGACCTATTAGAATAACACCTGACTTTTCAGTGGAGACTTCAGTGTCAGAAGGGCCTGGGCAGATGTTTCACAAACTGTGAGACCACAGATACCCACTCGGGCTATTATACCCAGTAAAACTCTGTCAGTTACAAAAGATGGAACAAAAAATACATTCCATGATAAAATGGATTTTAAGCAGTATCTATCTACAAATCCAGCTCTACAGAAGGGACTAGAAGAAAAGCTAACCTGAAGAGGTTAACTACATCCAAGAAAACACAAGAAATAAATAATCTCTGATACCCAAAACCAAAGAGGGAAGAAATCCCACACCACCACAACAAAATAACAGGAACAAACACTGCTCATTCATAACTCTGGATGGCAATGGTTTCAATTCCCCAATAAAAAGACAGAGTACCAGATTGAATTTGAAAACAGGATAGATCCTTCTGCAACATCTAACAAGCACAACTGAACACGAATAGACATCACCCCAGGGTAAAAGAATGGAAACATATTCCAAGGGAATGGACCTATGAAACGAGTTAGTGTAGCTATTTTAATATCTGACAAAATAAACTTCAAGCCAAAACTAATCAGAAAAAATAGGGAAGGATACTACATACTCAGCAAAAGGAAAATATGCCAAGGAAATATTGCAATCCTTAACATTTGTGCACCAAACACAAAGACATCCAAGTTTATAAAAGATATACCACTAGAGTTAAAATTATATATTGACCCTCACACTATGATAGTGGGTGATTTCAAAACCCTACTCTCACTAATAGACAGGTTATCTAAACTAAACAGAGAAATGCTAGAGATAACTAATGTCATAAACTTAATGGACCTAACAGATTTACAGAACACTGCACTCAAACACATTAGAATATATATTCTTTTTATTACCTCATGGAACTTTCTCCAAAATTGATCACACACTCAAGAACAAATCAAGGTCTCAACAGATATAAGAAAACTAAAATAATATCCTGCTATCTCTCTGATCAGCACAGATTAAAGCTGGGTATATACAACAGAAAGTTTACAATTTCATGGAAACTGAACATCTCACTACTGAGTGAAAAGTACATACAGCGAGAAATTAGTAAAGAAAGTAAAGATTTTCTTAAATTGAATGAAAATGAAAACAGAACATATCCAAAATTTGGGGACAACTCATGCTAGTAACTTAAGAGCATATACCTAAAAGTCTAGAACATCAAGAAGAAAGGACACCCAAAAGGAGTAGAGAAAAAGAAATGATCAAGCTCAGGGCTGAACTCAAAAGAGTAGAAACAAAGTGGGAAAACTCACAAAGGATCAGACAGACACCCCTAGGAAGGGGCAAAGGAATAGAGTTACAGATGAACAGGGGGCAGGGACTAGAAATGGAGAATCATGCAAGGTGGGGGAGGACGATGAGGGCAAGGAGGGAATATGAGGAGAAAAAGCTAAAATTAAGGGCCACGTGAACGGGAATAAAGAAACCTAATGCAGTAAACGCTTCCTAAAATATAGACACATATGAAGGTGATCTAAATCAAATTTCCAAATAATGGGAAAGCAGAGCCCTAACTATCGTCTTTTGTCACCAAATGAAGCTTCCTGTGCCCAAATTTGGTTACATCTAATCGTGTTTTTAACCAAAGGGGTTCCATGGGAACCCCAAACAACCCAGGCTGTTGCCAACACGATAGGCTACATGCTCTCCACTACCTGATGGTAAATCCCTATTGCTGAGAACAACACCTACACAACTCGTTAGCCATGGAGAAGTTGAACTGGCGCCTACCTAGAGCTTTCATTTCTGCAGGCTTGTGTTCTCGGTACCAGAAAGTTCTCTGCACACTACGAAAAGAGAGACATAAACTCCAACCCAGCCACAAACCCTTCAATCTACAATTGTGTCCTGCCTGCTAGAGCATACAAAGCTTGTGGAAGAAATCAACCAATATTGGATTAAGTCCTACTCCAGGAGAGAAATCCGTACTCATCACTGCTTGGCTGATGAAGAACTTCACTAGATAGCCCAGGGACCTAGGGCCAAATCAAATACTATTGTTCTCCAAAGGAATGTAGCAGTACAATGACTTCAAGTGACATTCTTCCATAATCACAGATCAGTGCCTTGCTCAGCCTTCATCAAAGAAGCTTCCTACTGTAGCAGATGAAAAAAATACAGAAACCCATAGGCAGAGAGTGAGAGATCTCAGAACATTAAGTTCTAACAGATTATGCCGTCAAATCCCTCTTCTCAAAGTTCAGGGAAGCCTGCAAAAGAGGAAGCAGAGAGAATGTAAGAGCCAGAGTCAATGGAGGACATCTAGAAAACAAGGTCTGCTAAATCAACAGGACTGATGCACATATGAACTCACAGAGACTGAGGCAGCATCAGATGGAGTCCTAGAGCTAAAAAGAGAAGTGGGCACATGTCCCCATCCCTAACCCAGGAGCAGCCTCCAATTGATAGCCACTTGCAAATGATAATTTAGTTTTCTTCATGGGAGCCTCACTGGGAAAACAAACTATTGGTAAGTGTCAGCCATACACCCAGCAGTAGATGGCCAACAGAAAATGAACTCAACGTCGTCTTTGAAGGTTCCATGTTTCATAATGCTGTGCTCGACTTTTTCTTTTCTTTTTTTCTTCTCTTTCTTCCTTTCTTATATGTTGCAAGGGCAGAGGGCAGATGTGAAGGGACAGGGAGATGAGTGGGATTGGGATGCATAATGTGAAATTCACAGAGAATCAATAAAAAGTTAGAAGATATATAATATATGAGTTCATTACAGTGGTATTTGTTCACAATGACCAAAATGTGGGGACCAACTGTATTTCCGTAAATAAATGAATTAGTCAAAAAGAAAAAGTGTTACACACACACATTGATGATTAACATTGAGTACCAACTTGAAAGTACCAAGGCTCACTAGATTAGTTCTGGAAAGGCCCTTGAGGAATTTTTTAGATTAATTGAGATGGGAAGATACAGCCTAACTGTTAACAATACCGTTGCATGCAGCTCCAAACTGCAGAAAAGGGGAAAGGGAACATTCACTGCAAGCTGTCTTCATCCTACCTGTATTAGTTTGGTTTCCATTGCTGTGATAAAAATTCTGAGTCAACTTGGGTAAACAAAACCAAACATCAAAAAAAAAAAAAAAAGGTTTTTTTTGTTTTTTTTTTGTTCTTGATTTCCATATTACAGTCTAATAAGAAAGGAAGCCAGGGCAGGAACTCAAAGTAGGAATCTGGAAGCAGGAACTGAAGCAGAAACCATGGAAGAATGTTGCTTATTGGCTTGCTATCCAGGGATTGCTTAGTTTTCTTATTCAACACATAATCACCTTCCTAGACATGGGCTGGGTTTCCCCAGATCAAGCGTTAATTAATCAAGAAGATGCCCTTCAGTCATGCCCACAAGCAATCTGATGAAGACAATTCTCCAGTTGAGGTTCTTTCTTTTTTGGTTACTCTGTTTATGTCAAGTTGACAAAACAACCAGCATGCTAATTAAAGTCATAATATATGACTAGTTGCCACATGCCACTGCCACCATGCCTTCTCTGTGATGTTGGATTGTGGCCTCAAACTGTGAGGTAAAATAAACCATTCCCTCTTTAGGTTACTTTTATCAGGGTTTGTCAAAGTAACAAGAAAACTAATATGCATAAAAAGAAATATTGCTTGACCTCAAAAAGAAGGAAATATTGGCATATTCTTAGGTGAATATGAACCAGTAGGATATTTTGTTGAAGTAAGATACCTACAGAAGTCTAACTACTGTATTATTATACTCATATGAGCTGCCTAATGATCAAATTTATAGCCACCAAAAGCAGGATGGCAGATGTCATGCTCAGAGATTCAGGGCACCAAGGGAGCTTCTCTTTAACTAGTACTCCATATAACAGGTAAGATGCACACATGTGCAAAGCTGCTGACCAACACTGTCTGTAGCTCATACGCCTACACCATGCGCTTAAAGCTCTATTAAGAGGGTGAACCTCATGTCGATGTCCTGCTAGGTAGCAGGGTGGGGCATAGCTGGGCCCACACAGCAGAGGGCAGTACAGCACATACAGCAGCTGCTGCTGGATCATGTCTACAGGAGACCTGAGTGAGGCAGAGAGGCAACCGGATTTATTCAGATCTACTTTGTCTTCTTTTCACAACCCTGGCTTTGTTGAAGTTCTTTTTTTTTTTTTTTTTTTTTTTTTTTTTCCTTAAAAAATCTTGACTAGCAAGAGAAGTGATGTGTTCTTCTTTCGGATTTTGGAAAGAGTAGAGGAAGACTAAAGCACATTAGGCACAATATGGATGCTCTGAGTATATACCCACATGCCAAACTGTTCTGTTAAAAGGCTTTCAGTCTATACTCTTTTAGGAGTAAAATAGGCAACATTGAAGTTTACTTGTTTCATGTCCTATGAGAAGATAGTCTGCAGGTGCCATACCACAGTGTAAGACATAAACTATCCCCCAACAAATACAGGAAAAATAATTTGTACCTCTAAGGTGTCCAAGGAATGACAACATTCCACAGGAATTGGTGCATCTAATCTTCCCTATATGTGCTACTAAGGGAACCTGATTAAACACTCTCAAAAAACTTCAGAGATACTAAATATAAGTATAAATTCTTTATAAGGATCCACTTGAAATAAATCAAAAGCTTCCAGAAAAGAAAGAACATTTTCTTACCATTTTTTTTAAAGTGGAAAACACACTTCTCAAGCATGTGTGAGGGCTACTGTACTGATACCCAGAGAAATTATCTAAGCAGGACAATGGACATGCAGTGTCTTTAATAGCGGCTGTGGCTGTTTGCAAATGCTTACTCCATTGCAATAGTTCCCAATGGATCTGACTTTCTAGTGCTGATCTGTGGTGCAGAGAGCTCTCTAGAGACTAGTTGTGGTCAGTTGGAGGACAGACTGGGGTACTAAGTCCTTGGGTGAGAAGGATCTAAGACTGAAGTAGAAGAAAACAGCATCTAGCACGCCCACCCCTCCAGTGGTTTTGATCTCTGGAAGGGATGCACCTGGTAACAAGAGTAAGCATTGGATAGGACCTGTTCACAGCTTTGGTGATGTGGCTGCCTCTCAAAGAGAAGACTGTCCTTGATTTCAATGCCCTTAATACTCTTTCAGGTTCTGCCAATATTGTGCATGTAGCCCTGATGAGATTCAAATAATTAAGACATTTAGATTAGCATTCTTCGCTGACCATAGAGTGACATATTAATGTGTTCAGTTGGAACTCTTATCTCAGAAAGGTTACTGAGCTTGGGGCACCTAAAACAATGATGAATTTTCTTTTCTTTTCTTTTTTTTTCGTTTTATTCTCTTTTTAAAAAGAAGCATAACTTGTCGTAATCTACATAAAATGCCATTCAAGGGTGGCACATTCAAAACTTAGTAGATTTGGAGATTCTGAAAACTGTTTCCTCTATCAATATAATAAGAAAACTGAACCAAAAGTCTTGAATCAATTCAGGGAGGTTTATTTTGCTGTTCTTTTCATGGATTTTGCTTTATTTCTAGAAACAGGGCTGAATATCAATGACATAACCTGAACGTTGCGATTTTTCCAACTCGCCTTACCCCTATATGCTTCTCGGCAGCTCCGTGCTACCTTTAGAGACCAGTAACCCCTGATCTCGGAGAAAATGAACAGTTTTGCAGTTTTCACAGAAAAGGGTCAGAGTGTCTTCAGAGTTTCTTCCTATGGGTGATATTGGTAAAAATGGTTGAGTACAGACCTCCACAATTCTCTCTTTTATAAAAATATTACAAAAGAAACATAGCTAAAATATTAATAATACATTCTCAGAACTCTGAAAATTAGCTAAAATTTTGGAGCTAATTCAATAATTCTATTTTGAATTAGTATACCAATTCAAAGAGACCAGCTGGACTTCAGTAAAAACAGCATATTAGTGACTATTCTCATTGCTGTGATAGAAGACTAACAGGGTCATCTTAAGCAGAGAGTGGTTTATTTTGGCTTCTGTCATGAAGCGGTGACTTCAGATGCTCACCCTATGGCAGTAGAAACCTGTGGTATCTAGTCATCACAATGACTGAGAGGAAGAAGAAAACAAAGGACCAGAAGCAGAACTGGGCTATAATCCACACGGTCTACCCCGATGACCCACCTTCTCCATCACCTCTCAAAACAGCTTTACCTAGGGACTAAGAGTTCAAACACCTTGGTCCATGCAGGACACTTCACAATTAACTTATAACACATAGCAACACACTCAGAACATTTTATCTCATCCTTGTCCCACTCCTCTCTGCTCTACGATAGTTTACAAAATAACATATAATCAATATAAAAATTAGCACTGGCTAATCGTCCTGAAGACTGGCGATTTTTCAAAGCATGATTTGCAAAGAACGGTTATAAATAGACCTGTCTGGCAGATCAAACTATCAGATGAAAGAGTCAGAACATTTGGAGATAAAGCCAATTGAAATTATCTAATTTGGCCGGGCAGTGGTGGCGCACGCCTTTAATCCCAGCACTTGGGTGGCAGAGACAGGCGGATTTCTGAGTTCAAGGCCAGCCTGGTCTACAGAGTGAGCCCAGGACAGCCAGGGCTATACAGAGAAGCCCTGTCTCAAAAAAACAAAACAAAACAAAACAAAAAAAAAAAACAAAAAAAGAAAGAAAGAAAAGAAAAGAAAAAAGAAATGATCTAATTTGAAGAACAGAAAAAAAATAAAGAAAAATACACAGAGCTTCAGAAATGTAATCAAGTAAGCCAATATATACCCCAGGGAAAAGAAAGAAAAGGATGGTAAATAATATTTGGACAAATAATGTCTAAAATCTTCCTAAAATTGATAAAACATTAATTAACATATGCAGGAATCTCAGTGAACACCAGATAGGGCAAACACAAAGGTCCATATCTGGAAAATTACAGTCACTACTAACAGACAAAGGAAATCTTGAAAGAAACAAGGACTCATCACATACAAGGGACCCTTGACGAGGATCAGGGTTGATATTTCTCCAGAAGCCATGGAGTCCAAAAGTCAGTGGAACAGTTAATTCTTAGCTTGTAAAGAGTGAGATGGCCAAACAAGGACTCAATCTTCGGAAATCATCTTCTCAAAAGTAAAGAGGAAACTGAAAGACTTCCAGGTGAATAAAAACTAAGAGACTTGGCTATAAGAAAAACAGTCCTAGAGAGGGCATCATTCAAACTGTAATGAAAAGGACAGTAGAGAGTAACTCCAACCTACATTAAAAAATTGAAAAGAATTCTAGCTAAGTTTGGTGGTAGAACTGCAATCGCAGGGCTGTGGAGCTAGAAAAGCAAGAGAATCAGGGACAGTTCAAGGACATTCTGATCTACACAGCAAGTTCAAAGTCAGCCTAGCACACCTGAGCCCCTTTCTCAAAAGCAAAATAAAATATATAATACAAATGAAGACAACAACATGGTGATCCAATTGCTCATTTGGGAAGCAGAATGTCTGTGAGTAATAAAGGGTAAGAAATGACCTAAAGGAGTCATGTCAGACTATTACATGGAGACTAGTAAGCTTCCAAATGTCATAAAAACAGTCTTCATCCCATAACACAGCACTAGAATCATGTGTGCAATTTGCCTGATAGAACTGAGACACTAAACTCTTCATCTGAGCTCTCAATACACCCATCTCACACCCCTAGAGATTCAACCAGCTGCAGATTGAAAATATATTCTTTTTTGTTATTTTTTGTATGATAATTAAATTATGGCAAATCAATTCTTAAAACTTTATATATACTGAACGTGTATAGATTTTTTTCTTGTCATTATTTCCCAAACCAGAACACTATAACAACCACTTCCACACTATTTGTCTACAGGTTAAAGTATCTGGGAGACAATTCTTAGATTATAAGCAAGTATTACATTTTTTTATTTAAGGAACACGAGCATCCATCAATATTAGCATGTTTGGCTGGGCCTGGCAGCATCCCCACACACTATGGGACAATTATATTTAATTTTAATTTTTTAATTAATTAATTTAATTTTAATTTGTTTTAATTTCAGCATCCATGCATGGTGTCCATCTGCTATATCAGACAATATGGCACTAGATTTTTCTCTGTGGGGAGGGCTGGTGAAGAAGTCTGCACGTGGCTCAGAAAAGGATGCCTACACAGTGGCAAAGGTGAAGGATAACTTGACACCTATGAGGAAACATGAGGACCCATGTCCATCTCTTGGCACCTCCAACCTTGATGACATAGAGGAACGGCAGAAGACAGTGTTCTTTGCCTCAGCAATGCACATGCCCCGGGCCAAGACCCAGAGAAGCTGAAGATGGATCAGAAGCTGCAGATTTTGCCATAGTGAGTGTTGCCCTGATCCAACAAGGAGAGACAACCCATCACCGGCAAAGTAATGCCTTTAAAGCAACAAAGCGCTATGTCTTCTTGGTCCACCTGAACTCAGATGCACACTGGGAAGGCAATTAGGGAAAGGAATCTGTATCCAGGCTTTAGCTACTTTGTCGGTTCTTTTTTCTTCCACCACTCCCCACCCTTTTAACACCCTTATATCCCCCTAACACTAGATAGGAGAGAAAAAAAGATAGAAAGGAAAAGGGAAGACGTCATTGTTAGACTACTTCCTGCTGATTAAGAACATTGAGTTCCTTGGGGCAAGTTTGATCTTTGCCATCAGGATATCTAGTTTCTGTTTGTTGTTTCTTCTTTGTGCACTATTACTACTTAACAAACAACAGCAGCTAACAGTAGCCAACCAACAACTAACAACCCACCTTGACTCTCCGGCCCTAGCATTTATATACCTTCTGAAAAGTCTCCAGAATTTCCAACATTACACAATCACAGAAACTGTCTGCCACTGAGTTTGTACTTCAGTTAGGAATGCAAAGCTAAAACTAAATGTTAAGCAGAGAACCTGAAACCTTTTGTTCATCAAAAGAAGAACTGTAGATCTTAACTTACTGACAATAAGTAAAATCCCAATGAGTGAATCAAACATGTCTGGCCTGACTTCTGTCCCTCCTGTCTCCATACCTGTTATTGGTATGTGGAGAAAGACTGTGGCAAAGTTCAAGTGACAGATTGTCCTTTGAGAGGAGCCACAATACACCAAGAATTTATCCCCCAGAAGCTGTCAGAATTGTTTAGCATTAGAAACAACCTAATACTCACAGTAAAAAAAAAAAAAAAAAAAAAATCTATAATCCCATTTCCTCATCTTATCAGAAAGCCTGTGCATGGGTGTGAGCCAAGACAAACTGCTTTTATTAACGCCACAACTGGACACATGAGATGATAATATGTGTTTACTTTGCAAGAGAGCAAGGACTTCACACTTCCACTTTGTTGTGAGAGTCTGGCTTTATCAATTTCCAACAAGAGCTGGATAAACGCAGGGTCTTCCTAAAATAACAATGATTATTCTTCACAGAGGGGCCACAAACACAGCCTACACTTCAGAATGGGCAAGTGGATTATTTCCCATCCTGTGGGCCTAAGCAATGTGCCCATTTTTAGACCTGTTAGATTAACATCATCAAACATGTTGATTTGTTAGAATAAGCGTATCAATCTTTTGAAAGTCTTGAAAAAAAATATGAAAGAATCAAAGATTCAGCCCAGTCTAGTGTGGCCTGGTAGATCATAACACTGTGAGAAATTAAGTTGCAGAAAAGTGAAAATGTGAATATAAAAAATGTGATTCCAATCTCAGCTTGGCGACTGTTTTCCCTAAGGCCACGAGGGCTTGGTGCCATCAGATGCATTAATGCTGAGACAGTGGATGAGTAGACGCGGAGGGGAACCAGCTATGAGCCTGAGATGCAGTCAAGGGATGCTTTAGGCACCAGTTGCTGAAAATGCAGAGCCAATAAACTTCCTCCAGCATTGGCCTGACTGCAGGGGACAAACATGGCAACACGCTGAGTTACTTAAACAGTGCAGAGCAGCGTGATGTCAGAATTCAGCTGGCTTTCTATGAGACTTCAGGCAGTGGAGTTTCTGATTGAATGGTCCAAGAGAAGCAGACCTCTTTGACCTTTACTGAGGCTGTTCATTGTAAGAAGACCAGAAGTTCTGGGGGATGATGATGGATGACCCTCAAGGATCACTAGAGCTGGTGTCACAGGCAGTCAGAAGGCAGAGCGAGTGTGGACAGGAACTGAGAAGGCATCCCAGGAAATGTCTCCTGATACAATTGCTGGCACAGAAGAACCTAGTGTCCTGGATGGAGAAAGACATAGGGATATACACCCAAAATGTAGGACTCCAGGCTCTGTAGTTGAATTTGGAACTCGTGTAAGAGCAGTGGATTACAGAGCCCATGATTAGGACCTGGGACACTAATGTAAATGATCAGATGCTCACTTGTCCCTCAATGGTCATATAATCTTATTAAGGGTGATTAAGCTTCTCCACCTCTCAGCTTCCCCATCTACAAAATAGTAGTTATCAGTATGAAAATAAATTAAGACTAAGTCGGCCTGTAACTAAAAATGTAAGATAACTGATTTTTAACTATATAGATTTTTTTTCTCTCTCTCCTATAAACATCAATCCCGACCTGGCATGGAATCTTCATTTCAGGAAGGGCTGCCTTCTGACATTTACCTGTACTTTTCTTATGATCTAACTTAGGCGCATCATTGGCTGCAGTCCTTACACATGGCCCACACAGAGGACCCAGGAAGAGAGGAGAGTAATGACCTTCACCTTCACAAGCTTGACCCCAAGTTGCCAAATACCTTTTTCCTTTGCTTTGAGCTCAATCCATAGCCACATGTAGCTGCAAAACAGACAAACTACACCTATTCCCCAGCTGCAACTGGGAAAGATCACCAAGAAGAAAGGACGGCATTACAGGACTCACACTATGGTCAGCTAGACATCCTTCCTGGCTACGGAGGCTGAGGTCATAGCTAGGGCACACGCCCACCTGGCTTTTGTGAAGGTTAAATGAGCTAAGAGGGACTCAACCCCTTTCTCAAGACCAGCTGGAAGACATGCTCCATAGGTGACTGGGATGCTGCCCTCCCTGGGCCTACAGCATCAACGTTTGTGTACACATTGTCAGGATAGGTGCTCCCCTGCTGACCAGGCAGGAGAAGCAGAACATACAGATATAATGCTTTCTGTGGAGCATGGAAGGTTCAGAGTCCATGAGGGCGCAGGGACTGGTGGAGATAGATAGCTGGAGCATTTGTCATAGGCAGAAATTTCAAGAGGGTTCAAAAAAACAAAAACAAAAACAAAAACAAAAACACAATACTCTAGAAAAAGTACTTTAATGTATTTAAAACCAAGATTAATGAAAAACCTAGGATGAACGATGTTTTATATAATGACAATTTCTGATCCTGTTTTGCAGAACGCTCCTCCTTCTCTACCCCTTGCCTTATCTGGGCCCTTGAAGGTCCCTCCTGTCCTGACAGCCTTTTCTCAGGCCTGAGGGATTTAATGCAGTGCTGAAAGGGCTAGCCTAAGAACCTGAGTGTTGCCTTCAATAATACACCAAAACTCAAGAAAAAATGAGCTCCATAAGGCACGTGAACATCTTCCAGTTGTATACCAACTGTAATGAAAGCAGCACTGTTTAAAAATTACAAAATCTACATCATCCAAACCACCGGGAAGAAACAAAACGTTTCTAGAACTGTACCGTAAGGCCAAGCCTTCTTTGATAGTTTAGCTTCTGTCTTTCTCAAATTTTATGTAAACAATATGTATTTAATAAACAGATCCATCAGTGTAAAGTGTAAATTATACTTTCATTTAACGCATTTCTCTGTTCCCAAACTTTCTCCTATAATTTCCTAGGTGTCGTTATTTGTGTGTGCTTCAAGCCACTGTGACAAATATCCCCCTCGAGAAGTTGTACTGTAATCAGCTATTTGCTTCCTTGGCACAGGTTACCATAGGAGCATCACTAGGCTCTGACTCCCCTCCCTGAGGCTGGCTGTAAACAGTCTTCTGGAAAGTTCCAGTTAAACTCCTTCCAGCAGCAGACAAATACCTTCCCTTTCTCTTGAAAACAATGAGCATAATCAAGTTTTTTAAAAACTGATTTAAATAATGAACATTATTTTCACCCATATTTGATTATAATGAAGATCAGTATTTGTCTTAGTTCCTTTTGCAGTTGTTGAGATAAAATATCCCACATAGCAATTGTAGGGGGATAGGGGAGGTGCTTTTAGCTCTCAGGGCAAGGGGCTGAACTTGATGGAAGGGAAACAAAGAACCTGAGGCAATTGCTCTCATCATAAGGGGAGCCAGAAACAGAAAGAGAAGGCTGCCTGCTACAATCAGCCTTTCTTTCTCCACAGTCTAAGATCCCAGCTGGGAATAGTGCAACAGCAGAGGGTGGGGTTTCAGCTCATACAGTGAGGGTAATCCTTCACAGGCTTAACCAGAGGCCCGTCTCCAAGGTGATTCTAGAGTCAGTTAGTTTACAGCTCTATGTGTATGTGTGTCTGATTATGTGTGTGTATATGTGTGTGTGTGCACATGTATGCATGCACCTACATGTTTGTGTCTTTCTGTGTCTATATGTGTGTCTCTATGTGTGTGCATGTGTGTCTGTGTATGTCTCTGTGTGTATGTGCATATGTGTGTGTCTATGTGTGTGTTGGTGTGTGTGTATCTGTGTGTATGTGCATATGTGTGTGTCTATGTGTGTGTGTTGGTGTGTGTGTGTCTGTGTGTGCTTTTGTGCTTGTACAGTGTACTCATTTTCTATGTATACGTCCTTCTTAAATCTTTTGCATTTTTTAGAAAAAAATACAACTTTTGAAGTCACATGAACTCCAACTGTAAACTAGAAAACTTTTTTTTCAATATAGCGTATAATAGTTGCTTAAAAGAATTCATGGGATTACTTACCCTTTCTCAATCAAAATTTTCTTTTACTAGAAATGTGTCATTCTATCTCAACATGGAACCATTCTGAATGTCTTACTGTCTTTGCCAGGTCCATCTGTCTCTCTACATTACCACTATGCTGCTGCTGTAAGGACTGCTTAGACAGTGGCATTAACAATTCCTTTCTCATTACACATCTTTTAAAAAGTCTCAGCTGGAGAAGGTGGGATGGCTCAGTCAGTAAAGGCATTTGCTGCCAGTCCTGAAGCTGAGTTTGACCCCTGAAGACACACATGATGGAAAGAGAGAACCAGCATCCACAGTGGCCTCTGACCAAAAATACATCAAGACACCTGCCCCATGAAACACTTAACTCTCAATACACTAATACACCCACCCCATTCAACACACTAAGACATCCACCTAATTCAATACGTCAAGACACTCACCCCATGAAAACACTTAATTCTCAGTTAACCTCCAACTTTACTATTTCAAGAATTACTGAGAGTCAAATGATTTCTTAAGAATCCCATTATGGTTTTGTCATTGCATAGCTCTGTTAACCCAATATAATTTTTAATAAAAATCATCTCCTCAGGGATGTCATGTCTCTAGAACTGAAGAAGTTATAGATTCTTGAGGATATCTTGAATGCTTTCCACTGAATTTATTTTGGGATACTTTATATTTTAAGTCATCACTGAACGTATCTTTAATTTTTTAAATCCTATTTTTAATGATAGTTCGTAAATGCTTTAACCTCCCTTGTAGCCCACCACCCACCAGAGGTAGTAGAAAAGAAAGGATGCAGGAGAAGTGGACCTGGTTAGAACGGTTTTCTGGAACAACTTCCGTCTGTGTTGTCTGGAAAGCAGCAGTTCAGGTCATAGGTTAGCAGACAGCGGCAGCTCAATCCACTCGCAAACACTTAAGGATACACCAGCAGTACAGGTCAGTAGAGTCGGGATAGCAATTATGAATCAGCAGTTGTGGCACTACCTAGCAGAGAGAGCCAGGCCTCAGCCTCAGCCTCAGCCTCAGCCTCAGCCTCAGCCTCAGCCTCAGCCTCAGCCTCAGCCTCAGCCTCAGCAGGAAGGACCAGGAGGAATGCCAGAGAAGTTCTTTGCTGTGGGAAGCGAAGATCAGCAAAGACGCAAGGACCTATAAGCATTACACAGATAGGGGTACCAGCAAGCCAAGCTCTGTCTCTGTCACTGTTTATTGAGTCCTTTTTATACCCTCTAAACATCATGTGTCCTCCACGGGTCTTGCCTCAGCACGTGCATCTGTCTCAGCTGACATCACTCAAGTCAAATCAGCCCAAGTCCGAGGAAGCAGCAAGAAACCGCAGCACAAAACTGCAGCACACCACCATGAGATTTTTTTGGTGTGTTTCTCTCTATGGGGTTCCAACAAATGCAGCTCAAGTGTGCAGTGTAAGGCAGACCAGTACCACGAGTGTTGTTAGCGAGGAGTCCTTCATCATGCGTCCTCTCATGTGCTTGCTTTAGCAAAACATCCTTTCTCCTGTGTCTGCTTCAGCTAAACGTTCCTTCACGAGTCGGCCTTAGTCTTTCACCTTTGTCCACTCCAGCTAAATGCTCCTTCACGGATTTGCCCCACAAAATACCATCCAACCAACTTTCCAAAGAACCCCTAAGTTTCTACTTCAGCTGAAGTGGGATAGAGCTTTCTCTCTCTCTGTTTTCTTAATTGTTACTGCTTAAACATGGAAAAGATATTCTGTGTATTTTGTTTTCTTAATATTTTTGGATAGACTCTCTTCTACTAAAATTTTATTTTTTATTAATTTTTATGCCTGTGATTTGACCTCCTTTGCCTCCCTGCCATTCGTTAAGCCTCTCAGACATCAGTCAGTAGCCATGGTTACTCTAAGTGTTCTTATCTTAGAGGAAAACACTTCTATTTTGTGCTATTCATTTTAAGATATTAATTTCAGTATTCTTAACTAAATAAACTATATATTTCTCTCAGAGGAATAAAAAATAGAGACTAGATAGTAGGCTTTTGTTAAAATCTTTTTCCTCATTCTAGTGATATGGTTGAGCACACTGAGAATCACTTGATTCAATTCATCTCATATTTCTGTAATTATCTTATTTGATCATAGATCATAGCATATAATCCTCAAAAGCTAGAGCTATGATTTGCCTATGTACTACATAGAGTGCGTTCATTTACATAGTTCTTCATTTTACCTATAGCTGCCTCATTTTTGGATTCCAATGTGCCAAGTACTGGTATCGGGCTTATGTTCATTTTCTAAACTGAATTGTTAAGGGTTTTGTTCCTTTCTTCTCCTGTAATAACAAAGCATTTCAACAGCACAGGAATTGTGTGTTTCTTCACAATACAGAGTGATCTCTTTACAAATTTCTCTGTATGCAGAACCGTTAGTAAGAGATCTTCAATAGCATTTTCTCCATTTCCTGTTTCTGTTCTCTTTACTCAACTTCTTTTATGGACTTTGACCACTTACATGTTAGCTGTATTACATTCTTGATTTACTTGAGGTATTAAAATGCATCTAGAGAATTTCATTGAAGTTTCTTAATATTTTCACAATTTTTTTGTCACGTTACTTAAATCCACTTCTCATTATTGATGTTTTCCTTAAAAGGTTTTGGTTTTTAATTTATTTTGGTTACATTTGTGGAGCTTGCCAGTATAATTGGCCCTTTTCAAAGAATTATTTGGATTTCATACGATGTCTCCAATTTTTAAATTAATTATTTCTGTTTGGACAGAAATTTTGTCATTGACCCTTAGTGGACAAGGATATGAGGAGGGCTGAAGATGCATAGACATGGGGGGCTGAGGACACGGACATGGGGGGCTGAGAACATGGACATGGGGGGCTGAGGACATGGACATGGGGGCTGAGGACACATGGATATAGAGGGCTGAGGACATGGACATGGGGGGCTGAGGACATGGACATGGGGGCTGAGGACACATGGATATGGAGGGCTGAGGACACATACATAAGGGAACTGAAACACTGATATGGGGTGGTGGCTGAAGGGACATAGACATAGAGGGCTCCTGTTGCAGGAAGATGAGCAACCACAGAAAGAATAGTGAAATCTCCCATAAGACCTTGGTACCATTGTTTTTGTCTGTTTGTTTTAAAAGGCAATGTTTATTCTGCCATTATAAAATTGTCTGCAATGATGATTCTTTTTGTTTATTTTTGATATTATAATTTAATTACATTTATTTCTTCCCTTTCCTCTGTCCAGACCCTCCCCTGCCCTCCATCAAATTCAGTCTTTTTTTTTTTTAACCAATTGTTATTGCATGCATATACATATTTGTATATGTATGGATGCACCGACTTATGTTTAGGAATATATATGCAATTATGATTTTTAACATTTTTGTGTAGCTATTTTGGGAATTTACTTTTGGTTTTTCACTTTTGAAACTTTGATTTGAAGCATTGCTCATGTAATTTCTTCTCTTTGATATGAGTTTTGTGGGGTTTAGTGTTTGTGTGTGTGTGTTGATAAACAACGAGGCTTTAAAATATCCTTTTGACATGAAAAGTACTTTTTCTAATCTTAAAATTTCCAATGGATTTATTAAGCAAAGATTATTAATCATAGTATACAGGTTCTCTTTGTCCTTATTTGTTTTTGTATTTGGTTGACAACTGAGCTGAATGTACTGACATTGTAGTATAATAAACACTTCCTCTTCCCACGTGCCTCTTAGCAGTCTTTACCTAGAGGTTTTGATAATGCTCAAAATTTAAAAGTAATAAAAACGACTCCAGGTGTTGTTATCACTGTGTTGGCAGTCACACTATGATGGCAACACTTGCCCACCAGATGGGTCTACAAGTTACATCTCAGCCTTCACAGTAGCAGAGTGTGGCATCATTCTGAATGTTACATAAGTTAAGTCATTGGTTGACCCAATTTCTCCAGGGAACTTCTTTGTCTAATATTAGTATTGTCAATACTATTCTTCTTACATATACATTTATTATTTCAAACATTCTGTGTCATTTAAAATATATCATAAGCAAAGTACGTACTATTTCTAACTAAATATAACTATCCTCATGTTTTATAAGAAAAATTTTAAAATCATAAGTATCTACAATTTTAATATTGTTTGTTTTGTTGTGTTGGGTTTTACTGTATATATATGTATGTATGTATATGTATGTATGTGTGTGTGTGTGTGTGTGTGTGTGTGTGTGTGTATATATATATATATACTTTCTGTTCCATGTCTTTTTTTTTCCCTTTGGTTTTTTGAGACAGGGTTTCTCTGTGTAGCCCTGGCTGTCCTGGAACTCACTCTGTAGACCAGGCTGACCTCGAACTCAGAAATCTACCTGCCTCTGCCTCCTAAGAGCTGGGATTAAAAGCGTGCGCTGTTCCATGTCTTTTAAGTCATCTTACAAATATTGAACTCTTGCTGTTTGTAGACAGCCATGGCTGCCCGCAAATGTATAAATTAAGTAACCTTGCTCAGCTTTGGAGACGTATTTAGGAAAACTAATTCTATCTGAAATGCCAATTCTTCACAAGAGTCATAAAGCCATTACTACTGTGAAACCAAGATTATATGAAAATAGAAAACTATAATTTTTGAAAATACATAAGAGACATTCTCTCGAAGACTTGGCTTTGTAGGGGAGAGATGGGGACTGGGAAGGCAGAGCTGGCTCCATGCAGGAATCTGAACTAGATTCACAAGTTCTGGCCATGTGAAGTGGTCCCTTGGTAGCTTAGCTATATTTCCTCTCCTTCTCTCTACAAAGGTTTCTTGGGTCTTGGGCCCACAGTGTGCCAGGAGGCTTGGATTTGGTGGTTTGAAGAAGGAAACACCCACTCATAGGGACTATGAAATGGCAGGTGGGCTCCTCAGAGCCTTCCCACCTCTTCTTTGAATTTGCCTCATGCCCCATTGGGATGCATCATCTGGCACTTAACCATGGGCACAATTGGCAGAACAGTG
The DNA here is from genome assembly GCA_028551405.1 of Uromys caudimaculatus. Lineage (NCBI taxonomy): Eukaryota > Metazoa > Chordata > Mammalia > Rodentia > Muridae > Uromys > Uromys caudimaculatus. Next base: position 89,943,436 of record CM052706.1, on the reverse strand, counting down.
TGTTTTGCCCACTGCTTCCTGGTGCCTCTCCTCATGTTGTCTTTGTTTGGATCCTCACTATTTTCAGTGAATGTGTTTGCCATTAGGCAGGATAAGTAAGGCCTAGACCACAGAATGAAAATGACCAGCCAGACCTGACGGTGAGAAATGGCCTCCTGATGGAGAGAACAGCCTGCAAAGCTGATCTGGAAGGACCAGAGGGAGCTCCAGAGCTGGGAGAAAATGGAGAGCCTTCAATTGTCTAATGAAATTCCACACCAAAATTTATTATTAAAACATTTAGTTACCAAAGTGCACAAAACTGGTTACTGCCCAAAAAGAACAGCAATTATGGTGGTGAGAGCAATCCATTGCAGGAAACAACCCGTTCTGCTCTAGTCAATAGTTAGTGTACTATTATTAAGGTTTTCTTCAACTTGGCTTCCACCCTTGTGAAATAGCTTAGTCAATAAAAAGCCAATCAAAAGATACACTTTCTGGACAATACCCAGCATACCACTGAGAACACACCAATAATCTCTTCTGTCTAGTTTCAAGTTTTGAACCAATTTTCCTAACATTTTTTCCAAATTGTGAAAAAATATAGTTTTAATATCAGTTTCCAACAAAGCAATTAATTACATTGAGTTGATCAAATACTTATGAGCACATTCCAAGACTTTTTAAATACACATCTTGACTTCCTTGTATAGATTCCGGTCTGGCCCATATTCTTTTAATAATCTCTCCCAGGAAGGTCACTCGGGTTTACTCTGGCTATCAAGGGTAACACATTCAGCAAATTCTTAAGCTCTTGTCATCTCCCTAGCAGCCTTTTGTGGTCCTTTTAACAGTCGGCTGGGCCATGCAGAAAGAGACAGGTTGCCCTGGGCAGTGTTGGACAGCACAGCTCTTTGTCTCTTGTTGTCAGCCAGTCCTGTCACTACATTGTTCTTCTGGCGGGTGCCTTTGATGGACTATCTACTCCCCTGTCTCAACACTCCCAGCAGCATTGGGAGAAATAGCAGCCACCTCTGTTCATTCTGGTAGACAATAACCCTTTACTGCACACATTCCATGTGCACGCCATGAGGAAACCCAGGAATGTAGCACACTCTCCTTCCCTGAAAGAGCTAGCCGAATGCTGCTAGCCAGGCTGTGGGTATGAAGCTAATGTTTGCTCTGCTGTTGCTTCAATAACACTATGATCAAGAGCGACTCGTGAGAGAAGAGGGTTTATTTCGTTTTACAGGTTACAGTTCATCATCCAGGAAAGCTGAGGCAAGCACTCAAGGGGGAACCTGAAACAGATATCACTGAGAAACACTGCTTACTGGCTTGTTCAAAGACTCATGCTCTCCTGTCTGTTCTTCCTAAAAGATTATTACTTATCAAGGCATGGTTGAATCACCAATAAAATTGTTAAAGTTCTGAACTCTGTTGTTATTTGTTTGTCTGTTTTGCATTTATATTTACTGACTATTTGCTCAATACTAGACCAAAGGAGCAGAGTTACGTTTTGCTTTTTGACCAGTGCCTGAGTCCTTACTACAAAAAAAAAAAAAAAAAAAAAAAAAGTCCATTCTGCTGAGCTGCCTGCCGCTGAATCCTTGGTTAATCTTCAGGTTTTCCCATGTGTTCTTCTACTTAGAGCAGCGTTCCTCAGCCTGTGGGTCAAGAACCCTTTGACAAACCTCTATCTCCAAAAATATTTACACTGTGATTCATAACAGTAACAATATTACAGCTATGGAACAGTTACAAAAATAATTTTATGGTTGGGGGCATTAGGAAGGTCAAGAACCACTGACTAAGATGTAAGCCATGGAACACTCCAAATACTGTCTGAAGCAGAGAAACAGTGATGCTTTCATCCCAGTTTGACAAGGGAGTAACCAACGGAGTAACTCTTCCTCTTGGTGGCAGTGGGACAGAGCTATATGTGACTGTCAAACATCCATTTTTATTAGACTCCAAAGCACTGGGATAAGAAACACCATATACTAAGACAGCCAGTGAACCTAGAACACAGTTTTTCCTTGCTTGCTACCTGAGTGCAAAGCCTCAGTTACAAAGAGCTGGTAAGGGACAACTGCAGAGGAAAGGGCACGTGTCGTCAAGAACCCAGAGGCCCTCAAAGCTGTGTGTTGAACCTTCAAACTGTTCCTGAAAATGAAGCTTGCCAGTATTCCAGACAAGCCCACAGTTGTCCCAAAGAATACATTCCATGTGTATTAAAGTCTTTTATTTTTTCTAAAACATTCAGACTCTTCTACGATTTCAGTGACCGTTGGTCTTCTGAATTTTGCATCTCCTAGGAAGGAATCAACTGATCCCGCTGCCACCTTGCTGTCCTCGGGGGCTTCTCTATCCCACACCCATACCATAGCAGCGGTTCTCAATTCATTTCTAGCCTCTTGCTCTGGCATTTCCATCTTGGCCGAAGGTTTTGATCTTTGAATACTAGTGTGTTAGCTTTTCCTTCTTTTTTATTATTCCTATTTGTGAGATTCTAATATAACTACCTCATTTCCACCTTTTCTTTCCTTCTACCAAGGCCTTCCACATCCCCTTCCCTTCTCTCTTTGAATTTCATAGCCTTTTTACAGTCACTGCTATCACATGCTTACACATACACATATATGTGTATACATAGACATTCGTAAATACAGCCCGCTCAGCCTATCTAGTGTTACTGGTATGCATGTTTTCAGGAATGACAATTTGGTATTGATAATCAATTGGTATCTTCCTTCCCACCTGCCCAAGATCAATACTGCTCACTGTGACTTGGGCCCTACCACATCAATCAGCAATCAAGAAAAGTCCCCACAGACATGCCCACAGGCTAATCTGACGGAGGCAACTCTTCCGTTGAGGCTCCCTCTTCCATGGTGTGTCAAGTTGACAACCAAGTTTTCCATTATAGCCAACTAGAAAGTCCCAAATGGAACTGAGCCCAGTTCTACCCTGGCACATCTGTCACCGCAGATGGTTATTATTAGACATCTCTAGACATGGTTTATTTGTTTAGAGCTGAGGATCGTACTTAGGAACCCATGCCTGCTAGCCAGGCATTCTAACACTAAAGCTCCATCCAGAAGCAGGTTAATTACTTCTTAGCTTCAGTGCCTAATTTTTATAACCCATGAAATCTGCCCATTGTACTCACAGTCATTTCAGGAAAACTAGTTTTAGTCAACTGATAGAGTTGTGCAGATATCACCTCAATCCAGTCTTCTGTCATGTCCGTCACCCTAAAAGTACCCCCTCAAGAACATGCCTGGGAAGTCCCCATTCTTACCGCAACTCCTTGCAACCCTGACCTGCTTTTCATGCCTATAGGCTTATCTTTCTGGTCACTTGGTATCATTTTCCTTAGCATGGTAGTTTTGGACCGTCATCCATATTGGAACATGTGTTAGCACGCACTTATTCCTTTATATGACTGAATCGTGTGACGGATGTTTGGAGCATTTTAGCTTTAGCCTACCATGATATTTTGAGCACATTAATATATAAATTTTTGTGTTGACATGTTTTCACATATCTTGAGTAGCCATGCTATCTGTTGAGAACATAGTAAGTATCAACCTAGATTTTAAAGAAACTAGCAAATGCTTTTCTACATAGCTTAGCCATTCACCATTCCCACCAGCAGTGCACGGTCTCCACATTCATGGCAATGCTTATTTTTATCTGTTTCAGTCATCAATCCTATGAATTGATAGCTCACTGTGGTTCTCCATTGCGTTTTCTTAATGGCTGATGATGTTGGACATACTTTCATTGCTAATATCTTTTTGGGCAAAATATTAATTCAGATCTGTCCTATCTTAAACTAGGATATCTATCACCTTACTATTGACTTGTAAGAGTTGTTAGAGGGTTTCAGTTAAGTTCCCTATTAGAAATGCGTTTTGCAAATATTTTCTCCTGTGTGGTATGTCTTTTCACTCTATAAAAGAACAAGCTATTTAACATAAATAACTTTTGTTACATATGCAGTATGGAAAAGGTTTAATAGTTAGTCTCAACATTATTGTATGAAAATTGCATTGTATTATTGTAAGCTATACCTATGAGAAGTACTTAAAACAAGCCTGGAAATTAGATTTATTGAAGAATCAGAACATAAGAAAGTGCATGAAAAGTACTTCCTTTAGTGAGGGAAGAAAAAAAAAAAAAAACAGCATGAACTAAAGTCCCAGAGTAGGAATAAAACATGGAGACATGAAGGAAGAAAGAAGAAAAATTCTGGGCATGGAAAGGTGGCCAGGGCAAGAGGCAGCCCAGCTTGTGAGGGCAGCAGAGGAAACCAGCATCCTACAGGCTGAAGGCAGGATTACCCGCATGTACGTGCTTACTTCTAAGCCAAATATCTAAGCCCACAATAGAGAGAACATGTAGCAACAGACACTTTGTTATAAAATGTGGAGAAACCAGAGAAATAATAAAAGGATTATAGGCATTGTAATATACCACCAATATTGAAGAAAACTGCAAGTATGTTTGGTATGTGGATATGGGGGTTGCATGTGCAAGTGCATGTTCATGTATGTGTATACACATGTATGTGAGGTGTGTGTGCTTCTAGAGGTCAGAGGTCAATCTTGAGTGTCATTCTTCAAATATCCATCTTGGTTTTTGAGACAGAGTGAAGGGGATCTGGGCTTATGGAGTAGACATTGGTGACTGGCCAGCGAGCACTGGGATCCCTTCTGCCCCTGCCTCCCTGGCACTGGAGTTACAGATGAGGGACATCAAACCGAGTTTTGGACATGAATTCTGGGGCTCGAATTCAAGTCTCCTGTTTGCACAGCAAATACTTTTTTAACGGAGCTATTTTCCCTGCCTGACAACTGCAAATATACTAGAGATAGGTCTGCCTGATAGTATCGGGAGTGCGTAGAACCCAAACACAAGTGCTGTCTGGATGTTGGGGAGTGCAGGCTGGCCACTGCAAGTATGGACAACTGGAGTATGTGTGGGAGATGTTTTAGAGTATTTTTAAAAATGTTCTTTTTTTTTTTCTTTTTTTTCGAGACAGGGTTTCTCTATGTAGTCCTGGCTGTCCTGGAACTCACTCTGTAGACCAGGCTGGCCTCGAACTCAGAAATCTGCCTGCCTCTGCCTCCCAAGTGCTGGGATTAAAGGCGTGCACCACCACTGCCTGGCAAAAATGTTCTTAAATTAATTTTAATTATATGTGTATGTGCATAAGTATATGTGTGTGGATTGGTATGTGAACATTAGTGCAGCTACCCCCAGAGTCCAGAAGAGGCTCTTAGATACCCTGAACCTGGACTTACGGGTGGTTATGACCCACCCAGTGTGGATGCTGTGAACCTAGCTCCAGTCCTCAAAAGCGGTGGTCTTAACCAGTCAGCCATCTCTCCAGATCCCATTCAAAACTCATAACCTGTAATCAGTTTTAAATTAAGGTCATTGTGTCAGGGAATCAACATCAAAACAGATTCAAAAACCAATATCACTAAATGAGGAAAAGCACTAGCTATCAAGAATAGAAGGAAAGCCCCAGAGGGCAGAAAACATTAGTAACTGATATTTAGCTTCAACAGGAGGAGTTAGGTAGGTTTTTGCATGAACTGTCTCACACAGTTTTGCTATTCCCAGTTAATCAGGTTGTATACAGAAGAGGGATGCCCCAAGACTCAAAATGGTCAAGTTGCTTGGCAGAGCTGGAGGTTGATCTGGATGAGACTTGGCTCTTAATCACTACAGTGTGTTGGCTGTGGTCCCAGCCTGGATCATCTTAATGGATGAAACCATAGCCTGTACCTGCAAGAGCCAACATGGGGTCTGACAGAGGGATAGTTAATGACAGTGTGACAAACAGGCATGGCAGGAACCAAAGTCGTGACAATACAGAATGGAGGCCTATCTGCATAAAGAAGGATGAGGACACAAACACGCCATGACCAAGCAAGGAACGGTACGGAAGAGTAGTTGGCTAGGAAAAAGAAAGAATTCTGGAGTTTCACAGTCGTGTACTTTGAAACACAGGTCTAAGCTTTTCTCTCTGGAGTACAAACTTCAGCTCACATCTCCTTACATTACGATTTGTTCAGGTCCTTGGTTAGTCCTTGGCACCGATGCATGGCCATGTCCACATCGAGAAAGGCCTCAGCAAACAAGCACCACACATGTGACGACAACACGGAGAGCAGGCAGAAGCTGCACCTTCAAGCCTTCAGGTTGGGGTTGAGCTCCCTGGCCTTACTGACATCCTTTATAATATATAAATGCTATTTGTTTTTATTCCAGAAGTCCAAATAAGGCAATAGGGAAACTTTAATAAAATACTGTTAAAACTCACAAATCCTGGCATGTAGAAGTTGAAAATATGGTAGCACAATGATTCTACTGGCTTGGCTGCTCGCTCTGATGCCCATATCGAGTAGAAATGTCTCATGCCAAAAGTATCACAACACTCCTGCATGGTATATTGCCAAGCTGATATGCAACTTGGCTGAATCGCTCCCTTCTTATCCTGGCTTAACTCTTTGAAGATAAGACACCTTAATTCCCATCCTGCCTCAACTACTTAACCATCTCCACCCTTTTCTCACAGCCTTCTTTCAGCTAGTAGACAAAAAGGAGAGAGAGAGAGAGAGAGAGAGAGAGAGAAGTACTGACACCTCACCCAACTTAGCAGGAAGTTATAAATGAGGATTTCACAGGACACTTGGCTCTCAAGTGAGACAGGACTGGAATTAATTCTGAAGAATAGGCAATGACCCCAGGGAACATAGAGTCATGAGACTACGCAGTCTGTCGTGGGCTGATAGGCAAACAATAGCCTGTTCCACTGAAGGCCTGAGTGGCACTATTAGTCATGGGATGGCTGAGATCAACCTTTGAGAACATCCATGGTGCTCAGAAGCTGGTATCTGGTGCCCCACATGAGACTGAGATCCCTACATGAGTCTGAGGAACATTGCAGCAACTGTTGAAGAGTTGGTTGATGCCCGCCAGTACATTGCAAATCAGGGCTGTGTTGAAGTGTCAGTGTCTAAGGGACAGCGTTATTTAACTGTTCTTGTTGGATCCTATAAAACATCAAAGGGGCATTAAAGAAAAGAGGTACTGGCTTCAGGTACTATAGAATATACAAAGGCGTACAATGTCCCTTTGCCAAGTTCAATTGACTTTCTGGCATTACCATAGCTTCCACAGTAGTTTTGTTTTATCTGTGTGTCTGCATACTTGCTGGACCATGGATGGGGCTTATTGTGACCACTTTCTGCAATTGATAATAAAGATCTAAAAGGGTAAATCAATCAGGGCACAATACAGCCTCATGACGGCCCATGTGCTATGACAGCACTTGGCCACATAAGCAGAGCTCTTGGCATTTAGTACCAAGTAGAAGGTCTAAGGTTGGACCCTTTTGGCCAGCCAAGACACTGAAGCCTCTGGGAGGAAGCCCTAACAAATTGAAAATTAAGCTAAATAATAGCTTAAGCCTGCTATGTCCACCAGGCCTTGTGTAGGAAACATGGATGAGTGGGTTACCATTGTCTCTGCAGTGATTATTTAAAACTCAAGGAGTCCACCTGTTAATTCTGTGAGAACAGATGATCCTCACTTCATAATAAGAGCATTGGAGACTCAGGGTATCAAAAGTGGGGCAGTTCATTTCCCAAACTTGCAAAGTTGGACATTAATGTGAAGAAAAGACAAAAGGAAGGCTGGTGCGCTGACCTGGCAGGAAGCAGTGGTTTTAATATCCCTAGCCTTACCTCCTGGCTTCCCGGGTTGGCTGGATCTTCAGGGAGGTAGAACCTTCCTGATGTCCAGTGTTCTCTCTTCTCGGGATTCTCCATTCTGCTGGTTCAAGATATAGAAACGATTACCTAATGTGCACTCTAGGGCTCGGGATTCCCTCCTTTTCTGATAGTGAGCTCAGGCATGTAGGAGACTGGCTGTACCTTTCCAACCCTAGGCTGAACTGACAATACCTAGACAAGCAGCTGCCAGCTAAGGAAGACAGAGGCCTAGTGCCCCTGCTTATCTGTGATTCTCTGAAGTCTAAATGCACTTCATACTAAAAATAGATCATGATTTATTTCTTACAACACTGATCTAGCAGAGAAACATTTCCTGAATCTTTCCCATATATCAGGGACCAAGATTGTTTGATCTCATTTAACAAACAGGAAAACCAAGTAAGGCACAGTTTAGTACTTTCAGTCCTTTGGTGACAAAATAAAAGTTCAGAGAGCTGACATGGTCTACAAAAGACCACAGGGTGAGTAAGTGGCTGAGCCAGGATTTGAACCTGGGTCATGCAAGTACAGAGCATAGACATTTAATTTCTACTTTCTATCAGTCGGGAGTTGCTTTGGTCTATATACAGTTTGAATGCCACGCCCAAGTTTTCATGTGCTGAAATTGGCCGGCAATCATGAGCTATTAAGATGGAAAATGGGACCTGGAAAGATGTCCCAGTGGTTAAAAGCACTTACTGCTCTTGCAAAGGACCCGGGTTCAGTTCCCAACACATGCATGGAGCCTTACAACCATCTGTAGCTCCAGTTCCAGGGAGTCAGATACCCACCTCTGATACATATGGGCACTGCATGAATGCAGTGCACAGACACATACACTTAGGCATACACATATACAATTTTTTAAAAAAATTTTTTAAAAGTCAGAAAGTGATTTCTACTATGATATTTAAAAGTGAGAGTCTTTGAGAGGTGATCAGGATGGGACAGAGTAATGAGGATGGAGCCCCACGACTGAATCCTGCTGTCTTTAGAAAATGAGGGAGAGTGATCAAAAAGGCCGACATACACGTGTGTGCTACCCGTCTCTGGCTGTGCAATGCCCTTCTTACTCTCAGGACTCTACAGTAGGGAAGTCATGACCAGATTCATCCTCTAAATCTTTCCCTTCCAGAACCAGGAACCAAAACATATATATTTTTTCTTTATAAAGTATCTTGTCTCAATTATTTCATTATGGAAACAAAAATGAAACCATATAGGAGTTAACACGGAGTTTTTGTAATCATTTAAGAATTTGATAAAAACCCATGGCACCCAAAGGTGGTATTGGTTGCCTGTGTCGCAGTCATTGGTAATGCAGGAAAAGATACTGAAAGATATGTTCTCCAAGTTTGAGGGCATCCATCCTGACTCCTCCAAAGCCTGGAGTTTTTCTACACTCACGATTTTCTCTGCTAACCTTATAGCAAGGTAGTGCTTTCTGGAAGCTACAGAAATCAATGACAGGCAGGCAATAGCATTGTGAGCAGGAGTGCCAGTGATCTCTGCCAGGTGCCCTCAGAAGTCCCCAGGTTTCAAGAAGAGGATGGAACAGGGCACTTGCAAGGTGTCCGTGGACAGCAGAGGGCCACGGAGTGGACAGCAGGACCACCACATGATGTGAAACTGGAGACGTTGCTCCCTCAGAACATCAGGAAATAGTTGTTCACTCTGCTTAGTAATTACCTCAGGCCTGGGAGATTCCAGCATACAGTCTGAACACCATCACCTCAGAGGCCTATAACCTGTCCCTGTGCCTGGAATGACATAATAACGAGTTTTTCTACTTAATTTGTTGCTAACTTTTTTTGCTACCTCCCCAACAGCTGTGCAATAAATCCTATAGACTCAAAAAAAAGAATATGATCAACCTTACTGCCTTAGGTGTCAAATACAATCCCTCCCTCTTTCAACTTGTACTAGAAACAGGGTTTCTGAGTTTCTAAGTGGGTTGCTAGGGATTTCCGTGGGTGGCATGTATGGGATGGACTGACCTGGCAAGCACATAGAAGAGCCTATCTGAAGCTGAGACTCAATGACCACAGTCAAGTGGAAACTACACAGTCGGCATCCATTTCTGAAGGTCTAGGCAGGAGCCGGAATGGAGCCAGCAGATGGAACCAGAGCTACAGGCAGGAGACATGCCGGGCAAATGAGTGAGACATCTGAGCGCTGGATAGTCTTGTGGGATGCTCTAGGATTCTTGGCTGAAAGCTGGCAGCCCATGATCGTCTCAACACCAGTTGTACCACAACCCCCTGAATGGCAGGCCTCCCCACAGGTAATTTGGGTTTTAGTCCATGGAACTTGATGCATGTTCATGTTGATGCCTCAGACACACTCTAGGCCAGGGGTTTTCAAACAGTACTCCAAAAGTGCCTGGGCAACCATACTCAAATCATCCTAGGGTACTTCTGTCTCCTAAACAGGCAGTCAATACGGAATTAGAATGTAAGGTATCACTAAAATAGTGCTTCATGTGTCTGTTCCAAAAATTTCTGAAATAATTTATTAACATTGTCAAAAACAATGCTGTTCATGATTACATATAGAACATGTTATTTCCACTTTGTATAAACTTGATATTTTCATTCTAAGAGGCAAATTTGAGTGTAACATCAAAATTCCAATTTTACTGCATAATATGTTTTGCTTATAACTTATTCTGAGGTTTTTAATTCATACATTACATGGCTTGAAAAGAATCTCCCAGGTTTCATTGCTTGCCCAGAACAAAAAATAGCACATGGGCTAAGGACATGGACATGCTAAGTGTCTTCCTGGTCATGATTAGGTTCTGTCTGAGGATGGAACTCACTATGTAGCACAGGCTAGCCTGTTGGGATCCACCTAAGCTAGCCACTGAGAGGAAAATGGTTTATTATCTTCTACAGTCTGGATCTGCAGTGCCTCCTAAAGGCTGGTGGAGTAGATTTGGCTACAATCTTTTAGAGTCTTTAAGCAATGAGGCCCAATAGGAATCCCCTTAGATCACTGGGGGGTCACCCTAAAAGAGTACTGTGGACCTCTGCTCTCTTCTCTTCCTATCTTTTGCTTCTAAAACATGATGTACTGCCTCACCAAGAATAAAAGCAATGGAGCCAATAAGCACTGCTAGTGAAACTGTAACTTATGGTGAGTCATTTTACATACTTGTTACATATTTGTTTACATATTTGGCCATTACCGTAGTAATGGCCAGCAGACCAGCACATTTCTTCTCTAGAAACTAGACTCTAGGATCACTGGTGGCAAGGACCCATGGGTAAGAGGGAGGAGCCCAAGCCAGGCCAAGAGGCTGAACATTAAGTCATGTTATGTCTTCATTGGACTCAAGTTCAGTTTTTGGTGTCTGCTTGTGTGTGTGTGTGTGTGTGTGTGTGTGTGTGTGTGTGTGTGTGTGTGTGTGTGTGTGTGTTTAAAGTTTATCCTTCTGTGTAAATTACAGATTATATGAAGGACAGGTATGGCAAGATATGCCCATGGGTGTAACAGTGGTATAAATGTTAAGGCATTAACGAACTGTTTTCTGATCAGATTTAAGGCTTCTCTACAGGAATAAACAAATGCTTGATACTATAAATATGGCCAAGAGCCCAAGGCTGAGGAGATCACAGGCCCCTGGTTTGAACCCACTACGATGATTCTGCTAAACAGACATAAAATCAACCTACCCTCAAAATTTGTATCTTTACAGTATATTAATTAGTGCAACTCTCAGACTTCATCAGAGAAGCTTCTTTGTGGTGGACAACAGTTAACGCAGAAACTCACCCTGGTCAAAATGCAGAGAATAAGTGTGAAAGGAGTGTACAAACACAGATGGAACTGTCACAGATGGGTAGGGAGGGCAAAGACTGTAGAAGCCAGAGGTGGCGAGGAACAAAGCAAAACCATGTTTTCTGAATATGATGAGACTGTACGTGCATGAGCTCATGGCAGCTGAAGCTATCCGCACAAGGTGGGCACACAATAAAGCTTGTCAACATCGGAGCACAGCTCAGGGCCACAGGCCATCACTCCTAATGAGCAGACTCTGACAGTTGATGGCTCCTGGGGGAAGGATAGCTAGTTTTCTTTAAGAAAACCATGCTCCAGTAGATGCCCCCACATCCACGAGTGTATGAGTGTCATAACTTGAAGTATGTGGGTTATTTAAATGATGAGGATAAGAATAAGAATAATAGAGAGGTTAGGAAATTGGGAGCAGGCAGAGGGTGGGAAGGTAGCTCTGAGAGGATCTGGGGGAAGGAGTGGTAAGGTGGTAAATATATTCAAAATATGTTACATGGATTCTCAAAGATTAATAAAAATATTACATTTTTAAAAAAGTAAAGTACCTCACACATTTGTTTGGAAGAAACTGATGCTCAGGGTAAGAGGGAATTCATACACGGTCACAGAGCCAGGAGGTCAAGGTCATAAACCAACTTGGAAGTCAGAACCCAAGTTCTTAGCAAGTAAGACTGAGAAGTTATGAGAATCAACCTACGGAAGCCTTAGCTGAGTAGACATAGCGATCAGTTTCTTAGTATTGGCTAAAGATTCCCCATCATCACTGGGCACAGCCCAGTCAATAAACTCTTCTTCAGACAGGAGCCCCTTTGTGGAAGAAAGAGAGCTCTTATGTGCTTCGTGTCTGGGCCCTCAGTACATATTCAAGGCTTGGACCAGAGCAGCAAACAAAACCAAGACTGATTTTAGACACTGCACTGACATGCTGTCTCAGAGTTTCAGGGATATCACCGTGGACTCGGAGCAGACGAGCGTGAGCTAACGTTTGATGATCTGTGGTGCTTTGCATGAGAATGAACCCTGTACAGTCATATATTTAAAGGTTTGGTTCCCAGTTCATACACTTGCTTAGGAAGCATTAGATACGTGGCCTTGTTGGAAAAGGCCTGTCACTGGGGGTGAACTTTGAGATTTCAAAAGCCCATGCCAGGTCCCCTCCCTTTATTTCTGCCTTGCTCTGTCTGTCTTTCTGTCTTTCTCTCTTTCCTGTCTTCCTCTGCCTGCTGCTTACAGGTAAATGTAAACTCTCAGAAACTGCTCCAACACCATGTTGACCTACCTGCACCATGCTCTTTACGTGGTGATCATGAACTGACTCTCTGAAACCATAAGCAGGCCCCCAATTAAAGGGCTTCATCATGGTGTCTCTTCACAGAAATTGAATTGTACCTAAGACATGACCCTAGACTAACATTTCAAGAACTTCCTGCCACCATCCAACCCTCATAACCTTCTCCTTCACTTCCGCAGCTGGGGCTGGGTTCTAGCTACATGCTACAGAAATGCAAAGAACGTGTCTACAATTATATTGTGCGCTTTTCTCATTAGTTTAAAAATTCCCAATAAAAGCAGTGTAACAGAAAGAAGCGTTTGTTTGCTCTCAGTCTGAAGTATGGTCTGTCACGGAGGGAGTGCATCGCATCAGGAGTGTTCAGCAGCCACTCACACCACAGCTGTGCACGAGAAGCCGAGAGAAATAAAATCGGGTGATCAACGGGCTTTATCTTTCCTACCTAGTCAGAGATCTCACCATTGGGGGGTACCATTCACATTCAGAGTGAGGCTTCCTTCTTCACTTCAACATTTCTGTAAATACTCTTATAGACACAGCCAGAAGTGTGTTTCCAAGACGACCCTAACTCTAATTAAGTTGCGGTGATCATCTCAACCGGAACTTCCATCAACTAGAACACAAATCCACTTGACTCCTCACGATAGTCCTCAGGGATCAAGCAGAATGACCTTTTCCCATTTTACAGACAGGAAAGTTGAGGCACTGTGAAATTATTTATCCAAGGTCTTAACGCCAATGAGTAATAAAGCCTAGAGCATCTCCTTCCACCCCTGACACCCACACCTTTGATCTTTCACAACAAAGGCAGGATTTAGTTGGTTTGGATTTTTTTGTGACAGGGTCTCACTTTAGCTTAGGCTGGACAGGAACTCGCTATGTAGTCCAAGCTGGATTGGAGGAACTTTTCAAGGGCACCCCATTAAACATTGGGGTCACTATCCCATTATAACCCCATCTTTTAATAACCGCCCCTTGTCCCTCCCAAACCTCCTCCCTTTCCTGGCTCCTGCTCTTGCCTGGTTCCCATTGGTCTCCATAAGCTGCCTTCGCTAGCATTCACTAGGACGTGTCTGAATGCCCACCCTTCTTGGGTCCCCAGAAGGGATATACCTTAGAGATTTCCACCTCAGACATGTCTGTCAAAGTTAAGAGAAATGGAGAAATAATGAGAAAGGGAACCTGTGGGGGCAGCAGCTGCTTTACAGCCCCACCTCCCTGGAGAGGATGACTCTGAGAGAGAGAGAAATACTTTCTGCTTCTGCAAACAACCCAGCCCTGAAGAGAGACTTCTTTTACATACACTTTGCAGGGAAGACTTAAGTAAGTCTTGACGACTCTCTTTCCCTGGAGACTGGACTAAAAGTATTGTTTAGAAATCTAATATATGGTTTATTTACTCAATTTGTGCTGAGCTCCACAGTTCCTTCAGGCCAGCCTCACTCACCCATTACTCTATTAATGCTCCATTACTGAAATTAGTGCTGTAATTGAAGGGGGGAAGGGCGGCGGAAGGGGGCACTCCTTAAAGGCACAGGTCCTGGCTAATCACATCAGGAAAAGGGGAATGGGGAACTGGTGTGGGGGGACACATGAGCATTCCAAATGTTCTGTTCTGGCCCTTCGAAGCTAGGCAGTGAAGAGGGGACTGATGGTTGTGCTGCCCAATCAGAGTGACTCGGGGACTTCACCACGCCTTTTCACAGCCCACCACACTAGTGCTTCACCCTTTCCAGATCCAGACTGGTGACCAAGAGCGACAATGCCAAGGCCCGCCGCTTCATTTCTGCCGTTGGCAGTTTCAAACACACGGTATCAGCCTCCATCCTTAGCAAGTGAAGAGTTCAATGCCGTTTGTCTTTCTTGGCGATGCTCCTTATCGCAATGTGCCAGGGTGCCGTCACTTCCTCTCTTTGAGTTGTCGTAGTCTATCAACTCTCCTGCACAGTCCCTGTACCTTCAGCCAGCACAGCCCTCCTCTTCTAAGGACCATTCCATGGGCATTCTCCTGTCACCATCTCCACGGTTTGTTCGTTCATGTCTTGTGTCTCTCCTGTGAAGCAAGCATGCACTGACTGGTACTCCGGAGCCCCCTGCATGTCACTTCCTCTTACAAACTGACTATATTTTTTATGAGTTTGGTCAGCACTTCATGCCCTAGCCTACAATGCCCACTGGGTTCTCAGTTCTTAGGCATCTGAGTTGCACTGTCTCTCACCTGATGGACTGGCTATCTTAAAGGTTTCCAACCACCTACTTTTCAATCTTACTCTTGACCAGACATCACAGCGGCACTGGAAATTGCCAAGCCTCGTATCTCTGGAGCGGACATCTCCTCCCTGTCTCTACAAGATACAGCCTTCAGGTTCTTTTTTGCTTCTTTCTGACAGAATAGTCTCTTTCTATTGCCTCTTTCTTAATATTACTAAATTTAATACTTAATATTTACAGACATTCTATTGCTGTAAATTTAATATTTAAAAGACAAATAATCCAAGCCTAGGTTTTTGTCTTTTAAAGTCACAAGAACTTTGGAGAACCCAACACAACACACAAACAGATATGCACCACCCACCCACAGATGCTGTGAAATCTAAGCCTCTGCTCTTTTCCTCAATGATTTCAGAGATTCCTACTCTTAAACTCATGGGTATTGGAGCAACTTCCACATCCAGCCTCCAGCCTGGGCCCTTTTGGCAATTCTGTAGCTGGATTTTCAGCTGTCTAAGGTGCATGCCATAAGCATGTTAAAGATGGCTTCCTCTTTACCTGTCTACCTCTGTTTGTGAGCTGGCAACCTCAGACATGGCATTTCTTAATGTCTGTTTCACCTTGGAGCAAATTCTGTCTAGCGTAGGATAATTAAACGTTTTAAAGTATATAAAAAAGTAAAAGTCCACATCGCCTCTGACTAATTTCCCAACATTTGGCACCCTGATTAAAGACAAGAGTCAATGTGATGGCCTCTGTGTAAAACTGGAGAAAGAGGACATGATTCAACACCACTTTCCCTCCAAGTGCAACTTAAATAGGACTCACACTGGCCTTCCCCAAGAAGCCTGGATTATTTTAAGGGTGTGCAGATGAAATACTCTTAGCAGCTCAGTTATCTTTACCCTTTGGTCCAGCTGAAGCCAGAGCAAGAGGTGCTACAATCCAGCTGAAAAGGCTGGTCCCAGGACACTTCTCGACAAATCAAAGTGAGACGGACAAGAAACCCCTCCAGGTTGCTCTCAGGAGGCTGAATGACAGATTGAAGCTACTGGAGAAGCCACTGCCCCTTCAGAAAACCTTCTGGGTCTGGGAACAACTGTAGTCACATCTCATTGGGGCAAAGTGACACTTCTTATTGTCACAAAGAAGGTCCTGCTAATGATTTCTAAACAGAGCCCCTCTAAGCGATCCCCACTGCTCTCCAGAAGGAGCACACTCATAGGATGGTGCAGGAATGTGATAAGCAAGAACTGAATGAGAGTGTACTGAAGCACTACGTACAATGAGAGCTGAAAGATGAATTCTCTACCCAGTGTGGACTTTAATAACTGCCATCTGACTAGCTGTGACATGATCAAATGGTCCTTCATCCTCTAACCCTAGAAATCAAGATAGTATAATCAGTCCAGTACAAATAGAGTCTAAATGATTTATCTTAATTGATATATTTCACAGCATGTAAAATATAAGCTTTAGAGTTTCACAAATCCCTCTGTGGGTGGGGCAGACTATTCAACAGATGTGACTGTGAGTTTCAAATGACCTTGCAGTTTCTCTGTAGTCACAGGGCTAATTAACTAACATACCGTTGAGAAGCTTTCTATTCCTTATCTTGGCTAGTGCTCGGTTTAAATAACTGAGCAGACACAGCTGATTAAAGTAACATGAATTTCAGACTTAAAATGACATTTAATCCAGTGTTCCCCCATAATACATGAAGATTCCAGAGCCCCAGGCCTAGTTAAGAAATTACACAATGATACAAGACTTTCAGAATCAAACCCTGGATTTCCTGACTCCCAGATCCATGGTTTTTCTTGTTCACTGTTCTCTCCGTAGAGGGTCTAAGAACCTCAGCTATTCATGCAAATTGCCATGGGCATTGTCTCTATACTAGATCAGGTGCCATGTCCTCCTAGCAGAAGCCAGTGGTGATCAGACATCATATGAAATGACCCTTTAAAGTTTATTTTACAACCACATCTTCCTGTGTATTCTGGTGGATGAAAACAAGCTGTGTAGAGTTTTAAAAGCATACACTGTAGCCAAATCTGAAGATGTGACCGGGAGTCTTGGTGGACTTTCACAAGCTTATGGTTTATGTTTCAGAGAGGTCAAACATGCCCATGCTTAAGCAGTGGTCTATGCCCTGGAAAGATAATTGGGAATAGCACATGCTATTCTAAAAGGATGTGGAATTTAAAAAGATGTGGGATTAAATCTCAATCTCTCTCCCTCTCCCTCTCCCTCTCCCTCTCCCTCTCCCTCTCCCTCTCCCTCTCCCTCTCCCTCTCCCTCTCCTCTCCCTTTTCCTCTCCCTCTCCAAAAGACCTTTGTATTAGTAATTTTCTGGTGACCCAGTGCAAGCATTGTAGGTGGCATGAATAGCAAGTGCAAAAACAAACAAACAAACAAATAAAGCAAACAAGCAGTATGTAAGAAAAAGCTGCTTGGGTTAGGCCAAGAAAGTTCATCAGCTATTCAACCCACGTCATATAAACCTTGACATTCACTGGGAGATTCAAGAGCTGACATCGGCCTCCATAGTAGGTCCTGAGGTTCCATGTCTACATAGTCAAGACTATTCACTTTACTACGTCACCCTCACTGCCCACCACAGCGTTGCCAGCCCATGATCATAGAAGGTGGTGTTAGAACCAACCTTGGTCTAATCATGAAATGGATTGTGGGTTGTGGCTCTATACAATGAAACTAAGCACCTGCTTCTACAAAGGTTTCACCTACAAAGGAGCCATTGTGGCACTGCAGACCAGTGAATTCTGGAGACCAGTGTAGATGGAAGGTCAGGACTACGAAAGGACCAGAAAAAACTTTCTAGGAGGCCATCAGAACCTTGAGCAAATCAAGAGGCTCTTTTGGTGGAAGTAAGGAGGGCTAAGGAATAGTTTCATATTTACTGATTTTGTTGACCTAAAATCATAGTACTACTTGAAAACCACAAGACAAATTAAGACAACCTTGACAGAAAACATAAATATGTATGCCTGAAAAATCTGACTGGACATGAAACATAAGTGTCAGATTTAATAAAAAATTTAGAAACATATATTGGTATAATTTTTTATTTTTAATCTGCTTATTTGGGTCACCGAATTACTCCCTTTGTTGGGAATTTTGTAGCAATACTAATGAACTCTACATACCTTAGCCCTGATTTTCCTATTACGGATCACATTTACTCTTCTGTGAAATGTAATTTGCTAGTGTTTTAGTGTTTAAGACTGCATCATGACAGAGAAGTTTCTGTGGTTTGCTACATATTCTCAAGGCTGGTGATCTGTCATCCATCATCCATCATCATTTTGAGTATTCTCTTCATGTTTGGAAGGGATTTGCTTCAGCTTCCTCAAGTCATTACTGGGACAATTCCCTGTGGTGTCTGCTATTTTCTTTCCCATCTTCAACTGGATTAAATTCTTCCTCTGTATCTAGAATCACTGGGTTTTGTTTGTTTGTTTGTTTGGTTGGTTGGTTGGTTTTGCCAGATAGACACTTTAACACAATGGCTGCATCGTAGACTGTTCTGATTTTGTAGCTTCCTATTTCTATTTCATAAAAGGCATACTGACCCCTTTATACTTCATACAATAAGAAGGTTCCTTCTTGAATTCCTTCTGATTAAGTAATGGCTTAGGAGCCAGTAATTGACAGGTAAAGTCTTCTTTCCACAGAATTCACATTATCCCTTTTAAGGCCATTTTAATCTACTTTGTCAGCCCTGAGGAAAAAAGCTCTCTCTTCAACCCTGGACTTTCTAGAAGTCCTCATTGTGGCACTTCCGGAGCTAGTGCTACTATTCTAAGATTAGGAGTGAAAATCGCTCACTCATGTCCATCAATACCTGCCCTTTGTCTTGGCTTTGATGCTGTTAGGCTCGAAGTTTGGAGTCCCTTCCCCACTCTCAGGCTCTCCTAACATGGGTGGGGGTGGGAGTCCTCTTGTTTTCAGTTTAGAGCATGAAAGATAGCACCCTGAAGTGGAAATTTCTGGTTTCTTTGTGTCACATTATGTATTTCTGGAAGCTGTTTGTGAGAAGATATTTTGCTGAAGCAGACACGTGAGAGGGCATGTGATGTTTTGCTGGAGCTGATGCTTGAGGGCACATGATGTTTAGAAAGAATATAAATATAACCCCACAGACAGGGAGAGGATGATCTTCTATTGCTACACCTTGCAATACTTTCCTGGTCTTCACTAGCTGTGCCAAGCTCTGCTAGTCTTTGCTGGTCTTCACTTTGTAGAGAGAAATGCACAAAAGAACTTCTCGTGGTACTTCAGCTGATTCTTGCAGCTTCCATTGAGCATATCATTGACTCATGCCAATCCATTGGAGCATTGAGGTTTCTGCTGGATCGAGTCACTGCTACTAATTCATGTTTTGTGTTTGCTATTAGACTGGACTGCTGATATCCTGACAATGAAGATTGGAATTGCCCCCAAAGAACTACTTCTAAACGGGTCCACAACCCCATTGTCCCATTAACCATCTTTCTCTCTTACTTTTGGTTGGTGGACTAGATGTGAGGTTTAAATAAAATAGGGTTTGAACAATCTTAGCCTACACTACCCTGTATCCATAAGTCCACTTGCATCAGATGCTAACCTTTATGCACAAAATAAGACCAGATAAAGCAGGCTACCTCCATTCCCTCTGCATTGTGGGAAACATGACCTCCGAACAGAGCAGATGAAGATGGTCTGAAGGAAGGTATGTGGTAAGCATTTGTCAGGGGGCAACCTGGATATAGAGGAGAAGCTCTAGGGGTTCAGAAGATGGTGAGAACTGCTCTTATCTCTTATCCTTGCCCCTGTGACTTGGGGATGGGGCAGTCTGTAAAATGGTGCCGACTTGGTACCTATCTTCTCTCTTGGCGATTAAGCTGTTGGTGTTGTGATTGGTAACAGATCTTCCAGAATTAAACATGTTCTTTTCTATTTTCATTACTAGCTTTTTTTTGTTTGTAGTTTTCTCAGATTCACACTGTATTCTTTTTATTGGGGGCTGCGGGGATGAGGGCAGAGGGCAAGCACCATTAGATCAAAGTCCTAACTTCTGTTCTGTCAACTGGACCCAGTCTCTACATCTGTACAGGAGCAGCCAAATGCATGTGAAGGTCTCTGAATCCAGGAAGATGCCTCTTTCCCACCCCTCCCTGGTTGCTGGAACCCTCCTCCAGTCTTTGTAATGGCTGAGTGTTGTTTGATTCAGGGAGGCTCTTAGTTCAGTTCAGAGAAAGTAGACACAGGTAAATCAGCAAGGAGAGGGTGCCCGCTAGCCAGTTCTGGATTAGCCATCATCCAAGCAGAGAAAGGGTTCTATGAACTGGGTAAACATGAACTTTTAGTGCCTATGCAAGTAACACCAGTCAAGGAGAGATGATCACCAAGATTAATAACTATAGCAATGTTGAACCAAAAAGTGAATTCTAAAGGTGTAGGCAGGGAAATAGGAAATGATCAAGAAAGGTGTCATTCTGAGGGCTGGTAACAGTGGTACAAAGTCACCATCCCTTAAGTATAAAGGAGCAAGAAGAAAGGTTGGTTTCAGAATCATCAGTTTGTTATTAGTCAAACGCCACTTTACCTTCCTTAAAAATATGAGCAATGCTAAAAAAATGTGGTTTATACTATGAGTCCTTACTTTTAGTGGTTAGGTGGCATCTATTAATTTGATGAGAATTAATTAAGCATTGATTGAGGACTAAGTATTTGAGGCTGCTGGAGTAGAGAAGTCTGAGGGAAGTCCATTCTGGGACTTCTACGAGGGATGCCTGTGAACATGCCAAGTATGCAATCCTGCTCACGGAGGGGGCAATTATATGTCCTTGTTTGGCTCAGGCCTGAAGCCTGGCTTGGCTGGAAGGCAGTTGGCTTCAGCCCAACATTACTGCATGCTTGCCCTCTCGGGGCCCCACTTCTAGCAGGTCACCAGATCTGTGTTGCCACCTAGGAACATTTGAGAGAGTTGTGAGCTTCAGAAGGTGAGGCACTGGGCTGGGGCGGGGGGGGGGGGGGGGGTGGGGGCAGGGAAGGCCAGCCAGGCAGGGTGGCTGGAGAGTTTTGACAGCCTAGAGAAGAGCCCCTGGGATCCCATTCTTGCAGACGCGAGCCCCCCAGGCAGGCGCCGGGTGGATAAGCGTGTAGACAGCCCGGCCAGGCCGGCCTGTGACGCTTGCCAGCACCTGCAGATAGCAGGGAAATAATTGGCACATGTTTTAAAAAAAAATTAAAAACCTCTTGGATGTGAGTATTTTCTAACTGCTTCTGGCGGGAGTGCCTGGAAGGAATTTAATCAGCGAGAGTTGTTTAAAGCGGTCTACTCACTCAGCCCCAGCGAGGCTCCTAATGAACTCGGTATCATGTGCCACCCCTGCCTGCTGAGGACATTCAATTTGTTAATTCTGCAGCTGGTGAGAGAGGTCAGATAGGAAAGTGACGATTGTTTTCTGACGTCCCAACCCCTGCTCACATCTTTCCAATTAATCCTTTTAGGAGACATGGGAAGATTAAGAAAGAGAAAAGGTGAGGGAAACAAGCAGGAGAGAATTTGATGGAAAGTCAGCGCTGCCTTCTCCGGTAGACTTGGCGAGCTGGGGGCGGGGAGAGAACGGAGAGCTGGGAAGGCTGCTAGCTGTTCTTCCCACACAAAGACAAAACAAATACTCTGAAGAGATAGCCCCTGATACTCTCCTATCATGGCTGTTTTAAACAGAAAGGGAGGGGACATGGTCTCTGTCATGGTCTTGGGTAGAACTTCGGGGAATCATTACGGTATGAGGTCTCCCAAGCAGTGAGAGCCAGGCAGAGATCTGTGTAGCCTGCATTGAAGGGCCTCAGTCATCCCAGTTTTATGAGAATAGCAGTTTGGAAGGGAGTGACCCTAGAGTTTCTCCAGCCCTGCAGTCCTGTATCTTTTGCCTTCTGCTCTGCCTTTTGGATCTCTTTTCCTTTCTGCTGGACCTGTCGTTTGCCAAGGTGTCAAGATTCTGTGGTCCTCAGCCATAAGTCCCCCTGTCCTCCAAGTTGGGGTAGCCCCAAGTAGGTAGGGGTGGAGTGGGGCATAGCCTAGGCTGTCTCTCCTCTTAGATATCCTTGTCACTATTAATCACTTTCAAGCAAATGCCCCTCGAATTGTCTTTATGGATGTCACTTCTGTAGTGATCCAAAGACAACCCTGCTCTGTTCTGTCCATCAGTGGCAGGCACTGGGCATGGAGCATGCCTGCCAGGCTACCTCCCCAGGAAGCCTCACTCTCTTCAGAACTTTCACTAATGCTTAAGCATACTAGTCATTCAAATGTTTCCTAGACCACCTTCGATGTGACTGTCACTGTGCTTGGCTGTGGAGAGTCAGAGATGATTCAAAAAGTGTCAGACTTCAGGGTGCTCAATTTGAGGATGAAGGGTCTGGGGAGGTCTTTCCCAGTTCTTGAAAGATTAACAACCAGAAAACAGAGAAAATCTCTGCTGGAAGAAAGGATAGCAGCGGCAGCAGCTTGAAGGCAGGATCAGCAGGCACGAAATCTGCTAGTTGGTGATGATAGCTGCTATACCAAGTCCAAGGTACCAAGGGCAGAGGTAGGAAGTCTGGGAGTGCAGGGGCAGAAGTGGGGAGTGCAGGGGCAGGAGTCATGCGGTGCAAAGGCAGGAGTGGAGGAGTCCATTGTCCATAGAGCACAGCTGGGAAGAGAACAAGGTGAGAGCCACCCTGAAAAATGTTACTTTGATTTAAGAAGACAAAGAAGTAACAAGTGTTTTTTAATCTGGGTCTTTTGAGAAAAAAATGGACACAAAATGTGCACTCTCTGTCCTAAAAATAAGACTCTTATCTTTTGGGCTGCAAAAAATTGGCCCTTAACCACCATGGAGACCTCTCTATCCAGGGCCCTCCTCACGAATGATGCCCAGTTTCCAGTCTTGCACAGAAACAGGAACCCACAAAGTTATCTCCTGTAAATCTGGGTACCTTCCCAGGGGCTGACAAAGGGTGGAACGAATCCTGGGTGATTTGTGAATACTGACCACAGACTCTCTTCCTCTTGTCTGTCTTTACCTTTGAGCTCCCTCTTCCCTACCCCTGTCTTCCTGTCATGCAGCCAATTCTGCCACAAGCTGCTATGAAATACAAAAGGAAGCATGGATTTCATAAGCTCTGTTCACTTTTCTGCAAAAATCCCCAAGCTATAGAGCTCCCAAAGAGCTGAAAATTTAATTGGAATGTGAGTGCAGAGAAAAAAAGCAGTCATTTCTGTGAGGCATCCTCCCTAGCACATTTTAAAGGTTTTCTGATTATTACTACAGCCACAATCTCAGGCTGTGTCAGAGTAATTCTCTGAGCAATGTGGTCCTTTGAGTACTGTTGACCAAGCATCCAAAAGACTGACATGACGACAGGAATGCTAACTGAAACTAAGAATGGATTTGGAACAATCACACCCCAACCAGCTAGAGACTGAGCTTTGCCAGGACAACACTGTTCATTTGTAATGGTCTCAGTTCGAACTTATCTCTCACTCATGTGACTGTGGACCAATCATCTGACTCCCCTAAGCCCCCGTTTTTCTCCCTAATAAATTGGGATATAAATTGAATATCACAGTCCAGAAACGTTCAAATGTTGATTAGGAGACATTAAGTAAAGGTTTTCTGGAGGGATGGATGACCGGGACAGAGGACACATGACTATACTATCACAAGCTCTCTGCTTGTGTAGTCAGTGTCAAATGTCTCAAAGTGTTATTGAAATACGTTCTCAATTGTAGCGCCTCCTGGAAGAAGTTGGCACCTTGGAATAACTGCTAAGCCTTTGTGAACTCTTAGAACTTCTAAACTGTAATCTAAACTGGGGTCTCTGTCTTGCCTAGGCAACATTGAGGAGGGGAGAAGAGGTGAGTGCTAGTCACCTCATTATCAAGTATAAGGGCAACACATTCTCCCATTCATTAGCACCCACTTGTATCTGCCAGAAGAAGGTCAATCAGCTGCCATTTACCTGGGGTTCCCAACACAGGAGGTGACCCAAGAGACAGAAGATTGTGCTCCAAAGTGGAGGAAGAAAATGTAGACTTTCCAGCCTCAGAACCTTCCCCAGAGATGCAAAGATCTGATTCTCAGAGGCCCTGCTCTTAATCATACTGAAGCTGCTTGTAAGGACAATGGCAGGTCACTGCAATAGTAGGGAGCAAGCCTACCATATACAGCGATAGTAAGTTTGGGGAAAGCCTGCTATCTAGATATATGTGTAAACAAGTGCATGTGAAATCTCCCAAGATTTCATACTCAGATGCTGATTATTGTTTTCACATTTCTGAAACACTGTGTAGGTCAAACAAAGCATGTTCAGTGGATCACAGTGGTCCCCAGACTGTCAGCTATAATACACAATAAAACATAGAAAGCATCTTCAATAAATGGTGCTGATCTAACTGGATGTCTGTATGTAGAAAAATGAAAATAGACCCATATTTGTCACCTTGCACAAAGCTCAAGTCCAAGTGGATCAAGGACCTCAACATAAAACCAGATACACTGAATCAATAGAAGAGAACGTGGGAAAGAGCCTTGAACTCATTGGCACAGAGGGAAATTTCCTAGACAGAACTCCAGTGGCTCATGCTCTAAGATCAAGAATTGATAAATGGGACCTCATGAAACTGGAAAGCTTCTGTAAGGCAAAGGACATAGTCAATAAGACAAATTGGCAACCTACATACAGATTGAGAAATAATCTTACTAATCCCACATCCGATAGAGGGCTAATATCCAAAATATATAAAGAACTCAAGAAACTAAACACCAAAAACCAAACAACCCAATGAAAAATAGGGTATAGAATTAAACCTAGAATTCACAATAGAGGAATCTCAAATGGCTGAGAAGCACCTAAAGAAATGTTCAAAGTCCTTAGTGATCAGTGAAATGCAAATCAAAATGACCCTGAGATTCTACCTTACACCAATCAGAATGGCTAAGATCAAAACCTCAGGTGACAACACATGTTGGTGAGGATATGAAGAAAGAGGAACGCTCCTCCATTGCTGGTGGGATTGCAAACTGGTACAATCACTCTGGAAATCAATCTGGAGATTCCTTAGAAAATTGGAAATAGATCTACCTGAAGAGCCAGCAACACCACTCCTGGAATATAGCCAAAAGATGCTCCACTATGCCAGAGGGGCACATGTTCCACTATGTTCATAGAGGCCTTATTTGTGATATCCAGAAGCTGGAAACAACCCAGATGTCCCACAACAGAAGTATGGATACAGAAAATGTGGTTCATTTACACAATGGAATACTACTCAGCTATTAAGAACGAGGACATCCTGAGTTTTGCAGGCAAATGGATGGAACTAGAAAATACCATCCTGAGTGAGGTAACTTAGACCCAAAAGGACATGCATGGTATGTAGTCACTAATAAGTGGATATTAGCTTAAAAAAAAAAAAAAAAAAAAAGGACAGAATACCCAAGACACAGTCCACAGAACTCAAAAAGATCAATAGGCTGAAGGGCCCAAGGGAAGAAGCCTCAGTTCCACTTGGGAGGGAAAAAAAGCAGTCACAAGTGGGGAAGGAAGGAGGGAGGGAGGGACATAGGAGGGAAAGTGGACAGAGGGGGGAGCAGAGGGGAACCTGATCTGGTATTGGGTGAAAGAAAAGGACTGAAGCCCTGAGGACCAGCAGAAAGAATGGAAAAAGGCAACCTTGGGAAGTAGGATGTTGGGGGGACCCTCCAGAATGCACCAGAGACCTGGCAGGTGAAAAACATCTCAGGATGAAATGCCCGAAACTAGGGAGAGGAGACTTATAGGGTCCACCTCCAGCAGGAAGACAGGGCATCAAATGAGAGGGGTTTGCCATCCCACAGTCAAAACCCTAACCCATAATTTTTCCTGTCTGAAAGAACCCAGGGATGGAAATTAAGAGAAGCCCGAGGAAAAAGAGGTCCATCTCACAGGCCCAAAGTGGGATCCAGTTCAAGGGGAGGTCCCGAGGCCTGACACTATTCCTAAGGCTATGGAGCGCTCACAAAAAGAGACCTAGCCTGACTGCACTCCTGAAGACCCAACAAGCAGCTGAAAGAGTCAGATGCAGATATTTGCACCCAACCAATGGACAGAAGCTGCTGACCCCTGTGGTTGAATTAGGGAAAGGCTGAAAGAAGCTGAGGAGGAGGGCAACCCTGTAGGAAGACCAGCAGTCTCAATTAACCTGGACCCCCAAGATCTCTCAAGCACTGCACCACCAAACAGGCAGCATACACCAGCTGATATGAGGCCCCAACACATATACAGCAGAGGACTGCCGGGTCTGTGTTCAATCAGAGATGATGCACCTAACCCTCAAGAGACTGGAGGCCCCAGGGAGTTTATAGGTCAGGTGGGGTGGGAGCTGAGGGTGGGGACATCTTCATGGAGACAGGGGAGTGGGGAGGAGGTATGGGATATGGAGCAGCTGGAGGGTGGGTGGGGTGGGGAGATAAAATCTGGAGTGTAAATAAATAAATAAAAGAGGCAATGGGGTCAGTTCTAACAGATCCTGTCAGATTGACTTGAAGCTGTGTTTTAAGCACATAAATTTACCTCTGTAGGCTTGCAAAATCCACTGCCTTGTGTAGAGAAAGGCAACAGATTCTGTAGACCAAAATAAGTGCATCATCTCATACACAGTAGGTGTGGGTTCTGTATATTGGGTGAACTCCATCACTGCATATTCAGTAGGACTATGGGTTCTATACACTGAGTTCAAGTCCTTGCTTCACATATAGTTTTGTACACTGGGTGAAGTTCAATGCTTTGTATATAATAGGTCACTGGGTCACCTAGTAATAATTGTAATAATAATGAGACTATGTCATGAAAGTCATTTTCATGTATTTAGACTTTACCTTTTTGTCACTTGCTGAGAATGCATACCAGGAAATAAAACTGTAATTATATTCAATTAAATGATGCTTCAAAAGGACTATGCTATGTGTCCGGTACAGCCTGATATTGTTTCAGGAAGTCTTTGCTATATACTTAGTAAGCTTTTTTACATTCCCAGCCCTCCTGTAATGAGCCTGCAGTCATGTGACTAGAAACAGTAGGTGAGCTATGAACAGAAATTGCATGTACCTAAGATACCTTAAGAGAGGACTGTCTGCCATCCTGACTTTCCGCCTATTAAGGCAGTAATGAAAGCTGTATGTTGAGATAATACCATATTTGTGAATTGCTAGATGGAAAAAAGCCACAATAGTTACCATTACAGTTGTTTAATAAGACAAAATCTGTATATCAAACAACTGAGAGTTTTGAGTTACTTGTAGCAACATAGCCCAGCTCTTCTAGATTTAGGTGTAGCATTTTATCAGAAGACCAGCAGTAAACATAAATATAATTTACCTTATCTCTATAATTTTTGATACTGTTATTAAAAATACCCCAGTGGTCTCTTGTTTGTGTTTCATTTAATCTTACATTTCTGATATGAAATGAAATTGAATAGTTTCCAAATTTATTAGCTATGGTTCCTACCTAAAGAAATATCAACTGCTATTTGATATTTAGTACTGATGAGTTTTGATATTTTCTCTCTTTTTTTCTTTTTTCTTTTCCTTTTTGATACTTTATTTACATTTCAAATGTTTTCCCCTTTCCAGGTCTCCCCTTTGGAAACCCCCTATCCCCTCCCCCTCCCCCTGCCTCTATGAGGGTGCTCCCCCACCCACCCATCCACTCCCGTCTTCCCTCCCTGGCATTCCCCTACACTGGGGCACCTAACACCCTCAGGCCCAAGGGCCTCTCCTCCCACCGATGGCCAACAAGGCCCTCCTCTGCCACAAATGTGGCCAGCACCATGGGTCCCTCCATGTGTATTCTTTGGTTGGTGGTCCAGTCTCCGGGAGCTCCGGGGGGTCAGGCCAGTTGACACTGTTGCTCCCTCCCAGTAATATTTTATTGGTCCTTTGAGGATTCCATATAATGTATTTTGATCATATTGTCTCCTTCTTCAACTCCTTCTATACCTCTCCACTTCCTTATCTGCCTCCCAACATGAATTAGGTATTTGATGCCCACTACTCTTTGGAGTGGGGCCTACCCTGGAGTGTGGTCAACTGGCTAGAGGTCATATCATTAGAGAAACATGGATCCTCCCTCTCCTAGCAGCAATCAAAGGCCAAGTAGCTCCTCAGCTAGTAATGGGATCTTGTGCTCATCTCCCCCACACCCATGCTAAGGTTTTTGTCTGTCTTGAGTAGCTGTCACAATCACTCACGTTCATGTGGGCAACTGCTCCGTTACATCTGGAAAACACTGTTCCCTTGCAGTTCCTTACCACCTCAGGTTCTTGGAGTCTCTCTACTCTCTCTTCCTTGAAGATCCCCGAGCCATGCAGGAAGAGGTATGATTTGTTTGTCTCCTTTAGGGATGAACACTCTGTAGTCTTTGATTCTCTACACATTGAGCAGCTGAGGGCCTCTGTGTAAATCACCATTTACTGTAAGAAGCTTCTCCAATGGGGGTCAAGAGGTGTACTGTTATATGGGTATAACAATAAGTCATTAAGAGTCAGTTTAATACTACGTCCATTTAGCAGAACAGTAGCATTAGCTTCTCCCCTAGGGCCTGTTACCTATCTTGTCATAGATTCTTGGCCCTGTTAACAGTGCCGGGAATGGGTTTCATCATATCATGGAGTGAGCCTTAGATTCACTCGGAAAGTAGTTGGTGACTCCTAATGTATTACCAGAAGAGAAAAGTAATGACCATTCATACCCGACATGAACCCTGCAAACTGCAATATAATGACTACCTTGGCAAAGATTTTTTATTTTAACTATTTACTTTTTGTGGTAGTAGGTATTGAACACAGAACCTCTTGTACACCAAGCCCTAAAGTACAATCCCAGCCCTTATTTTCTTACCTTTAAACTTCAAGGGGATCTTCTGTATGAAAAGGATATCAAAATTTTTATGGAAAACTTTTTATTATGTTATTGTTTTAACAGCAGTTAGAATTTTTTGCATAAAGTCAGTGGTGCTTTTCATCTGGGATTTCTTTTATTACTATTAAACTTTAAAATCTATTCTTTAAGTAATTCTTAAAGTATTTAACATTTTCTCAACTTTTTTCTGTGATTTGGACTTTTTTTCTGGTTTATAATAAAACTATGTGCTTAATAAAACAGGCCATGCTGCACATCTTAATGCCATCTTATGATATATTCTAAAAGACTGAAACCATACAAAGTAACTTGTCCAATCATAATGGAAGTTAGAAATCAGCAGCAGAAGAAAAACTGAGACGTGCACAGATCTGTGGGATTTTAGAATGCTCCTCAACAACCAACAGGGCGAAGACAAAATCGTAAGGGGGAGAAGGACATTTCTTGCAACAAATGAAAATGAAACAAAAAAGCACTGCTGATTGGAAAACATGTATCTGCAAATACATGATAAGAAAGACAGAGGCAAGAGAAACAGCTCAGGGGGTAAGAGCACTGGTTGCTCTTGCAAACAACCTGGATACTATTCTTAGTACCTACACGGTGGTTCACAACCATCGGAGCTCCAGACCCAGGGGATCTGATGCCCTCCTCTGGCCTCAGGCACACACATGACACACAGACATACATATAAACAAAACATCCATACGCATTAAATAAGATGTGTAAAATTATTTCTTTTGATTTTTGAAATAATATACGTACCATACTTACCCCTTTCCTTTCTTTCTTCTGAACCCTCCCACAAACTCCTCTCTGCTCCTTTGTCAAATGCATGGCCTCTTTTTTCATTAATGGCTATTACATGCATACATGTATACATATTGTTAAGGACATAAGTACAACCTGCTCAGTCTGTATAACGTTACTTGTATGTATGTTTTCCGGGCTGACCATTTGGTATTGGATAATCAGTTAATGTGCTCTTCCCAGGAGAAGACTTTCATCGGTTGCTGTACTTCTCTCTGTGGGCTTGAGGCCCCGTGGGCTTCCCCACAACCACACACATTAGCATGTCCATTGTTATTGTCCTTGTTCACTTATGGTTAGGCAGCATTGTTGTTGAGACCCATAAGGGTGTAGCTTCTGCCGTTTCTCAGAGATACAGTCTTACAGCAAACTCCCTGATCCCCTGACTCTTAAATCTTTCTGTCTCCACATCTCCAGTGATCTCTGAGCCTCAGGTGCAGGAATTATGCTCTAGAGGTATCCGTTACAACTAGGTTCCATAACTTTGCATTTTGATTAGAAGTGGTTTTCTATAATGGTCTCTGGTTTTGCAAAAAGAAATGTCCTTGATGAGAGATAAAGACTACATTTTTCTGTAGGTATAAGACAAATATTTAGATTGCAGTGTGATTGTACTGGTTTAGTAAAATGGCGGTGACTGTAGGTTCTCCTCCAAGATCCATGACTTCACAAAATGGAGAAGGGGGATCTGTTTATGCACAAGCAGGATAAACACAGAAAGAAGGAGAAGGTAAAATAACAGTAAAGATGTCTGAAAATGTGATGAGAAATAATACTATTACTTACCTAAAAATGCCTTAGTACACATAAGTATATGTGTGTGTAACACATAAGTCAATATAACACACACACACACACACACACACACACATATATAATTTTTAATGAAAATTTCCCATCTGGAATGACAATGCTTCCTCTAAAATCCAAAGGTCATCTTTTTTTTTCTCTTTTAGAGACAATTTTATATAACTAGGTCCTTTAACAAATACATGCACAGAGTATTCAGTTATGAATATGATCGATTCTGCCCGTCTCCTTCGGTAAGCGGGTTCCAGCTTGCTCATCCTGCACACCTATGCAGTCAGCTTCTCAAGCAGAGTCTAGATGCCTCTGCTGGTGCTTTTGGTTTTTTCCAAGGTAGAAATCAAGGTTTTCAGTCCAGCTTTGATTTTGTTTACAACTTCTTGGTCACAACTCTGAAGAAGGCTGGAAAGAATAGTGGCTCCTCGGTTGACGCTGGCCCAGGACTTGAGGATCTTCACACCAACATGCTCTACATGGGTTTTTGCAAAATAACCTTCTTTTCCATTTCCTTTCATCTTTTTATCTTGCTCTATTAATCATTTGAGAACTAGATGTCCTGCAGGATGCTCAGCAACATGCAGCTCTCCATCCTTGCTACCAGGATACAGTTCTGCTGCTGACAAACTGGCGATGGCATCTATAGCAGGCTGAACATCTCCAGTAGCAGATCCCAGGATGTCAGACATTAGCACACATACAGACTTATCCAGAACTACCTCTTGAGTGTGTCCTTGCAGGTAGCTCAGCAAAGCTGGAGAGATGGACTCCAAGAGCTCACGTCAGTGGATTGCTGTGTCCTTAAAAAATTAGGCATGAAAAGCCCTCTTTTGAGTTTTTGGTTAGGAGAGACTTCCAAAACATTATAGGCTAATGCCATTACTCATAGTGGCTCCTCAGAGGTGAAAGCTAAGTCCTTATTACTAAATTATAGGCTAATGCCATTACCCATAGTGGCTTCTCACAGGTGGAAGCTAAGTCCCATGCTAAAGACACTATGTACTTCAGGCACAGGGGCCAGAGACCCCTAAGATGGAACTGAACTGAAAGCTTCCTTCCTGAGGACTAGTGTGGATGATATCAGAAGGTACCCTAAGGGTGTAGTAGTGGCACGCATGCCCTGGTAGCAACCAACAGCTCTCTAATTCCACTCAACAAAGGAAATCATGCCTGGAGATGTTTTTAAAGATTTGAATACCTTTAAAAGAAAGAGTGCTAGAGATACAGCTCAGCATTACGTGTTAGAGGGCTTCTAGCATGCACCAACCCAGAGTTGGATCCTGAGCTACACAGATGGAGGAAGAGAAGGTAACAGATGACAAGGATCTCAAAGCAGAAGTCTAACTTAATGGAGTAAAGAACTAGGAAAAAAAGCCCAAAAAAAAACTTAGAAGAAAAGAAGAATAAGAAGAGGAAGAGAAGGAAGAGGAGAAGAAGGAAGAGGAAAAGAACAAGTCTATCAAAAGCTAGCAGAAAGAGAAAATCACAAATTGAAGCACTGAGAATTATATAGGGAGTCATGGGCTATTAAATTAAAACCCCAGTGCCACTGTAGGCTACCATCCTACAGGTTGTGGGCAGAGAGACCTCTTTTAGCCCCTCCTCTCAAATGTAGGCAACTACCGTTGCTATTGGTTGCCCACCGTAACTAAATTGCAAGGCCTTATGTTGAAGATACCACACTTTGGTCACATAACAGGACACAGAAAAATCAAGCTGGACCTAAGCTGTGCACTTCCTAACTTCATGTTAGTCCTTACAGTGGCAGAAGGCTCTATGTAAACTGCTAAGTGGAAAACCGTGATCAATAGTCTTACAGCTATGAAAGATATGGACCCTGTGTGCTATACTATAGACCAGCCTTGCAAGCACAAGTTGATCTTGATAAGTTTAAATTTTTAAATGGATTCAACATTGGGTGGGTGGGGAAGGGGAGATGGATCTGGGAAGAGTTAGGAGATGCATATGATCAGAACATGTGTAAAATTATCAAAGAACTGATAAAACTTAAAAAATAAGAAGAAAAGAAGAAAGGAAGAAAGAAAGAAAGAAAGAAAGAAAGAAAGAAAGAAAGAAAGGAAGGAAGGAAGGAAGGAAGGAAGGAAGGAAGGAAGGAAGGAAGGAAGGAAGGAAGGAAGGAAAGAAAGACCACAAGTTTAGCATCATACAGTTCCATGGGTCAGAAGATGGAATTGCATCAAACTAGGCTAAACTCGGGTATTAGCAGAATCTCTACCCTTCAGTGGGCCCCAGGTGAAAATATAGGTCCTTACTTTTGCTTTACTTTTTGCAAAGACTGCCTGCTTCCCTTGGCTGATGTTCTCTTCCTTTACCTTCAAAGCTAGCAGTGTAGCACTTCCAAATATATTCCCCTGGCTTTCTCCAGTACTCTCTTCTTATCACACTGAGCCCATGCAGATAATCCAGAATCATCTGCCTATCTTAAAGTCCTTCATCATGCCTACAACATCCACTGAGTTTTGCAGCAAAACATAGAAACAAGTTCACCATGGGCAGGGTTCGTCATTACTCTCCTATCACACCCAGGTTTCCAGTCAGCACATGCGCTGGGCACCGTAGACTGGAGAACATTCCCACCATTGAAGGAAGGTCAGTTAGACCGTGCTTCTCTCGAGGATACAAATCTGATATATTATTTTATTTGCATCTAATTTCCTCCTCTATAAAATGTATGTAATAGCAGGAGCCAGTGTAATGCTGTAAAGAAGTAAGCAATTAACAATGGCATAGTGGGCATTTGTTTTAGCTCATAGAAGGAATAACAACTGGGGCTGTGGATGTAACTCAATTGGGAGAATGTTTGCTCAGCAAGCAGAGTGTCCTAAGTGTGATCCCTAGAACCTCATAAAACAAACATGGTGGAAAACATTTATAATCTAAGCACTCAGAGGTCGAGGCAGGGGGATAAGAAGGTCAGCCTGGGATGCATCAGATCCAGGCAAACAAATTTATCTTTCATCTGCACATGAACACTGCCCATGAGCCACTGACCACAGCTCACTGTCATGTACCAGACCAAAGAGGCCTACTGTCTTTCTAGTAAGCGCAGTTGTGGCTCATAGTATTTCTGAGTCCAAATTAGGAAACACAGCCTCTCTCTCAGGTGATAGGAAAAATGAGGAGAAGTCAAGGGTGGAGAAGGAAATTTTCAGAGGCTTTAATGAAAGAGCAGGCTCTGAAGTTAGGAAAGAGACAGACTCACCAAATGACAACACAGCAGAGCCTCAACCATAGAACAGCGGCTCCCTCTCTCAACTTTCTGCCTTTACCTCCTTCCCCAGCATTTATGAGTATTCATTCCCTTGATGGCAAGCCTGGAAGAGAGACATGCACAAAACAGAGCCGTAATAGTTTCCAGAGTGGAGCCTCCACTTGTCTTGTAAAGGAACCACAATCATAGTGGTTTTTCTCACACAGAGGGAACTCACCCAGCACCTACTTTGTGCCCTGGCCACAGTGGGGCCTTCTTAGCTCACCCCTTCCAGATCTTTCTATCCCCTGCTTCCTTGGTTCATGCTTCTCTTGTGTATTCTGAACTTTCATCATCCCCACATTGGGTCCCATACAAATACCTCTTCTTCTGCTGGCCATGCTCTCTGTTGCCTAGTCTGTCCAGCAAACTCCCACCAGACTTCAAATCCTCAGCTCATAATCACCTCTCCTGAGCTTGGAGGCTCCCTCCATCCCCAACCCCTACCCTAACCCTCTCTGCTTCTTTCTGTTGTTATCCTTACTCTGTATTTTACATCTACCTGGCCGCACCAGACCAGGAGCTTGTTGGTTCTAGGCATCATATCTTGCTCATCTCTGTTCTCGGGGATGAGCACTGTGCTTGGTACATGATAAATGCTCATTAAACTTGCACTGATAAAAGTATCGGGGATGTGGAGATAAGGTTGACTTCCAGTCTGGTGGGGAGGTACAATGTGACACAAATCATCATACCTTAAGACGGACATAGATGAAGCCATTAGCTGTGGGATATTAGAGAATGGAGAACTGTCTGTGGTTGGAAGATACATGGCGGATACGCAGGAATGAAACTATGGTAAGATTTAGACTTCTCGTGGGCTGATGAGACGGCCCTGCAGGGAAGGAAACTTGCGACCAATTCTGATGACCCACAGACTGAAGGAGAGAACTGAGTCTTGCAAGTTGTCCTCTGACCTGCACATATAAACAGTGGCCTGTGATCATCTGTAGGCACACACATAATAACATCGAATTTAATTTTTTAATGAATTAGACTTCATGGAAAGTTGGAATCCTATTTGTTCCTTGCAGAACAGCAAGGGATGAAGTCTAGCAGTGGCAATGCAGCTGTCCTTCCTAGATGTTAACTGTGCTGGAGTTTCTGGGAAAAAGCAGAAGAGAGGAGAAAGGGAAGGGTCAGCATGGCAGAGCCTCCTCCTTCTGTGTTTTTGATTTGTCTTAGCTTTGGTTTTTGTTTGCTTGTTTGTTTGTTTGTTTGTGTTGTCCTCTCCATGTCCTTTATATTCAGACAAGTCACTCTAATGCAGTGGTTGAATGCTGACCTATGAGAACCTGAATCTGACACAAAATTGAGTCACATGTGACCCATGCATGTACCACATGTAAGACTCAGATTCTCATCTAGAAACACAGCATAAATACTCACCTCAGAGATAGTCTAAAAAGGAAATGCACAGAATTGCTTTCTCAGTTTGGGTTCCAAGCAGGAAAGAGAAAGAGATCCAAGACTAGGAACTATGTCCTCACAAGTGTGTTGAGTGAGCTGGAGGCTGGGACCTCAGATGTTTCTCCCAGAATACACAGCACAGGCTCAGTCAGAATGGGAGGAAACAGGTCTCCTACCACCAGAACTGTGAAGATCAAGTATATGACCCAGAAGAAAGGCTGTGGGATAACCCATATTCCCCCTAACCTTTATAAATTCATTCCTAGCATGTCTTTCCAGATGGGAATGTGAGCCTCAGATCATGCAGGTGAGGGACCTGTTAAAAGTTAGATCATCTGGCTATGAGAGCAACTGGGGAGACAGTGAAGAACCACAGGCCCAGACCCTATGAGATAAGGGAACACAGTCAGCCTCAGTTGGCGATAAAGGGCAGCCCCAAGTGAAGTAGTAGTAGGAGCAGAATGTTCCTCACACACGAACACAGAACCCAGCAAGCACACAGCATTTACACAGGCACCTGTAACACATGGTACCTGCTTTTTGTAACCTTGTGTGTGGCAGGCATCACTAGAGTACATAGTTCAGAACAGAAGCAAGATGCTGACCAAACCCTCAGCTCTTCCAGGGTCCTGGTCAGATTAGGGTTACAGGGGGCCTCTGCTCTGAAGTGATTCTAGCATTTCCTGTGTAAATGAAGCTCAGAGATGTATAAACTATTCACATATATGAGTAAATCCAGCACATGCTTCCCCACAGCACCAAGTTCCTCCCCTACAGGAATGGGATGTCTTGAGAACATACATGGCCACCTTATTGAGCACTGTCCAAGAGACTGCAGGAACAAATACGGTGAGGCTGCACATACCTGCACACATCTGGAAGGCCTAGTGAAACAAGGGGGTGAAGCAATCTACAGAAGGGAAAGATCTGGGAGTCCTTGAACTGTGTGACACTTTAATGTAATCTTAAACATTGCAGAGTCTTTCAGGGGCACTAATGTTCTACCTCATACATCAAAGAACTAGAAAGTCCAGATCTTGATCTGGACATGCTCTTCTACCCTGAGATGCCCACCTACCCTGCCAAGGGCCCCACTGACCAGTACCTCTATGTAGGAGGTACAAAGATGGCAGCAAATGGATATTTGAGACAGACAGCCCATTTTGCCCTCAACACTATGGTACCACTTTGCACATTCCACTCAGGACTGGCTTCTGGGAAGAACTTTCAAGAAGAAAATAAATGGTTGAAGACCCAGCTCCCTTTATTGACATAATACAGGGAGACACCCAAAAAAGACACCAAGTATCTGGCAGAAATTTAGCTGTGGTGTTTAAATGTCAGCTTGACTGGGTTAAGGAAAACCCAGAACCTAGAGAAGATGAAGGTGTTCCTGAAGATTAGTGTGTGAGGTGCTACAGACTAGGTAGGAAAGATTCACCCTAAACATGACTGAGTCCCCCTAACCTGACCAAGTATAAATTCATAAAGTGAAGGGTCTCTTCTCTAACAGCTGGGGGGACTCTTTCCTCCACACTGCAGCTCACTGGCCTTGCAGTCCAGGACTGTGCTTACCACAGTTTTGCAGGCTTTCAGTCACAGACTAGTAGGGTAACAGAATCAACTCTCCTCAGTTACTAATGACTAAGAATTCATATCAAGACATGCTGCTGGTATTAGATGGTTCCAGACTGAAGATGGTGTAAAGGGGGATGGATCTAGCACAGGGGGATGCTTAGTGCTGAAAAGATCAGGAAAGACCTCTCCAAGAAGAAGGCATGGTACTCAGGGCAATAACTGAAAAGGCCCAGAGACAGAGGAGCACTTGTCATGTTTAAGAAGCAGAGGAGAAATGTAGGCTAGGAGCCAGATGAGGGAACAGAAAGGTAGAGCTGAGCTGCAGGATGGAGCTGGTACCTGGAAGGCCTCGTACTCCTGACTTTTATCTGCAAGGTAAAGAAAATAAGGGCATGAAGAGAGAAATCAGAGGATCTCATTATCATCTAAACATTTTCATTCTGCAAATATAAAAATAATGTTTAGGGTAAGGAGTGTTGATTTCAGCAGTCTGTGTAGGAACTGCTGGCAAGCCCAGTGGAGGACTGCCAATAGGTTCAAACAGGACCACCAAGGCTGAAATACTATCAGACATGACATGCCCAAGTCCCAGAAGGAAAGGGAAACATACAAAGCAAAAATGGAAGTATGGAAATGAGCGGAGTGGGCAAAGAGAAGAGGAAAGGCTGCCTGCACACACGGGTCCCAGGCTGCATGAGATGATGCAGGAGACACTGAAAACAGAAAAATCCTGGAGAAACCAACTGGAACTCACAAGCAGGGAGTTGAGGGCTTTGACCACACCTGGATCTACTCACAGAGCATTGGAATATTCCCCAATGTCAGCTGGACAAAGTAGTTCCGAGAGGCAGTGGGTGGATGCCAGAGAGGTGAGAGACCAAGGCAGGGCTATTTCCCAAAATATGTCTGTGTTTCTTCTACCAAAACTAGGCTTTCTGAAGGTGTGTCTATCTGTCCAGAAGATAACAAAAGTCCAGATGTAATGAAGGTCAGGCTGCCATTTTACTCTGTCTTGATTCTGGGTAGCATCATTTTTTAGTTTGGAATAGGAAGTTCTGGGTTTATCTAAAAACCGAAGTCATTTTTGGATGAGAGTTATATAAGATTTTTATCTTTCTATATAAGATCTTTATCCCTTATTTTATTCCACACTCCAGGGCTAGCTACTGTCTTTGTCTGAAGTGCGGGAGGACTCCAGGAGACAGGAGACTTTCACAATGGCAGGATCTCTATGGGAGGCTTGGAACTCACCATAGTGCATGATTGGTCCACTTGATCATGAGTCTTCCCAGCCTGCACAGGGGAACAGGCATCTAAAGCAAGACTGAAACACTTCTGAGCCTGTGACTGGCATGCAGCTCCCTGTCCATATGCCCTGTGACTCCACAGCAGGAAGTACAAATCAATCACAGATTTTACTTATGGCACAGAGAGACCCTCAGTCATCAACTCAGAGTTCAGAGTCAGTGTGTCTAATGGAAATGTTTGGCATTGCCGGCCGAAGGGCAGCCATAGTTGATACAGCCAGGGTAGAGGGCCAGCAGAGAGATGTGTACAGAGTGATAGAAAACCCTTATACAAATGTTAGACATCTGAGCACAAGTATATAAGCTGCTGGGAGAGACTGAAAGATGTCACAGGAGGAAAATCACATTGTGTATTGGAGCCTTCATATAAGCTATAGAATAAAGCAAATATCGGTTTATGTTAAAAGTGTTGATTTCTGTAACTTACTTTGAAATGTAAGCCATACACTGGATAGAGAGATGGATAGAGGAGCTAAGTGGAAATTTATGCAGAAACAAATGCAACCAAATGTCTGTGATTGTATCTTGTGATGAATATATGATGCTTATCTAAAAATTCTTTCCTGTTACAGGAATCTAGCATGAGTGTCCTCTGAGAGGCTTTACCAGCACCTGACTGAGACAGACACAGATACTCACAGCCAAGCACTGGACTGAGGTCTGGGACCCCCCAGAATTAGGGGAAGGATTGAAGGAACTGAAGGGGACTGCAACCCCATAGGAAGACCTACCATGTCAACTAACCTGAACCCCTGGTAGCTCCCAGAGTCTAAGTCACCAACCAAAGAACATACACGGGCTGGTCCAAGGCCCCCAGCAAGCAGAGGGCTGCCTTGTTTGGCCTCATTGGTAGAGGATGTACCTAATCCTGTAGAGACTTGATGCCCCAGGGAGAGGGGATGCTGGGGGGGGGACCCTCTCAGAGGTGAAAGGGAAGGAGAGAGAACTCTATGAGGGGAAACCAGGAGGTGGGGCAACATTTGGAATGTAAATTAATAAAATAATTAATTAATGATAATAAGGGAAAAAACGAATTCCACCGTGGGAAAAAAAAAATCTTTCCTGTTGGTATGTATGAGGTTTTTAAACAAAGTGTTGAAAAACCACTTTCTCTGGCTGGTGTATGGTTCCAGACCTGACAGAAGCCAAGTAGATGGGAAATAGGTGAGGAGTTTCTGCTGGGATCTAGCAGGGATGATGGGTCCCTGGGCTGGGGTGGTAGAATAGTGGGGCTCTCATGATGAGGAGGAGGAACACATTTGCTGAAAAGTAAAGTCGGGCATCAAGGAGTGAAGGGACCAATTGTGAGCTGGGAGGTGGCCAGCGTACGTTGGAATCTTGCCTCTTCCACCTATCCTGTGCCCTTGGGCAAACCTTCCATTCTCACGGAGTCTTTGTTTCCTCAACAGTAGAATGGGACAGCCATTCACCATGCTGTGCTCTTTCCAATAACGTGATGCATAATTTGCCTAAAAGAGGGATTCAAACAGGGGATGCTTGTGATGATCTGTCTTGGTTATCAACTTGGTTGGATCTGCAACCAACTAAGAGGTACACCTCTGGGCAGGTTCATGAAGGCATTTCCTAAAAGAACTAACTAAAGCAAGAAATCCCCCCAGAGTGGCAGTATCATCTGGCAGCATCCCAGATATAAAGCAACCTGAAGGGGAGTCCCTAAGACCTCTCTCAAAACAACACAGGCCGTCACCATTGATCTGAGTTGACCACCAGAACTTGATGGTAAGACCCCATTGTTAAAGACATAACACATTTCAGTGTCTTTGCTAAATAAAGCCGGAAGTGCTTTCTCCCTGATAGCTAGCTTTCCAGGTACTGTGCAAGCTACTGGAAGAGAAAAGTCACTGACAGACTTAACCACTTGTAGACTCTACATGCTGAAATATTGACCTGCAAGTCAAGATGTGTCCTCTGGCAGGACTGTTACATGGGTGACCAACTGCTTTCTGTTTAGATTTTATGCTTTCTCAACAGGAGAAACTTATGCCTGGTGCTGCAAACCTCATCTAGAGCCCATGTCTGAGGCACTCATGGTTCATAGCAAGAAACCTGCTTCTGTTTTGCTAAATGGTCATATTGTAAAACTGCCTTCTATGTAGGCATTTTTATATCTAAAGATTGGTGCTTTATTCGGCTTTTATCAGAGTAGCGTCGTATTACAGCAGACAGTAGTTAATACAGAGACTCATAACAAGTCAAAGTGGTGGTAGAATGCTTGGGCCTAATTGGGACACCTATAATCCCTTCAAGGATTAGGGATCATTGCAGAAGAAGGAGCAGAGAGAATGTAAGAGCTGTGCCCCCAAAAGACATCTTTAGCCCAGGACAGCCTCAATGCAGTTGTGGTTGCCTGAAGACTGAGCAAATCAAGAATTTACCATGAACCATCTTTATACTCTGTAACCAGACAAGAACTGAAGTGGAGGGACTGGGACAGCAACCCAGCCACAAACCCTCTGATCTACAGTTTGTCCTGCCTGAAGGATGTGCTGGGATCAGAGACTACCACAGTCATCATCAGAGTGGCCAGAGAGAATTCAGCCAGCAACTGATGGGAGCAGAGTCCCACAGCCAAATATTAAGCTGAGTTTAGGGAGTCCTGTGGAGGACGGGGAGGAAGGACTGGAGGAGCCAGAGGGATCACGGATCCCACAAGAACACAGACCACATAATTAACTGACCAGGACTCAAGAGGGCTCACAATGATCAAGGAGCCAATATGGGTCTGACCTAGGCCCTCTGCATATATGTACGGTTGTGTAGCTCGGTGTTGGTGTAAGCTTCCTAAAAGCAGGAATGGGGGCTGTCTCGGACTCTTTGGCCTGCCTTAGGATCAGTTTCTTCCTTCTCAGTTGCCTCATCCATCTTTGATGGGAGAATATCCACCCAGTCTTATTGTAGCTTGTTCTGCTCCTTTATGAGGGGAGGTGAAGTGGCAGTGGATCTGGGGGACAGGGAAGGGGTCCTGCAGAGACTATGGGAGGAGAGGGAGTGGGAACTGCGGTCTTGATTTAATAAATAAATAAAAAGGGAAAAAAGAGTTTATCGTGAACAGGAGAGGGGCCCCGAAGTTAAGGGATGCTGAGGGAGAGGATGGTGCAGCCACTGGTAAGTTGCCTGTACTTCAGTAAATAACCCTAAGCTCACGCTCTTGCAAATGGCTCTGAATCAGTGAAAGTAGCAGAAGGACTTGCTGGGAAGAGGAAGGAATTCAGCAAAAGAGAAAGTGAGGACAAAATGACTAAGATTCGCTGTGTCCATGTCTGACACTGTAGAATAATTGCTGTGCTGCTGTCACCCACC
Organism: Uromys caudimaculatus; assembly: GCA_028551405.1. Taxonomy (NCBI): domain Eukaryota; kingdom Metazoa; phylum Chordata; class Mammalia; order Rodentia; family Muridae; genus Uromys; species Uromys caudimaculatus. The sequence goes on along the minus strand of CM052706.1, from coordinate 89,901,908 downwards.
TATGTCACCTGTCACCTGCACATGTCACCTGTCACCTGCCCATCTTCTCTCTTGCCTGGCAAGTGCATCTGCCCTTTTGCAGTTGCCATCCTTCACTGCTGCTAGAATCCAGATTCTTCAGCCTCCTGCAGTAGACTGAAGGCCAGCAGTTGTCCAGAAATCCTGGTCTTCAGCCCAGGCATACACTTGGGTACTGGGTTCTCAGCCGCTCCAATATCTAGCCAGCCACTGTTGAACTTCCCAGCCCATATAGTGTATGCCACCTGTGCTGGTTTGAATGAGAATGGCTCCCATAGGCTCATATTTGAATATTTATTTACTAGTTGGAAGACTCTTTAGGAAGAATAAGAGGTGTAGACTTGTTAGAGGAGGTATGACACTGGAGATGGCTTTGAGGTTTCAAAAGCCTATGCTAGGCAAGGCTCACTTTCCCTCTTTGCCTCCTGCCTGAGAATCAGGATGGAGCTCTCAGCTACTTCTCCAGCACCTGGCACCATGCCTCCCACAGTGATGATCATGTGCTCAGCTTCTGAAACTATAAACAAGTCCCCAATTAAATGCTTGTTTTATGTACTTTGGCACGATGTCCCTTCACAGCAATAGAACAGTAACTAAGACACCAACCTAATGAATCCTTCTTGTGGCATGTATTTGTTCCATAACTTCTGTTCTTCTACAGAACTCTAACACAGTGGTGGTTAACACTAGAATGAATTAATTCAAATCCACACCTCGCGCTGTCAGTAACCACTGGAAGCAAAAGTCTGCTACTGTGAAGCACTGGACATTGAGAAGTGACCACTGATGACATGTTAAAACACAGAATGAGATCTGAAACTGCCGTGACTTTTTTTTCTTAACATAGGAAGCTTGGTCAAACAAGGAATAAAAGAGAGTAAGAGAGATTCCAGTTAACCTCAACCTTTAGTCCAGTAGGAGACCCCTGGATATTTTAAGGCAGAAAGGGCCAGTCCAGCCCTAAAGCTGACACCCCGTGCACTTGAGTGGACTGAGTTTCTACTAGTGGTTTGTATTGACAATAAAGTTAATTTTTAAAAAACAGAAGAAAGGTTCAGAAGCACAGCTCAGTCCCAGCCTCAGCACTTTCTGCACTCTCAAGTGACTTTCCCATGTCTTTAAACTTTCAAATTTTGGCTAAACTCAGGAGTAAAACATGCCAGAATTCTATGGACACGCATCCTTTTGTCAAGGTACTGGGAAGTCCATAAAACGTGTCCGGTAAATTGGAATTTTCTTTGCCAACGATGCGGAATCAATTGATCGCTCTCAGGGAACATTCTCTCCAATTCTTTCTCTCCTCTTTCTCTCTGAACTCTCTCCCCTCCTCCAATACCCCAGCCCTCCGCATTGCCTCACTCTCCTGGAACCTCTGACTCAGCTGTATAAATAACAGGAAAAGTAATTAGGAGCTAGGAGGTCAAATGCTCCAAATGCCCCCTTTGACAATTTTCTCCTTTCCCACCAGGGCTCGGCGTCTTGGTTTCCTTGTGGGAACAGTGTCTGTGAGTCCAAGTCATCCAGGGACTGAAAAAAATAGGACCAGAGAGACATCAGGTCCTGTTAGGAACTCTGATCAGAATGGCACTCTGGGAGGGGGAAGTGTGTGTCAGAGTTGCTTGCCTTCTGAGATGCAGGGGTCACTGAAGAGTCTGAACATCCCACAGTCTCTGCAGGCATCTATCTGTGATGTTTGCACTGCCTGGCCCAAGCAGCCTCGTGCCTCAACACTTTGGATGTGTTTAATGACTTCAAAACTCATTACGGTTCTGTGCCTGGCACTTTTCCTGCGTGAACTCATTTAAACACAACAATCTCACACAGAAGACACTAGCACCACCCTCTTCCTAGATGAAAAAGTTGAGACACAGAAAGATGGAGTGATGCTTGATTCAGCAGCCAGCAAGGGATAGGACTCTCTTTACTTCAAACCACATAACTGCTCTCAAACCCAGTCCAGTCAACCTCAAGTTAGACCCAGCAGCACCTCCATGGCCATGTGTGACGGCTGTGCCCCTGGTACAACAGTTTGGGGCAGCGAAGTGCAGTTCAACTCAGATAGGCCCCTCTGAGGTACCAGCCATGGTAGTAGGCAATGACCAGAATCAATTCTCAGACACATGTAAGTACTCCTTGTGATTGCTCAGAAAACAAAAACGGGGTTCAGAGAGGAAAACCCTTCTGAACACTGGGATGCTTGCAGATAAGGTGATTGGAGCATATAGTTTTCAATAAGCAGTTCAATGCAACCTACCTCAGTATTCACTGAGTATCCAGGACATGGACATCATGATGTTGGAGAATTTGGGCTTTGATATTAAGCAGGTATTAAAAATAAAAATGAAAAGCATATATATCTCTGGATTATATCACTGGTTAGTTTTCGCTATTACCACATTCTACTTGATACCACATAAAATCGCACAAAAATATTGTGAAAAATGCACTGCAAGAAACTGCTCTTGTCCTAAGGATGACGCCAGGTACCTGCTCGTGCCAGGACTGTCTGGATCCATAACATCCTTGCCTCCTTTAACTCTGTCCTTGGCTCTTGTTCTTATCTGTTGTGTGGTCGTCTGCCCTAGCCTCTTCCTCAGCACTTAACATGGTGTCATCGGTTCCAGTACTGAAACTGTGGGTGGGAACCTCCATCCTACGCCCCACCTTTGCTCCAACCCTATGCCTTCACCTTTGCAAAGGTTCTCACCTTGGAGACAAGGAGAATAAAATAAATCAGCATTTTAGAGCCTACTTTTTGCATTGGCCTTGCTGATACCAAAAGCCCAGTCCCTGGAAGCAGCCTTGAGTTCTGGAGAAGTCTGCCCTGGCTCCAGCTTAAAAACAACTATGCCAAAAAGGCAGTTCTGTCTTTGTGAGCTGTTTACACTTCCCAAAAGGGTGGCTCACAAGTCTCCTTCAAAGATTTGGTATAATATCTCTGAATAATAAGCAAAACAAAGTAAGATTCACACACCACTAGAGTAAGAACATAGAGTTCTTAGCTCCTATGAACAGCCATATTGAATCCTCTGCTCATAACTCTGAGACTTGGTTGACACTCTTGAACTGGCCCTAGGGAGACCACTGGAGTGTTGCTTGTGATCAGCATGCCTGGGAAAGGGGACCTGTAGAGCAATGTGGAACCTGTGAACCTGGCAACATGCAGGGCTCATCACCCCTGGAAACCCCAGGCTAGGGTGAAATTTTGACCAATTCAATTTAGTTTTGACATTAGTCATTGACCTTCTGTTTTAAGATTTATTATTTATTTTTAAAATTATGTGCACATGTGTATGTCTATGTGTGGGTTTGTGCATGTGTTAGTACAGGTACCCACTGAGTCCAGAAGAGAGTGTCAAATCCTCTGGAGTTACAAGCAGTTGTGAACTGCCTGACATGAATACTGAGAACTGAATTCAAGTTCTCTACAAGATCAACACAAGCTCATAACCATTGGGCCATCTCTCCAGACCCCACATCTCTTTTCTTAAACATTTGCATCTCATGTTTCATGGCATCATTTTCAATAATGGTATCCTGGGATACCTCATTAGGAGTCATATCTGTGACAATGTTTGTAAAGTATTTATTAGCAGCATTAGAAAGTACTGAAGTAAATTAACATCATCTCTTATTATGGTATGATATCCTAGATACCTTATATAGCTAGGTAGTCTGTTACTTGCCAACTCCAAGAACTTTAATAAGGTGACTGTCACACTGCAGTATGCACAGACATTGAACTATCTGTCCTGCCTACATTCATTCATGAAAGAAGACCGTCCTTTCAAGAAACCTCACCTGTACACATGTCCCGTGCAGGGAGGGCTTCTCCCACCTGCTACGAAGGAATCAATAAAGCTAAGTGGGCTCCACATAGCTGATCTTCATTACTGCCTGTGTTAGCTCTTACATTTCATTTTCTCACTACAGACAAGAAAACACCCTCACTGTGAACAGAGCCTTGGAAGCTGTAAAGACATTTGAGCCATGGAAGTCTAGAGTTCTGTGATTCCTCTGAAGTCTAAGCGTTTTCTTACCACAACATTAAACTTCTCCTAGAGAGCAGCCAGCGGCTCTCAGGGTATGGTACCCAGGTTATTTAAAGGTGCTCTGTTCCCCCTTTCCTGCTGTACTACATTAGTGCCTTAACTTAAAGGGTGGAGGCACTCAGCAACTTCAGGGTTAGGGAACCATTATTTCCAGGTGTGTTGATACAGATTCCAAATTGCTTACAGAATAGAGCCTTTGGGAGCAAAGCATGATACTGTTGACTGTGAGAAATCCAAAGAAGCCCTTCCAGTGGTGGTACACAGGGAAGAAGGGGTGGTACTTAAAGACCATTACATCTCAATAGCTAACTGGAGTTATGACTCTCCTTGAACTTTCCCTTACAGATCAAGCAGCAGCACTTACCTCAAAATCTTGCAGCATTTGAATGGCAGCCCATTCTAGAGTGATGAGAAACGTTATACTTTCAGCCTTTTCCATGTGGCTAAATGAAAGCATACCGAAAACATTTGCATACATACAGCTAAAGGCTCTGCCTCTGAACTACTGTCATCATCGTCATCGTCGTCATCCTCATCATCATCCTTAACAAACATTCATCACCCAAACTATTTGTGCATTAGAAGGCCAGGCATCCCCTTGACAGCCCTAGCTTTGAACTCTGATATGCTTTCTCAATTATATTAATTTAATTTTCTGTAAAGGACAAAAAGTCTCCGTTAAACCTAGATTCAGAAGCATTCCGATTTCCTCATCCGGAAGAGTTGTTACCTCACAAGTAATTCCATATCTTTTTTATACATTTAGACATTACTTTTCTTTAAAATTAGCTTTGCAAAACAAAAACAAAAACGAACATGACTACCGAGTCATTGAAAGATAGTCATGTAACTATTTTTAGTGAATACCTTTGGCCACAAAACAGTTCAGTTCCACAGTTTCTCTGTGGGAATGGGTTAGGGAAAGGGCTCGAGAGTTAAGAGTACTTACTGCTTTCATAGAAGACCTGGGTTTGGTCCCAGCACCCACATCAAGCAGCTCAGCCTCACTAGCAACTCCAGCTCTGGGGCCTCTGGTTCCCTCTCCGGATTCCATGGGTATCTCACCTGCACACACATGGAGCACATAGATTCTTGGCAGCACATGTGAATACACATAGGCAAAAGGAAACAAATCTTTTAAAGTATTTGTGTATTTTTAAAAAGTCCTTGCCATTCCTTCCTGATATCGCATCTTCCTCTTATGCTACATCAATGTATTTCTTTACCTATAAAAGAGAGATAATACTGAACCAAATGGAACTTGAAAAGTTCAGTGAGAAGATATGTATTTACTGTGCACCAAAGATCTGAGCAATAGATACCCTGACCTGATTTTCCTGTAACTAGAGCAAGTCACCTAATGATGTCTAGCCAGCACTTAGACAAGGTGACAACTGCTAGTCTCATTAAAACTGAGATTCACAGGGGCCAAACATCACACATATAATGATTCTGAGGTTTGGGCCATGTGTACCTCAACCATCCACTGGATAAGATGAGAGAACCCTACCATTGTCTCCAAAAGATTCTGGTTTATTCTCTGCTTCCTGAATCCCCTAAATACAAACAAGCCACACAGCATGTCCCCACGGCCATGGACCAAGAAGCTATACCCACCATACCTTCCACAGCATGATGGACTGACTGCCTGTGGCCTCTCCATGCCATGAAGAACTATGTGCACTCTCTGGAACTCTGAGTCAAAACCAATCTCACTGCTCTGAAGCTGATTCTGTCAGATATTTTGGCTGTTGACAGTAACAAGAGAAGCAACTCATAGCCCTTTCCAAAAGTGGTTTTTGGAAATGTTTTGTTATGTAATTGTGCTTAGGACACCTACCATACCATTTGCCTACTTAGCAACTTAGTCAGTGTTATGCACCAGGCACAGTATCGTCCAGATCTCTAGAAGTCACTGACCTTTGAAGATTGAAAAGTCATGCATGCCTCCTGTCTGCAGCTGCTGACAAGACAACTCCATGCTTCTTTCTGCTTCTGGGAATTTGTCTACTTTAAATACCTTGTACAGGCAGACCAGTATCTGTCTATTGTACCTGATGTATTTCACTCAATCCAGTGTCCCCCATAGTCATCCACATAGTAGAATTTTGTGGGACTTCCTCTCTTGGTTCAAAGTTCTCCTAGAGATAACCTTCCATGCGGCATCTCACCATGTGGAGTAGAGCCAGGAAGCCAGGCAGCAATGGGGAGTAAGGAAAGGGGCGCCCAGGCCTGAATGGCAGCTCCCTAACCAGATGGCTGACCTTTGTTTACAGTCTTTGGTCAACAACCCCCTTTTCTGTAAAATTAGGTGGTTCAACCCAGTACCTCTGAGATCTCTTCTCTCATTGCATGGTTATGGTTCTGTGCGGATCAGATGATGCCCTTATCATGTGCCTTGGGGACAGGTTCATCCGCATTGGCACATGGAGTTTAAAGAAACACATGTCCTCCCCAAGGCTTTTGTCATTTGGAAGAATTTATTTAATGGGAGGTCCAACACCAGATTCTGTGAATAAAAAGCATTATTTTAAGCATCTTTCTCTAGAATGCTTTCTTGTTTCTCCCCTTTTCCCTGAGAAAATGCCTTAATATAAATATTAAGATCATTATAGGAAAAAATCCTTCCTGATGAACCTGAGATCCTATAGTAATGATATTAAACTGGGCCTTTTATTGCTGGTTAATGAAATTCTTTTAAAATTGAACCAGCTTTAAGTAAACTGATTTGCATTGATTTGGTAACGTATAGAGCTCAAGCCACTCCATGTATAAGCAAATTAAAAGCTTGAAGACTGTAAGGCCAAGCTGCATACTCTCTGGCTGAAAAATTGATCCCATGATTCCCTCCAGGGACATCCTGTTTTGGGGTTGGTGTTGTTTAAAGGTACACAGTCAATTTCTTTGGCAGAAAACAAAATTAATTAGGAGAAAAGTAAAATCATGTTCAGTGCTAGACTCAACCTTTTTCCAAGTCTCAAAGACAATTTTTTTTTTTTTTTTTTTTTGGGTTTTTCGAGACAGGGTTTCTCTGTGCAGCCCTGGCTGTCCTGGAACTCTGTAGACCAGGCTGGCCTTGAACTCAGAAATCTGCCTGCCTCTGCCTCCCAAGTGCTGGTGTTAAAGGCATGAGCCACCACTGCCCAACCTCAAAGACAATTTTTATAATGGAAAAAGTCATCTTAGATGACTTTGAAGCCCATTTCACACACTCTGAAATAACACACAAAGAAGTTCTGCTTCTGTTTTTACTGAGCATCCCTCCTGGTTCCAGAGTGCTCCATCCATCTGACTAAACATCCCTCATGGTTCTTGAATCCTTCATCCATCAACTGAGCATCCTTCATGGTTCCTGGGTGCTCATCTATCTGACTAAGCATCCCTCATGGTTCCTGGGAGTTCCATCTATCTGACTGAAGATCCTTCATGGTTCTTGGGTGCTCCATCCATCTCACTGAGCATCCCTTGTGGTTCCTGAGTGCTCCATCCATCTAACTGAGCATCCCTCAAGGTTACTAGGCTCTCCATTCATCCAGTCTCTATGCTGCAGTCTGGTGACTTCCAGTCCCAGTCAGGCTCAGCTATAGCTCTTCTATAGATAGAGAAGGGAAGTAGGACTAAACCATGAGCCCCAGGAAATCTCAGTCTAGGGACTAAAGGCAGTGCTTTCAAGAAGTGTGAGTGTTAGCCCTACCACTTGTTAATGACATTATCTTAGATTCTCTGCCTCAGTATTTCAACTATAAAACCAATCATTGAACACTTCTGCTAGCCATTGGACAACGAATGAAGGCATTTACTATGGAGATGTCCAAAAATCAGCTATTGTCATTGTTGCTGTTAATGTCATCACTATGAAGATAAAGAAATTCACCCTTACCCTGCTACTCCAGAACCAACAGGAGGAAAGTGTCTTCCAGACATGTACAAAGCAGTCTGAACAGTTACTGAATCAGAGTATCGATAAAAAGGTGAGCATTTTTATAAAAAAAAAAGGCCAGCCTCTTGGCTTCACCTTGAAGATACTAAAGTGTGGGAGCTTAAGCTTCTCTATCCACAGAAAGAGGTAGACATCAATCAAACATTTGCACAGATAACTACTCAAATCACAACTAGTATAAGCCTCTGATGTTGAGAGTTCTCACCAAGTACATAGAAGCAGCCTTATTGTGGCACTGAGGAAGGCCAGGCCTCCTTAGGATTCCCATGTAAACAGGTGGCAAACAAACAATGTTCAAAGATGAAGCTAGAGATGTGCCCAGTGCCAGCCCCACCAGGCTGTGCAAAGGATTGTGGTTTTGTCCTGAGAGTTTAGACTGCCATCAAAGACTTTTAGGCCACAAAATAGAATATTCGTGTTCTAATCTTCCCTACTGTGGTACAGATGTTGAAGGAGGGTAGTCAAGAAGCTATGTTGGTGATCTGGGTAAGGGGCATGTGCGTAGAGGGGGACATGTCTCCTTAGGTAGTACAAATTAGCTGAAGGAACTATTCATAGCTATATTCAAAAGATGTCAGGAGCAGCTCTGGATGAAGGCACATGAGGATACTGAAAGAGCATATAGAAAGATGGTCACCATCACAGGATGTTCTCTCCCACCCAGAAGTGCATCCCTTGCATAGACATGAGAACAATTAGATTCAGCCCTTGCCTATGCAGATGTTACGGCTCACAGTGATCAGGAATGCTGTGTCCCCACAAAATTCACATGCTGAAATCTCAACCCTCAAGATGATAGAAGCATACTGTATGAAACATCTGGGTCATAAGTGTGGGAGTTGTGAATGAGATTAGTGTTCTTGTCAAATAGACTTGTTTGTCCCTTCCACCCTACAAGTTACAAAGGAATGGCATTTGTCTATGAAGGAACCAAGCCCTTACCAGACACCAAGTCTACAGTATCTTAATCCTTGATGTCCTGGTCTCCAAAGCTGTGAGATATAAATTTCTGTTGTTTATAAACCACCAGTCTAAGGCAGTTTGTTATGACAACTCAAACAGAATAAGACATCTCCATTAGGCAGTTCCCAAAGATCCTCGTAGCTCTTATCCTGTGACTCCATCTCAGAACCCAACTTCTAATATCAGGCAGGAGATGGAAGAGCTTAGGGACAGTCCCATGGAAATATTTTCCTGTCTCAGTCTGGGAGTGACATGTGTCCCTCACATTACTAGCACGACCCTATTTAATCACCAAGAGGCTTGGGAAGTACAAAGGAATCAGCTAATATTCAACAAGTATTCAATGTTTCCAACAAACTTTGCAGGCAAAGTTTGATCTTCTACATTTTATGAAACATTTTTCTCCCATATAAAATTCCAGGGTGCTCCCTGGGTTTATGATCAAGCCTTTTTTTGGTTTAAATATATTTGTCTATATCCATATGGTTTATATTAAAATTCCATACCTATAACATGCAGTATGTATAGCATGGTCAATATACAGATAGTATGTGCTATAGCATTGATGACATAATATGCTGTATGTATATTATGGATATGTTAGGATAGATTATAGTATAGAAATAAAATCAACATTAAATATACATGAATTCAATTTCCATATTCAGTCACCAACATAAAAATACAGGAATATCGTTCTTTGTAAAAATCATCTGTCCCAATAATAAAATACTACACTATATGTGGCTAAGACTCACAATAGGATCATAAAATTAAGCTAGACAATTCCTGTTACTAATAAAATAACACATTCTGTCTCCCTCTAAATGTTTCTGCTGACAAGGAAAATGTAAACTCAAGAGACAAAAGTGGATCATTCAACCCATAGATAACAAGGAAAAGAAGAGAGTAAATGATTTGTCCAGGCCTCACACGGGCCCCAAGACAACCTGGAGCCATCATGTCTACTCTCTGGGCCCACCCTGCTCTACTTCAGTCGCCTATAGCTCTGCCATGGGCGTGTAACTGGTAGGGGAAAGCAGCAGCATCCTGCATGCAAAAAATTAAATGTCTTTTATATTCTATTCTATCATGTATTCTTTCGTTTTACCACAAAATATATTAGGTTAGCTAATTAAATGGCTGATTTAAGAAGAACTGAGTGGTTATTTATTCCGTGTTTCTGGTGTTGAAGGCCTTAAGCACACACACCTTCCACATGGCCCACCTACCGAAAGAACTGTTCACTTCATGATGTAAACACTCCTTTGGGAGTCAGGAAAGACTCCTTCTCTGTTCAGTACATGTTCCCTGGGTGCTCACTGTGTCACTGCTGTGGGGCTGAGCATTTTCTATACAAGATTTTGTTCAGGCTTCAGTCCTGCAAAGGTAACACCATTCCTCCATTTAGACATAGACAAAGAAACAAATCAGGTGTCCCAGGTTCACTCGCCCACCCAATGGGTAGCAAAATGGATTTACTATGCTTGCTGAAGCATTTTATTTAGGGTGGGGAATAGTGACATAAGCCCCAAAACTCAGTGCATGTCATTGAAAGGTGCTGGGTAAAGATGGCTACCATGACCCATTTCTGTATTTCAGTAAGTTTCTTTGAGTACTGATCTTTCCCACTCTGCATAGCTTCTTCTATATGGTGATGATACTGGGAAGAGGGGGGGTGGTTACAGGGAGCTCAATTATACTTATCAGACACCTTGACAACCCAGTGAGAAAAAAGATTCAGAAACTTCCTGTATATTCTGATTAACCTGGATGGCCAGCAACATCTCATGACTAGTCATGGAGCTATAAGAATGAGATAACTAGAGCTGACCTTCCAGGGTCACATGCCTACCTTTCTGTTTAGTATAAGGCTAGCAAAGCAGTTGTTGTGGTTCCCAGCATCCCTTTGGATTGCAAAACCATGAAACATCATTAAAGGGATTCTTTGCAGACAAAAAGAATCAGTGAAACAAGTGTCCTCTCTAGCCACCATTAGACAAATTTGTCTACACACACACACACACACACACACACACACACACATATGCACAGAGAGAGAGAGAGAGAGAGAGAGAGAGAGAGAGAGAGAGAGAGAGAGGGAGAGGAATAATCAATTTATTGGTCTATGCTTGTTCACTGCCCAGTCAAAAAAGCAGTAGACCTTATTTAGCATATGTCCATGTACCCCAGCTTCACAAGCACAGCTTTGAATGAGCTCTAGTCAGTCCTGAAATACTACACGAAGAAATGTTAGCCTCCTGTGGATGGTACAGACAGCTAAGGCGATTCACCTAATGGCTCGAAAGCACATGGGCTGAAATTTTTGAGCTAATTCTCTTTATGTGAAAATGGAAAGATTACTTAACAAACCCTAGCTTTTCCTAAAACTCTTTTGTCACTTGGGTGCCTGCCCCTGCTCTTGGTGACCCTTCTTCATCCAGCTGTCCTTCTGTGAGAATGCTCAGCCCAGATTCTGAATGTGCAGACAGAGAGGCAGGTAGCAATTTGGCACCACTGAAGTCCAGGTTTCCAGGCCAGTCTCCACACTTGCCAACAGTTATTTCCATTATGAAGTGAAGCACAGAGTTCAGGGTCCTGTCAGGCCAGTGCAGCTTGGAAAGGGCCTTAATGAACCCTGAACATCCTGCCTTCCAAGCCGAACAAGCAGCTCAAGGGCAGGATAGCCCGGATTCAGGAAGAAGACCTTGTTTTGCCTGAAAGATCAAAGAAAGGCACGTGTTTGATCAGAATTGTCCAGACAAAAATTCAGCTTCTAATCTACCCTGATTATGCAGATCAGGCCTGAGAGGGTCATAGCGATTACACAGATGGTCACTCAACTCATCCAGGCCAGGAGAACAGCAACCATTTCAGGGGACCTCAGACATGTTTAGCTATGCTCCTTAGACTTACAAGATGATGGGACTTCAGACACCCCTGTTAATTCACAGGCATACTCCAGCAACAGGTTAATAGTTGGGTTGAGAGAGAAAACAGACCATTGCCTCTTACTCTGCCTTGCTCCTTGATGCCCACAGTTGAAAATGTTCCTGGTAGCCGGGCAGTGGTGGCGCACGCCTTTAATCCCAGCACTTGGGAAGCAGAGGCAGGTGGATTTCTGAGTTCAAGGCTAGCCTGGTCTACAGAGTGAGTTCCAGGACAGCCAGGGCTACACAGAGAAACCCTGTCTCGGAAAAACAAAAACAAAAAAACAAAAAACAAAGAACAAAAAAAGAAAAGAAAAAGAAAAAAGAAAAAAAGAAAATGCTCCTGGTGAAGCAGAAACTCAGCCACAGACTATAAGCCCTAGAAAGGCTTGGACAGGGCTGTAGGGCTGCCCCTGAGAAGCTGGGCTGAGCCTGTCCATTGTCATAGCTACAGATTGGCAGCCATCAAAGGTCTTGCAGGCCTTTGGAGGATGGGGAAACTTCCTAGTGGCTAATGCACTAAGACAAAGTGTCCCTGTAGAGAAGAAAGCTACAGCACAGTCCCTTAGAGCTCTCTATGGGACCCCATCCTGGAACCGGTCCCAGACGACTCTCTCGACACTGCAAGCATCTGATGAGGACTTGCTCTGAAGCATGTGCTTGAATTTTGTACAAGTTCATAGGTGGGATTTTTCTGACAAACCTGCAATGCTCTCTGTATTCTGACTGCGGAGCCCGAGGCTGTATGACAAGCTCCTGAAAGCCGCTATCTCAGTACCAGGCTTCAGGATGAGGAGATGGCTTAGTGAATAAAGTACTTGTCATGCAAGCTTAAGGAATGGCGTCAGATTCCCCAGGACTCACGTAAAAGCTGAGTGTTCATGGAAGTCAGCTGTAACACCAGGACTTAGAAGGCAGAGAGGGTGGGAAGCAGGCCAGCTAGAGTAGCAAAGCTGGAGAACTCTGGGTTCATCGAGACACTCTACCTCGGTACATAAAGTGGAGAGCAACCGAGGAAGACATCTGACAGCTACATATATGTACACACACATATACATGCTGCAGCACAAAACACTTAAGTGTACATATGATCTGCCTCCACCCCGCCTCCCCAAAAACCTCAGACCTTTGTGACCTTAATGGTTTCCCAGAATCAAGCTACCATCCTGACTTCCTTGTATGAATAGATTTTTAGAAGATCCAAGCTAAGACAGTAAAAGAAAAGAAAAGAAAAGAAAAGAGCCATAATATGGTCACTCTACAACGCCGAATGAAGAAATGGTTCTCTGCAATAACCACCAGCTAACTATTAGATGAAAGAAATAAAATACTCACAAGGAACTTTACACTGGATGGGTCATTGGATGGGTCAATCCTATCATCACAAAAGAGGAGATGGCCAGCTGTAAGGCGCTTCCCAAAGTGACACAGGAAGAAGGTGTGTGTGCCATCTGGTGTCAAAAAATAAGACCTGAATCTGACTGAGCCACTTAATCCACCACCAACTTATAAAGAAGCACAGGGGACAGAAGACCATATCAACCTGTGCCGTGGTTTATAAGTGGGAAAACCCAAAATAGGAACAATTCCTCAATTCAAAATAATAAAAAGAGGGATGGAGGGAGGAAAATAACAATATGAATATTTGAAAAAGTCATAATGGACCGTATTATTGTTTATGTACCTAAAATCACATATAATACAAATAATTCTATATATAATACACACATAAAATTTATATGAAAATTTCCCACCTGGGCTGACAATGCTGCCTTAAGAGCCATAAACCACATAACAGAAACCCAAACACCATGCACAAGAAGTCCACTTTTGAGTTGTTGGTCACAGTTACACAAGAGACTCTCAGAACATAATCTATTGATGCTGCCCTTGGCTGCCTTCCAGAGGTAGAAGCTAAGTCCCTATTGCTAGACACCATTTGCTTTAGACACAGTACCCAGAGGACCTAAACTAGGTCTTACCTAAAAGCTTCTTCTCTGAGGTATATAGCTTCTATGTTATTAAAAGGTGCCATACCAGTTTTAAAGGGAAGAAAATAACCATAGTTCTATGTAGCTATTATGCTTAGACCACAGCAACAACAACCAGCATGATAACCCTAAGGGTACAGTAGTGGCACACATATCTTTATGGTAATCAACGACTCTCTTATTTGACCTAAGACCTGCTCAACAAAAGGGAAAACATACCTGGTACTGGCAACCTAGCCAACTACCCTGGGCTAGTGAAGTCATAGACCTCAGAAGAGAACCTATGGCTTCCACTTTACCCCTAACTACATTCTAAATATTTGTCCTTATATCTACAGATAACTGTAGTCCTCACCTCTCATCAAGGAAACTTATCTTTACAACAGAGACCCTATAAAAAAAACATAACTGATTTAAATACAGAGACCACAAGTGATCATGTGGTGTACAGTCACAACGGATACAACATAATTCTGGCGCCTCGCGCTTGGGGATGACTTCAGAAGAAAGGTGGGAAGATTTCAAGATTCAAAGGAGCAGGAAGTTAGCCATGAAGTTGTGTCTCCTAGAAATGTCAGAGAAACGATGAAGTCTCATCAACATGGCTCCCGAAACAAGACCTAAACAAGGACTATACCAACAGACATGCCAACGTAGAAGGGGGATCTCACAGGACCTCAACCCTAGACAAAGAACTACATTCAACTAGGGAATTCTAGAGCAGGAGAAATGGTCTTCCCCACGGAAGAGCCCCCAGTTAGTTGTTCAATATCTAGCTATTGGCCTGAAATTATATACATACAAGCAACATTGTTCAGAGGGAGCAGGTTGTAGTATATATTTAGGGGTATATATGTAACAGTAAAGTAAAAACGGCCATGAATTTGAGAGACAGCAAAAATAGGGCATGTGAAAGGGGCTGCAGAAAGGAAAAAGGAAGAGGGAGGGAGGAAACTGTGTAATTATATTTAATTTTAATTAGTCTTTTAAAAACACATTGTGTGAAATTCTCAAATAATTAGTAAAAATATTTTTTTAAAAATAGAAAATAAGATAGTATTTTCCACAAATAGGGGGGAAATGGCTTCAGAACACACAGCATTTGCTTAGACCTCAATTCAAATCAAAACTAGGGGGATTTGAATCAGAATACTAAGAGCATTCACTTCATATTGGTACCATAACTTGACATAGCACCTGGTGCTTTCCTTACAGCTCCATGTATCAGAGAGCCAGGCACAGTCTGAGAGCACTGGGAGAAAATCTGTCTTCAGCCATCGAGGTTGTCCTTTGTCAGACTGTGACCCATTTCCTGACTCAAACCACCGCCCTGCTGTTTGAAGCTTGGAGTCAGATCTTTTTATACTTAACTCTATATAAGTGTCACACCTGATTTATCTCCCTCTTTCTGTCCTGCCTTTTACCTCTTCCTTCATGAGGAAATATTTGTCTGCTTTCTAGATATGGGTACAGTCAAATAATCCAGTATAAGTTCTGAGTCTAAACTCACTGGACCTCCAGAAAGTCCTGAATCTCATCCTAAAAGTCTTAGGCCAGCAGGTTTGGGATGAGATGTCTAGCATAAGCAACACAGACCATACTGTATTGCAGCATATAGGATTATAGAAAAATTCATCAGAAAAGTATAAAACAAAAGAATAGGTGCAAAAGGAAGTTAGATGGATCAAGGATAGCTCCAACCAGAGAAAGTAGAGCAGGTCTCCTGGGAGAGATGATGGTTGAGACATGGGCACAGAAGGGTGGTTGGAATTTAAACAATAGTTCTGAAATTTCCTTATGAACAATAATGGCAGGAAATGGCAGGCAAAAGGTAGAAATGCCAACTTGCCTGTCTTGGTTGAAAACCAAGCTCAGTGAGGGTAGATATGAGAGAGTGAACTCAAATAAGGAGATCTTTCCCTGTGGGGTCTCAGTGTTCTGAGGGGTTTATTCAGGCAAGGGAACCATTTGTTTGCAAAAGAAAAGGGCAGGTCTAGAGTTAGCCACTGCAACCTAAGTATCCTTTTCAGAATAAATCTCATTTATCATGGTTTCTAAGCTTGATCAGAAAGTGCTAAAAGGTTTAGACACATGGTGGCTAACACAGTATGGCTAACACTTTGTCAGTCACAACCAAAACCAGTCCTTAGACAGCCACGTGCTTCTCCATGAGGCCTACTAAAAGGAAGAATGGCTGAGCTTCCCATGGTTCCTTTTGTCCGTCTGCTTCTATAGACTGTGGAATGTTACACTCTGTTCTAAAGAGAAATAATCAACATGACAAGTACGTAACAGATATCAGAGGTTCCTTGAAACCCTGGCTAAATAACTCCTTATTTTTCTAAGCATTAAGTAAGCATGGTGGGATTCTGGCCACTGTTTGGAAAGATGGAGCCAGCATTTTCTTCTCGTGTATATTTTTACATTGCAGAGGGGTTGACAGTGGAGTCAAGAAGGATGAGTTTTGTTAGCCCCTTGGGAAATGGGAAATGTAAATTATTACTCATTTCCCTTGAAAAGTGTCTCTGATGTGTCTAGGTAGAATCTTGTAGGCCAGAATATTTCACAACTTTGTGCCCCTGTGAACCCAGAGCCCAAGGCTAATCAGTCATGTTTGTTATGAGTAAATACAGGAGGCAGTGGGTGTGTACACAGTTTTATGCAAAAGGAAAAGATCGCATTTTCAATGGAACTTCATTGAGTCTAAGGCATTCTTGATTATAAAGCACATCATTAAACTATGGCAAAGCTATTGATTACAAAATGTGTCATAACTCACATATACTAAAATGTCAATTGTAAATATAGTATTTTGTTTAAAACGTCTAAAAGAGCTCAAAGTACACTTACCCTAATTAATGCTATTATTCATCATCGTGGTGACATGGAATCCTTCACTGTGGTCACAGCAAGTTGTTTACCCCAAGTAACACAATGAGGACTCTTGAAAAGAACACTGAACTTGAAGTTAGGAGACCTGGTCGGATATCACCCTTGCCAGGAGCTCCAGGTCTCCCTGAGGAAGTTTAGATAGATTTCGGTAATGCTCTAATGACCAGTCAAGCCTTCTTTCTACATGTACCATAATAAAAACCAGAGACCAGAGAGAACAGTGAAGGCTGAAAATTTTCATCCATGCTCCTGACAATCTTGAAGGCTGACTAAATTGTGTATAGGAAGCCACAGGGTTGATACTGAGCAAAGCCATTGTTATGGCTGGTATATACGTCCCATCGTAACATCTTCCATGAGTGGTTGGTTCCCAGGACTAGTTCTTTCCACCCTTTGATGGAGAGGTGTATGTAACAAGGGAGTGCGGGCAGAAGAACAAAGGTGACCTGAACTGAGGGTTTGGGATGGCTAAAAACCTGACTAGGCAAAGATAGCTCTAGAGAGAAGTGGGGGCTAGGTTAGAAGAGTGCTAGGTGGTAGGTATTGCCAGACAACGCCATGACTGCAAACTGGAAAGTGGAGTTCAGACGCTGAGTGAATGTTAAAAAACAAGGATGGATACTTGGAGTAGAGCCTAAGCTAAAAGCCCCGACAAGGAGGGCAGATAGAAGCCCGATTTAAAAGGAGAATTTCTCAGAGCATAAACTGGAAATGGGTTCAAATAAGGAAAATTCATAACCTCAAACACATGAGATTTTTGAGGGACAAAATGACGTGTGGAGACAAGTTCATGAAGGATGGGTATGTGTACATCCTGAGTCAGCCTGGGTTGGAAACTAATCACCCAGCAGCAGCATCTGTGAACCATCTGAGATCTGTTGACAAGATCTAAGATAGAGCAGGACAAAAGGCTCAGGATGTCATCAGAGTTGTGAGCCAAAGCCAGAGAGGCAGGGGGAACTGAACAAAGAGTGGTCGGGAGAAAACTGGGCTACCCTCAGTGTCAGAAAAGAAGATTGCTGGGAAAGTCCTTTCTGTTGGGTTCAGCCAATGAACACAGTGTCTAATGTATGCCAGTCCAGGGATGACACGGGAGGCTTATGTGTCACATGGAGGGTGAATAACTGACACATAAATATGAATGATCTATAATGACAAACTGCACAAGGAGCCAAAGACGACAAAACCTGCCCTCCTAACCAGTATGTGTGCAGGTGGGGATGGTAGGAGGCGTTCACAACAGCCTCCTTAAGAAATGAAGGAGGCTGTCAGAAAACCAGTGAGGGGTGGTCCATTCAGATGGAGGTAATTTTCAAAGGAATAGGAACAATTGGGGGCCACAGAGGTGGCTCAATCCAATCCCTAAGACTGGGTAAAAAAGCCAAGTTTGCCGGGGCATGATTGTGGTCCCAGCGCTGGATCTCTGGCTTGCTGGCCGGCCCCTGAGCCAAATCAGCAAACTAAAGGGAAAAGTGAGAGATCTTGTCGAAAAACACAAAATGGAGAATGACTGAGGGAGACACTCAAGTTTGGCCTCTGGCTTACTTCCCTGTGAATACACACAGACACACAGACACACAGACACAGAGACACACTAACAGAGAGAGAGAGAGGGAGAGAGAGAGAGAGACAGAGACAGAGAGAGACAGAGAGACAGAGAGAGACAGAGAGACAGAGACAGAGAGAGACAGAGAGACAGAGGGAGGGAGGAAGAGAGAGAATACATGCATACATACACAGAGAAATGTATGCACATACATAGGAACACATTCATACATACAAAGAGGAATACACACACACACACAGAAAGAGAGAGAGAAAGAGAGAGAGAGAGGAATGTATGCATACACACAGGGATATGTGCGAGTGCATGTGCGTGCACACACACACACACAGACACACA
Source organism: Uromys caudimaculatus (assembly GCA_028551405.1). Classification (NCBI taxonomy): domain Eukaryota; kingdom Metazoa; phylum Chordata; class Mammalia; order Rodentia; family Muridae; genus Uromys; species Uromys caudimaculatus. Next base: position 89,883,219 of record CM052706.1, on the reverse strand, counting down.
CACACACAGACACACACACACACGGAAAGAAGAAGGAGGAAGAGGACAAAGACAGTTTGGTCTCGGTTTATTTGGCAGCATTTGTTATTTTTGCTATCATCACCCATATTTTTTTCTTAAGTATAAAAGCTTAAAACTAAAACCAGGAGAATGCGACATTGATGACTAAGTCAAGTGTAGCTTCACAAGGCACAAGGCACAGCTGCTGCTGATCCTGAACACAACCCAGTCTCCATTTCTAGATGCATCTTGGAAAGTAGGTGGTGTGCTGAGCAATGAAAGAGTCGATGGCAAAAAGCATCACTGGAGTTAACAGTGGGTATCACATAAGGTTCGAGAAACTGCTTCTGCCACGAAGATGCAACAGTCCTGACCTTTGTGGCCACCATAACTTAGTCTCAGGCCACACAAGATAAAATTTAACAGAACTACAGGAAGAAATATCCCATCCACCATCAGAGGAAAATATTTGAACACAACTGATGCAGAAACACATAGAAGAGACAGAACCTCCACAAATGCACGAAAGACTTAAAGTGCTGATGAAAAACCAGGATGTGTGTAATGTACACCCAACCGCTGGGGACTGGATAGTATTTTACATACTCATTACAGACTGTTATATGCTATCATGTGACTTTCCAAACTGCAAGGCAGGTCTATAAAGGGACTTACAGTATAGTCGACAAATAAGTAACAGATGGTTCAAGAGATTTTGTCATCTATTCTCGGCAAGCACAAGAAACAAACAGGAACAAAACAGAGTCATTTGTTTGCAAGTGTTCGGGGCAGCCTTCCTGGCCACGTGCTAGCCAGTTCTATCCCCTGCCCTGCTATCTCCAGCCAGGCCTGGGTACCCCAGGTCAAGTTTTGAACAAAGGGTGTTTCTGGATACAGTCCTACAGGAGTCCAAATGTTAGGCACATGCAAGAAAATAGACTGATGAGGGAAGACAGTATCACCAAGGACGAAGGGCCCTTCTCCCCGCCTCAGAGAAGGGGCAGTAAAGCAACGCTGAAGACATTGTAGGTCTTAAGCCTCCTAAAGGAACAATGAGCTATAACCAGTTCATTGTTCCTTTACAAACTTGAGCTTGGATAATTTTCGCTTTTACTAACCATCGTTGTTGACCACAGTAGACTGATTTAGGGAGAAAGGTTTGTCAAACATTTAAAGGACTTTCCTAATGTAATAATAATAAATCTTCCAGAAAAGTCCATTTTGGGGAATAGCGTCTGGAGGAAGGTGTAGCCAACCACTTCCTTGTTGCAACAGTGACCTCATCAACTAGTGCAAGCACTGACCTGAGAAGGGTTTTGCATGAGTCTCTGTAGGCTTGCTTCCTTCAGTGCTGAAATCTCCTGCCAGCCAGCTGTGACACACAGAGAGGAGGCATCTGACAGCAGGGTCTTGCCCACTCGAAGAGCTGTTTATTTTATTTCCTCCAGTGAAGTTGGCTTTGGCCTCATCACTTTGGCTGGATATTATTTATTATTGCTCTGATCACCCAATTTTTCTCTTTTTAGAGAAATGCTAAACATAAATGGATTTTAATATAATGATGGGGATATAAAACCCGAACACATCTCATTTTGAGAACTCGCTAATAACATTTGCATGCCCACATCACCCACGACCTCTTGATCTGTCAGCCTAGCCCCTCAACTTGCTCTCAGTCAGGTGACCCCAGCTCCCACCTGGTAGGCTGCTGGGAGCCCTGCTGATATTTCACTGGACTCTGTGTCACTGTCAAGGCATGGGTTGGCACTTTGGAAACCAGACCACAAGGGGCCACGGAGGTATCCCCACTGTGTGTACCAGAGATTCATGACAGTAATTGACAGGTGGCAAGGGAGGATCTCATGGCCGGGCCACCAGAATGTCATGGTAACACTGCTCCATTCTTGTTCAGTCAGCTGGGAGTAGCTTGTCTGGGAGGCTATGCCTTTTGAGCTTTTAGGGAAATCTTCAGATTTCATCACCCTTGTGAATAACACATGGTACATTCTGGCCAAGAGAAGCCTTAAAGATGATTTAGAGTAAGTGAGACTCATTTGTGGTCAGATAAATTTCTTTGGGACTCTAGTTGCCAGCTTTTCTGGGGTTTCAAAATCTACAAGTTTGGAACAAAGCCAGGCCCTTGCAAAATGGTGACTTTTACTTTGTTTCTCACCTCCTAGTCCTTTCCAATCACCCCTTCCTCCTCCTCCTCCTCCTCCTCTTCCTCCTCCTCCTCCTCTCTTCCTCCTCCTCCTCTTCCTCCTCCTTCTCCTCTTCCTCCTCCTCCTCTCCCTCCTCCTTCTCCTCTTCCTCCTCCTCCTCTTCCTCCTCCTTCTCCTCTTCCTCCTCCTCCTCTTTCTCCTCCTCCTCCTCTTCCTCCTCCTTCTCTTCCTCTTCCTCCTCTCCCTCTTCTTTTTCTTCCCCCTTCTCTTCCTTCCTCCTCTGGGTACCCCTAGCCTCAGACCTTCAGTATGTTTATGCACCCCACCAAGGGTAGCATAGCTAAATGGTAGATAACATTGACTGCATGTTTGTGAAGAATTACACACATGCATAGGCATACACAACACATACGCACATACATACACAAGCACACACGCACCCACAGTAATATTTCCTTTGTGAAAATTCCTCATTTTTAAAAATGAGGAGAAGTTACTTAAGCTGCTTACCTCCCATTCACCCCAATACAAGAGAAATAACTGTACACACTGTGGTTGCCCACCACCCTCCATATGAACCTCCTGTTAATCTCTGTGTGTTCATTTCTTCTCAGATACAAATCTTTCCACTGCGTACTCCTTCACAAAGTGTAGAACCACAGCCGCCATATTAGCATCACCTGGAAATACAGATGACCTCTCTGAACAAGAGATTCTGTAGGCAGAGCTCATTTTCCAAAGAAGCAGCACCCACCATGGTGGGCAGCCACCGGGCTAAAGTGGCCAGGCTACCGGGAAACAACCCCTTCCTTCTGCCTTGTATGAGAAAACACTAAAACTCTAGTCAGTTAGGCTCAGCCAGAACTTTCACCCATAGTGACAATAATTTCTGCAGTGTTTTCTCTTCTAGATCACACACACCCTTCTCAAGTTAGGCTGCATAACTCTGTGCAGTGGCTTGGCCTTCTTCTGTGTGATCTGCAGTTCTCTGTCCCTGTGTTTTGCCACACGCATGAGTAGCTAAACTCATATCATTTGCATTGACTTCCCAAGGGGTAAATTATTTAAAAATAAGAACGTTCAGGAAAAGGTTTAGATAGGAGTAAGAAGGGAGAGGAAAAAGACACCAGATTTTGTGGAAGAGGAACTGTTGGGTTTCAAAATAGATTCATCTCTGTGAATGAGTGAATGAATGAATGAATGAATGAATGAATGAATGAATGAATGAATTGGTGAGTGTAAAGAATAAGGAGGGAAACTGCAAAACTGCTGGAATTTTTAAAAGACTTCTGTCGTAGTTAGGGTTTTACAGCTGTGAACAGACACCATGACCAAGGCAACTCTTTATAAGGACAACATTTAATTGGAGCTGGCTTACAGGTTCAGACGTTCAGACCATTATCATCAAGGTGGGAGCATGGCAGCATCCAGGCAGGCATGGTGCAGGAGGAGCTGGGAGTTCTACATCTTCATCTGAAGGCTGAATAATACTTGAATAGTAGAATACTTGCTTCCAGGCAGCTAGGATGAAGGTCTTAAAGCCCAGACCCGCAGTGACACACCTACTCCAACAAAGCCACACCTACTCCAACAGGCCACACCTTCTAATAGTGCCACTCCCTGAGCCGAGCTTATACAAACTATCACAGCTACCCCAATGGAAAAGGGTGAAGTTAATTTTGCTTCTTAAATGAACGAAAGCAGTTAATTAAAAAATATGCATTGTTGATGTAAAATACACCTAACATAATGTTTCCCACTTTATGTCAAGTGAACTCTTTAGTTGCATTAATTGTATTCTCATTACTGTCAAGCCAACTCAACAATCTACCTCCAGATTTTTTATTTTGAAAACCTGAACTCTACATAAATTAAACTGAACAAATGAATGAAGAGATCACGTTTTCCCTACTGTCTAATGGCAAAGCTAAAGCAAACTCCCACGTATGCTGGCTCTCACTCAGGGATCTCATTATACAAGTTGTTGTGGGCTGAACGTTGTGGGTTCCCCATAGGCTCACACATTTTGTACCCAACTGGGGCAAGGTGGCACTATTTAGGAAGGTTCTAAACCCTTTAGAAGGTAGAGCCTCAATGTAGATGCAATGTGACCAGCAAGCCTCCTGTCTGCTTCTGCCTGGGTGCCTTCCCTGCCATAAGGAATGTACCACTGCAGAACTGTGAGCCAGAATGAACCCTTTCTCCCTTAAGTTGCTTTAGTCAGGTGTTTTGTCTCAGCAACCTCTAAAGAAACTAAGACCCAAGAGCCTCTCAAACATCTCTGTGAATAACAGCCACACGGAAGTCTGGTTAAACTCACATTGCTAGGCCCCTGCTGTCTCAGTAGTTCTGGAGTGGGGCCTAAGAACCATCATGTCAAACAGGATGTAACAGGCCCACACTTTGGGAATCATTTTAGGATCCTAGGGAGAAAACACTGGGCCTTATTTGTATGGGAGCAGTCAGGGAGTGGTGCTTGTATATGCTTGGCCCTGGGAGTGGCACTATTAGAAGGTGTGGCCCTGTTGGAGTGGGTGGTGTCACTATGGGTGTGGACTTTAAGATCTTCTTCCTAGTTGCCTGAAAGCCAATCACCTAGCAGCCTTCAGATGAAAATGCAGAACTCTCAGCTCCTCTTGCACCATGCCTGCCTGGACACTGCCATGTTCCCGCCTTGATAATACTGGACTGAACCTCTGAACCTGTAAGCCAGCCTCCATTAAATGTTGTCTTTGTAGGAGTTGCCTTGATCATGCTGTCTGTTCACAGCAGTAAGACCCTAACTAAGACACAGGGTCAGGGTGGAAAACTGCATAGCGGAACACAGATGAGAGAAGCATGAAATATGAATGTAAGCACATGGTGGGACAGGAAAAAATGGGGTACACTGAGGAAATGCAGGGGTACCTATGTATGGTCCAGAACTCGGTTCTGTGTGACTGCACCCTCCTTTTTTTCTAGAAGAGATAGAAATTTAAATTTTGCATGAAATTCCTAAATATTCTAAGAAATTCTCATGGTTTTAAACCTGTGCAGGCCAAATGGACATCCTAAGAGCATCCCAAGGTTTTCAGTTTGCAATCTCTGCTCTAAGGGAAGAGCACCTCTGAAGCAAATACTTATCAAATCTCACAAAAGAGCATGCTACCAAAGACAAAGGAGATGGGAAGGATACAGGGGTAAGAAGCAAGGTGGTCTGGAGAACAGTGCTGGGAAGAGAGGGGGGCTGTGTGACCAGGAACACATCAGCGGAGCCCTCTGTGTATCAAATTTGCCACCTACTTTCAGGAGCTCACAGTTGTACCCTAAACATAGCTCTCACTCTGATAACTGAGACATTGCTCAGGGTCTATTATCTGACCGGGTTATAGCAAAATTCCAAGGCTCAGAGACTCCAGGGCTGGTTGAGAAGGGACCACCAAGCCCTGCTCCTGGAGGCCTGGTCTTTAGGATCAGTGGTTCCGAGCTTAACGTGCAGTAGAAGTGGTTACCTCTGCTGACACTGATGGAGACATACAACATCCCCGTATTGGAGCATCAGTTATGTACTTAGTTTATAACCTTAATTCTAAGTTAATTTTCTGTAAGTAATTCCCATTTTGCAGAAGAATTCAAAACAGCTATATAACTTTTCTGGGTCTATACATCAGAAAGTGGTGATGCTGAGATTTTTACCTAGGTCTCCTGATATTTCTGTTCTATATTTTATCCTGCCGTTGAAACTAAATCAACTTCAAATACTTCCCTACTAGTTTAGCAATAAACCTTACCAGTCTAGTATATATAACATAGCAATATAATATATTAGAGCAAAACAAAATACAAAATAAGGCCATTGGAGGCAGACTGGTGTGAGGCTCAGACCCACCACTCACTAACATGCAAACTTAAATAACTCCCCTTTCCTGTTATGTGTATCAGTCCTCCCACCTGTGGCACAGGGGCGACATCTCCCTGGGAAATGTCATGATAACTCATTAGCAACACATCAGAAGAATCTAGCCCAGAGCCTGGCACAGATAAGGCATACTATAAAGTGGCCGATTCTTTCCCCATTCTTGGGAAGACTGGGCAATTTCTACAAAATGTGCTGGGCAGTGCTCCCTCTTCATCCAAGATACCTGGTCACTTGGCAAGGCGTCATAGGTAGGCAGCCTCTGATGCAGCTTCCCCCATGCCCAGAAGAATAGTGAAGGCCTCACTTTCACCCCAGCCCTGAGATGCCTTGTAGATATCAATCCCAAGAGTGTATTGTGTCAAGCATATTAATTTCATATCCTTAGGGGCTGGGTTTGCAAAAATTTAAGTTAAAACAAATTAACCACTCTTTCCTCAGAACCTTCCAGAGAGTTTATAACATTAGACATTTTGTAACATTCCAAAGAGAGTAGAGACTATTCAGATTTACGAGAATTTACTCCACATCGTCCTAACTGCTGAGAGAAAACCATGACTGCCCCACAGCGTTCCACCACATGGACCTTTCTGATGCTCCTCACCTCTGTTCCTTCTTATATAAAAATATCCATTATCTCTAAAGACAGTGAAATTTGTATCTACACCACTGAGCCTGTCCCAATCTCTTGTAGAATTATCACCAGAGTTCAGAAAGTTGTGTCCAACAGGTAAGAGGGAGCTAATAGGTGGGTACCGCCATCTACAGGCTATTTGTGGTAATGCACAATAAGAGGCAAGAAGAACGAACCAATGAGGAAGATGCCTAGAGAGCTTAGGAACACTTCTTATAAAGATGGAGCTTCGTGGCAAAAGCAAGGCTGACCTTGCATTCTTGTTTGGTGTAGGTGATGAGCCACGATCTTGTTCTAGACATTTCCTCAGGAGCTTTATGCACCAAGTTATACAGATGTGAGCTCATTTACATTTTCTGTCATCGATAATTTCATTGAACAGTAAGATGAATGCTTCTCTATGACAACAAGGGGTACTCAGTAGTTTACAAAACAGGAGAGGGAGAGAGGAAGGATGAGGAAGAAATGGAGGGAGAGAGGGAGGAAGGGAGGGAAGAAGGGAAGGAGGGAGAGCGAGCGAGCGAGAGAACTTTCCATTATAATGATTAGAGCTCACAGTGGTTTCTATAACCTGATTGGGATTTTTGGCTTTTGAAACCTAAACCTCCATTCAATAGAGTTCAGGCAACAGCACTGAGGTCATATGAGTACCATGTTCTGTATTAATGTTTGTGATAAAACCAAGTGGCAAGCGTGTTAGTTTGCTTCTACCAGATTGCACAGGTGTATTTGGGCTAACGGGGAAGCTTTTAGAGCTGTCCAGGTGGGTGAGGGAAGAGAGCTCCGTGCTGTGACTAACCACATCTTTTACATGCTAGAACTGAGAATCATTCCCTTGCCCGACATCCAACGCTAGATACCAGAAGTGTGGTTCCACACCAGGCTCTAGGGAGGATGCCATTGGGAAACCTGTGAAGACTAGAGACAAGTCCCTGTCCCCGTCAAATAGTCAGTGACAGCAGCAGTGCCTAGCACGAAAGCTCTCCAAGTTCATCTTATGAGAAACTGGTTCAAAGGTCTCTACAGAGTGCAAATAGACTGTTCCAGGGAGTAATGGGGGGTTGAGACATTTAGTTAAGAAGATGGCTGTATCGGAGTAGACATTTGCCGTTTCCAGTAACGTCGGAAGGTGGATCAATGCCTTCTGTTTGAGAATCCTTGTGGAGAAATTTTGCTGTTTCTATTAAAAACATTTTTTTTATCCTAAGCAAGTAAGATAACATTTTCTGTCCAGTTAAAGTAATTCTGAATCACCCAGATGACTGTTAATTTATAATTAGTTATGTAAATCAAAGCCTTATCATAATCTGAAAATTCAAATCTCAAAAATCCCAAATTTGTGCTTATAACTTAAGATCCCTTAGCCTAGTCCATACCATTTTATTCTTTCTTTTTTTATTTCCTCTTTGGTATTTCTTTATAAGTTATCTTAGATCCTTGTAGAATAAACAAATAAGCATATAAACTTCCATATTAAAGCCTTTTGTGTCAAGAACCTGAGACTAGATAAGTCACGAGTCTAGGGGAATAGCTAATATTCTGCTAAAAAAAATGGCAATAAAATAACTTTGAGGATACATCACTATAGCCATAGACCCGTGCATTGCTCAGCTCTCACTGCAAGCTTCTTCTTGTGGTAGATAGTAATTAAAACAGAGATCCCATTTTTCTGAGGGTCTGCCAAACTGATTTCCAGAGTGGTTGTACCAGCTTGCAATCCCACCAACAATGTAGGAGTGTTCCTCTTTCTCCACATCCTCGCCAGCATCTGCTGTCACCTGAATTTTTGATCTTAGCCATTCTG
>CM052706.1:89839223-89874224 GCA_028551405.1 Uromys caudimaculatus | reverse complement strand
GGGGGAGGGGATAGGTGGTTTCCAAAGAGGAGACCTAGAAAGGGGAAACATTGGAAATGTAAATAAAATATCAAAAATAAACATTATCACTAAAAATAAAAAAAATAAATAAAATAAAACAGAGATCCCCAGCTGGACAATGTGCAGAGCGGGAGAAACTTTGGAGCTCTCAATTCCGAATGGGATGTCTTTAAACCTCTCCCTTCAGGGCTCAGGGAATGACCTGGAAGCAGAGGCAGGAGGATTGCTAGAACCAGAGGTGATGGATGACTCCTGGAAACAGTGTCTTCCAGACACAGAAGGGCTGATGCACACATGAACTCACAGAGACTCTGGCAGCATGAGACCTGCACAAGTGTAAGCCAGACCCAGTCCCAGCACTGAGAGGGAAGTGGACACGGGGTCTCAGCACTAACCAAGAAACTACTTGTAGCTGATACCTGCTAGCAAAGGGGAGATCAGTTTCCTCCAGACCCTGAAGCCACACTTATCCTGTGCCCATGAAAGATGAATGCAACTCATAGCAGAGAGCAAGAAACATACAGGTTCTCAAATAAGACCACTGCCTACAACAAGAAATCACATGTGTGTGCATACAAATGCTATGGCATGTTTGTGGAGCTCAGAGAACAACTTCTGGAGTTAGCCCTTTTCTTCTACCATGTTGAGGCAGAGTTTCTCTTGTTTCTGCTGCTGGCCTGTGAGCCTCTGGACCATTCTTCTTTCTGTATCTCCTGTTTCCCCAAAGGAGCACTGGGATTATAGATGTGTTCCACATTATCAGACTTTGTAATGGGTCTTCCAAGAGCCAACTCAAGTGACTAGCCTTGTTAGGAAAGGCTTTTATCAACTGGGTCAACTCTAAAAAGGAATGGTTTTGTATTTTAAGAAAACATTCAGGCTTCCATAGCTTATGCAACTGCCTTGGAGCTGAAGCTAAGGACCTAGATTAGAAAGGGACTCCAGGAAAGCTTCTGGAATGTTCAATGTCCTTTCTTTCAATCCGGATGCTAATAATACACCATAGAGGTACTGTTAGCTGGTTTGTTCACTCTCATGCTAAGTCAACTCCTTCATATAACCCAGGACCACCTGCCCAGGGAATGGTGCTGCCCACAGTGGGCGGGACCCTCTTGCACCAATGAGCAATCAAGACAATCCTCATAGACATACCCATCTCTTCTAGGCAATTCCTCATTGAAGGCTTTCCACTCAGGTGACTTTAGACTATGTCAAGTTGAAAATTAAAGCTATTTAGGACAGTGCTCTGAGCATTTTGCATTAACTCTTAATTAAATTTAGAGTATATATTTTAAAAATTATAGTATATATTCAATTGACTGACATAAACGCAAATGTTAATTAACTGAATTAAACATCTTTTACCCTGTTTTTCCTTAATATGTATTAAATTAATATATTTATGCCAAATTTTATTTTAGTAATCTAATTAAATCATGAGATAGCCCAAAAGTGACTTTTTATAATTTTATTTTTAATTAAAGTATAATTGTATCATTTCTCTCTTTTCATTTCCCCCACTAGCTCCCTCTCAAATTCATGCCCTCTTTTAAAAAATTTTATTGTTACAGATATATATATATATATATATGAAAAATAAATATATCAATACAAACTGTTGAGTCTGTTTAGTGTTGCTTATACATACATATATGTTTTTAGGGCTGACCACTTGGTATTAAATAACCATTAGGAAACTAGTCCCTGGCCTATAACTCTTCAACCAGGGCCCTGAGAGGTTTCTCCCATGCACGTTGGCATGTCGATTAGTGTGGTCATTGTTCAGGTCTTTTCAGGCTACATATTGTTTTGATTTCATGGATGTAGCTTCCACGTCATATACAGAAGATACAATATCCAGCAGACTTCTGGTCCTCTGTGTCTTACAATCTTCCCATCTCCCTTTCGCTGTGTTCTCTGAGCTTGGTATAGAAGTTGTGATTTATCAGCCGGGCAGTGGTGGCACACGCCTTTAATCCCAGCACTTGGGAGGCAGAGGCAGGTGGATTTCTGAGTTCAAGGCCAGCCTGGCCTACAGAGTGAGTTCCAGGACAGCCAGGGCTATACAGAGAAACTCTGTCTCGAAAAACCAAAAAAAAAAAAAAAAGAAAAAAAAGAAGTTGTGATTTATCAACTGCGTAGGGCACCCCATAATCAGATTTTCTCTGCATTTCGACCAGTTCTGGGTTTCTGTAATGGTCTCCACTGGCTGCCCAAAGGGATGCCTTTAACAATGGTGAGAGCTACACTTACCTGAGGGTATCAGGATAGGTTTAAACTGGTTAGATGTTGAATGCTGCATTCTACCCATGCCCCGTTTGTCAGGGTAGGAAAGAGGCTTAGTTTTTGTTTGCTTGGCTCTTTTTGTTAGTGGCGGTGGTGCTTTTGTTTGGTATTGGCTTGTTAAGTGTCAATTTAGACCAAGGATTAAAACTGAAATGTGAAAAGACCCAAGACATCCTACCACAAGTGCTAGGGCTTCGGTGGCCAGAGCTCTCTCCCAAATAAGAAGCCAGCAGGCTGCATACTGATGTCCCAGGAAACTCAGTTCCCAGGGGCTCTTCTCAGGCAATGGTACAGTGGAGCAGTGGGACTCCCAATAACATACCAGAAATTGTGCCTAAGAACTCTCAACAGCCCTTGCTGCATTGGGAACGCCCCGACGCCCAGGTCCCACAGGCTTGGATGGAGAGAGGAACTATCTCCAAAAGCTAACCCACTGCATGTATAGCTGTGTACTCTTTATGATGCCCTCACTCCCTTAAAGCTGATAACAATAAAGATCTTAATTTTCTGTAAGTTTACAGGTGAAAATGTACAGGCCAAACGTTACAAACCTTTCCTATAAGAGTACCAAAGCCGATGACAGTAATGTCCCCGGGATTGTTGATGTAAGAAGCATTGCTTTAAATCCAACTACGAATCATGCTCTTACCTCATGGTGCACACAGCCCTGGGGAAACAGATCCACACAAGTAGTTTTCAGATACCTGGGCAGCAGGCAGAGCAAATGAATGATTGCCTGCCTTATGGTGCGTCACAGATCAATGGTGACAGGCATAAGTTAGGTAAAACGTTCTGTTGGAAGAGTTTGGTAGACTCCACAGAAGTCAGCTTCTGGCTGTTTCTTGATATGACCCACATGGTGGAGGAATTTGATGTTAAGACATAAAATATAACGAGGGAAGTTAAAACTCCCAAAGTTGTACCGCCCAGGAGAGCCTCTCTCTTGTTTCCAGATCTCCATTCAAGAAGCATTAGCTTGTTAATGAAGCCTGTGCCTGACGTGGCTCCTTCTCGCAGTCAACCGTACAGCTAGAATATCAGAAAGAGTGACTTTGGTGTGGGGACTGGCTTGTGTGCCAAGTTCATTAGACAGGTACAGAGGTGAAAAGAAACTCAATTGCCCAGGTGGCCATAGCGCAGAACTGGCACACACCCAGCCTGGACCATCTGACTGCAGAGCCCTGGCTCTTACTTCCTTGGAGGGCGAATTCTATTGCCAGCTCCAGGGTTACCCAGAGTGATCCACAGGGGCCCGAGACTAGGCTGCATGAAGAGTGGTGGGAAATGAATGACAAGGACTGGGGCTGGCTAAGAAAGTATGCTCAGTGCTTCCAGGAGACGTTTATACTGTAGCCTGAAGGTCAGGAAATTCCTTTTATCGTCTTTAAGCAAGAAAATAACACAATGTTTCGTGTTCTAGAAACATCCTGCCACCACTCTGAAGGATAAAGGCAGTCTTGACTGAATAAGGAGACCCTCGGCCAGAAGAGACTTAAGGAAGGAAACACATGAAACCTGAATTGAGGGGAATCACTGGGCTCCATGTCTGAGTGGATGAATGTGGAAGATGAAGGGAGAAGGAAGGCACTGGACTGAGTAAACCAAGGGGTGCTGCTAAGAATAACCCCAACCTGGGTCATTCACTACATCAGGACCAGGACTACACAGATGAATTCATGGATTCTAACTTGATGCGCCATGAATTTTGTACTTCATGAATGACCTTGAAGGGTCCATGACGGACCACCTTGTACCAGCTGTCACTGGATGAAAGAGAGTGGACGATGAGGTCTTATGTGGGCCTTTACGTCGGACAAATCTTGCCCGGCATGTTGGTATGGTAGCACATCAGGCTCACAGGTAGGTAAGGTGCTCGAAGACCTTTCTCCCCAAGCACTTTGAATACCACCTTCTGGCCCTATGTCTTACTGTCTGGTTCTTGTGAGCGACCAAGACCAATGGCACTAAGACTGGCCTGTATTATTTTGGGGATCTATGAAGTCTTCTTGACCATCAACTCATAGGAAGGTATCCCTCACCTGGCACTTGGGTTTTCTTCTGCTAAACTATACTTTGGGGAACAGTGTTATTCACCATGGAGCCTACCTCTGTCCAAACTCCTTTTCTTCCTCCTCCTCCTCCTCCTCCTCCTCCTCCTCCTCCTCCTCCTCCTCCTCTTCCTCCTCTTCTTCTTCCTCCTCCTCCTCTTCCTCCTCCTCCTCTTCCTCCTCTTCTTCTTCCTCCTCCTCCTCTTCCTCCTCCTCCTCCTCTTCCTCCTCTTCCTCTTCCTCCTCCTCCTCTTCCTCCTCTTCTTCTTCCTCCTCCTCCTCCTCTTCTTCTTCTTCCTCCTCCTCCTCTTCATCCTCTTCCTCCTCCTCTTCCTCCTCCTCCTCCTCTTCCTCCTCCTCCTCCTCTTCCTCCTCCTCCTCCTCATCATCACATTTTAATCAGTAGTAGGTTTCTATGTAGCTTCTACATATATCCTGTATTTTGTCTCTCCCCGCTCGCTCCTCCCACCCATCTCCTTGTCCCTGCTCCAATCACAATGTAGATACAGTAGATACAGAGGGAGGAGTGAGGAAGGGGAAACCATTTATTTCCTTTACTAATACAGTCAACACAAACATTGAATTTTCTTGTCCCAGATCCTGATGTAAGCAGGGCCACATTCAATCATAGTCTCTTATATGGTTATTATCTTAAACCATATAGGCTTGAGCTCTTTGTGTTATTAGAAAAAAATTCAGACAGATCTTTGGCAGGACTGAATAGTAGCATTAATGCAGTTAAATCTAACCAAATAAGACTCAACAGACCCTAATATTTTGTATATAGTGACTCAGCCTAGCGGAGTGGGGACCCCTATAACTGGATCAGCTTTCAAAGCTTTAGGATGTTGCCACATCATCAGTCAATGAAGGGTAATCTTGACTCACAAACTCAGAACAACAATCCTGCAGTCTGGATTTCTGCGGGACTTTAGACCCGCAGTCTTGTCTCACTAGTTGGCAGAGCACTGAGTGCCAGCATTTCATGGGTTGGTCTCCACCCTGAACATGTGCCATGAGAATCTTCCTGAGATAGGCATTCATGTGATCCTTGCACACGTAGCTGCCTGCACTGTGGTCAGTCTTACACTTGAGCAGAGAGATCCCTCTGAGGCTGGCTTTGGCTCTGTCTGCCAAGAGAGCTTCAAAGCTATCATGGACCTTGTGTTGTGGTCAAAAAATAAAGAAAAGAAAAAACTCAGGGATTTATGCTCCTTACATTCAGCCTCCCTGGGAAAGAGCAGGGTCTTGGACCAGAAAGATCTTTCTAGCAGTGTACGCAGAAGCTAGAGGTAGTCATTGTGCCTGAAGGGAAGCCTGTAGAGTGTATAGCAGCATTAATTGTCACTCACATGGGCAATCAGCAGCCCAAGAAGGGTGTGGCAAGCCCTTTTACTTTTTTTAGGCCATTTTCTTGTTCCCTGTACTACAGTCAAAAACTGGCAGACAAATGGTTCTCCCACAGGAGAAGACCTCCCCCCCCCAAGACAACTGTCCCTAATCTTCTGCCAAAGCCACAGGAGCATTTTCCCGGTCTAGGGGACACTTCTCTTTCTGTCTCCTCTGAATGCCACCTCCTGCTGCCTTGTAATTCCTCCACTATCCTATTTTGATGCTTCACTCCTAAGACACAAATCACAGAACTGTCCACATCTCTACTCCCCGCCCCCACCGCATCTCCCAGGACAAGGAACACGAGGAAAGCTGTTTATCCAACTATCGGGAACATGCAGAAAAAGGAAAGCAGTGTTAAATAAACACAGCTAGCTCTCCACACGCCCTAATCCTACCCAAGAAGCAGGCATAGCAGCGACACAGGACCTCACTAGCTCTGCCCGGAGGCCCCGTCTCCAGCCCTGCTCCTTCAGCTCCCTGCAGGAAGAACTATCTTTGTTTATTCTGAGTGCTGGGACTGTACAAAGGAATAAAACTCAACAGTGAACTGTCCAAGACACAGAAGACTAACACCCGATGAAGATCCAGTATGCCCTTCCCTTCCTCCATGGTCCCTGCTCTTCCCTCCTCCTCAGGAGCCCCTCCCATGTCCAGGCCCCCCCACTGCAGCTCTCTGCCTTACAGGGTCTTACTAAATTTATACTATGACTAGAGACTCTCTGAGGGCTCTAGCTACCAAGAGACGGGACTTGAGAAGTTGGTTTTCAGGGCTACGGCTCGTTTCCCCACTTTAAGCCTTCACTGGCCACTCCTTGTAGCAATTCTAACAACAGTGTCTAACAGCATCTGGTGAGACTGTTGTAGCTTCCCATATTCTGTGAGCTTCTTGCTTTTCCTAAGTCTCAGCTCTCATTCTATACCCTGGAGTATTTATAGAAAGATTCAAAGAATGGATATGGATGCTTAACGGTCTATAGAAAGGCATGTCTCTAATAAAATAAGCACGGGAAATAAATCTTTTCATTCTCTAGTCACATCTAAACTATGCTGAGCATGGGTGAGGATCAGCCTTCTGGTAAAAGAGAAAATGTCTTTCATGCATCCAATCCTTGTCAGAAATCCTGACTCAGAGTACTTGGGACATGGTCTGTGAACTGCTGCACACCAGATGAACAAAGGCTCAAGGAAACACCAACCCACCAAACGCAGATGATGCAGATGGGGGATGGGGTTTGTGGAAGGGAAAGGAGGCTTCCTGCAAGGCTCCTGCCTGAGTTCCTGGCTCAGCTCTTTCAGGCCTCCTACCTGGCCTGGAGATTCAAGGCATTGCCTCTTCCGATGCTCGATCCTGTGGAACATATAGCCACCAATGATGGGTCCATATGTGTTTATGGTCTCCCCTACTGAGACTTCAAGAGGTCTATCCAGCTTGGGGCAGCCAAGGTTCACAAGGGCCCAGAACTCACCCAACAAAGAACGTGTCCACAACCCTCTGCCCTAATACACAGGGCAAGTTGATTGTATTTCTCCAGTGAAGGACTCCTCTGGTCTGAATCAACATTTTTAGCTACAGTTCCCACAGTACACTGGGGGCTATGTTAAAAAATTTCTATTATTTGTGCTTTTCCTATGTGAGATCCACATCACAAAGAAAGCCAAGGCCCTCTCTACAGTGAGGTATCAGAGCTTCCTAGGACCCAAAGGAATTGCATTGTGGGATGTAGGTCCTGCCCTGTACACCCTGTATCAAACGCAAGAGCTGTTACCTCCAGCCCAAGTCAGTCATGGGTGAAGAAACAAAACTTTTACTGATCTCTGCTGTGGGCCTGACTCTCAGGTCCATCTTTTCCTGTGCTAACCTTAGTAAATCCTAATAGCAAAGTGAATTTACTGTTTCCCCAAATGAGATTCAGGGAGGCTCCTAATCTGCCCATTGTTACACAGTTACACGGTCATGGGTGAAGGGCACTGAACTGTAAGATACCCTAAAGGCACTAGGTCAAATGATCGGGGAGAGAATTGGGAGCCACCCACTCTCAGAACTGGAGAACTGAAGCCCCACCGAAGCAGGAAAGACTTTTGGTCAATGACAGGGCGGTAGGACAGAGAAACCTTTGCCCGAAAGGCCGCATCACTGTCTGGAAAATATGGGAGATGTACGTGGGTCCTGGGGCGGTCGTCAACTAGCTGGACCAAGGCCACAGTCACCGCTCCTCCAAGTTTGCTGCAAAACATTGCTTCCTTTCCATGCAGATTCTGCCCAGAATTTTTTTTTTTTTTTTAAAAAGGCCGAGATCAGTTGTACTCTAGTGCCACCTAGTGTTGGCGTTACTTTAATAGCTATTTTACCAAAACATACTGGCTTTCACAGGACCTCTGAGATAGGGTCCTTGAACCCTAGAGAGCACAGAGTTTTACCCAAGGATAGAGCAGCAGTGGGCTAAAAACTAGTTTCCTAATTGCCAGTCCTAAAGTTGGATCTTAACTGTGTGTTTAAAGTATCCAGGGGAAAGATCCTGCGTAAGCCTATGGTCCCCAGTGCTTACCTTCTACTTATTCAAAGCGAGCCCATGGACTACATTTTAAAACAAAACCAAAAGTAGGCAGGAAGGTACACCTCCCACGGCATCGGATATCATGAACCATAATTGTGTGTGCGCGCATGTTCTCTCTCTCTCTCTCTCTCTCTCTCTCTCTCTCTCTCTCTCTCTCACACACACACACACACACACACACACGTTCTTAAAAGAGGAGAAAATAAATGAGAAAGAGCAGTGTAGATCTCTTTGTATATGTGAAAACCTATAAAATGAGCAAATTACTATGAACTTTGGTCGTTTAGCAATCATTAAAGGCCATTTGCTAATGGGCCACTCTTAGCTGAGCGGATGTTCTCATGAATAGAGGTCCCCTGCTCCACCCGATGGGTTCTCCTCTGTAACCAGAATCTTCATAGAAAAGTCTAGCTAGGGGTATACTGTGGGGAGTTTCTCTTGGAAGAAGTGGTCTGACAGCTACTGTTCCTTTTGGAAAAATGAACTTCCTATAGGAAAGTGACAGGCAGCTGTCACCCAGGCAGAGAAACAAGCCTTTGCCTGTGTATGTTCATACCAGAGGGATACCAGGGTACTCTTTCTCAGTGCTGCCTCCTAGGCTCTGAGCTCAGTCTCTAACCCCAGCTACCCCAAGACACTGTGCTTGGCTCACCCCATGCCTGGCACAGGAGTCATTTTGTTCTCCTTTTCTTTCAGAAGTCAGGGAAGCTCTGACATCTTCAGGACAGGGCTGATCCTGATTTGCCAGGGCAAATCTAATAAACAATCGAGCATCCAGCAAACTTGACTGCAGGGAGCGGGTGCATCAATGTTTCCTAGCTCTCAGGTCTGATTTATGTCACTCAGAACCTCGCGTGGCAGCTGCTTCTGTTGCCACCCTTCTTGGCATGACTCTCGACTCTCTTGGTTTATGATCTACATTCGTAATGTAAAAGTTCCCATGGGCCTCCTTTCCCACTTACTACAGCCATAAACACCTCGGGGGAAGGTAATGAGACGAGGAAGGCTGCTTAGATGAAGCACTGGGGAGGAGCCATCAAAGTGACATCTGAGTTCTTGTGAAATGTCAAGCAGATGCATCAATGGTTGTGGTGAAAAGACTTCAGCTCACTAGTTCTGTGAAGGTCTGGTTTATGTTTCTGACCTTAGGCCCAATAATGGGAAAATCCAGGAATACTAGGGGCACCATGTATTCATTCAGCATGTATTTAATTAAGGGAACGCCATTTTCCAGTCCACGTTTGCAGACCATCTTTTTCCTTCAGAAAAGATGCTGTGTGCAAGATGCCTCTGTATTGGCTGCTTCTCATGTGTTAGAGAACTTAATACCATTTAATGAGTGCATGGTAAGATAGCAACATGTTGAGAACTATCCAGAACAGTCAACAAAAGGATCTTGCTCACAAAGAGAACTGGAGAAAATCTTGGGCCGGCAGTTATTGTGGGAAGATGCCATAATCGTGATAGATGACAGACAGCAAAAGTGCTTCCAATGTGAGCTGCAGCTTACCCTCATCCGATCCCTGTGACTATCTTGTGGGTTAGCAATGGTGGCTCATCTCCACCCTCCAGAGGAAGAGACTGAGGACCGAGCAAACTATGTAACTAATTTTGGGTTATACAGTGCTAGCAACTGAACGTGACTCCATCCCAGGCGTATTGATCCAGAGCCTCCCAGCGGCAGGGATCCTAGTGACCGCGGAAGGATTCTCAGTACAGCGGGAAGGATTCTCAGTACAGCGGGAAGGATTCTCAGTACAGCGGGAAGGATTCTCAGTACAGCGGAATGCGTATCTGTGTTTATGCTGCACCATAACTAAGATATGGAACCAGCTGAGTGCTCCAGAAATAGGTTGCTAGATAAGGAAAATGTAGCTTAATCATAGAGTGGGCTCATTCAGCCATAAAGAAAAGGGAAGTAATGTCATTTGCAGGAAAAATAAAGGAAGTAAAGATCGTTATATTAAAAGGAAAGTCAGGCTCAGAAAGGCAAACCCCATGTGTTGTCTTGCAATGTGCAAAACTTTGGTTTAAATACAAATCTACAGATGGCATGAAAGCGGAACAGGGTCTGAAGGGAGGGAGGGGCCAGCAGAGGACACGAATGGTAATGCAGGGGTCTGTGTGAACACAAAAGTCACAGTGGAACCCATTGTTTTGCATGCTGATCAAAATAATAATAAATAAATAAACCTATGGGATCCAAAGGTTTGTTGACAAAATAATAACAAATAAATAATCCTATGAGATCCAAAGTTTTGTCGACATACGGCCTGATCTTCAGGCAGTCTCAGGGAAGCAATAGCACTCAAGATTTCCTTTTGAAATCTTACACACCAATATTTTAATTAAAAGAATTTTATTTCAAGAAATGTTGCTGCTACTGCTGTTCTTGTTTCTTACTACCTCTGAAGCTTCCATCCTTGTAGAGCATAGCTTATCCTAAGGACCTTGATAACAGGACAAAAACAGACAGACTGACCACAGGTTAATCCTATCCCCATCTGTACAGCCAGATATATATAGGACTAAAATGTGAGACAAGGCTAGACCTGGTGGAGCACATCTTTAGTTTTGCAATCAGGAGACAGAGACTGACAGATCTCTGTGACTTCCAGACTAGCCTGGTCTATATAGTGACTTCCAGGCCAGCCAAGCCACCAGGATGCAGCCTCTACCACACAGCTGTAGTTAACCAACCATCACTTGGGGTTGGTGTGGTTTTGATAAATTCTGCCAAAAGGCCTGTGTGATACAACCTTAGGCTTTAGCCTATGGTGCTATTGAGAGATGGCAGACCCTTTAAGAAGAAAAGGTCAGGAAAAGAAGATTTGGAGAGTAGATGTATATTGGAAGCAAGCCTTAAAAGCAGTATTAGGACCCCTGTCCCTTGCTTGTCTCTAGGCTTTCCAGTAGCCATGAAGTGAGAATCTTTCTCTGCCATGTGTTGCCACCATAATTTTCCACCTTACCATAGACTCAAAGGCAACAGGGCTCCCAGTCATGGATGCAAACCTTTGAAACTGTGAACGAAACTAAACCTGTTCTCTCGTAAGCTAATGTCCTCAGGTGGCTATCTACAATGACACAGAGCCGACTACCAAATGTAATGAACTGACAATCAAATTCATCCCTTCAAGTGCATCAAAGAAAGAGCACTCCAACCAAGAAGCAAGCAAATAGCAAGAAAAGGCAAACCACACACACACACACACACACACACACACACACACACACACTCACACACACACACACCCCTTTCTGCCCATGTTCAGAGCCTTTCTGAGCTGAACTGTATAAAGAGCAGAATTCCATTCTTGGACGTGCCCCTCAGTTTCTGAGATCCAGTTTAAAGGCCAGGGCAATCAATTGAGTGTTTTCTTATGATTAAGAATTATCTGCCACCACCCAATCACAAATCTACCTTTCAGAACATTTCCGAATGAACATAGATGTGAGAAGGAAAGGGGAGGGGAGAGGAGGGAGGGGAGGGGAGGGAGGGAAGAGAGGGGAGAAAGCCGGGGACTTTTGCACCACACAACTCCATCCTCACACACCCTCCATGCGTGTCACATGTTAAATTTCAAGGTTCTGTCACATTCTAGTAAATGAGTAGATGGCACACGTAGATAGTCACTGGGTGAGAAACCACCCTCAGTCTGCCTACCTCATCCCAGACAAGCTGCAGCCATTCATTTTGACTACTAAGCCAGGAAGTAATTAAATGACAGAAAGTACACTAAATCCTCAGGTGATTTCTATTTCCTGGCCTTGAATGTAACAAGCTTCAGCGCTGTCACTCCTATGGACACACGACAAAAGATGAACCAACTGAAAACCAGCAACTCCCGTTAGACTCATCAGAGATGTCAGGGCTACCCCTCAATTACAGGAATCAAGAGTCAGATAGGAAAAATCTGAGTTTGCTGCAACGGAAACTGCTTGGGAACCGCTGCCAGGGTGAGGAAATCTGAACTGAATTTGGCATATTGATGGAGGCTCCATGTGGACAAGACTAAGATCTAAATCTGCCACAGCTGTGTTGGCAAACCTCCATATTTTAGGGTTTTCATCTTGAGGAACCCCACCAGATTCTGATGGTGAAAACCACATTTTTTTTTAAAAAATGCTTTCCAATGATTTTTTTAATAAATAATTATTTTATATTTTTGTAAATTTCAGTTTTTCATTGTGCATATTCATTGTTTGTTGTATATATGTGTTGTGTAAGTTCATTTTCATTTTCGAATTGCATATTGTACATTGGACATATTACCCCCATGGTGGTTTTAATTTGAATAGCCCTCTTAGGCTTCTATGCTTAAATACTTAGTCCCCAATTGGTAGACTTATTTGAGGATTAAGAAGTATAGTCTTGTTGGAGGAGGGTGTTTCACGGGGGTGGGGCTTCAAGGTTTCAAAAGCCCACACCATTACCAGTGAGATCTCTCTCTCTGGTGCATGCACATCAGTTGTAAGCTCTCAGTTACTGCTCCAGCACCATGCCTGCCTGCCTGCCTGACTGCCTGTCTGCCGCCATGCTCGCTGCCATGATAGTAATGGACTCTAAGGCTCTGAAACTGCTAGCTCCAACTAAACTCTTCCTTATAGCAATAGAAAATAACCAGGACACCTGCCCCTGCACTCCCCTTTGCAAACCTTTCCCCTCCTCCATCCTATTGGTCCTCTTTGGTCCCCTAGACAGTTCTGCTTCTATCTTCTTGCCATAAACGCATGATTTTATACAACTAAATAAATCTAGGATTCACAAATACAAGAAAACAGTATTATTGCCTCCAGTTGCATCCATTTTTCTACAAATGACATCATTTTTCCTTTTTTTTGTGGTTGCAAAGAAAATTCCGTTATGTATATGCATCACATTTTCTTTATCTGTTCTGCTTGGGGGCATCCACATTGGTTCTATAGCTTAGCTATTGTGAAGAGCGCTGCAATAAATACCAATGTGCAAGTGTCTCTGGGATGTGCTGACTGAGATTCTTTGGTGTAAATATTCAGGAGTGGTATATCTGGATCACATGGTCGACCTATTTGTCTGTTGTTGGAGAAACTCCCACACTGAGGTCTACAGTGGCTGAGTTTGCTTACATCCGTTGCAGCAATGTCAAGGGCCCACGTTTGTCTGCATCCTGACTAGCATTTGTTTATTTGTCTTGTTTTCATTTTATGTTTTTAAAATAACCAAATGACATTGTACTTTTTTTTTCTAAATATATGTCTATGGGAGGTAGGGTGAGGGTCTGTACAGGTATCCACAAAGTCCAGAAGAGGATATTAGATCCTCTGGAGCTAGAGATACAGGCAACTGTGAATCAAACTGACAGTTGCTCAGTCAGTTGGAAATGCTACTGATCTGTTCTTATTGGCTGTTTCTAGAAGATTCCTAATAAATTTAATGTCTATATTCTCCTCCTTTCTCATCTATTTACATGCCCCAGTATTCTGAAAACATGGGGTGAATAATCTCCTGTTCACAGGCTGACCCATCAAATCACAGAGTTCTCCACACTGAGCACACCCCAACAGAACCCCTGTGCTGTGATCTGCACAGAGTGGAAGGAAGACAAAGAGAAAACACAAAAGAATGCAGTGAGAGAGGCAGGGGGATCTTCCAAACTAATGAGGGAGAATGATGACCCCTGAGTGGGGTTGTTAAGCTAGACACACAGCAGAAGCCCTGACAGAGGTTAGAAACCACACACAAACCAACCGATCATCCCGAGAGGCTGGATGGGGGAGGACTCTGACGTCTCCCCACACCCCATTTCTTCATGACTCAGTGTTTCCTGCTCAGCATCCCGCTATTCAGCAACCCATGGTCAGAGAGAGCTCCCAAGTAAACCAAAGGCACACGTGACTACAGGCTTGCTGCAGCAAAGCTCAGCGTCAGCATCAACAGCACTGTGCTTAGGAGCTGTGGTCCTGATGGAGTGAGGATACGGAAAGGAAGCAGGAAGTGCCATCCTTCCCCTGTCCCCTGGAGCCAGGGCCATTAAGGAGCTCTGCCTTCCTCTCCCCAGTGCTCAGGAGAAACAGGATGCCGGACTGCAGTCGCTCTTTAATCTGTCTCTTACAGGATCTTCCTTTCATTTATTTCCTAAGCAAATGGACCTGTCCGGGGATGGCTTTCTTTGCAATCACTCCTGTCAGCTCTGCACATCAGAGCTCTTGCTCTGTCTTCTCTCTCAGATGTGGCTTGAGACATGTGCAGCTCGAAGGGCGTTCTGTTTTCCTTCTGTGGTTCTCTAGGATACTGGGGCACCCGTTTTCCCTGCCACCACTGCTTTCTAGTCATGGTTCTTCGAGTATGATCTTGGGCCCGTAATAGCTCTGGGAAGCTTGTTAGAAATGCAGACTCTTGGGCCCAACTCCAAACCTAAGAAACTGCAACCACAAGGCAGCGGGGGGATGGTTGTCACATTTTTATAAGTCTACAACAAAGCCTCTATAACTTATTTTGCTGACTTGAGCCAGGTGGTGTTGGCCTATAATATCAGCTCCTGAGGAGGCTGAGGCAGAAGGATGGCAGTTTTCAGCCTGCCTGGACTACAGAGTGAATTTTAAACAAACTTGAACAAGTTGGTTCAATTTTGTCTCAAAATAAAAAGTGAAAAGGGACCAAGAAAATTCTTGCTCTGTGCCAGAGCATTCCCTAGCATGCATGAGTCCCCAGGTTCCATCCCAGGACTGTAAAAAGTAACCACCATATTAATGCAGAAGCAGCATGTCTGTAAGACCTACCCTATGATTTCTAAGTCAAAAATGAATCCCCTTAGGAGGCAGAGGCAATCAACATCTATCCATCAGCTATAGACTGCCTCTCGCTGAAGCCTTACAGCATCCTCGGAGTCCTGGCTTCACTGGGAAATGGGAAGCCGAAGAAGAGGGTGTCAAGATACTTCCTCAAGATCTGAGCAGGTAGGAGCTCAAACCACATATCCCAATGACTAAATCCTGGGTTCTTCTCTGCCCCTAGCACAAAATACAGTTGGGGCTAGGGCTCCCCTGAGAGCTACAACCTGCAGAAGCGACTTACTAACCACTAGTTCTTCAAAACAACTGACGTTGGCTGGGTAGGAAATGACTGAGGCAACCAAGAAAATCCAATCAGTTTAGAGTGAGCTAGCCTTCCACTCCTGCTCCTTCCTGACATATTCGTTTCATTTAGCACACAGGTGCTAAGCAGCGGAACTTTCTACATATTCTGGAAACAATAATGGAAAGGGAAGAATAGTCCCAGTGGACTGTGATAATAAGAGTTTACTGGGCACATCTGTGCCCTGGACACCGTACAACTGTCCTTTTCATATTCACATCGGGCCTGCAAATTAAGAAACATCATCATCCCATTCTAAAGCTGGAGGAAACTCTGAGAAGTTATGTAAGCTGCTGAAGAGCAAGCAGCCGGAAACAGCAGCATGGAGAATAGTTCTGGATTGATCTTTCAACTCGGAGCCTTCACTCTTGATGGTGACAGTATACTGCCTTTCGTCTGTTCTGTCAACTGATTTGTTTGTATATATTTGCTTTTTGAATAGATACATTGTTTGTGAACTTTTCAGCCACTGCTCTTAGCCAGCCTTGATACTGTGAGTCACAAGTGGCCCAGGGAAAGGATGCTAGAGCAGAATTCAACATGCCTGATTAAGTGAGACACAGGAAAAGATGGAGACCCTGTGCTCATTGTTGGCATTCGGTCTAAACTCCACCCCACAGTTACCTGGCAACAGACAGGTATGCTCCTCCCCAAAGTTGCCTGGCAACAGCCAGGTGGGCCTGGCCCACTATAAAAGGGGTTGCTTGCCCCTCCTCTCTCTCTTATCTCTTACTCTTGCCTCTCTCCTACATCTCTTATCTCTTACCTCTCCCCATTCCCTTCCCCCCTCTCTCCACGTGGTCATGGCCGGCCTCCACCTCTCTACTTCTCTACTCTCTCCCTCTCTCTGCCTTTCTCTGCCTCTACTACCCTCCTAACTCCCCTCCCCATGCCCTAAATAAACTCTATTTCTATACTATACCTTTGTGTGTGGCTGGTTCCTCAGGGGGAAGGGATGCCTGCACACCTACCTCCCCATAACCCCATATAACACATATCTCTCTATATATTTTTATAAACACAACACTCGTAGTTGAGAGATGGAGATAAAATTAAAGAAGCAAGACGGTCTCCAGCACCATTCGGGAGGGAAGCCATCAAGGGAACCAGGGACTGAGCACAGACTCTGGTTTGATGCTCCTACTCCATGGAGTTGAAAGGACTCTGAGAGGATTTTAAGGTCTCCTTTAACAAATCTAACATATCTCCTCCTTTTCATTCTTTCCATAAACTTAATGGTCAAACATTCATGATGTTCTAACCCAGAAGGTACTGGGATTTCAAGTCCAATACCAGGAAATGTCTGTCTCCCAGGACCTCACCTCCTTCCAGCAGGAAAGATGACAACTCAGAGCCAAGGGCACAGAGACCCAGAACTGCACGATTGGAGTTCAGTGGCTTGATTCTCCACCTATATTCCCCACTAATGGGAGGCAACTCCATGTCCCCATTTCCCTGGCCAGCCAAAACTCCACCTTAGCATTGCAGTCACAAACACGTGGAGGGTCTATCATCGGGCTCCTCCGTTCACTATCTTCTAACAGACCACATTCATCAATGCTGAGCACAAAAGACTTCTAGTTCCCTCAGCTGGAGCAGCAGGAGTGGGAGGCATAACTCATAAGGTTCACCCACTGTGATCTACCTTCTCCAGCAAAGCCCTAATTTGGTAAGACTCCACAACATCCAGCCGGGGTTCAAGTCTTCAAATACATCCAAGCTGCAGCAGCTCCAAGAGCCCCTTATAATTAGCCTTATGCTACAGGCATCACAAAGCATATCTCCAAGTGGAGCCTCAACCAAGGACAAGTAGCTCCTGACCCCCTGCAATGTACAGGAACTTGAACCAGAAAGAAGCCCTTAATGCACAGAGGTACTGCCACACGGAAGCACTGTCCTCGCCTACCCCGTGAGGTGCTCTGGCTCTCTGACAAGTTCCCTTTCCTTACCCCCAAGCACCTGAGGTTCTGTGATGGGTGAGTGGAAGGCTGTAGCGATGCTTCATCGGGGCTTCATGGGACTCTCAGAACAATCTTCTCATCGAGTCAAACTTTCTGAAGTCTCCCTGCAGCCAAAACACTAAATCAAAGAACATCAAAAGCCAATGGGGCAGTCCCATTGCCACTCTCTTGTGCAGGTTGTTCCAGATCCTATAATGTCCCACTTGGGTCATTGCAACAGTCCGCCATTATCTGCCTGCTTCCTGTCTTCTCTCCAACATTGCTTGCAGATCCACCAAGCTCTCTACTTGCCCATCTCTCTTCAGTGTTCCTTAGTCCTGAGATAGGGCCAATACCCACTGCCTAACACAGAAAGGTATCTGGTTTCTAGTCCTGTTTAAAATACTCCTAGCACTAGGCTTGATGGAGGGACTATTTTGTGCGCTGTCTATTTTCTAGGCTGTACTCTCATTGGGCTCCTGCTTTGACAGCGTGTTTGCAACAAATATCAACCCAGTGTGAGAACCCTGCATGTCTAAAATACTACCATTTTGCCAGTGGTGCTCGGCTCTTGCTTGCTTTGTAAACATGTCCTGCTGCCCCAGGAACAAGCTCTAAGAGAGCCTTTGTTCCACCTGCC
Source organism: Uromys caudimaculatus (assembly GCA_028551405.1). Taxonomy (NCBI): domain Eukaryota; kingdom Metazoa; phylum Chordata; class Mammalia; order Rodentia; family Muridae; genus Uromys; species Uromys caudimaculatus. The sequence continues at coordinate 89,856,222 of CM052706.1, read as the reverse complement.
CACACTTCCTGGAAAGCATTCTCACCTCCTTCATCTACCACCTTGCCATCCACGCTTGGCTTCTCCGTGGGTTTCTTGTCAAGGTCCATTAAAGTCAGCATGAATCTGAATCCGTGAGCTCAGTCTGTATTTTTCCATTGTCATTTTTGGTATAAGGAACTTTCTGTCAAATGGCTCACATAAATCTCCATGAGTATCATCCTCACCTCAGTTCTTCCTGGAATGTGTCTGTAACACAGTGCCAAAGAGCCAGGGTACAGCACTGGCCTCACAGGCTCAAGCTGACAAGCCTTTAGACCTTGGGCCTGACTACAGAAGTCACAGACACCCTTTTTCATGACCCTGAGAGCTTACCATGCTGCTGAGTCTGCTGTGGCTAAACTGCTCTCCATGGTAGAGTATCCCTGCGTCTGCTCGCAGGCTGTACCAGAGAGAGAATATCATTTATACCCTCTAGTCCCCCAACTCCTTAACTGCAGCTATCTGCCCTTGACACATACACTGAAAACTCTGGGGATCTTGAGACATCCTGACCCCACATTGAAAAGGACACAGAGGTCACCTCTAGCTCTTGGGCCCACACATTCTCCCATCCTCTGTGCCCTGTGAGTGCCCACAACTGAGACACAGTTAGTTTTCCTTACTGAGAAGTGAGAGTTCTCTTGAAATGCTTAAGCAGCTGAGACAGAAGGCATAAAGACACACACTCTGAACTATCAACCAGACAGCCTTGAAGAAAACCTTTCCTCCCCCCCCCTTTTATTTTTTGTTTGGTGTTTTTTTTTGCTTTGTTTGTTTGAGACAGGGTTTCTCTGTGTAGCCCTGGGTATCCTGGAACTCAATCTGTAGACCAGGCTGGCCTTGAACTCACAGAGATAATGTCTGCCTCTGCCTCTTGAGTACTGGGATTAAAGGTGTGCACTACCACGACCTAGCCTGGACACCTTTCCTTAAGTGAACATCTCACCTAAAGCAGACAAGCCATTGAGAAAACATTAATGGAATCCATGATTCACTGTGGCAGAATCCACGCCAAGGACACGCTCTGTGTGTGTCGTCTCATTTATTCTCTATGACAAATCGGTGAGCCAGACACTATTACCACCTCCTGTCCATTGTGCAGATGAGTAAAGTGAAGTCCAGAGAGTTTGAAAATATTGTCTCAGATTCCTAGACTAGCAAAAAATGGTATGGGTGCTGGAATCCAGGCCTGAGACTCTCTCCTAGACCATCTCTTACTTCTATACCACTCCTGTTTGCCTGAAAGAAGACTCCTTGATAAGGGATTCTGGTGGAAGGTCCGTTCTTGTCCTAAAAAGCAGGAGGGATGTTCAAAGCAGCAGGTGTGGACACCTTTCCTCACCAGTGATGCCCAAAAGTGAGGCAGGAGACAGCTTCTGAAACATAGAATGAGAAGATCCCCTGCCAATCTCTGCTTCTCAGAGAACAACCTTTCCTACCCTACTCACTTTCCAGCACCAGAACTTGCAAGCTAAACCCAGCTAAGAGAGGTCACTAGCTATCCCTATGACATGAGCCACCTAGTCCTCCCTCTGGGCAGGCCACCCGTTCCAAGTAGGTTTGTTTGTAGTCCAAGCTGACACTGACTTCTGCTCCCTCTGCCAATTCCACCCCATCTTACTGAGCACAAGATCGGTGCTTAAATAAAAAGATGGCCCCTGAACCTTTCCCAAGCACATGCTTTTTCTAAGAGCCAACACATGTCCCACCTCTGACAAATTTTGTTCCATTTCCAGGTGACAAATCTGGAATATGCCTAGAATGCATTTTCAGTTATGCAAATTCAGAATTCTGTGCATCCAAACAAGAGACACATAATACAATTTGAGGAGTGAGCAGACATTTGCATAATCCAGCGTTTGCATCGCTGCCACAGACAAGTACCTTGGGAGGACAGCAACAAATTCTGGTTGCAGCCACTCACGCCATTTGTGCTGTTTGCCCTGGATATCCATCCCCTCCCCCCATCAGTCCGCTATGCTGTCCTGTCAGGTCTGAAAAGCAAAGGTTTAGAGTTTGTTTAAACGCATTTAAAAAAAAAAAAAAAAAAAAAAAAAAAAAAAAAAACCACCCGGTGAATCTCCTTCATGCCTAATCCTGGGTGGTCTAAAAATGCAAAATCTCCTGACAGATTCCTGGAATCTGGAGCATGGGACTGCCAGGGTGGCATCTGGTAGATGAGTAGAGATGGAAGAAAAACTTTGTGAACTGAAGTTCCCAAGGGAAAAATGTCATGCCTATGCTAAAGATTCCACAGGACTCAGAGACTGATTAGAAGATGATTATGAAGTTGTGATTTATGCCACAGATCCAGAGCCAAGTTTTCTTATGCTGTCTTTAGTTTTCTTAATAGCCATTCAGTGCCCAGCTCTGTGTTCCATGGAACGTCCTTTCGACTGTCACATAAAACTGTTTCAATGCAGTAACTTAGCAGACTACTGTCTTCCACCAATCTGAAAGTTAAGATAGCACCTAGAAACTATAGGCTTCCCATTTTGCTGTAACCCAATTACCCATGGCCCCTATTCACCCTCCGTATATGTGGTAAATTCCTTGATCTATTCCTTTTGCTCAGAAACTAGAAAAAGTTCATGAGCCAGCTTCCATATTAGAATCTCTTACTAGCATCCACCCAAGCCTGTGTTCCCAGCCCATGACCTTGCATATGGCTCGGAATCAATTGTCTCTTATTCCCTTGGAAGTGAGAGCTGAATGTTGTTTGAGCAACTCATAGTAGGTATTGGTAGATTTCCATCTTGACTTGTGGGATTACATATGGCAAAATGTATTAAACTGTATTTATTGGCTTCCTTCAATAGTTAATTTTTAAAGCAGCACACTAATTATATTTGTATAAATATAATTTATAATTTATACAAAGCAACAGTTTAATGTATGTATCTAATGTGTAATGACCACATCAATGCAATTACTATGTCCGTCTCCTTAAACTATACCAGTGTTCTATATTCCATATGTATTATTCCTCTGAAAACCCAGCTTTGAAAACAAAGCACATCCTGGAGCATTAGTGGTTCGATACCACAGTGAGTGCTCAGGCCTTCTGAAAGAGAAGTCCCCAGAGCAGAAGTATCTGGCTGGGGAAGGTGGAAAGGGAGAAGACAAGCTCCCAGAATGCCACAAAAGAGGAATTCCACGCTAGATAGATTATCCTTCTGGGGGAGTGGCCATGCTCTGAGTTCAGAAGGCTTGAGGGATGAGAGGAAGAGCACAGAGCCCCTAGGAAGGACCTAGGGATCTGAACTGGTCCACGCTCTGCAGCTGGAAGGAGGCCCAGCTGCCCTGTCAAGAACTGCTGAAAGAAAGAACATCCAGGAGCTACCTCTCTGATCTTTGCTGCCATCCCCACGGATTATGAGAGGCAAAATGTGTTCTTTATAAAGCCTCCTCTAGCTTGCCTTCTTTTTTTTTTTTTTTTTTTTTAATGAAAAAGCTAATCACAAGAAGCCACAAGAAATCCCCCCCAGCTGGATCTGAGATCTCTCCAGGGTGGCCAAATGTGGCTGAACCCAGACCAAATAAAGATGTTTACTGACAGCCTAATAAACAAATGGGCCCCATTGGATGTAACCTTGATGAATGGAGCATCCAGGTGTTTTCACTAATGGCAATAAGCACCACAACCCAAAGTATTTCTGTTTCAAGTATAATGCATTATTAGGCCATTAGAGGCTGAACACAGAGGACCATTTGGACACAGCCCTATCAATAATGCTGCTTCCCAGCCTGCATTTAGGCCCAGGGAATTAGTCATCCTGATATTCTATTTAATAAAACCTCAAGAAGAAGCATCAAAAATCACATTACATTTTAACAGGGTTACAGCAGCCCAGGAGAACCACAAGTTTAATTTTCATAAGAGCATTCATTCCTCAATTATGTCAAACATGAAAATGTAAATGGAAAATTTAATGCTAACAATATCCCTCAAAGCACATTGGCAGGTAAGGCACATTATGTTGAGTGGATGCTGGCTGCATATCAAGCAGCCCCAAAGTGAGACTGTGGGGACTGAGAGGAGGGGCCTTTGGGTCTCTTGGCTGGATTGTCCCTGGAAAAGCTGCAGCTTCTAAGACAGGGATGTAGAGGCCCCCAGAGCACAGCAGGACTGAGGAGTCTTAGAGGGTGGTGGGATCTCTGGCTCCTGCTCATGGTGTTTCCTTGTGAGGAGCAAGGAGCGAAAGCTTAGCTCATTCTTTCAATCTGGCAGCAGCTGAAAGATACTAGTAAGCCATTCTAGGGACCCCAGCAGAAGGCAAGCTCCAGGACACTACCAGGAATGTCATGGGGTGTAAGATGTGAATGTCTGTTTTAAACAAAATTTCATGTTAGCTACCACCATGCCAGAACAAGACCTATTTTCTGTCCAAGGCTGTAGCCAACAGAAGGACATACAATTTCTGTTTCTAACTGAAGCCACTCACAGCAGGGACCAAAGGGTTTCACCCTGCTCCTTCAGACAGAGTGGTCTCTGAAGAAGTCCACAATTATTATGTTTATATGTATGTTTATACAAATATGGCAAAATTCAGGCATTCATCTGTATTGGTATGCATAGGAAAATGGTAAAAGATTATATACCAAATTCTTAAGGTTATCTAAAACCATGTGTGACTTATGTAAGCAAAATAATGATACACTTAAATATAAACTCCAACAGAAGAATGTCCATGTGAACACAGAGCCATCTTTCTGATGACAAGCGCTTGTGCCCTTCCTTCCAAGTTGCTCCATGCTGTAATTAAATCAAAACTTTAATTCAGGAGCAGAAAGCAAGCCCAGATACAAACAGGACAATGGGACAGAACAAAGCCAAGTATGTGCCTGGATCAAGTGCACATCACAAGTGGCACGCTGTTGCCTGTTTGGGAGAGCCCAGTGACAGCTACTCTGGAATAACAATCTGGGAGGATTTAAACTGCCAGTCGAACATCAGCAAAGATCATTTCCCGAAATGGAGGCAGCTTGAGCAAATAACATCAAGTCATGTGATTTTCAAGATGTGCTGTTCTAGAAGGTGAGGGACCTCACGGGACACAGAAGGAGGCAGGTAGGTGGGGATCAACGCTTGGGCAGCTGTGTAGACCACGGTTAAACGATATTGCAATGCCTGTGTATGCTGGTTCTGTTTTTATTTAAAGACCATCTTCTGACTGAAGGACCAAAATGAAAGACATCAGAATACAGGTGGCGGCCAGAAAGCCAAGAAAAACAATGGCAGGGAAGGGAGAGATGAGGGTGCGGGGTGGGACTGTTCCCAAAAAGTCCTCTGGAAAGGAACACATGGAAGATGCTGTCAGGCCTAAAAACATTACAGGTATTGATGGATTTGGATAAAGGAACAACTGTTGGGTGCAGCTTAGGAGCTGGAGGAAGTAGCCAGGAAAGCACAGTGGGAAAAGAAGAGAGGGATTTGGTGAGGTGGCATTCAGAATTAATTTAGCTATAGACAGTTAAGTTTCAAGAAGTTTTGAAACACTCAAGAAATGAATTTGGTTGACCCTGTCTCAATAGGGGTGGGGGTGGGTGGCACAGGGAGGCAAAGCCTTCTTAACATGCAAGCTACCGCCTCTGCTGCCTTCCTCACAGCACTTAATCAAAACTGTGAATATGTGTGTCGAGAATTCTCAAGATCTGCAAAATACAGGGGACAGAAATGAAAATGTTAAGGCCTGGGCAGAGTAAGAAGCAGCAGAGACAATGGAGAAAGAATGGATCCTGAGAAATATAATTAGGACTCTGTACTGGCTAGTTTTGTGTGTCAACTTGACACAAGCTGGTGTTATCACAGATAAAGGAGCTTCAGTTGAGAAAATGCCTCCATGAGATCCAGCGTTAAGGCATTTTCTCAATTAGTGATCAAGGGGGGAGGGCCCCCTTGTGAGTGGTACCATCTGTGGGCTGGTAGTCTTGGGCTCTATAAGAGAGCAGGCTAAGCCAGCCAGGGGAAGCAAGCCAGTAAGCAGTATTCCTCCATGGCCTCTGCATCAGCTCCTGCTCCTTGATCTGCTTGAGTTCCAGTCCTAACTTCCTTTCGTGATGGAAGTGCAAGCCGAATAAACCCTTTCCTCCCCAACTTGCATCTTGGTCATGATGTTTGTGCAGGAATAGAAACCCTGACTAAGACAGAGTCTGTGTCCCAGACCCACAGAGAAGCTCCAGGGAAGAATTGGTAAGTGGCTCCTCTAGCCAGGGACAGACTCTTGCAGTGTGAAGTGAGAGCAACCAGAGAGGCATAGACTCTCCCAAAGGAGAGTGAGGCCCTGTGCTCAGTAGACCACAATAATCACAGGACTGAATGGATCAAACATGAAGGTGATATTGGCATATGGGCACACGTGCCCACTGGGATGCTTTGAAATAATGTTAAAACCTGAGTAACACACCGAATCACAGGAAATTTTATTTGAAACCTAATACCAAGCTAGACCCCAAGAATACCAAGGCACATGTTGGGATGACCGGCTGTTCTAAGGAAGGCGGGGAGTGTGGGAGCTTCCAGGTTGAGAAGAAACAAGGGCTCTGCTGACAAGCAGAGTGTGACAAGCAAGTGTGACAAGGTCTCACTGATCCTGACCTTGTGATTCTCAAGTTCCTAATATCCTCAGCAAACTAAAGATGAAACTTCTCAGGTAAAGACAGATCATGATCTGCTCCCCCATCTTCAGCTCTCTCTCTCTCTCTCTCTCTCTCTCTCTCTCTCTCTCTCTCTCTCTCTTCTCTCCTCTCTCTCCCTCCTTCCCTCCCTATCTCTCCCCCTCCCTCCCTCCTTCATGACCACAGTCTTCAGCAATGGTAGAGAAACATTGTCATGAGAAATGGGAACTTCTACCAGCCATGGCAACCTTTACCTCACCTCGGCCACGCTTGCCTCTGCCCGTCAGCACCAAACATCCATCACCCACTGAGTGCCTTGACTCTGCCTTTTTCTCTACATTCAGCATCAAAAGAACAGAGGGGAGCAGAACTCGGATAGATGCTGTGTGTCAGGTGGGGAGAGGGCAATGTGAATAATCTAGAAAAAGAGGGCACCTCCATGTGGTGGAGACGAAGACAAATGCTGGCAGGTGGGCAAGCATGACATGGCATGGAAGGCAGCAGAACAGTGGGAAGATGTTTTAAGCAGAATTTTTACTTTGGGTTGCCGCCCCTTAGTCTAGGTCAATAAACACCCCCTTCTTCACGGAGCTGTTTTCATCGTTGTCGTCGTCATTATCGTCATCATCATTCTCTCTCTCTCTCTCTCTCTCTCTCTCTCTCTCTCTGTGTGTGTGTGTGTGTGTGTGTGTGTGTGTGTGTGTGTGTGTGTGTGTCGCTGCTAAGTTGGGGCCACATGACGAGAAGAGAGGGGATAAGGACGAGAATAAGCTGCATCACAACAGAGCCATGTAGACGGATGGAAAACATCTGCTGCTGGCTTAGAGGACCACCTTCTTTCTTGGGCTCCTCCTTTCCATGTAAGAAACTCAGCCAGCTGGCTGTAATGGCCATGCCTACCCCAGAGGTGAGGAAAGAGCTCCTGGTTGCAAATGGGCACACAACTGTTTCTGAGGCTTGTCAGCTGCCTCCTAGAGACCTTGTCCAATAGAAAGCACTGTGTCATTCTGGTTTCCTTCTAGAAAACTGCAAAGTGCAGTTTTTAATTTCTTAAGGGGACTAGATAGCTCCCCTTTATGAACAATAGATCTATAATGTGGCTCTAGACATGTACCAACAATTAACTTCTATTGGCTAATATGCAGGCAAGATTAGAATGTTCTCTGGAAGAAGATATTCACAGTAAAGTAAATCTCTCTCTCTCTCTCTCTCTCTCTCTCTCACACACACACACACACACACACACACACAACACACACAACAGCACACTCTGAGTTAAGAGTCAACACATCAGGAAAGAGGGAGCAGGGAGCAGAGATGAGAAAGGAGGAGAAAGGACAGAGGAGTGGAGAGGGAGAGGAAGTGAGGGAGAGAGGGAGAAAGGGAGAGAGGGGGGAGAGAGGGAGAGAGGGAGAGAGAGGTTCACATACCTGGGCCTTTCTGTTTTGAACCATAAGTTAATAAACATGGATCCACTTCATCTTCACAATACTTTCATATGACAATGAGACAACAGAGTCCAAGAGGCCAGGCAGAGCTCCTGGGATGAGGCCACTTGCCTGTGGCCACACAGCTGAAGAGTCAGAACTCACATTGCAGCACCTCAGGTCTGACTCCAAATCCCTGGACTTCCTGTGAATCTGCACGTGCCATGTTTCTGTTTATAGCTTCAGCCCTATATCAGAGCAGAAAATTTTTGATTTTTACTTGGGGCCCAGAAAATGTCTGACACTCATCTGCTGTGTGTGGAGTAGTAGTCCCTGTGATCAAAGCTGCACTGGTCAGCAGAGACAGGAGCATGGACTTTGGAGAAAACCCAGCTCTGCCACTGTTCCTGTGTTAACTGGGGAACCTGAAGCAAGATACTTTACTTCTGAGCCTCAGTTCCCTAATCTGGAAGGTGCCTCTGGTAGTAGTTATGGCCTCATTTAAGTTGTCAAAACCATCAAAATAAGTCATGTACACTTGTAGGTGGTAAACTGGTCAGTACTCAAAAAATGTTTCTTCCTCTCCCTGCTTTAATTTGAGAAAATTGCAGAAACAACCACAGGAGCAGGGATTGATTGCACTTCATACACAGAAGCTAAGCAATGATTCTAACATAAGGACTGAGAGGAATAAGGCCAGGCTTCCCTTGGGAAAGGGTTTCCTTAGTTGGTGAGTATCGTTCCTCAGGAGAATCTGCATAATTCCAAACTCTTTGATGGGGGAGGGAGGCTTCTACTAACAGATATTTGTGCTATTCTTATTTTCTTCTCATGAACTAGGTAATAGGTTTACCCTAAAGCCAAGTCACTAAAAGAAAATAAGACTCCCCACAGCAATGCAATGGTCTAACAAGCCGGATTTTCTCGAAGCCTTGCCAGTGGCTATCTGATTGGGAGCCTGCAGCAGCCTGGCTAGAGCATTCAGGTTTCTCTAAGTTGACTCTTCTCTGCTGTGTGGAGTCATTATCTCTGCTGAGGAGATCCAGTTCTGCCCCTAGAAAGCTAACCCACTTACTCTGGCCAAGAAGACTATTGTGAATCAGATAATCCCATTACCTGCCCTGCAGTGCTTTTCTGGCCTTAAATGATAGTTCAGGGAACTTAAAGCAAGCTCCTGGAGAGAGCAGCAGTGGCCTATGCCCCAAGGCTCAGCCTCCAAAGTGTCTGTGCTCCAAATACCACCACTCTGGGTTCGAACAAGAATATTATTCTGTCATTTTCCAAAAATAATAATAATAATAATAAGTCTTATGAGGACAAGAATGTCACCGATCTTCTGTCCCTCAGCTGGAGAATGATTCCCACACATCCCAAACTACAGAATAGGTGATAAATGAGAGAGAGAGAGAGAGAGAGAGAGAGAGAGAGAGAGCCCAAATCATGCCGCCAAGTGGCCACTCAGTGACCACGTGCCTGGCAACAAACAAACAAGAAGGGAGCATTGCAAGAGGGATCGTGAAGCTCAAATTAGCTGAGAGTCCTATCTAGTGTTGTGTATGCTATTTAGATGCCAGTGATACCAGATATCACTTTCAAGGGACAGAGAACATCAAAGGATGAATGTGTTTAGGCAATATGTCCTATTGTCGTGATATGTAATACAGGCCATCAGCAAAATAACTGATAGAAACCCACTAATTATTATTGTGGCCATTTTGTGAATGGACAAACAATCGTTCAGAGGTGAAGTAATTTGCTGAAGTGATTCATAAGTATGTAAGAAGGTATTTGAACAGTATCTTTTGAGTATACACTGCTTGCTGGGTATGTAACATGCATTGGTTCTTTTGATATTTTGATCAGCCTCACTGGCACTCAACAACCCCAGCATTTCTGTACTCCCCTAAGAAATGCCTGACTAGCCTGGACTCACCTGCATTTAAGGTGGGCAAGTGTTGTTACAGAAGTCTCCAGGACTATCCAGAGAAACAGCAGAACCAATAGGTAAGTAGGTAGAAGACAGACAGACGAACAGACAGACAGGCAGACAAATAGATGTATAGATAGAATAGAGACAGTACAGATAGATGATAGAAAGATAGATGAATGGTAGACCAGAGATAATAGAGACAGATGATAGATACAAGGTAGATGACAGAAGTGTGTGTGTGTGTGTGTGTGTGTGTGTGTGTGTGTGTGTGTGTGTGTGTGTGTGTGTGTGTGTGATTGTCTCATGTGACTACAAATGTTGATAAGTACAATCAATGGAGTGGGTGAACAAGTCAGAGAATAAAGAACAGCTGACATCCAGCTCAAATCATAAGACTATCTGCTGCGGTAGTTCCTCCTCCTTGGCAAAAGCCAGCCTTTTGTTTCTTTCAGGCTATCAACTGATTTAATGAGGCTCACCTGCCTCGCAGAGGGTAATTGTTACTTGGGGTCTATTGATTTACATCTTAATGTCATCCAAAAAAATCCAGAAACATTGATTAGAAACACTATAATGATGTACACCAGAAGATACACATAAATGAAAAGAGACCTTGAATTCATGGAATATAAAAGTTACTAATGCTATCAGATCATATAAAATTCCAATAAAATTCCTTTACAGAGTCAATGCAATTCCCATCAAGATTCCAACAAAAATTTTCACTGAAACCAAAAACATTCCTAAAGCTTACATGTATCCAAGATAGACCAAAAATTGGTAAAGCAATTACGAATAAGAAGAATATAACTTGAAGTATTGAAATATTACACTACCTGCTCTCAAAACATACTATAGAGCTATAATAACCAACACAACATGGCAGTAATATAAACATGACTTATAGATTGCCCAGAAGTAAATCCTTGTGTCGAGAGTTAGCTGCCAAGAACATACATATTTTCCTAACAACTGACTCTGGTAGAATGGGCTATCTTCATGTACAAGAAATAAACTGGGTCTTTATTTTGTCCCATCTACAGTAATCAGCTGAAAATGGATTGAAGACTTCAACCTAAGACTTAAAACTGTCATGTTTTCAGGAGGTTTGCAGAAGAAAGCATGTTGACATAGGCCATGGTAAAGGTATGAGGAGTTCTTGACACCAAAAGCACAAGCCACAAACACAAAACTATCAGATACTACATAGAAATGGCCAAGGGGACATAAACACCCCTCAAAAATCACTAACAATCCAAATACGAGTTAAAACACAAAGCATTGCCTCACATCTGTTAGAATAACTTTTTTTTCTTTTTCTTTTTTTTTTTTTTTTTTTTTTTTTGGTTTTTGGTTTTTGGTTTTTCGAGACAGGGTTTCTCTGTATAGCCCTGGCTGTCCTGGAACTCATTCTGTAGACCACACTGGCCTCGAACTCAGAAATCTGCCTGCCTCTGCCTCCTGAGTGCTGGGATTAAAGGCATGCACCACCACTGCCCGGCTTAGAATAACTTTTATCAAGAAGATACTAAAGAGCTGGAGAGATGATTCAGTGCTTGAGAGTACGTGTTGTCCTTTCTGAGAACTTGGGTTCAATTTCCAGCACCCATGTGGTGGCTCACAGTCATCATTAACTCCAGTTTCTGAGGCTCTAAAGCCTACTCATGACTTCTTAGGGCACTAGGTATGCACATACCTACATACAGGTAAAACATAAAATAAATCAGTCCATCAAAAAGACAGCATAACGGGCTCAGAGATGGAGAGATGGCTCTGTGGTTAAGAGCATCAACTGCTCTTCCAGAGGTCCTGAATTCAATTCCCAGCAACCACATGGTGACTCACAACCATCTGTAATGGGATCTGATGCCCTCTTCTGGTGTGTCTGAAGAGAGCAATGGTGTACTCATAAACATAAAATAAATAAATAAATCTTTTTTAAAAAAGACAGCATAACAAGTCTTGGTAAGCTTATAAAACAAAATGACCTGTTGCACTGCAGATGGGAGTGTAACTAAGTTATTCCTTTTTGGAAAGCAGAACTGATTCTTCCAAAAACACAGAAAAGAACTATCACTTAATCTCATAATCCCAGCACTGGGCATCTATCCAAAGACATGAGGTAGAAAGGATACTTGGAGAGCAGGAGAGTTGAAACAACCTGGCGAGGTCTCACCTGGCTCCACTTCAACGGCAGACATGAAGACCAGCAAGCCAGCTGGTGACTGAGCTCTGCTGTGCTCTCACGGACACACCCAGGCATGCACAACTGTGCCCGACAAGCCCCGTGTACTCACATCAGCCTCTAGCTTCCCCATTCTGTGTATTATTGGCCTCCTCAAGAATAAGCATCTGTAGGAAACTGAGGTAACACAACGGAAATGAAGTACCCATAGGAAAACGCATAACTGCCATTCTGGGATTTAAAAATAATAAAACAAACCCAAAAGACGGTGGTTTGGTTTTTGAAAACTATTGTTTATTTCAAGCCGGTAAAAAGGAAGATGCTGGAGCAGAACACTGTAAGGGTCAAACTTCCTACAGTAGACCTTGCTGCAGACAGCTAGTCCACAGTTAGCTCCAATTCGGTAAAGTGGGGTGATAAGCAAGGGACAGCCCAAGCAAACCAATAAATCTCCCTGGGAGAGGCCTTTTATCTATGTAAAAAAAATCTAGGAAGGAAATCTATAACTCGAAAGCAGTAGCCTGGTGCACTTCCTATAGCTAACTGAGTTTTCCAAAGATGTAGCATGAGTTAATTGAGTGTTCACATTTAAAAGGCAGATGTTACCTCCAAATCGCTTTCCCCCACTGAAGATTTAGAAGTCACAAGGTTCCCAGTGAGAATCAAGATAGGTGTGTTGCTAAAGCAAATCTATTCAAGAACTGCCAGACACTGAAACACTATCATTTTGCAGACAATAAATCAAGGACATAACATGAAAGGTTCTAAATATGTAAATTTTCACTGTATTTAATGCCAAAGAGAACTCTTAAAGAGACAGCATGGCCATAATTCATCTACCAGCCCATGTGTCTGCCCTGCAGATGTTCTCACTAAGAACTGTGCAATAACTATGTGCAAATCGTCTTTATATCTACCTATCTACCCATTTCATTTGTATAACTTGTATATTTATAAATGTGTAAATGCATAACCTACAAACACACACAAGTGCAATAGTGTGCTGCTCATAATCCTCTCCCATCCTCCTCACAGGGTGTGATAGGGCTAAGCTGGTTTTTAGCCAATACCTTCTAGACTGCATTTTGCAATGTTGATAAGCATTTTTTAACCAGGACAAAGGGAGAGTTAAGACATTATTGGCATCTTGTGAAGAGAGACCAAAAACTTTTTTTTTTAATTTATTTTTTGAGATTACAATTCCCCCTGTCCTTTACATTCCTCCAAGGCTTCCCATGCACTCCTCCTGGATCTCACATGCATGGGCTCTTTGGTCACTAATTGCAGTGTCTGTACACATACACACTCACACACACACACACACACACACACACACACACACACACACACACACGCACAAGCATTCCTGAATACATAGATACAATCTGCTTAGTCTGTATAAAGTTACTTACTTTCAAGTAGTTTTCAGGGCTATTTGGTGCTGGATAACCAATGGGTGGGCTCTTGCCCAGTTTTCAGTAGTCCTTTAGCTGCCTGTAGTTTTTTGTGTGGCATTGATGGCTCTTGGTCTCTCTGCCAAGTTTGACATGTCTGCTGTTGTCCCTGTTCAGCTGACGTTTGGGTAATCATGTTAATGAGACTTTATATGTAGCTTTTGATATTTCTAGGTGATAGAGTCTCACAGCCGACTTCCTGTTCCTTTGGCCCTTACAGTCTTTCTGACTCCTCTTCCCCAGTGAGCCTTAGGGGCAGGTAGGCATTTCCCTTAGGAAGAGGCTCCACAACCCTGCATTTTGATTTAGTTTTCTGTAATAGCCTCTGTCTATTACAAAGAATGGATTTCTTTATATACTTTAGGTATACGGACTGTATTAGGGTTCTCTAGAGTCACAGAACTTATAGGTAGTTTCTATAGTAAGGGAGTTTGTTAATGACTTACAGTCTGTAGTCAAACTCCCCAACAATGGCCAGCAGTAGCTGTGAATGAAAACCCGAGGATCTAGCAGTCGCTTAGTCCCACAAGGCTCGCAGGTGAAGAAGATTGAATCTTCCTCCTTCCAATGTCCTTATGTAGATCTCCAGCAGCAGGTATGGCCCAGATTAGAGGTGTGCGCACCACCACACCTGAAACTTGTGTCTTCCAGACTCAAGATCTAGATCCCAGGTGAGCTTTCTAATTCTGGATTGTAATTCACTCCAGATATAGTCAAGTTGACAATCACGGACAAAATATTAGAATGTACTAATGGATTATGCTGGTTTGGTGAAGCGGCAGTTGTAGGTTCTCCTCCAAGATTCATGACTTCACTAGGCCTGGGAAGTTGGCTAGGTTGCCAGTACCAGACTAATTTTCCTCTTGTTCAGAGGGTCTTGAGGCCAATGAAGGAGTTGTTGATTACCATCCAGATGTGTGTGCTATTACTGTACCTTTAGGGTTATCTTGGCATGCTGGTCATTATTGTGGTTCATAGGTCTCATAATGGGGTAGGAATTCTGTTTGCTTCCCACCTTGGAAGCTTGAATGGCATCATCAGGTACCATGAAGGCTAGTCCTCGGAGAGGAGGCATTTAAGTCAGTTCCCTTTCAGTATCCTCGGGGTCTTGTATGTAAAGTGCATGATGTCTTCAAGAAATAGAATTACTTTCCACATCTAGGGGACCAACCAAGGTCAATGCAATAGTCTATAATGTTTTGGGAGTCACTTAGACAACACTGACCAACATGTTACTCAAAAAAGGGCATTGAGGTTTTTCTTAGATGATCTTTGGTGTTTGAAAGGAGCAATGTCAGCCCAGAAGGGAAAGTTTCACTTAAGCTATCTATGTATATTTATATACCGATTTATGTGTAGTATAGGAAAGAACATGCTACGTTTGTCTTTCTAGATCTGGACTATCTCACTCAATATGATTTTTGCTAGTTCCATCCATTTACCTATGAAGTTCTTTATTCTATTTTTCTTTACAGATGAATAGCACTCCATTGAGTATACGTACCACATTTCCATTATCCATCCATCTGTTGAAGGACATATAGGTAGTTTGCATTTCCTATCTTTGGTGAATAGAGCAACTATTCGCAATACATGGCTGAGCAAGTATCTGTCAAGGTCCTGGGCAGATGCCAAAGAGTGGTATAGCTAGGTCATATGGTAGGTTTATTTTTAGTTTTTTGAGAATTCTCCACACTGATTTCCAGAGTGTATCAGTTTGCAGTTCCACTAACAGTGAAAGAGGGTTTCCTTGTCCCCTTATCCCCCCTGGGGTTCTTAAAAGTTGTATTCTTATTGACTTTTGCCATTCTGACTGGGATGAGATGAAATCTCAAAGTTGTCTTGATTTGCATTTTTCTAATTGCTAGAAATGATGAGCATTTTAAAAGATATTTCTTAGCTTTTTTTTTTCTTCTCTTGAGAAGGGGTTACTTGGGATTTTTGAGTCTAGATATCGTTCCTCTACCACGTGTGTAGCTGGCAAAGACTCTCCCCCATTCTATGACCTTTCTCTTCTCCTGATTGTTTCTTTAGCTATATTGAAGCTTTTTAGTTTTATGAATCTTGCTTGTCAACTGTGGCCCTTACTTCTTCGGCCAATGGAGTCCTTTTGAAAATTCTTCACTTTCTATGATTTTTTCTAACAATTTCAGTGTTTCTGGTTTCCCATTTAGGTTTTTGCTCTATTTGGAGTTAATTTTTGTGCAAGGTGATAGATATGGGTCTAATGTCATTCTTCTATATGTAGACATCCAATATTTCCTGTATCATTTGTTGACGATGACTTATTCTCTCCAGCTTATTTTTTTTGTTTTGTTTGTTTTGTTTTGTTTGGCAACACTGTCAACTATTAAGAGGCTGAAATTACGTGAGTTCATATTTGGGTCTTTGATTTTGTTCTATTGGTGTACATATCTGAGTTTTTGGTAGCGGCATATTGTTTTTATTGCCATGTCTCGGTGATACAGCTTGAGATCTGGAATGGTAATCTCTCCAGCATTGTTTATTTGCTCAGTATTGTTTGCACTCCCTGAGGTCTATTTTGGGTCCAAATGTATTTCAGGATGGTGTTTTTCTATTTTTGTGAAGAATGAGATGGAACTTTCCATTTCAATTGCATTGAATATGTAACTATCTTTATGTAGAATGGTCATGCTCATGATATTAATTCTATCAATCCACGGGCATGAGATGTCTTTCCATTTCCCAGCATCCTTTTCTCTCTGTCTTCTATGATCTTTGTGAATATCTAGTTTTTGCCATTGACTTGGGATTCTTCTCCCACATCTATGCCTATAATCCAAAGGCTTGGTCATTACATGATGTCCTATGTTTCCTGCATGTTCCCTTTCTGAGTTTTCGCTGGTTTTAATTTTTGTATTTCTTTTTTTTTTTTTTTTTTTTCTTGTTTAGTCAGTTTATATAATATTAGAATCTCCATTTTAATGTTGGGGGAAATTTCTTCCTCAAGTTGGCTTGGCAATAAGGAAAATATTTATATTCTAGATGAACCCATTCATTCCACAGCCTGAGTGGTCCCTTTTCAAACCTACCTGCAACTAGCTGCAGCTTTCTTGGGTGCCTCCCACTCCATTGTTGCTTCAATGGCTTTTCTTTTTTTTTTTTTTTTTTTTTTGATACTTTATTTACATTTCCAATGATTCCCCTTTTCTTTGGAAACCCCGTGTCCCCTCCCCCTCCCCGCCTCTGTGAGGGAATTCCTCCTCCCACCTACCCGCCCACCCATTCCCATATTCCCACCTTGGCATTCCCTTTTACTGGGGCCACTAGCACCCTCAGGCCCAAAGTCCTCTCCTTTCTCCCTGGTGGCCATCGAGGTGATTCTTCTGCCTCATATGTAGTC
>CM052706.1:89810781-89838723 GCA_028551405.1 Uromys caudimaculatus | reverse complement strand
CATCTGCTGTCACCTGAGTTTTTGCTCTTGGCCATTCTGACTGGTGTGAGGTGGAATCTCAGACTTGTTTTGATTTGCATTTCCCTGATGACTAGGGATGT
The DNA here is from genome assembly GCA_028551405.1 of Uromys caudimaculatus. NCBI lineage: Eukaryota > Metazoa > Chordata > Mammalia > Rodentia > Muridae > Uromys > Uromys caudimaculatus. The sequence goes on along the minus strand of CM052706.1, from coordinate 89,838,622 downwards.
TGAGCATTTCTTTAGGTGCTTCTCAGCCCTTCGAATTTCAGCTCTCTGCATGTTGACATCAGACTATAGCCCTGGCCCACAAGGTCTGCAAGAGAAGCGAGAGCCACACAGACTCTCAGAACTAGAGGCGATGTCCTTTCCGTGCCCCCTTCTGGTTCTTACTGATGTGTGTGCACATGCACATGTGTTTTATGTGAACAGAGACTTTCCCCTAGATCAGTGGTAAGACTGATGTTCATCTTGGAGATTAGAGGATGCAGGGGCTACCAGCCTTTTATTTGGCTCTGATTCAGGCTTCCATATGTGAAGGACCTCTCATAATCTCAGAAAAGACTCAAAGGAAACTCGTCCTGAATCTCCCTATGTCAGAGTTCATGAAACTGCAAACAGTGAGAGTTGAATGACAGACCTCAGAGTCGATTCACACTGGAATGATTTCCCAAAAATGTCCTCACTGCTGAGAGAACATTTGAAAGGCTTACTGAGTATTCCACTGGGGGAGGAGTGTTATTTTAGGAAAATAGCTGAATTCCCAGAGAAAGGACACTGTGGAGCAGAGGATGAACATCTACCTACCAATGAGGCTGTCCTGGGCCTTTAATTTGGTGGCTCCTAGATTGAAAACCCAGTGACATTAGAGCTATTTACCCTGAACCAAAACAGCTTAGATGCAGAGAACTTGGATTACTTCTATCCTGCCCTGTTCTTCTTGTCCTACAATTAGATTTCTTATGGCAAATCTCTTTTTAGCAAATGGGCACCATCACAGAAAACCACAACTGACCACAACACAGAGATCAACAGATCATGAGGAGTCTAGCCCCAACAGACACATCTGTATCATAGCTTCTGTATCTATGACTTAAAGAACATCACAGAAGAGGCAGAAAGACTGTGATAGCCAGAAAACCAGGATGTCTGCTGTGAACCAATCTCTCCTAGAAATGGTCACATAAACAAGACTGGGATAATAACGCTCTCCGTGTACATGTAAATGGGAAAGGGAGAAGTTTCTCAGGCCCTACACCTAGACAAAAAAAATCTACAGGCAATTAATGAGTGCTAGGAGAAGGAGAATTAGCATATTACTGGTTCCCAGGAATGAGCCCCTTTATTGGTTGTCCAATGCAGAGTGGTCAGTCATGAAACTATATACACACAAACAACTTAGCAAGTTATGTGTGTGTGTGTGTGTGTGTGTGTGTGTGTGTGTGTGTGTGTGTGTGTGTGTGTGTGTACGTACATATATGTGTAGGTAATGATAATAAACAAAGAAAAATAGACTATGCACTTGAGAATGCACATGAAGGGGGTTTGACAAAAGGTAGTTGGGAGGGGCTACGGGGAGGAAAGTGATGGAATCCTATTTCAGGATTAAAAAAAGATTTCTTTGAGGCAACACATGTAGTCAGTAACAGGGCATGCATTCCACATACTGGCAAGCATATCAGCTATGTTGGCGTGCCCATGAATGCATACCCGCTAACTATGCATCCCAGAATTAGGGGATACTACATAATTCAGTCTAAAGATAGTTTAGAAAGCAGCCATGCTGGCAAGAAGGCAAGTTCACGCCCTCGGACTTCTTAGCTCTTCAGATCCACTGAGAACATCTCTCAGTTCTGTGATGTCACACAGACAAAAGCCTGATAACATCAGCAGATCAGATGACAGTAGCACTCTGTATAGAGCACTTCCCTCATGTCAGGCACTGGATTCAGTGATTAATTTGTTAGATAATTTGCAAGCCTTGTAAAAAAAAAATCAAGGCCAAGGTTGAGTTGGGAAAGTGTGTGCTTAGCAGCCACAAGGTCCTAGATAAAATTCCCAGCATGCACACAACTCACAACGTGCATGCACACACACACATGCACACACAGAGACACATACACCAAGTCAAGCCCAATTGACACATATAATAAGTATTTCTTTTATGTTAATGGGTATTCACTTGCATGTATGCCTATAAACCACGTATGTGCAGTACCTATGAAGGCCAGAAGAAGACAGGAGATCCTCTGGAATTGGAGTTACAGACTGTTGCTAACCACCATGTGAGTGCTTGGAACCAAACCAGGGTCCCATAGAAAAGCAACAAGTGCTCTTAACCACTGAGCCACTTCTCTAGACCAAACATATATTTTTTTTAATGTCTAAATACACAGAAAATCCTTAGAATTAATGTGAAATTGGCAATATTATTCCTAGAAATTTCACATTAGAAATTGTGTCCTGGCCACACCACAGGAAGACTTACAGAGTCAACTAGCCTGGGCCCTTTGGGGCTCACAGAGACTAAACCACCAACCAAAGAGTATGCATTGGCTGGACCTAGGTACCCTACATATTTGTAGCAGATATGCAGCTTGGTCTTCATGTGGGTACCCTAAGAATTAGGGAGGGGCTGTTTCTGACTCTATCACCTGCCTTTGAATCCTCTTTCCCTAGACAAGCTACCTTATCTTCCTCAATGGGAGAGAATGTGCTCAGTTCTGCTGCAACTTGATGTGTCAGAGCAGGTTGGTACCCTTGAGGGCTTCCCCTTCTTTGAGGAGAAAAGGAAGGAGCATTGAGGGAGTGTGAGAGTGGGGCTGGGAGGAAAGGGGGAAGGAGGCCTGCAATCAGGATGTAAAGTGAATAAATAAATTAATGGGAAAATAAATAAATGACTGCCAATGCAGAAAAAAAGAAAGAAAAAAGAAATTGTGTCCTAGTCATCACTAAAAACTTAGTAATCACTGTATCATATCATATTCATTATGGGATCAATGGATTTGGGTGGTACAAAGGAAGAGGGTGCCAAACTTGGGGTTTGTGCATGTTAGACAAGTATTTTACCACTGAGCCCCATCCCTAGCTAAAGGATAAATGTTTCTTAGACAGTTTCCGAGAAAAGGAACAGGCTTGGGGGTCAGGGATGGAGTTGTAAGTTCCACTACCTTAGCCATTCCTCCGCCTTTGTAATGATCAACTCTTTCCTAAGGTTGTCTCAGTCTCCAACCACTAATCTCATTAACATACAAAAGACATTGTCTTTACATCAGAGCTCTCAGAGGTCCTCTGTGACCTCTAAGCTTGGGTCATGAATCAAAACAAAATTGTTCTTTGCACTCTGATTACATGGAAACTCACAGGACTTCTAGAAGCTTGCAGCCAGAAACTGGGGAAGAGAGGAGTAAGACAAATATGTCTTACTGTGTCACTTACTATGTGGAGACTTAAAGACAAAGCATTTCTGCAGGAAACCCATGGCTGATCCTCAAGCACCATGAAGAACTAAACAGACTTTGGTTAGTCCAGGCAGGGTTTGCCATTGTGGGTTGACAGTTCTCAAATTTTTCTGACAGGGGGAGAAAGGAAACACAAGCCCATCTTCTAGACATGGCACAACCAATTTAATCACGAACTCACAGGAATTGTGATAGTTGTCAGAGGTTCTCCAACTGCTCACATCACAGAGGACTGAGAAGTGAATACATGCCTTGGGAGACAGAGAGACTGAATGTGATTAAAGATAGTCAATGTCCCCTCCCCAGGGAATTTCAGGACTGTGAAGCTTAGCGATATCTCCTTCCTTAGACATGTCCCAGGGGAAGGCTTAGCAGCTTGTTGGCAGCATCCTTCTAAGACTGAGAAGTTTCTGAGGCTGCAGTTCCCAGCTCTGGCGTAGATCCATTAGGAAGGCAGAAACCCACTCAGACCCATGTCATATCACCCCATGGAATTTAGTGGAGTGAGGTTGGCAACGGAGACAATTGTGACATGCTGTGCCATGTGCTAAAATCTGCCCCAGGTCATCTTTGGCTCTTTGGATTGTATCTGTCTGTTGTTGTCTGGTGTATACATCAATGGTTACACAAATGAAGACAGTAGGTCCCCTTTCCCAGAGTCCATCAGTACTCTAGAATTCAGCAGTAAGGGCTACAGTCCCATGAAACTCTACCCGACCCATGACTAATTGCTGACAAGGCCTGTCTTATGCAGGCCTACTACAAGTAAACATAACTGGCGTTCATGATTACATTGGTTGTGTCTTGTCTGGAGGATGGATTATGTTGCCTTTCTCCCTAGCCTCTGTATTTTATGACCTCTCTATTCCCGCTTCCATAATGTCCCCTGTTCCATGGAGGGATTACTGTAAGTGACTTGTTTACGAGTAGGTCCTCATCTGTCGCTTTTTCTCAGCATCTCAGGCAACCATGAGACTTTGCATTCACTGCCATTTACTCCATGCAGAAACTTTTCTGGTTGAGGTTGAGAGTGATATTTGTGTAGCTATTTAGAAGGCAGTTACACCTACTTAGCTATATACCAGTAGTAATATTCCTCCTAAGGGTCTATGACCTGCTGAGGTATTAAATTTTTTTCCAGGCTCACAGTACCAGGCACAGGATCCTCTCGGTGGCATTGGCCTCCAATACGTTCAGAGAGCAGTTGGTTATCACCATAACAGTTGTGTACTGTTATATATATGGGTGCGTCCTGCACAGCAGATTTGGTGGGTTCACAGTAGGATTGCCCTCTCCGCCATACATGCTTAGAGCACTTTCTGGAGCTTTCAAAATGAATTTCAGACTTTAACAGGTATGCTCACTCAGTCCAGGGCAAAACTACTCTGACAGGTGTTGATGTCAGGAAAAAAGCCTACCAAGGTTTTGACTTAATGCTCATGCTCCGAAGACAATAGAGAGAAAGGGGCTTGGCTGGGCTGTGTTTTTCCAATCAGACATTCCTCCTTTCCAAGGAAGAACCCAGAGGAATTGTCCAGTAGAACCATCTATCACATGGACAGGAACTGCAAGAGTCAGCAGAAAGTATTCTGTCCCTCACCAGAACACTATTGGTCTTAATCAGACACCATAAAGTATTCTGCCCCTCACAAGAATGCTATTGGTCTAAATCAGCCTCCCAACCATGCTTCTGTGACAAACCAGCCCCAGGAAGCAGCTACCTCAAATAACCCACTGCTCTGGGCTTCACCCACATCCCCCCTACCTGCACATCTGGTAGAAGACACAGTAAGAACCAATCTAGCCTTATAAGTGGCTCTGCAGGCCTCCCCCATGCCCTGACTGTCTAAATTGCCTATCTCTTGTAAAAGACAGCAGCCGGCTTAGTCCCAAGAGTTGTGGTTCTCAAGATTCTCTAGCTTTCCTGCTTCCACCTGCTTCAGGGAAGTTCTGGGATTTATCCACACTGACTCCTGAGAAATCAAGATAACAACTCTGTCCTACACCAAACTTCGGGTTGTTGGTTTTTGTTTGTTTGTTTGTTTGTTTATCACAAGACTAAAGGCTGCATCCTTTGAAAGGATCAGAGTTTTCTGAGAGATGGCCAGAGTAAGAGGCTTCTTAGCATTCCCCATGTACAGTAATGTGCAGAGGGCTTTGCAGGAACCATGGAGGAGGACACTCAGCAGCAACCTGAGGCTCAGCTGAGTTAACCCAGCCAAGGACACACAGCTCCACAGTGCTTGAACTGAGCTGGCGCATGATTCTGTGGGTCCTGTAGGATCTGGTACTGCTCCATCCCTCCTGCCGTGCTTGGGTAAGGATTTATCAAGAGTACCCGCTGCTGATCCCTGCAGATCTCTTGCTGTCCTGACTTCATTTTCTTGTCAGTAAAATGCAGTTGATGCATTCTTACATCAAAAAGCCATGAGGATTTGATCCTGTGGTTGTAGAAATGGACAAATTCTGGAGAAGTTTAGGTCACACAAAATAGAAGAAATTATGTATGTTCCTGTAACCATTGGTGAAACCTGTAAAATATAAATAAATGACATAATTCCCAGCCCTGCTACTGCCTCCCATGCCACCCTGGAGAGGTCAGTGTGATCTTAATTCTTCTCTTGCTGATTCCCAACCAGATGTTGGCTGACCCCCTTCACTGTTCCGCCCAGCCTTGAGGGTAAGGAAGTGCTGGTCTTCCAGCCTGCAGAAAGAGAACTTGTTTGTGTCCACATTTTTGATTCCAGAAATAGCTGTGCCTTCCCAGTATGTTCTGGGTAGTGGTATGAGATCGCCGTGTTTTGATTTCAGCAGCAGTTATCAGCAGAGAGCAGGCAGGCAGAGCTACTTAATTCCCCCACTTAGCAAACACTCTCCCTTGGCTGGCTTCCTGAGTCTAGAAAGAAGAAATACTTTAGGAAAGCCAGTGAGTCATTTTGTTTTTAAAATATATGCTGACAGGGCTCTGGAAAGAAGAAACAGGAATTCGGTTTGGGTTTAGGAACAAAAACCACGTGATCTTCATCGCATACCAGACACAGAGTAAGGCATCCTGCCTTCCTCTGCCTCCCCATCAGCCAAGGAGGAACCACTGTCCTCTTACTTTACTGCATAGGGGAAAAGAGTATATGAAGAGGCTAAAGGCTCTGCCATGGGTTTGAAGGTACCATGTTATAAGACTGGAGTCCAAAGTCACCTTGCACATCTGCAGCCTGTGTTTCCAGGGCACTTTGCTCTGCTGAATGACCAGCCAGATGAACAAAGAACAGAAACTGTCAAGTACCAGTTCTTTACATTTTTATCTTCAAAGTGTCCATGGACATGGCAATGTTCTGCCAGGGTAGAGAAGTAATAAAGTAGCATTGACTTTTCTACCTCATCGTGCACAACATTGAGCAAGCTCCTTAGAAACAGCTAGAGCTACCCAACCCCCTTGATCCCATTTTATCCTCAGTTGCTCAATCGCTGTATGCACGATGATCCTAAAATGGAAAGATCTACATTTCAGGACAAGTCAGCCACTCACTAGCGGGCATGTCGCTGAGCCTGTGCCCAGCCTTGCTGTTAAAGCAAATGCCCTCCTGGAAGGAAGGCAGGTCCTAAAGCAGCAGCCACAGGTCCAATGGTCCTGTCTTTATAGCCTCCAAGGAATAGCCCCATGACCATTTTCCTTACTGGGGAAAAGTTAAACGGTATTATCTGAAAGAATAAGAAAGGCAGAGAAAGAAGTGAAAGAGTCATTTTGAAGGGAGAATGGAAACGCTGGTGACAGTCAACTCCTTCTTTTTGCAGGTAATGGTGTTGTTGTAGAGAGTCCAAAGATTGTGTGATACAATCTTTCTTTCATTCACAGATAGATAAGGTAGATGGATAGATAGATGGATAGATAGATAGATGGATGGATAGATGGATGGATGGATAGATAGATAGATAGATAGATAGATAGATAGATAGATAGATAGATAGATAGATAGATAGATAGACACATAGACAGACAAATGAACAGGCAGGCAGACAAACATGTCACATCACTGGGTACTTGCTATATGGTAGTCCTGGGTCTGTCATGCCACTTGTATTAACTGGAATGGGGTTCTCATTCCAACCAATACTGTCCACACACTGATGCTTTTAGAGAGTCATAGTAAAATGGAAAATTAAGAGAGAGAAAAGAAAAAGATAAGAAGTCAAATTCCATTCATTATGTGTGCATGTTCCAGATGTCATGTTAGGCATGCTACAGACACCACAGCAGCTCTGATCACATTCATCCAGCAAGCCATGAATAAGCAGGATCACCCCATCTGACAGAGGAGGAAGCCATAGCTCAGAGCTTTAGCTTGTCTGTGGTCAACTGATAACCAACCAGCTTGCTGACTTGGTTCCATACTGATCAATGGGAAAAAAATTCTATGAGGGCAAAGAAGATGATAGTTTGGTCCCAGAATAACAATTTACTACAACAACAAATTAGAGTTGTCATATGTTACGGGGATGTCCACCTTTTTTATGAATTTGGCATGTTGGTTTCAGGATCACATGTACATAAATCGGTAATACCAATCCAGGTCACTTCCCATCTATTAATATTTTTGAACTTTGAACAGAAGTCTAGCAAAGTCAAGTCTTAAGCCTAAAATTCAGAGCATTCCCACAGTGAATGTCCCCCAAGAACAGAACAGCACCCAAATTTTTGAACCCTACCCATTTCCTTTCAATCACTCTCCTCAGAGTAGTTATGCTTGTAACTTCTAACATTGTAACACTTGCCCATCTCTGAATTTTGTGCAAATTAATAAACACAAGTAACATCTTGCATGGCTCTTTTTGATCAATATCATTATTGTTAAGATTCATGAATATTGCTAAAGGGGGTTTTAGCATATGCCAGTGCTTACTCAGGAAGGTGGGTATAAAGTCAGAGCCTGGCTGACCACATGCCTCCCCCCCCATACCTTTTGGCTTTCCCACTTGTAAAACCTCAGCCATTTTTCCTACAAGCCATTTGTGGGTTTGATAAAAGAAGAGAGGATGAACACTAGTTATCGGGCAGTCTTTAGTGTTATCGTCCATGTCCCCATTTGAACAAATCCCAAACTTCACTGCTAATTGAGATGCAAAGGATTAGAACAAAATCAATGAGGGTACAAGTTAGGCACATGTACACGGTGTAAAATTTGTAAAATTAGAAAAAAAGCTATGCCAAGTTATAGGCACCCAGCTTTCCCTCAGAGCTGTGGATCTGTAGTGGGTGACAGAGAATAGACCACTGGATCATTTGTGTATGGTGACCAGGCAGCAAAGCGTAACACACAGCACTCGTGTGTAACACAGACCTAAGCCAAAATCTAGCTTGTGGTCTGCTGTGGCCCCACCTGCCCCAGTGCAGAGTGTTTCAACTGTAAGCAATTTGCCATCCATGCTTGCAGTAATCCACTATCTTAGATAGGGTTAATATTGCTGTGACGAAATGCCATGACCAAAAGCAACTTGAGAAGGAGAGCTTACATAGCCTGAAGGAAGTCAGGACAGGAACTCAAGCAAGGCATGAAACTGAAGGCAGGAGCTGACATAGAGAGCATGGAAGGGTGCTGCTTACTGGCTTGCTCTGAGTGGCTTGCTCAGTCTGTTTCTTATGGAACCCAGGACCATCAACCCAGGGATGGCACCATTTACAATTGGCTGGGCCTTCTCCCATGAATCACTAGTTAGGAAAATGCTCTACAGGGCTTGCTACAGCCTGATCTTAGGTAGACATTTTCTCAGTTGAAGTTTCCTCCTCTTAGATGACTTTAGCTTGTGTCAAGTTGACATAAGACTAGCCAGCACATCCAACTATGCAGTACAGCCTGTCTGTAGCTGACATGCATATCAAGGGAACAGAACCATGTTCACACTTGAAGTGTTTTAGTAAAATGAAGTAATACAAGGCACAGAGTTTGGATGACAAAAGATACATGCAAATTGCCTCAACTCTAGAGAACCAAATAACCCTATCAAAAAATGAAGAACAGAGCTAAACAGAATTCTCAACTGAGGAAACTCGAATGGCTGAGAAGCACCTAAAGAAATGTTCAACACCCTTAGTCATCAGGGAAATGCAAATCAAAACAAGTCTGAGATTCCACCTCACACCAGTCAGAATGGCTAAAATCAAAAACTCAGGTGACAGCAGATGCTGGCGAGGATGTGGAGAAAGAGGAACACTCCTCCATTGTTGGTGGGATTGCAAGCTGGTACAACCACTCTGGAAATCAGTTTGTCTGACCTTCAGAAAAATGGACATAATACTACCTAAGGACCCAGCTATACCACTCCTGGGCATATACCCAGAAGATATTCCAACATGTAATAAGGACACATGCTCCACTATGTTCATAGCAGCCATATTTATAATAGCCAGAAGCTGGAAACAACCCAGATGTCCCTCAGCAGAGGAATGGATACAGAAAATGTGGTACATTTATTCAATGGAATACTACTCACCTATTAAAAACAATGACTTCATGAAATTCGCAGGCAAATGGATGGAACTTGAAAATATCATCCTGAGTGAGGTAACTCAGTCACAGAAGTATAAGCATGGTATGTACTCACTGATAAGTGGATATTAGCCCAAAAGTTCAGAATACTCAAGATTCAATTCAAAACAACAGTTGGACTGAGTGTGGAGTCCCAGATGGAGGAGTTGGAGAAGGGACTGAAGGAGCTGAGAGAGTTTGCAGCCCCATAGAGGGAGCAACAGTGTCAACTGGCCTGACCCCTGAGTGCTCCCGGAGACTGGACCACCAACCAAAGAATACACATGGAGGGACCCATGGTGCTGGCCACCTATGTGGCAGAGGAGGGCCTTGTTGGACATCAGTGGGAGGAGAGGCCCTTAAGCCTGAGGGTGTTAAATGCCCCAGTATAGGGGAATGCCAGGGAAGGAAGATGGGAGTGGGTGGGTGGGTGGGGGAGCACCCTCATGGAGGCAGGGGGAGGGGGATGGGATAGGGGGGTTCCTAAGGGGAGACCTGGAAAGGGGAAAACATTTGAAATGTAAATAAAGTATCAAAAAAAAAAAAAAAAAAAAAGACCTAGACGCTTATTTTATGCTGAACGTAAGTTTATGGTATGGGAGGATAATAAAGTTCTACTTGCTTTTGTGGTATATCAAAGAGGCTACTAATCATAATATGGATTCAAAAGTAGGCAAATCAAAGTGGTTGACAATAAGACACTTGGATAAATTGTAAACAGTGTTGGAAAATTTTAAAAAATGCTACTGAGGTAAAAAGAATATAAAAAAAAACCTTGAAAACAAGTGACGATAAGCTACTAATCCCCTTGACTTCCACCAATGCTAGGCTCCAGACAGATTACCTGGGATCATGTGTGTGAACATGTGCTTGGGAACAAAACACATAGACACATATAATCACGTGCGAATCTGTTACGTATGACATCCATGTTGAGAAGTGGAAGGCAAGCTTTGCACACACACTTCCTGATGCAGGCACTAAACCATTGTCCTGAAACATTTCTTCAAGTCAGCATTTTTAATAAGTCCTCCATGAACTAAGTATTAGAACAGACGGCCAATGGGTTTCTCTTACTATAGGACACAGTAGCTTCACAACAAGCCATTGTCACTATGATAGGAAGAAAACTGTCCTTGTGGACTGTTCCACAGCCATGCTTTAAAAGACAGGGGGAGAGTTAGGGTCTTACTGCTGTGAACAGACACCATGACCAAGGCAACTCTCATAAGAACAACATTTAATTGGGGCTGGCTTACAGGTTCAGAGGTTCAGTTCATTATTATCAAGGTGGGAGCATGGCAGCCTCCAGGCAGGCATAGTGCAGGAGGAGCTGAGAGTTCTGTCTTCACCTTAAGGCTGCTATGAGAAGATTGGCTTCTAGGCAACTAGGATAAGGGTCTTAAAGCCCACACCCACAGTGACACACCTACTCCTACAAGGCCACACCCACTCCAACAAGGCCATACCTACTCCAACAAGGCCACACCTCCAAATAGTTCCACTCCCTGGGCCAAGCATATACAAACCATCACAGTTAGAATAAAAGCTAAGTAGAAAATCACTGTATAAGGCAGTTGAATTCTGTTTAGAAAAGGCAAGATCTAGGAATAAATAAGACACCAAGATACCTGCCATGCACTGAGATAGCTTACCTGTGCAGTTGGTCCTCTGTACCCAGTAGTTCTACAACAATGGCTCAACCCAACTTCAGTTAGAAAGAAAATTTACAATTGCATTTTAAATGTACACATACCTCTATTTCTTTTGTCATTTTCCCTAAACAGCATAGTATAACTAACAACTCCTTACACAAAATATATAGCCATGCTGTATAAAGTAAAAAGTTTAGGATGGTTTAAAGGATATGAGAAGAAGTTTGAGGTACACACAGACACTATACGGTTTACATATGTGGAGAGCAGTTGAGGATTTTGCTGTTCTTGGCGAAGGAACTTTTGTTGTCCTTGGAGGAGGGGCTCTGGAACAAATGTTCTCATCCTGAAGGATGATTTGCTCGAGAGTCCTGTGCTGTTTCATTTCCTCAGAGTCTGATTTTCTTATTCTTTTTCTACTCTTGTTGTAGTAATTAAAGTAAATCATAAGCTCCCTCTGTAATCCTCTGCAAGTCTTTTGGCCACTTGGGTGGAGTCGTCTCATCTACAGAATAAAAGGCTCACAAGAGCTGTATTGCCTCTTCAAGTTATAGCCCCCCACTAGTCCTATGGCTATATGATTTTGGCTTAGATCTGTATTGTGGTTCTGTAGTTCTGCCTTGCTGCTGGGGTGTTGAATCACCTCCAAGACACCACTTGGAGTTGAAACGCAGGGGCACTAGGCTAAGTCCTTTCTCCCCATTGGGGTGCCAAGCCCATGTGACACAGACACGCTGCTCAGAAGAGATGAAATGCAGCCTATGATAGAGGCCTCGGCCCATGTTTCTCAGAGTGAGAAAAGGCAGGAGCTGGTCAGAGGCTGCCATTCCTAAACTCTTGTGGCCACTGGGAGCCACAGATTGTTGGGAATGGAGCTCCCACCCTCCTGTGTACACAGACACCTCTGAGGAACCTTTGAGGAGTTGGAAATGCCCCGCTGGCCTGTGCTGAGCCAGAAGTGCTGAGTGGCCTACTGCAAGAGACTTTGGCACAGCTCTGTATGAGGAAGGCCTTCCTGCAAGGTGGTCCTTGATGAGACAGTCCTTGCTTCTCCAAACAGTCTCGTCATGGTGGAAAAGGATGCAGATGACTTAGGCTGAATCAGAGATTAAATATCTCTTGCAAGAAGGGACACCCAGGAAGGGGTGCTCATTGACTAAACCCTTGGGACCCATCTAGATTCCTCATTAGCATGGAAAACTATAGGCTCTATGCTACTTGACCAGTTGTCATGGTCATATCATGGGGTGTTGTGGTCATGTGCTCCAGAACAGGAATCTGGTTGGGAGCTAGTGAACTCCTGTCATTCTCAATTAAGAGTTCGGGATTCTGAACTTTTGCTACTACCTTACCAGTTCTGTCTGGTGGCACGGTCCACTGCCCCACACTATATTACATAAGAGCCCCATGGACTACACTTTGCTGGCTCTCCATATACAAATGATTCAGAGACCTATTCTCTGTCACCCATCACAAATCTGGCTGGAGAGGTAAGGCTGACTCTCAGACTCTTTAGCACTTACATGGAGTGGCCATGTAACCACGTGCTAGGCAGTATCATGATGTCTCAAGGAGAAACCTCCAGAAAAGCAGGCTACCCTTTTCTTCCTCCTTTATCTTCCTGTTTATGACATGGCCTTGAGCCTGAAGCCACAGCCTCTGTCTTTGACTGTGAGGGACACAGCTGAGGACTAAGGCTATAATATAATCTTCTATGAAAGAACGGGAGCCATGAAAAAAGCTGAACTTGCAAATGGGCAGCTCGCCCAGATCCAGATGGCAACAATCACTTCTGTTGCTCTAAACAAATGTAGCTCTAAACAAATGTAGCAACCTGCCTGTTGGTAGAGCTACTTCAGACCTTTACAGGAGCTACAAATGAATGCAACCCTGGTAAACCCCTAGCCCCATGATTCTTCTGGGACAGTAATGGTTTTCAAACATAGTTTATTACCTTTGCTGGCATGTCCTACCTGCACCCTGTGGCTCATGTGCAGCCCAAGATGGCTATGAACTGGCTCTACACAAAATCCTAAACTTAAACATTAGGAGAGCTCCACACCCTCCCTTCCCTTCAGATCCACTCCCCAGCCTACAGTTCTGCCTACCTGCTGGTAGTTTAATTAATTAATTTTGGATAATCACAATTTGTTATTTTCTTACCCATTTGGCAAACAGGAAAGTGACTGTCCACGGACCACCATGCTGTGTGCAGTCACACTGTGCCCAGTTCTATACACACTGCGTAATTACCACTGTAACCTCCACACGTTATACACTTACTGCCACAAGCTGTTTCTTTCTAGCATGAAATCCTATGTGCAACTCAGCTTTCCCCACACCTTTTATGGTGTGTAAAATAGCAATAGAGTTGATCCTGGATTTGTTTGTCCATTGAAGGGAAATAGGAGGTGTTAAGGTACTAAAAGTCATGGGAATGGGAAATGGGGAGCTTTTCACAACCAATCCTTAATAAGCATTTATTACACCCAGGAGTCATGTGTTTATGCCTTCCTGAGACAGCCTGCACCACAAATGGAAGATAGAATAGGATAGTAATTCATCCTGATCAATTGATTTCCTCGGCATAACACTGGAAGAAGACATTCAGAGAGGCAGATTGTATGTTTTTAAGGCAAGAACTATCCTAAAAGGGTCAAAAAAGTAATTAAGATGTAATAGGATTGCATGAAATTACATTAAAGGCTGCAATTATTCAGTTTATTACATTTTGTTATGAACCACTAAACTGCCCATCTATCTGGCAAATTGAAGCTGATTCAGTTATGTTTATGAATGTGCAGGGTGTTCCCATGTTAGTGACCCTAACTCCATGATACTATGGGTATGTTTGCTTTCTCAAGGACAAAGGTCCTGCCTTGAGACAGGAAGTGTGCATGGGATAGTCTCTGAAAGAGCTACATAAGGAATTCGACCTTTCCCCATACACCAATAGTGAACTGGCATTTTTCTCTTGGAAGCTTGGTCTTCTTTTTCCATTTAATACTTACGTAAGCTTGCTTTAAAGAGAACTGTAGACTTCCTGCCATAAAAAGTGTGTCTGTCTGTGTGCTTTACAAGGCTTGATCTTGGTTTTTTAAGAACTGAGAGTTTCTAAAAGTGTTTGCAAATGGAAGAATAGCTCTGTCATAATCCATGTGTCTAGGTTTCATGATCTCCTGGATGCAATGTTCACACAATGAAGAAGAAACAAAAACAAAAGCAAAGCCATTAAAAAGTGTAAATATTAGAAAAATATTAGTTCTAAATGAAATTTTTTGTTGTTAGTAGTGATAATTAAAATGAAAATAATTTTATCATGTGTCTACACACCAAATAAAGTCCTTTTAAACACCATAGAATATGACTCCCACACCCCCTACAGCTTAGCAAGAATGAATATAATAGAAAGAACGATGTTTTAGGGTTGAACTGAGCTGGATATAAACTGCAGGGCACCCACTTGCAACTTCTGTTTTCTCTTTGTGCTTCTGTCTCTTCAGCTATAAAGTTTCCAAGTGTCACAACGGTGTCCTAATAACAAAATGCTATAGTTTACTTTTCAAAAGCTTGCTATTCTGTGAAGATGTCAATAGTCTACCTTGAACTGTTTTAAAGTGGTTTTATATGTCAACTTGGCTAAACTGAACACCCCTTCCAGAACCCTTCTGACACAGGCTGTCCCAAGAGATGATTTGGTGTGAGAGGCTAGAACCGAGCAACAGACATTGCTCTTCACAGTCAGGCAGCTGTCATACGAAAGTCACAGTAAAAGACTCTACAAGTATCTCTACCCATGAAAACCATAAACCAGAAGCTCTCAGATAGAAAGCAGGCATGAGTGCCCATCAAAGAGGTAGGGGTGCCGACTCCTACCACACCCCCATTCAACTCACTAACTTGTGCAATATACTCACAAACTAAACCAGGCGTCATTTTATGTTGGAGTGAATCAACATATCTCTTGGCCCCCAATCCACTGCCATTGGCGTGGCAATGATCGTTTTCCCTGTATGCATCAGTGAAAACCACGAAACATGGTTTCCTTTCCGTTAATAAGGCCAGCAGTTTCCCTGCAGTGGAAAAAATTTTTTCTAAAATCTTATTAGCTGTTTTTTAACTAGCACAATCTCATTTCATACCATGGGATAGTAAATCCAAGAGTCAGGCTCAATTTTATATACTCAAATGTCAATTAATAGTCACATAGTCATCATGTTTATCACTAGGGAAAATTATTTATCCATTTATAAAAAAAAGGTTTATTGTATCTGCATGTGTGAGGGAGAAAGAGAGAGAGAGAGAGAGAGAGAGAGAGAGAGAGAGAGAGAGAGAGAGAACCTCTCACATCTGCCACAGGTGTGCACATGCTTAGAAGAGGGTGTCAGACCTGCTGAAATTGCAGGCTGGAGTTACCGGACATGGGTGCTAGAACCTAAGCTTGCACTGTCTGGATGAGCAGTAAACCATCCTAATCACCGAGTCTCCACTTATCCATATAGAAAGACCCTTGAGGGAATGAGTAAAAGCAGGGGTTGGGATTGAAACCCACCTCTTGCTTTGCTCATGGGAAAGATGCCCCACTTCATGGCCAACATCTATACCAGAAAGATCTGCTGCTGAGAACACAAGAAGGAGGGAACATGTCTGAAGAGATGGGAAAAGGGAGCGGGGGAGGGGACACACCACGCTGTGCTCAAATTCTTGGGATAAATGAACACAAGAGGTGATGGGCATCCTAGCACACACCACTGAAACCTGGGTGAGCAGCATCCCACTGCCCTGACTTCCTTCCATCCGGGGGTTACCGTGTCTTATTTTATTACTGTCAACCATAGAATTGCATTGGTGAAGGAGATAGACTCGAAGCAAAGTGTTGCGTGGATATTCTGCTGTGACTCAGAGAAGGGAGGTTCACGGTCAGCTTCCTGACAAAAGTACTTCAGAGATCTGAGTGAATGAAAAAGGAAAGGGACACAGCTGACGTCAGACTACATGTGCTCCAAGTGACCAGGTAGGTTGAGACGGAGGGAAGACAGGCTCTGTTTCCCCAGAGTGAAAGGGCTTCTCCAACCATCTACTTTTCAATCAAGAACAGTTCAGAGATAACTGGACGCCAGATGGCCACAGACACACAGGAGCCCAAGGAGGCTGCAAACCGAGTCCTTGACCATGGCAAATGGGCCAGCAGTAGATTGGGAATGTCCTGTAGTTAGCATGATCTGACAATAGACGCTAAGAGGTGAAGAGCTAAGCCCAAGCTTCAGGACTGACTCAGGGGTGTTTGGAATGTCATCAATGATGCCTTTGTAAGAGGCTGGAATGTTCCTTGCATCCTGAACACTCCAGAGTTACCTTTTCCCATTATCATTATCATTATTATTATTATTATTATTATTATTATTATTATTATTATTATTATTATATCCCTATATGGATATGCTAAGGCTCCCTACACCCCTTAGTACTCATTACAGTGCACAGCTGTGTGGTCAGCAGTAGCCAAGACTCCAGGAGAGAGAAAGAGTGGAGGACTGAATGGGATAGGGCCAGAGAAGAAAGCATCTTAGAAAATCTCATGCTTCCCAGAGAAAACAGCACAGTTCTCTCTCTCTCTCTCTCTCTCTCTCTCTCTCTCTCTCTCTCTCTCTCTCTCTCTCTCTCTCCTCCTCCTCCTCCTCCTCCTCCTCCCCTTCCTCCCTCTCCCTCTCCCTCTTCCTTTCCTCTCTCTGTCTCTGTCTTTCTCCCTTTTCTATCTCCATCTCTCTGTTTCTACCTCCTCTCTGTAACTCTCTCCCTCCTCCATCTCTGTCTCTACCTCCTCCCCCCCTCTCCTTTTCCTCCCATCTCCCTTCTCCACTTTCTACCTCCCTCATTCCCCCTTCAGGGTCTCGGGGTCCCAGTGTATCTCAGGCTGGCCTCAAACTCACTACATAGACAAAAATGACCTTGACTGTCCTGCTTCTTCCTCCTGAGAGCCAGGATTCTATGCACCCATCGCCACTGCCTGGTTTATGTGGCGATGTTAAGCTTTAACCACAGGGCTTCCTGCACGATGCCAGGCAAGTACTGTACTAACAGAGCTAAATTCCCAGCCCCAAGAATCCAAATCTTGACTGTAAACCATTATTAGCTGCCAGAATCCTAGCATTCTTGGGACTTAAAAGGCAAGTAGTCACAGTTTACTAATCAGCTGAAAGAAACCAGGACCGAGGAGAAATGTGGCAAGATCCTTGCAGACATAAGTGTGTCTGTTTGGCATGAAAACTAATCCTCTCTGGGTGGCTGTGAATTAGGCTCACAGGAGAGAGGCATCCTGTCTGACCTTTGCTTTGGCCTGGAGCTTGTGCACCACCAGACCAGGGCCCTGGAGCTAACTCAGGGGCGAAGCCTTCCCATCTCACCCCGTGTGAAGGAAGCAGCATTGAAAGATATGAATTTCAAGAGAAGATGTTTAGGTTCCAGGCCTAAACAGTCTGCTGTGAATTGTGTAAATCGTTGTGGAATTCAGCTGTGGTGTTTGTCGAGCTAAGCATACCCCCTCATCTGCATAGCACAGACGCTGATGGAGACACATAAACAGGCTGTTAGCTGATGTCAGGATAAGGGAGCTGCAGACTTTCCATAGCGCCTCTCTGCCATTGGAAATCAAAGCTACTAGAATAGAAAGGCATGCGCATTTTGACTTGATATTGACATTAGTGAAGCAGCAGCTATAAAACATGTCCATGGAAATTTCTCGAGAAGAAACCACCTTGGTTTTGGTTTTGTTGTTTAATAAGATAAAACAAAAACCGTCATATCAAAGTTGGACAAGGCAAACCAACAGAAGAAAAAGAGCCACACAAGAAGGCACACAAATCAGAGACTCACTCACTTACGCATTCTGGAGTACCATTAAAGTGATAAACTGAAAGATATAAGGCATACACAGAGGACCTGATGCAGACCCGTGCAGGCCCTGTGCTTGCTGCTTCAGTCTCTGTGAGCTCCTATGAGCTTTCCTCAGTTTATTTAGAGGCCTTGTTCTCCTGATGTCCTCCATCCCTCTGGTTCCCATGCTCCTTCTGCCTCCTCTGTCACTGAGTTCCCAGAGCCCCAAGGGAAAAGCTATCAAGCTTCTCTCTCTCTCTCTCTCTCTCTCTCTCTCTCTCTCTCTCTCTCTCTCTCGTGTGTGTGTGTGTGTGTGTGTGTGTGTGTGTGTGTGTGTGTGTGTGTAATGTTTGGCTGTGGGTCTTTGTATTTGTTCCCATCTGCTACAGAGGGAAGTTTCTCTAATGATGCTTGAACAATGCACTGATCTGTGAGTACAGCAGAATATCATTAAGTGTCACTTTATTGTTACATTTTTTTTTAAGACCAGTAGGTTTTACCCTATGTCTCTGGGCTATCTAGTCTTTAGCTCATGCTCACCCAAACAGTGTCAGCTATGAGTTCTCTCTTGTGGAGGGTCAAATCAGACATTGGTTGGTTCCTCCTATGAGCTTTGTGCCACCATTATCCTAGGACATTTTACAGGCAGGACAGATTTTAGACCAAAGGTTTTGTGGTTGGCTCGGTGTTTACATTTCTCTTTTGGCAGCTTACAGAGTACCTAAACATACCAAACCATTAGAACATGAAGTGAAGGTTCTATGTAAGCACCAGCTCTACCTCTCCATGTTCAATGAATTGTGTGGGTGTTGTCTTCAGCGATAGGATCTTACTGTTGTTTGTAAATGGTAAGCTATTATCTTGGCAAAAGCCTGGGTTGTTTGGGGATTTCCATGGGACCCCTTGGGCCAACAATTGGATGAAACCCAGCATCAATACTGGAAGCTTTGTTTGGTGGCAAGAGATGACCAGTTGGGACTCTGTCCCTTCCATTTTTAGGAGACCTCATTAAATTCATACGTTTTTACCAAGTTTTCAGTGCTCTAGGTTTCCATACCATCTTCAAATGCCCCTCAATTCTAGCTGTCTCTCCTCACATTCCCTCCCCCTCCCCCCTGTAGGAAGAACTTAGCCAAGCAGGTCCAGATGCAATGTTGGCATATGTGCTGCTGATACTTCCTCCCTGAGCCGTCCTAGAATCTGTCAGCACAGCTAGAGACCGTTGATGCTTGACCAGGTGATGGAGAGAGCCACTGAGAAAAAGACAGCGTCATATCTGGCTACTTGAGAGCCAATAAGATACTGGGAGGGAGGTATAAAGGTTTGTCCAGTTCCTGTAATAAAGGAGTCTGCTTTTGCCACTTGCCCAACTCCCAGAGTCTGTGTCATTGACTCTGCACCTTCCCACCCCTGCCCCAAAGGGTCTTGGTCCGGGGTTACAAGCAACACTCCCTCACCACCCCAAGCCCCAGTCCACCTGTAAAATGTTTTCTATTTCTTTACCCCAGGGAAATCTATATGTTCCCCTAGCCTCTTCCTCAATCTCTAACCTTTCTGGGTCTACTAATACCCACATGTAAGTGAATACATATCATATTTATTTTTCTGGATCTATGCTACCTCACTCTGAATGATTTTTTTTTCTAGTTCCATCCATTTGCCTGCAAATTTCATGCTGTCATTTTTTAAACAGCTGGGTAATGCTCCAGTGTGTAAATGTACCACATCCATTCTTCTGTTGAGGGAATTTGGGTTGTTTCCAATTTCTGACTATTTTGAGTAGTGTAGTAATCAACATGAAAGAAACCATCTTGTTTTTAAACAAGACAATGTTTTTAAAATGTTACAGATTTTTAGAAATAAAAAACCACGCTGGGCTCATGCCTCTATTATGGCAATGGTCCCTTTCTAAGGTGACCATATTGTTCTCATTTTTTTCTATTGATGCCTCCTGCCCTCCTGTAGCATACAGTTTCAAGACAAAGATCTCTGTCTACGGTGGATGCTGCTTCCAACCCCAGCTGCAAACTCAGCCTTAAGCACCCAACCTCTTTGTTCACAGCCTCTCGACCAGTGCCAGTCAACTCTGCTCCTTTATTGATTAAAGGTGCTGCAGGATTCTTTAGTCTGTAAACAGAAGAGGTCCCCTTTTGTACAGCTTTCTCTTTCAGCACAGGTAGACCAACACCTTCCACTAGTTTGATAAGCATCTCTAAAATACCCTCAGAGATCGGTGCTGTGTGCCAAGCCTTTCTATGAATCTACCCTGGATCTCTAACTCTATGCTGTGAATCAGTCTCATATTAAAATCTCAACCTGACACCAATTTCCAGTGTTCTCCTTCAAAGATAAGAAAGTCATGAGGCCTAAGACACCAAAGTTTTATAAAACTATGTAATGCCTGACTTTGCATTGCTGTCAATGGGCAGAGTGGGCATTCACTTCCTACAAGACACCAAATGCCACAGGTTGCACAAATCTTATTTCCCAAAGATTCTTCCTACTCTCATACCCAATTGAATTATTATAGAATCCTGTAATAAATTCCTAAGCTTTCTACAAACCTCTGACAACCTGTTCCCATCTTGCCATGCTGGGCCACCATCTACACAGACAGTTATCCAGACAACTCACTGGAGGTTTTCACTCAGAGTATAATTTATGTGCCAACTCATAATATCTATCTTGAAAAATATTTAGAAAGTCAATATAGCGAAAAGCTTTCCCTTGTCTCTTTCTTGAAATTCTTCTCCTGCTTAACCCAATTTTCTAAGTCACTTAGAGGCCTTTAAACGAAATGAAATCTTAATGACGGCTCTGCCATGAATAATTAATTGTTGGTGTACAATCATCTCAACAAAATCCATTCTCATTAGATTAGAAGTTTCCCCAAGATGCATGAGTTCATTATAGGCATTTTTACATCTTTCTTGTATCTTCCTTTCTTTCTGTTTCTTGTCCGTGATTGTGACCTGTGATTCCATCACCCTGACAGCTTCCAAAGAGAAATAATTATAAGACAATTAAAGACCTGGGAGAAGTATAGGATGCATTCCTGCTTTGAAATACAGTGGCTTAGCTGAAGAGAGTAAGCAACCGAGTAAAGTTTAGACCTGCTGTGGCAGGGGACAGTGGTTTGTTCTTTCACAGGGAGCAGCATGATATGCCTAACTCTCTTTGTACAAACGGATTTCTTCACCAACCAGATGCCCGTGTCTTCTGTCCTCTTGATGAGCAGAAAATCTGGATAGAAGAAAACATTATAACAAGAGGTTCTAGAGAATTATTTCAGGTGATACAGGGCAAAGTTGTTGTCCCAGTGTGAGACACTAAAGATTAATTATTTCCCACTCACGAAGCAGAGATCTGGGAATTTCACCTGTTACAGTGGCACCACTGTCCCCTTCCCTTAGCGGCCCTTCTTCTCATTCCTCCTTAGTCCTTACACATAAAAACTTTCAGAGATTCCAAGAGATTGCAGAATTGACTTATTAAATCTGTGCTTTAAGTTTTAAAAAGCTAATCCAGAAGAAGAAAGATCTTATATTTAACCTTAAAGACTGTCTTAGTCAGGGCTTCTATTCCTGCACAAACATCATGACCAAGATGCAAGTTGGAGAGGAAAGGGTTTATTGAGCTTACACTTCCATGCTGCTGTTCATCACCAAAGGAAGTCAGGACTGGAACTCAAGCAGGTCAAGGAGCAGAAGCTGATGCAGAGGCCATGGAGGAATGCTGCTTACTGGCTTGCTTCCCCTGGCTTGCTCAGCCTGCTTTCTTATAGAATCCAAGACTACCACCCACAGATGGCACCACTCACAAGGGGCCCTCCCCACTTGATCACTAATTGAGAAAATGCTTTAGCGCTGGATCTCATGGAGGCATTTCCTCAACTGAAACTCCTTTCTCTGTGATAACTTCAGCTTGTGTCAAGTTGACACACAAAACTAGCCAGTACAAAGACGTTTCCTTTTTTTTTTTTTAATGGGTTGCATGACTTTCCCTGGAGACATGTGTACAAGTTTCCATTCAGCCTACACAAGGTATGAACAGAAGAACAAAAGATTCCGGCCAAGTGCAGGATGGTGAACTAGAGTGTATTGGGTAAGGAGTTGTCTGCAGGAGCTTGGGCAGCTGCATCCCTGGAAAGCCCACCCCAGCATGAATGACGTCTAAGGAAAGCTGCATCTCTGGACGTCCTCACCCAAGCTGCAGTCAGCTCCACTTAAGAGTCTCACCTCCGCAGTGCGTACTGCTTAGACCACCTCGGAGAGGGACTTACGAACCTTGAACTTCCCATCTTTTCAGAGTTTTGTAAGTTTCTTAGCTTCCTAAGTCTTTAGAGCCTTCCTTCTGGCTCCAGGGGAAAATAATTCAATCCAGAGGAAATAACTACACAATAAGGCATCTACATTTTGGAGTATAATTAGGTCACTGTTGTTTTTCAAAGTAAACGTGTGTGTGTGTGTGTGTGTGTGTGTGTGTGTGTGTGTGTGTGTGTGTGTGTGTGTGCTGTTTCCTCTCATTTAGCCTCATCATCATCTCTGGGTGACATCACAGTCTACATCAGTCATTTTCAAAGCTGCCTGGCATCCCTGATTAGATGCAACCAGCAGCCACCTTTCTCTCTCCACTTCTTACCACTGTTGGTAATGTTGCAGGCAAGCATGCTTCTGAGTGAACTTTATCCAAGTTTGTGTTCCTAGGTTCAACTCCCAGAAACGAATCACTCTACACAAAGAGGATCCTTCTTAACATGGTTTGCGAAACAGTTTCCGCAGAACTACTGTGCTAATGTATGCTTCCATGTGTTCTCAGATGAGCCCAGATAAAATAGGCCAACAACCTCTCAGCTCCATGTACACAGGAAATGCCCAGGACAAAGAGAAGTGTTTGATATGTATTAAATTCAAAGAATAGTAAAATTATACTCATGTGTACATTCCCCTAGTTAAGAAAAAGTATAGTATGACTGCCTCAGAAGATCCTCAGGGGCATCACTGCAGTCACAGACAGGTCATACAAATCTCCTTGACTTAAAACACCAGCAACAAAATATCACAATAAGCCCAATTTCTATAATGTATGCTAATAACTTAAAAGCACATGCAAACATTTACAGAAGTCTCTTTGAATGTGGGAAATACACTCCATAAACTCTAATGGAGGCCTGAAACACCAGATAATCCAAGCTCTGTATAGCTTGGTCCTGGTGTTTGAAGACTGGTCCCATATGAAAGACAGAAGACAGGCAGACCGATCTGGAATTACCCAGAACAAAGTTTACTGGACGGTGACCAAAGTATACTCCTAGGTAACAAGAAAACCGGTAGAATTCTCAACAGGTGAATCAGAGAGGTATGTTTATGGATTAGACAAAAGTAGCTGTTTTATCTCTGGGATGTACCTGGTTTATCTTAAGATAGTATGAAAGAAACACAACTCCGGAGCAAGGGTCTGATGGTAAAAACCTACACAGGACTCCAAGGACTTACATAAAGTTTTGTCTATTTGTGTTTTGCTGCACAACTATGTAGACAAACAAGCTAGGACTTCTCAAGGGCAGTTCTGGTAGCAATGACTCAAGAAGGCTGTGGTCACGTCAAACTGTGTCTACATGACTACTACAACCTAGCGATTACCAATAGGCTGCAGTGGAAGCTCTGTGGCTGTGCTTCCTCAGAATGTCCTATAGTGCTGTTCTTGTCCTGCCTACGTGCTGATGTGTGCTAATACACCATCTACATGATGGGGTGATGTCGGGAAGGGGGCAACAGGCACTTTGGGGTCCCATTAGGCTGTTACATAAGGGTCACTTAAACACTACCACTGCAGTAACAACACAGAGCAGGAAAACTCATGCTTCGCTCATCTGGGGACTCTTCCATTTAGTATTTTCTGTGTCCAGTAATCAAAACCACAGAAGGTAGAGCAGACTACCACAGGCCACACAGGCTTGCCTTTACACCCCCAGGAGTAACTCAATGAGACTCTGACTTGCTTCCTCTTATAATTCTATCACTTTGGAGAGTTTTTATCAAAACTACGATGAATAAGAAACAGCACAGAAAACCTACACTGTTCTAATTGCCTTTTTCAACACACCCCTGCTTTATTGGGAAGAACTGCCACAGGCTGCCACCTCTACCCTGAAGAGGCTGGCAATGTGGCCCTACCCTTGCACAGGACTTTCCATCATCCCTGCCTCTTGTGTTAGTACTCTGTAGCTTATCTATACAGTTTAAAGACTATGACTGAGAAGTACATATCTATGGAATATGAAGGAAGCATTAGCACTAATATAAAAGTACGCTTCAAAAAACATAAGATGACATGTCGTCTGGGTGATAACTGGCTTCAGATTCCCTGAGTGAGCCTTGGAAACCACAGGTATCAACATGGGGCATTTGATAGAACAATAATTTGGGTAATTGACTACATGTCCTCAGAGGGAAGAAAATGCTTGGTATTTTTTTTTATAAATTCACAGCAACCCTCTATCAGGCCTGAGAAGCTATTTAAAATGAATCCAAGTGCCAAGAAGAAAGTAAGAATTTTAATAGTACATCATCAGCAGGTCAAGTGCTGAGACCATGGACTACTTTCATCAAGTCATTTCACCCTCATGTATAAGTATGGTACTGAGGCAGCATCTTGGAGTGGGTGGTACTTGGCATGCAGTGGCCACCTTCTTTGTGTGCTTGTGACAACCATCCTGGGGTCTTCCATCACTATCCCCATGGGCAGTCCCTTCAACTCTCCCATATAAATCTCCTGGTCCAGCCACTATGGAAATCACTGTGGCAGTTCATCAGGAAGGTGAGAATTTCTCGATCTCACGAACCAGCTATCCTATTCTGGGACACTGAGCCCCAGGCTCTACATCCTACTACAGAGATAGCTGTTCATCCACACACATTGCTGCTCTATTCACAATAGTCAGAAATTGGAAATAGCCTAGATGCCCATCAATTAATGAATGGGTAATGAAAATGTGGTACATTTACACAATGGAATATTATTCAAGTGTTAATAAAAATGAAATTATGAAATTTACAGGTAAATGTATAGAGCTAAAAAATAGTCTTCCTCAGTGAGGTAACACAGACTCCCAAAACGCAAATATTACATGTTTTATGTATGAACGCTAGCTTTAGATATGTGTGCTACAATCTATATGACTACAGAGCTTAGGTATCTAGTTAGGAGCCAGAAGAAAAAGAGGATGCCTCAAGGAAGAGGAAATATAAATAGAGCACAGGGTTATAGAGAGGATTAAGTGGGGAGATGTGTCTTAGTTAGGGTTACTATTGCTACAATGAAACACCATGACCAAAAAGCAAGTTTGGGAGGAAAAGGTTTATTTGACTTACTCTTGTATATTACTGTTCATCATCAAGTTAAGTCAGGGCAAGAACTCACGCAGGTCAGGAACTTGGAGGCAGGAGATGATGCAGAGTCCACAGAGGAGTGCTTCTTGCTGGCGTGCTATCCATAACTTGCAAAGTCAGCTTTCATATAGAACCTGGGAGCACTAGCTCAGGGATAGAACCATCAACATTGAGCTGGGCCCTCCTCCATTAATAACTTATTAAGAAAAATGTCTTACAGACAGATATTATGGAATCATTTTCTCAATTAAGTTTGCCTCCTTTCAGAGAACTCTAGTTTGTGTGTCAAGTTGACATAAGAGCAGCCAGCACACAGTGGGACAGCAGGGTAAAGGAGGGAGTACAGCGATGGATAAGCAACACGAAAGACCTTTTGAAAAACTGTGTGAAAACTTACTATTATAGGAAGTTGAAAATACATATATGAAAGTAATATAAGTGACATCCCAAATATTAGAAGAGACAATGCCCAAATTAGACATTGTATGCCACCAAGCAAAACTTCCAGTGCCAAGAATTGGTTGTATCTTGTTGAGTCATTAGCTAAAGATATCCCATGGAACCTCACCCTCTGTAACGTTTTGTGTATGCTTAGTCCAGGGATAGCACTGTTAGGAGGTGTGCCCTTGTTGGAGCAGGTGTGTCACTGTGGATGTGGGCTTTAGGACCCTTGGTCCTAGCTGCCTGGAAGCCAGTCTTCTCCTAGCTGCTTTCAGTACAAAGAGGTGGAACTCTCAGCTACTCCAGCCCCATGTCTGCCTGGGCACCGAGATGCTCCCACTTTAATGATAATGGAGTAAATCCCTGAATTTGTAAGCCAGCCCCAATTAAATGTTGTCCTTTATAAGAGTTGCCTTGGTCATGGTGTCTGTTCACAGAAATAAATCCCTAACTATAACACCATCAAATATCATAGGTTATTGCCAAGACTGTTGGTTGCATTCCACAACCTGTCTTTCCACAATAGTGTAGGGCTCTATTTCTGAAGATAACAATTATTTATTGAACATGGAGTATTCATGGTCCTGTGAGGTACTCTGTACCAAACCAGAGAAGAAAAATAATAATCAATATCACCCAACTATAAACCCTGTAATCTACAACAATGACCTACCTGCAAGATAAGCTAGTGCATTAGTGGCACAAATGTTATGGGGGCAACCAATCACTTTTTATTGGATTTAAAGCCCACTACTGTTGACTTTTCAGCTGACCTGTGCAGATCTTGTCTGTTGGACCTGGGATCTGAGGGCCTGAAAGAATGAGGCAGACTACAGTCTGATGCTGTAGGCATCTTCAGTTTCAGTGTCCTTTTATACATGACTGTAACAAAGAAAGCAACAATCTAAGGAAGATTGTTCAAGTTCAGAAAAACATGTAAATAAATGTTAGTAAGCACATATTAAATAACAGCAGTGCTCTTTCAGAACTTACTCAGGATAAACCAATTTTACCACAATTGCCTGGCATGTACTATAGATTATATCTGAGAAAGCACAAAAGCAAAGCAGAGGGGCATATTCAGATTCAGAGTACATTGACCTGATTGGGCAAGAATAATCCTATGCCCTTACATCCAGCAAGAATAAGCATAGCCTATAAATTGAATGTAAAGCTGTGTCACAGGAAGCACTAAATCATATCCAAGAATGATCCAGGGAACAAAATGTACCTGAGGTAAAAGGCCCTGTACTTTTTCTCAGGAGCCTCTCTCATAGATCCCCAAGGCATTGTTCAGCATGAGTTATTCTTTTGATCATGTTTTGACACACTATATGAGATGAAACCCATACCTGACATTGCTAAAGTGGCCAAGAGCTTGAAACTAGATAGATCATAGGCCTAGGGGAAAGCCCATTACTATTATTCTGCTAAAGAAACGTAGCAGAAAAGTGACATACCCCTATACCTATATACTCAATGCCTCACTTAACCCACATCAGAGAAGCTTCTTGCAAGTGTATAAAAATGAACACAAGAACATTAGGACAATGTGCAGAAAATGAGAGACCTTGGAGCACTTAGTCTGTCCCGCGCGCCTCTCGCCAGCAAGAAGACATGCGACACATAGGCTCCGTCTGCAGTTCAGCTTTATTTAGCCGTTGATAGAGAAGGAAGAAGAACCCCGGGGCCCCAAAATGGCGCTGTTATATAGCCCCCGAGGCAGCATG
>CM052706.1:89784338-89810281 GCA_028551405.1 Uromys caudimaculatus | reverse complement strand
CTGCAGTTCAGCTTTATTTAGCCGTTGATAGAGAAGGAAGAAGAACCCCGGGGCCCCAAAATGGCGCTGTTATATAGCCCCCGAGGCAGCATGTCCTCCACTGATTGGCGCGCCCCGGGAGTGGGCGGTGATTAGTCATGTACACCCTTAATGCGCAGGCGCTTCGGGCGAGCCACCCCGCGCTATCCACAAGTTTCCTCAGAGTAATAGCGCCATCTGGTGATGGCGAATATCCTAACTGCTCCTTACATTAGTCCTAAATGGGATGTCTCCATCATCGCCCTTCACTCAGTGCCCAGGGATCTGTGCTGAAGAGGGGAAGAGACTCTAAGAGGCACAGGTGATGGATGACTCCAAGGAAACAGTGTCTTCCAGACACAAAAGGAATAACACATACATGACCTCACAGAGACTGTGGTGGCATGCACAAGACCTGAATAGGCTCAAGTTAGACAGGGTCCCAAAACTGAGAGGGGAAAGTAGACACATGGTCCCACCCCTAATCAAGAAGCTATCTGTAATTGATACCCACTAGTAAAGGGAAAACCAGTCTTCTCCAATGGAGTATCACTGGGTCTATCAACCACACTCAGGGGCAGTCCCCATGAGCAGGAGGAGTTGGCAAACACAAAATGAACTCAATGGTGTATTTTGGACTTTTCCTCTATCTTGTTTTGTTTTAGTACTTTTTGTCTTGTTGGTCTTTTGTTTGTTTGATTTTCATTTTTGTGGTTTTATGTGTATTGGGGTTTTTTGTTTGTTTTTATTTCTTATTTATTTATTTATTTATTTATTTATTTATTTATTTATTGAGACGGGGTTTCTCTGTGTAGCCCTAGCCATCTTGGAACTCACTCTGTAGACCAAGATTCTACTCCCTCTTCCTCATGAGCTGGGATTAGAGGTGTTCACCACCCCTGCCTGGCTCACATTACTTCTTTTATTGCATTATTATATGCAAATTACAGAAGGAAAGATGTGATTTTCACATCACAAAATGTTTGGCTTTTCACTATGAGACCATTACAAACTTTCCTCATAGAAAAGATATCCTAACTGTAATACCGGAGGCCCTTCTCCCCCAGCTGCAGAAGTGGCTGGTTCTAGAACTGCTGGAGAAAATACACAAAATGAGCCTGGATGGCAGGAAGCATTAGGGCATGAGGAAGTGTCCTGAAGAAAAAACACAGTGGTAGAGTATTTCAGTGGACGTAGGAGCCCTTTGAAAGAGATCCCACCAGTGGGGTGGGGCTGGGTAATAACAAAACAAAGCAGGAATCAGGTTAAAACCCAAAGTATTAAGTAAGTAGAATGAGGTCCAGGTAACACCAAAAACTGACCAGTTAAGAAAAGATGAATTCCAATGAGAGAGGAGGGGCTTTTGGATGGGGATAGTGAGAGGACAAGATGTAGCTACTAGTCTCTCCTGGTTTAGATGGTGAATCTGCCAGGATTCGCCACTGGAAGATTTAGATGTAATATGGACTACAAGATTAGGATTCTAGTTGATGCACCCAGTGACTGAGTTACCATTGACTCTGAACTAAGTTTCTGTGGTATTTTCCTTCACACAGTGGCTTGACTGGGTTCCAGAGAGAAAGGTAGGGCAGCAAAGTGTAGGTTTGCCAGAGGTGCACCACAAAAGGCCATGAGAGTTTTGAAGCATGGGGCTGACATGGTAGCAACCCACCAGTGGGAACTTAGCGAGTTGGGTGGAGAGATTCAGAGCTCTGAGTCAGAGTGTTGCCACGAAATGAGAACAGGCCAGCCATTGCCTGCCAGTGTCTGGCTGGCCAGTCTGCCAGCACTATGTTGGCAATAGCATGGGCTTAATTTTAATATTTCCTGCAATAGATGGCAAACCAATGTGTTAGGCAAGAATCCACTAGAAATTTAAGATTATTAGCCTGAGATTTAGAGTTTTACTTTCTAAGTGAAAGAAAGATGGGATGAGTCACGTGAACTCAAGCAAGGGAACCTTGAAACAAAGAAAGAGGTCTGAGGTCCCCTGGTGTGGAAAGAGACAAGATGGCTGCTCTGAGTCAGAGAGCCAGAGAATGGAAGCTGCCTGCTTCCTTAGCAGATGTTGATTAGAGTATGATTTAATTCAAAGGCTTGTTTATTTGCTTTTAGGACAGATTTACATACAGATTTTGTCCCAATCATGTGGGGAATTTCACCTGCAGTTCAGAACTAGGATAGGGAAAATTAGTCACTGACTCCACGTAGAAAGGGCAGTGATAATTACCTGCTATGAATAAGTATTAATAAATGTCTGTGGCTTTAGGTAGAGAGCTCAGCAGATAAATGGTATAACAGGATGGCTGCTCTAGGCAGAGAGTTTAACAAGTAAAAACTATCTGCTTCCTATAGGCAGATATTAGTGAAAGTTTGAATTAATTGCTTTAAAGATGGTAAAAAGATCTATTGCTCTAATAAGTCTTACAGGATACTCAAATTCTGTCTAACGTGGGCTCCACAAGAATTTTGGGTTTAAATCCTGGTTTGACAAGCTGCCTGCTTATAAGCAGGTATAGATAAAAGTGTGAATCAATTATTTTAAAGATGGTATATTAAGGCCTTGTACTGGCTGGTTTTGTGTCAACTTGACACAAGCTGGAGTTATCACAGAGAAAGGAGTTTCAGTGGAGAAAATGCCTCCATGAGATCCAGCTGTAAGGCATTTTCTCAATTAGTGATCGAGGGGGAAGGGCCCCTTGTGAGTGGTACCATCTGTGAGCTGGTAGTCTTGGGCTCTATAAGAGAGCCAGCTGAGCAAGCCAGAAGAAGCAAGCCAGTAAGAAACATCCCTCCATGGCCTCTGCATCAGCTCCTGCTTCCTGCCCTGCTTGAGTTCCAGTCCTGATTTCCTCTGATGATGAATAGCAGCATGGAAGTGTAAGCTCAATAAACTCTTTCCTCCCCAACTTTCGTCTTGGTCATGATGTTTGTGCGGGAATAGAAACCCTAAGACAGGCCTGCACGATAACTAACTCATATTCTCTAACGTGGGCTCCATGAGAATTTGGGGTTATTACCTTGTATGGCAAAATAGAAAAGCCTAAGAATAGGCACATACAGTATTTTAGTTTACTTCATTTGTTTTGGATTGTTTTACTTTTCAAAATGGGTGTGATTTTGAGCTTTTCGGTTATATTACTCCTCTGGGAGAGAGGTCAAAATAAAGTTTTTTCTGGTTACTGGTTCAATGCTGATTGGGGAGACAGGTTTTGTTTTTGCATTTTTTAGAAAATTTAATTAGTGTCTATACACCTTCCAGAGTAATACTGATCAGATATGATGAAGGGAGACCCCCTGAAGAACTAGATTCCAGAGAATCAAACAAAAAAATTATCTTGATGATACTAAAATTTTGTTTTGAGGTTTGTATAATACAGAATATACAGCCTTGGTGAGTCTCATCAGACATGCTGAACTGACCTGCTTGAACTCCTGATGTCTTAGACTTTCATCCAGAACCAGTCAGAACACAGACATGAGAGACTAAATCAATCATTGGTGTGCCCTCCTTAAGGCCAACCAACTCCTTCATTTTCCCTACCCTTCCCCCCCTTCAAAGATATCTCAACACCGATATTCAGCTTGAAGAAGTTATGAAGAGTCGTTGTCCCAGTTGCCTGGGCTTTGGGGCTGGAGGTGGTTATTCTAAGGTTGCCTTTCTGGGGAATTTAGAAATGGTCATAATTGGAACAGGGAAGAAATAGCTAGAATTGATTGTGTGGCCATAATCTTATTTGGTAGAAATCTTTACAGTAGTTACTAAGTTAAAGTCATAACTTCTTATCTTGGCACAGAATTTATTTTGATGCAGAATCAAGAGTTCATTGGTATAAATTTCTTCTAGTGATACAAAAATTTTAAAAGTGCAAGGCTTGGACCCAGTCCTTCTATAACTGTTATTATAAACTGATCTGAGATGTTTAAGTCTGTGAGTTAAGGGCCAGATAGCAAATTCTTGGCTCCGAGTTTATTGTTAGGGGTTTTCAGATAATTTAATTAGAAATAGCTGAGAGTAGTTAATGGACAACAGTCCAGATTACTTTACATAGTTGTTTTCGAAAACATCAGAAATCCATAGAATGTGACATTTAATGTTATTTATTCACTTGTTGAGACAAATCTGCTCCTAACGGCTCCCCATTCATGGATTCAAAGAAGCACCTGAGCATCATAACTCTAGGTGAGGTGATACATTGTGGCTAGGTGGTCACTGGGCAGAAATTGCCTGTCTCTCCTGCAGACCTGTACCGTCCTTGAGTGGACACAAGTTACAGGTTAGGGCAGCTCAGTTCTGCCAAGACGAAATAAGCTAGTCCTTAATAATTCCTGTTTTTCAAGGCCTGTCAGAATATTCTGGCCCAGAATGCTGAAGACTGATGTTCGACTTACTGGGGCTATATAGGTAGGCAGCTGTCTCTGCAATTTGTCTCAGTTCTGGAAGCTGTGTTAGTCTTCCTATATTTTCAGATAGTATTGGTCACTTTTGGATTTCTGATAGGGTTGAAAGACTATGTATAGTCTCATAGCCAACCCAGGCTATTTAACATTGAGAAAATATGTTTGAGAAGATTGTTTTCAGATAGTATACAAGCTAAACCAGGATATAACATATGGATTTATAAGTCTTTTAAGTTAGGATAAATGATAGTGTTCTATTTAATTCACAAAAATGGGGGCTGGAGAGATGGCTCAGCAGTTAAGACTGCTCTTCCAAAGGTCCTGAGTTCAATTCTCAGTAACCACATGGTGGCTCACAACCATCTGTAATGAGATCTGCTACCCTCTTCTGGTGTGTCTGAAGACAGCTACAGTGTACTCACATATATAAAATAAATAAATCTTTTTTAAAAAAAATAACAAAAATGATGAACTGGATGTTAGGTCTATCTTATACTTTATAAATTACAAAATGGTAATAGTTGTGCTCAATTTATATCTGAGATAAAAAAGTCTTTTAAGTGTACAGAAAGGAGGAAGTGTTGTGGATGGCCCTGGTGCTGTTTGTATTTTGATGTTAATTCCACTTTCCCAGGAGAGGGTATCTGGAATGAGGAATGAGTCAAGTACTCAGGTGACTTGTGACCCTTCCCCTAATTAATAAAGGAACCAATCACTAGATGAGTAGGTGGGACTTCCGGGTTGGACAGAGGAAAAGAGGAAGCAGGAGAGAGGAGGGGCTTTTGGATGGGGATAGGAGAGGACAAGATGTAGCTACTAGTGTCTCCTGGTTTAGAAGGCGAATATGCCAGGATTCGCCACTGGAAGATTTAGATATAATATGGACTACAAGATTAGGATTCTAGTTGATGCACCCAGCAACTGAGTTACCATTGATTCTGGGGGGAAAAAAAGAAATGAAGAGAGAGAGAGAGAGAGAGAGAGAGAGAGAGAGAGAGAGAGAGAGAGAAGAAAGAGAGAGAGAGAGAGAAGAGAGAAAAGAGAGAGAGAAGAAATGATGAGCTTCATGTGGAAGACTTTTTAATCTTCATGTAGACACACTACTCAAGAGTGGAGTGAACCTACCTAGTCCTTAAATAAAGGTTGCACATAGCACCTCCTTCCATATAGCCTCTGTGGAAGGATGGAGAGAAGAGATTCCAGGAGAAAAACTGATCAAGGTCGGTATCACCAGTGCCAAGCCATGCTGATGGCACGTGCATGGTGCTTCTGAGGTCTCCCTAAAGGCACATAACCCCAGTTAGTCATGGGAAAAGTATCAGCACAATTCAAAACAGAGACGACTCATAAAACATCTGCCCCATAACCCTTAAAATGGACAAGGTCTTCAGAAACAAAACGGTCTAGGAAGAGTTTTGAAGCTGTGAATAGACTTGTCAGGAGAAGGAAACTTACTAGAACACGGAGAGGATTGTAGAATAAAAAGAGGGAACATACATTCATGATCAAGGGTGTCTGAGAAAGTATAAGTTATAGTTTTAAAATAATGTATCAAAATTGGTTTATTAGCTGCAACAAATGTCCCAAACTAATGTAAGCTGAGGATAACACAAACAATGTGAGTGGTCACGTATGACTCTATATTAGTTTTGTAACTTCACTGTAACATTTTTAAAACTTCCAGAATTATAAGTTCAGATCTTAAGAGCTAAAGAATGATGCCAAAACCAGCACTTAGCAATTAAGACCATCTTGATTTAGATCTTTTAGTTTCAGGCAATAATGATTAAATCTCTGAATTATGGAATTAGAAAAAAGAAAGAAACGTTTCCCTAGAGAATAGTTAATTGGGCATAAGGCATAGGATAGAGCCTCATTAAGCAAATGCTTAGAATGTGGATAGATTTGTGCTATTACGGAGTCTGTCCAATATTGAAATGGCTTTTGCCTGGAAAACAATGCTCCAGTTCCACCACCAGGAACTGATTCTGGATGTAGAGAGATCCTTGGATAGTTGCAATGAATGGCCAACTCTGCAGAAAGTATTTCATTTCTGGAGCACCGTCCTCTTCCATCTAGCACCTTCGAGTCACCTGTACAAAGATCAATTCTATTTTCTCTATATTTTCATGTTTATTTATATTATATTTATAAAATATAAAATATTCTATAATCATGTAAAAGTAAAATGTTATAACTTTTGTTACTTTCAATTTTGAAACAATTTCAAAATTTACAATACATTATAAACAGCATTGAAAAAAATCCCTGTATACTACTTACCTATCTTTTCAAATGCTTATATTGAGATAGACATAGTATAATAATCAAAACTATGACAGGACCATTGAAATGTTATTATTAGCTAAGTTACAGGCTATATTCAATTGCTAATAGTGGTCCCACAAACATCCTTCATCTGAAGTCCTCGGTGCACCTAGTTACCCTGGCTCCTTATTGCCCCCAATCCCTCATTGACAAGTAAGTTTCCCAGCCTTCCTCTCTCATGACCTCCATCCTTCTAAGAAGTATAATAAACCATGGAAACCCCCAGAGTGACTTAGTTGCCAGGGTGTCTGGAAGAACTGGCTTTTCTTGCAGTAAGAACTGCAATCACCAGCAAGCCCTAGAGTAGACAGAGGAGGGTGAGAATATGGTTGGTGGGTGCAGGCCTGCACCAACCCCCATCACACCCCCACCACCCCTGGCTTACAGATAAAGGAAGGTTTTTAATCTCTTGTCTCTTCAAACACCTTCCACAGTGTGGAGCTTCTGGTTACCTTGTCATCCTGACTCAGTCTCAAAATCTGCTGGGAGCGTGGATATCTAAATAGACTCATTGGGGCTGGTTAGGACCAGGAGTCACTAAAAACAATGGTCTCCAACATCCCTTGGAGCTTTACATCACCACCACATTATCAAGGCCAAAAGTGTCTTCTCTTACATGCTTGTTCTTCCTAAGGTAAAGGAGCACCTTCCCCACCAGGCTCCCCAAGAGCTGAAGGAAAGTGTCAACAGCAGAGACAGTGTGGTACTACACCACCACCTAGTGTTCAAAGTAACACAGTGCAGCCTAGATCTACCCCTGCTGGTCTGCCCATCACTGGGAGTCACATGTTCACAATCTTCAAGAAGCAATACACAAAGACTTAGCAAGCTTGCTCTAATTTTCCAGTGTGACAAACCAGATTTACCAGGGAAAACCTCTGGAGCCTGACAATCCCTCCTCTCGTTTTAGCATGCTTTGTTCAGTTACTGACCATTCCTGATACTTTTTTTCCCCTACAAATACATCCTGAATCCATACCAGACCCCAATAAACATATATTCCCTTCATCCCCCACGTCAGAGGTTTTCAACCTATGAGACCCACAGGGGTGGCATAGCAAACAGCCTGCATATCAGATGTTTATAGTACAATTTATAATAGTAGCAACATTACAGTTATTAAGTAGCAACAAAATAATTTTGGGGTTTGGGGGTCACAACATGAGCAACTGCATTAAAGGGTCGCAGAATGAAGAAGACTGAGAAACACTGCTCTGTAACTTTGTGTAAACTAAAGCCTTCCATATCACCCCAAAATGATCAGAGGAGCGTTCATGAAAGGCTCCTGAACTCTCACTTTTGTTGCTAATAAGTCTTCTAAAATTTCTCCTCACCCCTTACGTCAGCAGATGCCAACCATTCTCCTCACCTCCGGAGCACTCATCTGACAACCCTGGGATAAAGGTCTACACTATGATTTTTCTTGTTTTCACATCAGAAGGGTTGGTGCAAAACAAGCTCACCCCAATTTGCTTCAGAGAGAAGAACCCCACATGCCTTGTTCTTAAGACTGGACTGTAAATGTCATTAAGAGTGTACGGTACAAAGTAGAACAGAACACTATGACGTACTTACTACCTGCATGGTCTGGGGCAAGTTATTTAATTAAGTGCGGTGTTCTCATCTGGAAAAGAGAAGTAATACTGTAGGTTACAACCTTGAGTTGTTTTGGAAACATTTTAAAATGATGGTGTACAGTGAGCATCAAGCAGGTGTCCTGACTAGTTTTGTCAACTTGATACAAGCTAGTTATTCGGGAAGAGAAATCTCAACTGAGAAAATGCCTCAATCATACTCCCTGTAGGCAAGACTGTAGGGTATTTTCTTGATTAGTGATTTATTTGGGTGCACCTAGCCAACTGTGGGCAGCGCCACCCCTAGGGCAAGTGGTCCTGGGTGATATAAGAAAGCAAGCTAAGCAAGCCATGGCAAGGCCTGTAAGCAAGAACCCTTCATACTCTCTGCTTTAGTTCCTGCCTCGAGGTTCCAGCCTCGAGTTCCTGCCCTGACTTCCCTTCAAGGTGGACTGTAAATTTTATGATGAAATAGATCCTTTCCTCCCCAGGTTGCTTTTGGTCACAGTGGTTATCACAGGACAGCAGGAATATGGCATGTGTTTGAACATCAGCTTTTAAAAAATCTAGTTTTTTTTTTTTTTTAATGTGACTGGGCAAGATGGCCCCCAACCAGCCTCTTCATTCTCCATGAGAATGACGCGTGGTGAAGACCATGTGTTCATTATTTCCCACTTGCCTCTTCTGTAGCCTTGGGTCACTTGGAGAGACTTGAGCTGCTGCTCATACCCCATGAACAGTGTGAGCAGGCAGTGGCTGCTCATTTTGTAAAGTACATCAGTCAGAGGAAGAGTCCGAACTCAGCAGTAGGACTGGGAACTAAATGTTGACAAGATGACTTCCAAACTGGTCCCCAAGACTGGGACCTCCAGGATGTACCCATTAAGTGTAGAGCAAGGATAGCTGCAACCATAGGAAGAGGCAAGTCTTCAGTAGGGATGAAGTGCTGGGCAAAGCTTCTGCTTCCTAAGAGTCATGGCTAGGAAAGAAGCCCCCAAGAGCTCAGCAGTAGAACCTCCGAGGGATGACTCTGTGCTCTTTTTAAGAAGACGATTCTCAGCAGGCTGCACAGGGGCCTTCAAGAAAGGACTTGCACTGTTCCATAACAGGAAGCATTGTCACGGATTCCTGTTCTGTATAAATGCTTCCAAATGCTTGGATATTGGAACATCAAAAGGATAACGAACATGTGAGAAATGAGGCACAATAAATATGCTTTGTATCCACTGCCCAGAAGGTTGCAGCTGCAAGGCTGGACCTTCCACCAGTGGACATGAGCCAGCTAGCCACAATGGCTTCCCAGATAGGTGCTAGTAAAGAACTTACTTCCCAGAACCTGGCCCAGGTCTGCAGCTCCAGTGCCAGCATTCCAGATTCAACAAGACGCAAGGCTGCCTCACCACGGTCTACTAAAATGTGAGGTGGATATTGAGCCTTAACTATGAGGTAAAAACGAATCATCAATTTTAAAAAACAATTTGCCACTGACTTTACAATTGTGGCTCCAAAATTGGTCTCTATTCCACTACCCTGATGTCAGTAGTGATGGCGGAGTGACAGAGAGACTAGTTAGTATACGAGGCTGTATTTGCTCACTACAGAGCAAATGTCTTCTCTTTCCAGCTCTTGAATCACCCCTTTCTTTGCCCACATATAATAGAATCTTTCAACGGAGAAAACCTAATTCTTTCTGTCAAGTGTAAGAAACAGAAAAGGTCCTTAGAGGCATGCTAGAAAACATGATTCCGGTTGTCACTGGTCACCACTTGGCCTTCAGAGTAGTCTCTCGCCTTCTGCATATCCTCTTTTGCTGTTTGAAACCCATCTTTAGGCACCACAGCTGTTTGGCACCATATAGGCCCCTCCAAAACATGGCTGACACCTGACTAGTTTGTTGTTGTTGTTGTTATTTTGTTTTATTTACCAAGTCTTACTGAAAGTAAGGTTGGCATGAGGAAATTAACAAAATAGAGACAATAAAAATAGGAACACATTTACTATTCCTAGAACCCATAGCTGTTCCCCTCTCAGGGCAAATCTGACTGGCATCTTCCTCCTGAGGCTCTGCCTGGGCTAAGACACGGTCCTATGGAGTCCCTGTAACCACCACACTTCCACAAAAGTGCCCCAAGGTGCTGCCTCCTCCGCACACTCCACAAGGCCTCTCTCGGGTGCCCGACACAAGGAACTAAATTCATCAAGAGTTTCAGCAGCTCTGCATTCTTCTGCCACTACTGTAGGCACTTCTGTAGGAAACTAGGGAGCATGTCTGCCAGCGTCAGTTGGCCTGAAAACTAACACGTGTCCTTTGGAATAGAAGAAGGCCAAACTGACCTGAAAGACATTAACCCTTTCAAAAAACTTGTAAAAATTAAATATACTTTTGCAGGTAAATTAGTATTGAAGAGCTTGAATAAATATCCCATAAGGCTGTTTATCATAATTGACTTTTTATTTAAAAAATTACAGGGAGCAATTTCCAGCATATTTTATAAAAGTACTGCCATATCAAACATTTTGT
The DNA here is from genome assembly GCA_028551405.1 of Uromys caudimaculatus. Classification (NCBI taxonomy): domain Eukaryota; kingdom Metazoa; phylum Chordata; class Mammalia; order Rodentia; family Muridae; genus Uromys; species Uromys caudimaculatus. The sequence continues at coordinate 89,799,439 of CM052706.1, read as the reverse complement.
ATTACTTAATTCCAATGAAGAGCTGCCTTTTTTTTTTTTTTTCTTTTAAGGTACTAATTCCAACTGATGGGACATGTGTCTTAAAATAGAAAGTTTCCATCATTTATTCAAATGTCAAAATTAATATTTTGAGAAGTTTATTGCTTTATGGGTGGGCAAGATGCTACTAGCACATTTTAGGTAAATAAACTTTATTAAAAACTATGAGGTCATTTCTGTTTAAAACTTTCAGGATAATTCACAGAAAATAGATATATTTATTCAAAGTATACATTGAAGGGCTGGCCATCTAGCTATGAACATTTAAAGGTGTAGCAGCTCTTTAAAGAAATAACACACAATGGTTCTGCTTGGCGCACTACACATAATTGAAATGAATAAAACTGGAAGACCAGTACTGTTATGCTCTGTTCTGTTAGGATCTTAAACAAACAAACAAAGGAAAATCACAAGCTTAGTAGTCCATTTGTGCTTAAAATATTCATATGCATGAGAAGCTTAAAGAAAAGACCTCTGTACATGATTATCAAAAAAAAAAGTTATACATTTTTTTAAAATTGCACTGTTATTTAAACCACTTTCCTAAAGTCAAACCCTCCTTTGCAGCTGGCACAGTTTTTCAGGACTAATTGGCAACTTGGGGAGGCCCCTCTGGTATTAGTGAAGTAAAAAAGGTGGTGATAAAAGACCAAGCTGAAGCCATTAACCCAGGCCTTTGGGCTGAGCTGGCATCTTCACCCGCATCTTCTCCGCTCTCGTCTTCCAGTCCATCATCCATAAGGCGCTCCTTTCAAACAACATAAACATAACCCTGAGTAATCGGTACCACTAACACAAACCTCTAACAGCAGGAAGAAATCTCTATGTGTCAGTCTAGTGGTAGATCCAGGGCCATTAGAAATCTTTGTGAAGTCTAAACTTCATAAATTCTGCAGTGTGCAAATAACTGCCACTATAACAGATTTTTACCACAGGCATAAATTTCTCTCTAGACTATTTTTGGAAGCTAATCCTTCCCACTTATTCTAACATAGGCTATGACTGACTCGGTATTACATGCTAAGTACCCAGATGCAACCACCACAGTTTCTATGTTAGCTTTTCTCCATGTGCCTTCCACAAGTATCTATGGAGCGTCCAACATCTATCACCATTTCTGTCCCATGTAGGGCTGAGGGCTATCTACCTTTAAAACCTACACCAAAGTCAATAACCTACCATTTCTTCAAGCTCTAGATTGTTTGCATTGCGCCCGCCATTGTTAGCGTCACCATTGTTGGGAGCCTGTTGCTGACCGCCTTCCTGCCGGAAAGGCAGCCATCCAGCTTGGTGTCTGCTCAGTAAAAGAAAAGAAAAAAAACCAGCGTCACTTGTATTTACAACACAATAAAACAGTGTCCCTCAAGAAAAACAAGTATCTTCCTGCAAGCCAGGAATTTCTCAAGGATATAACAGCAAAACAAAACCCAATTCAAATCTAAAAGCTTATCTTGGACATAACTGGCTCAGTGTGATACATTAAATCACAAAATCTTTTGAGGCTTTTTTTAAAAAATGAAATATAACTAGGTATAATTTCTTTGCCCCTTAGAGAGAAGGTAAGGCCAGGGGGGAAAAAACCAATCTACTTATAAAAAAAGTATGATCCATGTTTATAAGATTTACTATTGATAAATATAACTTAAAAGAACATTCTTATGAGAGCACTTATCACATATTTGGGTCCTAAATAACTGGTGGTCTGAGAATCATGGAATTAAAAATTTATATAAAATATGATAAACAAAGTCTCTGCTTTTAGCCAGTTCTGGTAAAACTCTTACACAATACCTCTTGTCCTTGCTTCTGGGCACCATCAATATGCCAGATACGTGGAAGGCCAGTATCAAAACCTCCCTCCTTCCTTCAGCATTTCTAACTGACTGTGCCAAAGTCTGTGGTCAATAGTTTCAAAAGCAATTAAAGGGAATCACAAACAGTTAATATCCGTCACTCACAAATAAACCAGCAGCATGGCTCCCATTACCATGATAAACCGACTGAAAGAAGAATAGAAGTATACGATGCTGAGGAGGACGGCAGCTCGCGAGAATGTGTACACCCAGTCCAGCCAGTCGCGGTTCAAGTCTTCTTCATTTAGCACTGGGCCGCCCTGCGCATTCATCTGAACATTCTCATTCATGGGCACATTTTCTTGGGCCACTAGGTTGGGAGCTGGTGGAGGCTCTTCTCCAGGAATGTGTGCCAAATTTAGAGATGATGATGCAGTATGCTGGGCTGAGCCGGCACTTGATGTGGCCTGAGCTGTAACTGCAGCTTGACTGAAATAGTCATCAAAATATTTAAAAAAAAAAAAAAAAAAAAAAAAAAAAAAAAAAAACCCTTTACCATACTATGTATTTTTAAATGTCTTGGGTATTATAAATTGCATAACCGTAATCTCTAGTACCACACTCTTGCTCTGTATTTCTTAGAAAGCAGTTTCCAGTGGAAGAGTGGGACTAGTGAAGGGCCTTCTCTAAGAGGCCTCATCTAAGACCACACAGAGAGGAGGAAGAAATAACCACATATTCTGATTAAATTGCTTCCAAGCGGAAATTAATCTTTCAATTAATTTTATTAGTCTACATGGGATAATACCTCAGAGCTGCCAAATTCCTCTCAGGCCACACTTGGGCATATTTATCTAAATATGGAGTTAAACATTAAATGAATCTTGGGGGGAGAAAAGTCACTCCTTAACCTCAACCCTGGGTTTTGGGCAACTCCATTTGAGGAACTCTGGTTCCTGTCACCTTAGAAAGAATAGTGTCCTGAAAAGTGCAGATAATATGAATATGTAAGTCAAAACAGGATTAGCAAGATGGCCACCAGAGTGCAATCCCTGGAACTCACATGATGGAGGGAGAGAAGCAACCCCACTAGCTGCCCTCTGCTTCTACATGTGACATAGTATGCACACGCACATGCGTGCGCGCACACACACAGACACACACACACACACAAAATAAAACATAATTTGGGGGACATACATAGCTTAGCTGGTATAGTGAAAGCCCAGGGCTCCATGCCAGGCATCACATAAACTGGGCACGGAGGCACGCATGAGCCTACAGTTCCTGCACTGGGGAGCTAGAAGCACTACAAGCAACTGTTGGAGGTCATGCTTGCCTAAAAAGTCATTCTGAGACCAACCTTGGCTACATACTACCCTGTCTCACAAAGAAAAATAACTTTTCCCTCAGAAACATAATAACATATCTGGGGTTTGCTTAAATTATAACAAAAAGGGAGAAGTTATAGAATAAGATTGACATGGCTTATTGTAAATACCGAGGCTGGAACATGGGTGCACAGGGATTTTTTTTTTTTTATTTTATACTATGTATTTTGTTTTACTACTAAGTATTTTTAAATGCTTAAACTGTTAATAAAATTAGTCAAGGAACCTATGGAAAATTAAGGAAATGATAATTCCCTAGGCTGTAATTTCCAATTTAAACAAATGTGCTAAGTAGGACCTTGTTTCTAAATAAGCCTTTTTGTTTCTAAAACATTTATCTTGTGACTACTCTGATACATGGGTGACCTACTTTAAAGGTAAGAAGCTGAGATTCAAAAGTTAAATGATGCACACACAATAATTTGATTTAACAGTAAGCTACAGTGAAGTCTTACTCATTTTACATGATTTACATGGAGGTCACAAGCAAGCAAAAGGTGTAAAACAGAGTCCTAAGCACAAAGTCATCACTTATGATAGCTGACTATGACAGCAAAAAAAGTACAAACAGCTTCCCTGCAGCCAGTGTTTGTGAAGGAGCACTAGCATACAAGGTTCATAAAGCAGGTAAGCTGTGTGTGTGTGTGTGTGTGTGTGTGTGTGTGTGTGTGTGTGTGTGTGTGTGTGTGTGTGTGTGTGTGTGTGTGTGTACACGAGCATACCTCCTTCAGGCTGGAAGAAAGAAAATCAGCAAACACTTGGAGGGAAAAGAAAAGCCTGATCCACTAGTAGTGTGTAAGAAAGTTACGTGAAGTGAGATACGGTTATGGTATGAGATTTAAAAAAATGGCAGCTAGTGTGCAGTAAAATGGATTTAAAATGAGAAAGATCTGGCTGGAATTTTGGAAGCAGGATTCAAAGAAAGAACAGAAGCTCAAGTCTATCATTTTTGTAATGTATTAGGTTCAGGGATAACAGAAGCTAGACTCTACATGGTCAAGGCAGAGAGCTTTCCAGCCAACTACTAGGGGAAGTTTCATTGACAAAGAAATCAGCAGGAAAGGTACTTAAGGAATGAAGGAACTGAAGCTTAGGTGTTCTGACCTTAGAGCAAAAGCCACTACCCTACAGAAACGGAGCAGAAATGCAAGAAGCACAGAAGGGAAGAACTAGCAACTGCAGCCACAGAAGAAAGACATCCAAGAGCACACCCAGGACTGAGTCCTGTGTGTCAACAGGCACACAGCAGGCAGGCAGGTCAGTATCTGTCAAACGGAGCAAGAAATGTTGCTGTTAAAAGGAAGGGGAGAAAATGATGAAAAAGAGAAAGAGGAGGAGGACAGACAGACGAGGACACAGAACAGCAGCTGGTCGGTGTGGAATGGTGTACAGGATGAGGATGATGGAGAACAAGGCAGTCATGCCTCAGTGATGAGACGCCTACTTCCTCCCGCCAGTCAGCAGTGAGTGTAGCGACCATATGTGTCACACTGAGTGTGGCGACCGTATGTGTCACACTGAGTCCTATACTTTCTATGGCCTCTTTCCCTCTGACTTTTTGTCTCTGTGTGGATCTGCAACTTTTCAGGGAAACTCTCTTTTTGGACTTCTGTATCGTTTTTCAAAAGTATCTGAATGATATCAGGAGCATGAAGAAGGGGCTACGAGCAGGCTTAGCTGATGTAAAACAGAGGGGAATGCTTTGTCCATTTGCCAGTTAACTTAAGTATCTCCCGAGTTTATAAATTCCTTCTTGGTGATAGCAACCAGTGCAATTCCAGAGCAATTAGCTAAGGTAAGAGAGGAAATAAGACAGTGAATGCAGTCACTTACTAATGCATATAATACTGATGAGCGTACATCTGCTGCCACCACAGCATCTGCAGTGGGCTGAGTGCAGGGTATACTGGGAACCCAGGGGGCACACCTTGCCCAGGAAATTGGTGATCCACATTTCTGCAATAAAGAATAAATGAAGCCTTTTAATGTGTAAAAATCTAAAAAATAAAATAAAATAAATTCTGAACTGATCTGTGAACTGACAGTATTTTTAAATCTTACTGAAAACATACTGATTTTCAATATTCTTCAAATAACACAATACATTTTACCTAAGTTGTCCCTGGGCCCAAGTATATATATATATATATATATATATAGAAAATAAGTCATCCACAAAAATATGTAGCAAGTGTGAGCAAAGCCAAGAATACTTTGAGTTTTAAGTACATTTTCTTTAAGAATTAAAGCTATCAAGTAAATTTCATGACATGTTATTTTGAGGAATAGTCATAACCAAGTAATAAAATTTTATTAAAAATACAGCAGCCAAATAATTTAAACTAATATAAACATTCAAATACAAACGTTTTAAGTATAAACTGTCCTTTATGGTTTCAAAATAAGTTAAAATTCTATCAGTTTAACAAAACTTGTGGAAAGTCACCATTAACTTCATTATGCTTCAATTTCCCTAATTCTGAAGTGGGATCCTCCTCAAAATGTCGTCACTCTGTATCAATAAACACTAGTTTTGTGATTTGAATGTAATGTCCCAGGCATGCTCATGACCACTTGGTCCCCAGCTGGTGGCACTGTTGTAGGCAGTTTTGGAACCCTTAGAAGATGCCATGTTGCTGGAGAAAGTAAGTCAAGAGGAGAGTATCCTAGCCCAGCCCCACTCCCTGTGCTTCTGACCCACTCGGGCCAGCTACCTCACACTTCTGCAACTGTGCCTTCCCCACTGTGATGGGCTGTATCCTCTCCAACTGTGAGCCAAATTAAACCCTTCCTCCCTTAAGTTGCTTGTCAAATATTTGGTCATAACAACGAAGAGTTATAGTTAACCAGCTTTGCTTTTATTCCCCAGCCCTTAAATAAAATATGTAATGTAAGACTTAGCAATAAAAATGCCATTGTGCTACACTCATAGATCAATGTCTTCTGCAACCATCTTCAGAGGCTGCAGTAGATGGAAACAAAAACAGAGATCCAAAACAAATTGCAGAGAGACCTCGAAACACTCAGTCCTAACTGGGATGTCTCCATCAAACACTACTTCAGAGCTCAGGAAACTTATGGAGGAGGAGATAGACTGTATGAACCAGTGGGTACAGGGAGGACCAAAGAAACAAGCCCTTCCCAACACACCCCGACTAACACACATAGGAACTCAGAGACATGGCTCTAAGCCAAATGGGGTCCCAGTGCTGGGAAGGAGAGGACACAAGCCCCACTCCTAATGCAAAACCTATCTTCTTCAACTGATAACCACTCACGAATGAAAAATTAGTCTGTTCCAGGGGAGTCTCACTATAGGCAAACAACTCTTAAAGCCAGGCCCCACGCCCAGAGGTAGAGAGCCAACACAAAACAAGCTCAATGATATTTGTGGAGGTTCCTTGTTTCATAATAATTTGTCTGGGTATTATTTTTAATTTTTTTCCTCCCTTCCTTCCTTCTTTCTTTCTTTTTTACCTTATAGGTTCCTTTGCCTATAAATTACAGTTTTTAGTGTTTTTACAGGAATTTTTTGTGTGTGAATATGTGAGTCTCTGCGTCTCCACTGTATTTCTTGTGCTTTTTCTTTGGCTTTTTTTTCTCCTGGTAGTTTTGTTTGCTTCATCCTATTCCAGTTTGTTTGCTGCTGCTGCTGTTATTATCATCATTTATGTTATTATTATTATCATTTAGAGGCCTGTTTGTATTCTAATGACAGAGGGAAAGGAAGGCATAGATTAGGGTGGGTAAGGAGTAGAGAAAGACCTGGGAGGAGTTGGGGGAGGAGAAACTGTGATTGTATGAAAACCAAATAATCTATTTTCAATTTTAAAAAATACTTAATTTGTACAAATCAAAACAATATGGAGTACATACACCAGTAAACAGCACTTGTGAATGTGTTAACTCTTTTACTTTCTTTTGTTTGTGCATGTGTCTACATGTGTGTGCACATTTGTTAATATAGAATGCACAGATGTGTAAGTGTGTGCACGCATGTGTGTGTATGTGACAGACAGAGGGGGGGGATATGGAGAGGCCAAAGGTCAATGTTGGGTGCCTTCCCCTGTTGCTAATCACCTCGCTTTTCTGAAAAAGGGTCTTCCACTGAGCCTGGAGCTTACCAATTCACCTAGAGTGGCCCATAGCCACTCTAGGGAGCTGCTTATCTCTACCACCACCTTGGCCAGCCCCACTCCTAGACATGGGCATATAGACATGTAGCACTAGCTTTTATGTGGGTGCAGGAAATCTACTCCAATTTCCTCAGTTCTGAAAACTATAGACTTTTAAAGAGTAGCTTTTCCCTTCCCTTTATCATAGAGAGAAAATCCACTGTCATTCTGAAGTTAACACGATAGATATGTTTAAGGTTGTAGTTCTCATTAATGGTAGGAATACATGCAGCTCTGTGGGACAGTGATTTATGTCAGGCAATCTAACGCCTGGTTGAGCATAGGCTAGAAGCCCTGGGAGACCCGGTGGAAAATTCCACGAATAGTGGAACCTACACAAGGGAACAGAATTCATGCTTCTGGCTAACGCTCCTGGGAGATTCCCATAGCTCTCACGACCCCTGTATAGAGAGAGGCCTGGCGTGTGAAACTTGTGTCACATAGAAAGCAACCCTGAGTCCTGGGCAAAGCAAATGAGGCACCAATAGGGCCCCCAAGCTGGCCAATGGAAAGTGTCGGCCACCAAACTCCTGTCTCCTCTCAGAACTATAAATAGAACACCTTGACCCAAGTAGCTCTCTCTCCCCTCCTTCTCCACCCGCCTGCCCTGGGAGCGCTGCCCGCCATCCAGAACGAATAAAGATAAAACCTATTTTGTCGTCAGAGAACTTTTGTCTAAGGGAGCTGTGACACTTGGGTTCTCGAGGAGACTGGCTCTACAGCGAGCGGAGCGCTCGGTCAAGCCTTGGTGTGGGGCGAGAGTGCTCATGGCTGGTCTCTATCCGAGCCCCCTTCCTACACCGCAGCTTTGCGGCAGCGGCTTGGGCACTGAGTCGGCGTACGCCCCTGCATCTGGGCCAGGGCTGCTCGACCCCAGCATCTCACCCCCACAGCGTCAGGCCCTGCGGACGAGGAGGGCCGCTGTGGTGAGCCTTGAAGCCTAGGGTGTGCAGACCCAACACCGGAGCCAGGGAACCCGACCGCGCCTGCGCTTCACCCAACGTGAGAGACTACGGCATAGCTCTATTTCCAGGTAGATACCTCTCTATAGGTGGAATACTAATAAAATTGAAAATATACCCCTCAGTAGTTTAGCCTCTCCAAACTATTCTAAATTAGGTCTCTACAATCAACAATTCCTTATTGGACCACGGTGGCACATGCCTTTAGTCCCAGTACTAGGTAAGTAGAGGCAGGCAGATCTCTGTAAGTTTGAGGCCAGTCTGTCTACAGAGTGAACTCCAGGACAGCCAGGGCTATACTGAGAAACTTTGTCTCAAAAAAACAAAAATAATAGACAAAGACAGACAGACAGACAGACACATACCAGACCCTATTGATCTCTTAGGGCACCAAATACAAATTAAAGCAATGATAGTCTTTGTTTATTTCCTAAGTTAGAAGACATTAAATACAAGTATCTAGTAATATTCCACATCCTGTTGAACACATTAGTACTGACAGAGCCCAAGTGGAATTCATCTCTGATTGCCAGGGACAGGAACTTCCCGTCTTGGCAAGTCTCCTAGAAGCTTCCTTTTCACAAGCAGGCATCAGATCCCCTGAATATGGAGTTAGTGATGGTTACAGACTGTAAGCTACTGGTGCTGGGAAGTGAATCCAGGTCCTCTAAGGGAGCAACAAATATTCTTAACCATTGAGACATCTCTCCAGCACCTAAAATATTTCCTGCACTGCCTGAGACCTTAAACATCCCCCAGGTTGGTTATTTGGAAGCAATTCATATAGTAAGTGAACTTGACTTTCACTTTGGGAAGAAAAACAACTTTTTCTATATTTGTTTGCATTTTTGCTTTAATATCTTCTAGAGAACAAGGTCTTCTGGTGTCTTGGGAGCTTTTTCTTGTTTTGTTTAGATTCTTGCCTTTTTTATCTACTTTCTATCTGATTTGAGGTGGGGTTTTTATTTTTGTCTTTTGTTTGTTTTGGCTGGAGTATACCATGAATTTCTTCAGAGCTTCTTCTTTAGTTTCTTCATGAAAATCATCATCACTGCAATCCAGAAGACTAGGAGAGTTTTGTACCCTCCACTCTATCTTCTGACTCTACACCTCTGTCCACAGACAGCTACTATACTACATGCTGTCCCCCATGCAGTGAACCACAGTTTAACCTTAACAGCACAGGTGGTGCAATTATGGTCTGGTTCTACTTCCCAAGCTTCCCAGATAGAAGTTCTAGGCATCACAAACCATCCTCACCCCCATGCCTTACATCCTTGATGGATAATGTCTCCATAAGCCATGAGTCAAACAAATCCTTACTCCTTTATGCTGCCAGGTTTCTAGCACAATAACAAGAAAAGTAACTACAGAAAACTGGTACCAAGACGTAGGATCACTGTTCTAACATCACCATGTAGTACATAGATCTGCTAAGCAATATGGACAAGTTTCCAGCTGCAGGTTCAGAAGCAACAGAATATTCCAGTATGAGTTCATAAGACAAAAATATTGAAAGAAATACAGACAGGGAAGGTTGTGCTCATGAGGTTTCCTGGAGGACCAAGTGCTGATTGGGCACTTTGTGATATACTGAGATCTCATAGGTGCAGCTTCCCTGTTATACATATTTGACACTATCTCGAAGCAGATGTCTTGGTCCTCTGGCTCTTACAATCCTTCTGTCGCCTCTTGCACATATTTCTTGAGCCTTTGTTATAGGGGTGGATTTACTGAGAAATCAGTTGGGGATGAGAACCTGTGATCAGGTGTTCTATGCATTATGACTAACTATAGATTTCTTTAATGGTCTCCAGTTGGTGCAAAAAGCAGCTTCTTTGAGGAGAGGTGAGTGTGTATAAATAGTTAGAATATGTGACAGGATTCTCCCTGTCCAATCACATTTAAATATTAGGGCAGCAAGAGGCCTGTGATTGGATAGGGAAAGGGGAGGCAGAGCTAAGAGTGGCAAGGAGAGATAGGGAGCATCCTGGGGAAGCAGGAGAAAGGCCAAGATGGAGGCAGATGTGAACCAGTGTGGCTTTAACCAGCCACAGGTAGTTATGATATCATAAACGTTGGAATATTGGGATAATTTGTCTAATCTAGGTGGACAGCGTTTATCATTATCAATTGGTTCTGAAATTACTGCATTGGCATCTTGTGTATCAAGAATTAATTGTTATATAAATCTGTCTGCTTACTTTTATGTTTCTAGAGCTTTGATTTACTGGGGGTTATTGGAAGGTGGGACCGCCGACCACAGGGGTTTATGCCTGGGCTGGCGTGGCAGTGATCCTCAAAGGGAACTTGGGAGCTCCAGAGAGTTGGTGGGCAGAGAGTAGTTTGGCGGGACCACGCTGGGGCTAAGTGTTGGCAGCAGTAGCGAGGGAAGCCTGCCAGGCACTCTTTTTTTAGTATTTCCAGCAACAAGAATCAAGGGCAGCCTGGGACAGAGGGAAATTAGATCCAGGACCGGGTGTGGTAGGAGTGGCAATTTCAGGGATGGGTCCCACTCAGCTATCTTATTGTTTGTCCTGCACTGTCTCTTTCTAAGTACCAAGGGACTAGGATCAAGGGATGCTGATTCATGAGATAATCAAAAGGGAATCTGAAGAAATTACTGAATTGATATATAAGTAAAAAACTGGATTTTTGAACTACAAGAGATGAGCTATCCAGAGAGATTTTAGAAAAGCAAGAGAAAGCTGTCTCAAGCAGAACACAAAGAGATCAGTCCAGAAAGCCTTCTCAAGAAGAACATAGGCCATCAAATTGGACCCATAATTTGACTTTGAGTTGTTTTACTGCTCCCAGACACCCCTTTTCTTAGAAATCATCTCTAAACCAAGGTCCTTGGTACATCAATGCTACGCAAGTTATTCTACCAAATAGAAAAGGGCCCCCAAAAATATTTTTATGAAGGTCATATTATGCTATATCAATACCAGATAGATATTACAAAAAATAGTAAGAAAATTATAGACAGAACTCTCTGATGAACATAGATGTAGAATTTCTCATTAAAATGCTGGCAAGCCAAATGCAAGCTCATATAAAAAGTTCATTTATCAGCATCTCTTTATGATAAAAGTCATAGAGAATCTAGGATGAAGGAAGCATAGCTCAACATAATAAAAGCTATACAATGAACCTACAGTGACTATTACGCTAAAAGGAGAGAACCTCAAGTGTTCCAACTAAGATCAGCACAGAAGCAGGGAGTCCACTCTCTCATTCCTACTCAATATAGTACTTGAACTCTTAACTAGAGCAAAAGACAAAAGATGGAGGTAAAGGAATAAAAATAGGAAAAGACACTATGATAATCATGATAGGATCCTTAACAGAAGAAACCCTAAAGGCTCCAATTAAAAACTTCTTAGAACTTACAAATAATTTAAACAAAGTGACAGCATACAAAATTAACACAAAGATCAATAGCCTTCCTATATTCCCATGAAAAAGAAGTCAGAGAACTAATCCCATTCACATTAGTCATAAAAGGGTCGGGGTGGGAGGATGGACCTAAACAAGGTAAATAAAGACTTCTATAATGAAAGTTCTTAATGGCATTGAAGAAAGAAATTGAGGAAAATAATACAATAGAGAAAGACATTTTGTGAGCATGGATTTAAAGAATTAATATTGTGAAAATAACCATCCTACCAAAGCTTATCTACAAATTCAATGATTCTAATCAAAATTCCAACATTATTCTTTACAAACAGAAAAACAATCCAAAATTATGTATGGAGACACAGAAGACCAAGAACAGCAAAGCAATCCTGAATAAAAACAGTAATTCAGAAAATACTACCATACCTCATTTCTAACTACACTACAGGGAGAGAATTACAAAACCAGCAGGGTGCTGGCAGGAAGACACAGACCAAAGGAACAGAACCAAGATTCCCTGATATTATTCCAAAAAACTAAGTTATCTCATTTGATAGATATACCATAACATACATCACAGAAAAAGGACAACATCTTCGACAAATGGTACTTGAAAACTAGATTTCAACATACAGAAAAATGAAACTAGATCTGTATCTCTCACCATACATAAAACTCAACTCCAAATAGATTAAGGACCTGAACATCATGACCAGCTACTCCAACTGCTGAAAAGTAGAGGGCATGCTTCAACTCACAGGCACAGGCACGGACTTTCTGAATGAGGCCTCAGTATCACAGGAAATAAGACCAACAAGCAACAGATGAGATTTCGTAAAACTAAAAGCATATTACAACAAAGAAAACTGTGAAGCAAACGAATACACAGCCCACAGAATGGCAAAAAATGTTGGCCAGCTCTATACTCAACTGAGGATTAACATCTAGAATATAAAAAAAAAAATCCTTTAAACATTAAGAAAATAAATAATCCAGTTTTTAAAAATTAGCTATGTAACTGAACAGAAAATTCTCTAAAAACAAAAAAAACAAAAAAAACAAATGTCTAAGAATCATAAGAGTGCTCAACTTCCTTAAACATAAGAGAAATACAAATTAAAATTACTTTGAAAATCCACTTCACCCTAGTAAGAATGGTCAACATCAGGAACACTGTATGACCATAAATGCTGGCATGGATTTGGTGAAAGGGAAACTCTTCTATCTAGTGGGGACATAAAACAGTGCAGCCACTTTGGAAATCAGTCCAGAGTCCCTGAAAACACTAGAAATAGACCTGCCCTATGACCCAGCTACACTACTCAAGGGCTTACACCCAAAGAAGGTCATACCCTACCACAGAGACACTTAAGCACCATATTCACTACCGCTGTGTTCACCACAGATGGGAAATGGAAACAACCCAGATGTCCATCAACAGACAAATAAATAAAACGTGGGATGTACACACAATGGAACACTGCTCTGTTGTAAAGAAAAATTGAAACGTGTACTTTGTAGGTAAACATATGGAACTAGAAAAAAATTAAACTGAGGTAACTCAGAGACAATGCCACATGTTTTCTCTCATTGGACGATTTCTTTTAGTTTGTGTACTCAATTTGAAACACAAGTGGAAGCCAGGAAAGTAGAAAGCAGCCCTGGGGGAAGCGGGAGCCACAGTAAGGAAGAAGGAAGAGTAGAGCAGAGGTGATTACTAGGGGTGAGAGAGCTTATGCAAGAGAGGTGTGGGAGTGTGGAGAATGTTAGAGGTGAAAGGGAGGGAGGACCCAAAGACAGGGATATGAAAAGCCACCCAGAAGCCCACTATCACAAAAGCCAACCTTTATAAAGCGTGGAGGGACAGTAGAACACTGTGAAAAGGAGGAATACTGAATTGAAAGATTAAGCAGGGATCAGGGGATGGGACCAGAGAAACAACAAATGGGCTAACCAAAACCAAGGATGCATGAAAAGTATTATGGAAACTGTCGTGAGAATTTTGGTTTCTTTAAAATCCCAGTTATGTTATGTGCATATGTTTTTGTTTTAAGGCCAGGTGTGGGCTGCTGGGCTGCTTCAGATTGTCCATAGCCACTATGATTGTCTGTGCTGCGGGTGGGGAACATGCATTTTGCCAACTACAGATACTTTAATGCTGGAGACTCTGGAGAGGGTATAAATGGGAGAGCCCCAGGAGGGACTGTGGCAGCTGCTGTCCGAACTGCTGCTGGTCCCTGCTGCTACTTTTGCTATTGCTGGATGATTGCTGCATTCCTGGATTGCTGGTTGCAGATTTCCTGATGATAGAGATTGGAGATTGGACTTGCACTTAGAAACTGGATGCCCCTAATCAGCAGGAAGTAGACTAAAGAACTCTAAGCCCCCCTTCCCCTCTAACCTTTCTCTCCTATCTTGTGTTGAGGGATTGAAAGGGTGGTAGATATAAAACAGCTCAAGAAAAAAGTATGCCAACAAGAGATCCACTAGTTAGTAAGCTAATTTCACGATACGACTTTAAAAAATGGAACTAGTCTGCAAGGATGGACAATGTCACTCCCAGAAGAAATGGGTTATTACATGAACTTTTCAATACAAAGCATGGGATACCTCTCTTCAAGAACCAAGTGGTCTCCAAAATAACCCAAGTTATTGCTGTTGCTCTTAATTACCCACCATAACTACAGGGTAAGGCCCTATTGTTGAAGGTACCAAATAATCTGGTTGTAGGACATACAAAAATCAATCTCAAAGTAACTAGGAGACTTCCTCCTGGCTTGGCTAACTTTTGCAGTGCCAGAAGGTACTATGCAGGCTGCTGAGGGGGAAAGATACCAATGGTCTTTTGAACCCTGGGCCCTGTCAGACAAACTGCATATTGGTACAATAAGGCATGACTGTTATGAGGTAACATGTCATGTTTTCTTACTGGTTTGAGGCCTGCTCCACAGAGGAAGTTCCTGGTCAAAAATCCATGGTTAGAGATGTCATAGGCCCTCGAGTAGAACTTGCTATTGTTATTTTGCTAAATAATCATGCTGTCAAATTGCCTTCTGTGATGGTTTGAATGAAATGGTTCTCATAGACTCACATGTTTGATACTTGGCTATTGGGAGTGGCACATTAAGAGGTGCAACCTTTTTTCTGAGGGTCCACCAAACTGATTTCCAGAGTGGTTGTACCAGCTTGCAATCCCACCAACAATGGAGGAGTGTTCCTCTTTCTCCACATCCTCACCAGCATCTGCTGTCACCTGAGTTTTTGATCTTAGCCATTCTGACTGGTGTGAGGTGGAATCTCAGACTTGTTTTGATTTGCATTTCCCTGATGACTAAGGATGTT
>CM052706.1:89703475-89783838 GCA_028551405.1 Uromys caudimaculatus | reverse complement strand
TCAGAGACTTGAAGTTCTTGTCATACAGATCTTTCACTTGCTTGGTTAGAGTCACACCAAGATACTTTATATTGTTTGTGACTATTGTGAAGGGTGTCATCTCCCTAATTTCTTTCTCAGCCTGTTTATCCTTCGAGTATAGGAAGGCTACTGATTTGTTTGAGTTAATTTTATATCCGGCCACTTTGCTGAAGTTGTTTATCAGCTGCAGCAGTTCTCTGGTGGAGTTTTTCAGGTCACTTAAGTATACAATCATATCATCTGCAAAGAGGGAGGACCCAGCTATACCACTCCTGGGCATATACCCAGATGATGCTCCAACATGTAATAAAGACACATGCTCCACTATGTTCATAGCAGCTATATTTATAATAGCCAGAGCTGGAAACAACCCAGATGTCCCTCAGCAGAGGAATGGATACAGAAAATGTGGTACATTTACACAATGGAGTACTAGTCAGCTATTAAAAACAATGACTTAATGAAATTTGCAGGCAAATGGATGGAACTTGAAAATATCATCCTGAGCGAGGTAACTCAGTCACAAATGAACAAACATGGTATGTACTCACTGATAAGTGGATATTAGCCCAAAAGTTCGGAATACCCAAGTTTCACTTTACAGTAACCACTGTACTGAGAGTGAAGTCCCAGATGGAGGGGTGGGAGAAGGGACTGAAGGAGCTGAAGGAGCTTGCAGCCCCATGGAGGGAACAACAGTGTCAACTGGCCTGACACCCCCCCCCCCGTCCTCCTGGAGGCTGGACCACCAGCCAAAGAATACACATCAAGGGACCCATGGCTCAGACTACATATGTGGCAGAAGAGGGCCTTGTTGGCCATCAGGAGGAAGAGAGGCCCTTGGGCCTGAGGGTGTTAGAGGCCCCAGTAAAGGGGAATGTCAAGATGGGAATAAGGGAGTGGGTGGGCTGGTGGGTGGGAGGTAGAATACCCTCATAGAGGCGGGGAGGGGGAGGGGATGGGGGTTTCCAAAGAGGAGACCTAGACAGGGGGAAACACTGGAAATGTAAATAAAGTATCTAAAAAAAAAAAAAAAAAAAAAAGAGATGCGACCTTGTTAGAGTAGGTGTGGCCTTGTTAAAGGAAGTGTGTCACTACTGGGGTAGGCTGAGGCCCCCTATGCTCAAAGCTCCACCCACTGTAAAATCCAGTCCTGCAGATCAAAATGTAGAACTCTCAGCTCCTCCAGCACCAAACCTTCCTTCATGATGCTATGTTTCCCACCATGATGATAATGGACTGAACCTCTGAACCTCTAAGACAGTCCCAATTAAATGCTGTCCTTTATAAGAGTTGCCTTGGTCATGATGTCTTTCAAGAAATAAAACCCTAATTAAGAACTAAATATTTGGGCTGGAGAGATGGCTCAGTGGTTAAGAGCTCCGACTGCTCTTCCGAAGGTCATGAGTTCAAATCCCATCAACCACATGGTGGCTCACAACCATCCGTAATGAGATCTGATGCCCTCTTCTGGGGTGTCTGAAGACAGCTACAGTGTACTTACATATAATAAATAAATGAATAAATAAATAAAATTAAAAAAAAAAAAGAACTAAATATTTATGTTTGTACCCATAGTACTGGACTGCTCTTAACTTTGGTCATAAAAACTTTTTTTTAGTCAGTTCAGGCAATGGAGAGATGGACATTTAGTCAAAGTGCTGAGAGTAAAGAGTGACAGCTCGCTCTAATTGGGACACGTATATTAACATCACACCACCACTGAGGCTAAAGGGAACATCTGGAAAGAAGAGGTAGAGGGAATATGAACGCTTAGGTGAGGTTCGAGACCACTGTAAAACAGTCTTCTGGACATGACACAGTTATAATAATAATCATGATCTCACTGCAGTTGTGTTACTTGCACAAGACCAAGACTTACACAAGAGCAACCCAACCAAAAGACCTCCAGGCAAAACCCCTTAGGAGCTCCTGACAGTGGACAGCTGCTAGGGAAGAGCCATTCTTTCTTGAGGATATGGCCATTGCTAGGTTTCCCATGCTCTAGTGGCTGGCCCAGCACCCATGCATATATGGGAAGCGCTAACTGGACTTAGTGAATTTTTCAAAAAGCAAAACAAACAAATATATGAAGCTGGGAAACAGGGCATGTTGGGAACATGGAGTGAGTTATGAGGGCAATATTTCATTGTATACATATATGAAATTTTGAAAAAAATTAAAACTTGTCTATTAATTCAACCAAACAACTACATCCTGTTGTCCATAATACAATTAGTCAGCATTTACTATTTTTTGCTACTTACTTTCTGTTTTGTTGCTACTTTTTTTCAGCTTCTCACTTTTAGTAATTGCCTAGTTTTATTTCTATTTCATCTGTTTAAATATAAAGCATGTGAAAATACTTGAAAAATGAGTAAATAAATTTCAAATGTACTTTAATAATCAAAAAGATACAATCATGAAAAAATCAAAAGTAAATGTTTTTAATAATTTTTTACAGGGCCTAATTATAACCCATATTTTCACTTACCCTTGGATTACATATGGAAATGGATGACTCTGGGCTGGGTCAGTTTGTGCTTGTGGAAGGGTACGCTGCCTCAATCCTTCTGAAGAACCAGCAACTAATGACAAACTCTCTTGACTTGGTGATGGAGTTGTTGAATCCGAATGATCTGAATTCTACAAACAAGCAAGCAAGCCAGCAGCAAGCAAGCAAACAAACAAAAAAGTAATTATATCTTTCTAAACATATATTTATAAAATCACTCTGTAAAATAACTGAATTTCAGAAACTGATTTGAATCTCATATCCAATAAAACATACTTTAATTTTAATAAAACTGAAAAGGTCAGAAAGCCAAAATTGTAACAGTATTGCATTTATCAGCTAGACAACAGAATAACAATCTACAAAAAAATTACATACAAAACTATGCAGATTAAACTATAACATGAAAAGTTCCTTTCACAATGCCTTACACATAAAAAGTGTTAAATAATGCCACCAATTTCTAGTCATTTGAACTGTTACTATATGCCAGATATCTTGTAACATACGTCGGTAACACTGTGTAGCAAAATGAGGAACATGAGGAAAAGCAGGGATCTAAACTCCCTGTTATATCTGACACTAACAAGGAGCATAACCTTACCAGGCCTTTTAAGGTCTCTATCTCCCCTACTTTCTTAGAGAAAACAAGACTGCCCTAGATTTTCAGACTGTTTTCAACTCTAAACTTCTATCACTTTACAAATGTCACAAACAATTTTGTTTTTACAAACCAACAAGATACCACTCAGGATTTTAGTGCTCAGGCAATGATCAAATGATTCAGTAAGTACAACTTTCAAAAGTTCAACGAGTAACTGTTAGAGAATTGGTTTTCAGGTGTTTTATATATTTAAAACATGATCACACTTTGTTTAAACTATAGCACTCTCGTCTTGAAAAGTTAGATACAGTGTTATTTTTAAGTCCTTCTAAGCTTGTTAAAATCATAACTACCTCCTGATAGGCCAGGTGTCTTTTAGCATTTCTATCATCCTAGGTTCTGTCCAGTGAAAAGTCCCAAGCACACAGGTCTCTTGCCAAATAACAAAACATTTTTTAAAGAAGTTACTTCATGAAAAACAGATGCCTAATACTTTTTTAAGGAGTCTGATTCTTTAGGATATAACTAAGGCTTATTTTTAAATCTCATTAAATCAAACATTAAAATATGTTATTCATTAGCATGATTAAATGAAAAGCCTAGCTATATTTCGACAGAGCTACATTTCTCTAAAACTAATTACTTCTGATCTTATTAGGCAATTGTTCTATGATTATATTTACTATTTTCAGATCTCTTTGAAATTTTGAACCATGAAAACTTAGGGGAAATTAAACTTTACTTTGATACTTTTTATATTTTCATAATACTGAAAAAATATACATGCTAACGACATAAAATATGGCCAAGAAACCACTCAGTGAGCAAAAATTGGAACACACTTGTGTCAAAACCTACATAAAAATATCCATGCTAGTCCAGAATTTGTCCCTTCTCATGCCAAGGTAGGAAAAATTCATATTCAATTTAATAGAAGCTCAATTCCCATGGCTGGTTCCACAGAAGACATACCAAGTAAATATGGCAACTTCAGAATCTTGTTTCTTAAAGGATCAGTTATAAAGAATATATTAAAAGATCTCTCAGCTGGCATAACCTATTGATCACCTCTGCCTTGAAATTTGACTGGATTCTTAACAGAGGAAATCTCTTTAGCACAACCAAAGTTTCTGGCCTAGCCAAGAAGTATAAAGAACGCTTCCATCAATCTCAATCCTATCACCCTCAAAACTAAACTCCTGAAAGGTTCCAAAACAATTCTGGCCAAAAATGAGTATTTAATTATATAAAAGGTAAATATATTAAGTAATTCTCCCCTGTTCATTGTGAATGCCTGAATCTAGTAATTAAAAAGCAACAACAACAATAACAAAAACTCAAGGTCTTTGGCCAAGTAATCAACTTTAGGAACATTTAGGTCATTTAGATTTAAATAATTTAAACCACTTTGAATGAAAAATATATTTTATATCTTAATATTTCTAAAGCCTTACTAGCTTAAAGATCTATATTATATATCCACATCAGTATTCTATTTCCTGAGTATTTTAGTAATTAAATCTGTAAGGATTGATTCCATTGCTCACCTGCCCATTCATCAAATTATACCTCATGGTGAACACAGGCTTCAAAGTACCATTGTGTATGTAAACAAATGTTAAATGTCATATTCTAACTTTTCCAAACAATCTCACTGAATGTGTGGCACAGACCTTTGATCCTAGGAATTGGCAAGTAGAAGCAGGTGATCAGCAGTTCAAGGCCAGCCTCAGCTACACAATGAATTTAAGACCAGTCAAAGTTACATGAGACCCTCTACCAAAAAAAAATTAAACGATGATCGAAAAAAAAATAAACCTACAAACACCAGTGTTCTGTTTTTTATTCAGTTTAGTTTGTTTTGTTTGCATATTTGTTCTTTGTTGTGGTAAGGACTGAACACGCAGTCTCACATATGTTAGGCAAGTCCTGTACTATGGAACTATACCCCAGCCCTCTATTTAGCTTTCAGAGCAGAAAAAGAATCAGAAAAGTTCAATGTTTCCTCCCGTCACAGTAACTCACAGAACTGGTGCCGGATGCCAGTGCTTCGTGACTTCCTCTATCGGTGCTGGATTTTGGAGAACTGGGAGGACTCCGAGAAGCACAGACTAGATGAACCATATGATACTCATCTTGCTAAAATTAAAGAAGACCATATTTAAAGGAAAATGTACAGTTCAAAAGTCACTAGCTAAGCTGAACTACTTAAGACTTACATTCCTTTCCTTTCTAGTCCAGCCATTTTGTTAGCAATAAATTGTTAAGTGTTTGGAGATAAGTTTACCATTTTAATACTTCAGGGCCTTCTGAATTCAATATTTTCTCTCCATGCTTGAAGAGTTGTTTAAATATTCAATAATTTCTATGTTAACAGTACTTGGCATATATAAAGCTGACTTGAAGCAACAAAGAGTACAACATTTTATCAACACAAACTATGATTTCACTATGAAAGCATGTAGTATCTTACTAACAGAATATAAGCATGGCCTTGATGTTTCGGAACGTTGACTAGTGAATATGTTGGTAACTTAAATATACTGATAAAATAAACTCAGTATCATTTGCCTTAATTTAGCAAGGCGAAGTATAGCTTTTTATTGCTTTCCAAATAAAGCCAACATTTTTTATCTGTAACATTTATACACAGATACAGAGCATATACTTGAATTGTATTCTATAAATATTCTGTATTATTTCCACAAGTTTACAACTACAGATGAGGGAACACATTCTAAATAATGACTCGGTTGGTCTTTATGCTTTAGTGAGATTGTATCCACATTTACAAAAGACAAAGCTAATAAACTAGAGAACTGAGAACAACAACAGAATGACATGTGAGTTACATGAGAAGACCCTGCTGGAGTGAGGAAGAGAGACTTGACCAACTTCTAGGAACATTAAAGAAACATTGGACACTGCTGACAGACCAAGTTAGTGCACTGGGGCACAACTGCAGACATACATGAAAGTCTTCTGCATAAAACTGCGAAGCATAAACCACGATTGCTTTAGGAGCCTAGAGGATGAAGTTCTTGGGGCTATGCAGTTTAAGGAAAGGCTTCAGATAGCATGAGGTATTTTTTCTTGATATAAGAATCTCTCCGCTTCTAAGCAGGGAATACTAAAAATATCCACTGTGTATACCTATAAACCCAGTGCCAAAAGATCATACTAATAATGGTTAATCAGCATCCATTCACCTTCAGAGAATACATCTATAGAATATTTTATAACTAAACAGTATGCAGAGTCAATGCAACATTTTACAAAACAAAACAAAAACAACTTTTAGAGAAACAGTTCAAAGAACTATTTAAAATCTTACATGGCCCAAAGTGCTTGACTTAAGGTCTACAACAATCTTTTCAGAGTATTAATATGTAGGTTTCAAGCTGTTTTTCAGAAAACAATGAACAATAAATGCATCTGTATTTCAAAAGGCAGACAGCATAACAGTTTTTAAACAGGAAAGCAAAACAACTTTAGGGATAGCTCACTGGTAGAGCTCTTCCTAGCATGTGCAAAGTCCTGAGGGTGATCCCAACATCGCAAAAACAAAACAAAAAGTGAAAACAACGACTAGGTAAGCATGGTTTAGAACCAGTCTGCCAATACCATAATGGTGGAAACAAATGATACATTTGTCAAAATCCATTCAGCATGCATCATCTAGAGTGCTAACTCTGAGTGTGCAATAGTGTCCACCGATCTCAACAGGTAAACCACTAAAGCTGGGTGGTGACAGCTGGGGAAGGCTGTACAATAGAGGGAAAGTGGATGAGAAATCCTTGTGCTATAAACACACTGAATATTATTTAAGCAGAAGAAACTGACATTATATTTTAAGCTTCCCATGTTGGAGAGATGTCTCAGCTGTCAAAGGCTAGGCTCACAACCAAAACACATCTATTATGTTTCCTGCAGGAGATTATAAACAGAGCAGAACAGATCAGGAATACCTGCATTAAGAGTTATATTAAAAAGCCAAGCACAAAATATAAAGCTATTCAATTTTTCTATAGTCACAAACAAAAAGGAGCATACCAAGAGTAAGAAGTTCTAAAAGTAAGAACTTCACAAGGGAAATGAGCTAAAAAGGTGCTATATATAACCAGCATCCAAGCTGATTGTCAAACTTACACTGAAACTCACTCGCCTCTGCCTGAGCGTCAGCACTTACATTCTGGTACCTGTCATGCCACTGAGGTGTTATCCTATTTCCTTTCCTGAAATTAAACTAACTTAAAACAAATTTTATTAAAAGTCACACAGCCCGACTGAAAACAGATTTAAAGAGATGTTCTCAACCTCTCACTGCTGTAAACACCCTATTCCTGCAGTCCTGACAAGCCAATGTTTACTTCTAAAAGATGAAACGTACTGAACACACATATGTCACCCCACGTCAGACTTAACTCAGACGGGCATACAAAACTGTTAACCAAACAACCTCTATGTTCTGTCATTTTGTTGCTTTCTTAGTTTTAGCTGTTCTGCTACACACAGGGGTTGATGAACTACATTGACTAGACAAAATTTGAGAGATGGCTTCTCTCACTCTTCTAAGGTAGAAGGAGAGCTTACTTTTCTGAGAATGTCTTTCAGCTGCAGATGGTCAGGAAGCAGTCTGCCAGAATACACCAACCTCTGGTCCTTTGTCAACTAGAAATGGGATAGAAGAAAGAATTCAGGTTTTTAATTACATATATTTAGGGTTGGGGCTAACATGACTAAATATGGATAAAACTAAACTCTCCTTGAGGACAAATAAACAGAAAACACACGTTTGTTTTTAGCCCAGATTCTGCTGAAGGCATTTAAAGCTGAGTAAATGGCAGCATATCCACAACCAAGCAAAATGTCGATCACCACTATAAAACTTGACAAAAAGGTAAACTAGAAATCTGTTTAATCAGCTGTAATGTAGTGCTCGTAACTAAAAGCCTTCAAGTTCTTATAAATGAACAAGCAAAGGACTTTCTACCACCAGTCAGTAAAAGACACATTTTCAAGATCATCAGTTATTTTGAGCTGTTTTTATCAGTACTTTGTAAATATAAACTACATACAGACTTACTTTCTTC
Organism: Uromys caudimaculatus; assembly: GCA_028551405.1. NCBI lineage: Eukaryota > Metazoa > Chordata > Mammalia > Rodentia > Muridae > Uromys > Uromys caudimaculatus. The sequence continues at coordinate 89,775,605 of CM052706.1, read as the reverse complement.
CCTCCAAATACAGTACAAAAGAATTGATTGGTGTTAATTTGAAAGCCATTTGTATTTAACTGCTCCTGCCACTCACAATATCTACACACTCTCAAAAGAGCAAAACCAACCCAACAGAAAAATCAACCCAGACCATGGAGATTCACCTCTAAATGTAATATATAACAGAAGTGTTCTGACTGACTCTGTTACACTTTGTACTTTGTGATACATCTGCTAAAGTTCACACTGTTAGCATTATTTATAAGGCCTATTTTGCAAACCATTCCTTGAATTCCATGAAAACAATTTATTAGCCATATCAAATGTTAAATCCAAAATCCAATCCAAGTTATAAATATAATTTTAAACAAACTGTATTTTCAGCATGGCTATGGCAAGAGTCATATATCTAAAAGTTGTAATAGATATTGTCATGCTGAATGAGATCTATAGTTCCGGCATTCTTAGACACCGAAGATACTAGAAAAAATGCAGTAATCCTTTTATGATGCTTAACTGATCGACATGATTTTAGTGTGCTATATTTAAATGCAACATGCAAATTCTTATATTAAACAAATACAAAAGGATTTTTTTTAATGCTGAATCTTGAAATCTCTATAAACAGTACATAAAAATTCAATAGAGCTCTATGACATTAGAAGAATATATTTGGTCTTCATCTCATTTCCTGACATTTAACCTCTCTCTATAATACCTTACTCTAGGACAGTGGTTCTCAACCCTCCAGTACTTCAACCCTTTAATACAGTTCCTCATGTTATAGTGGTCCCCAACTATTGAATTATTTTCATGGCTACTTCATAACTGTAATTTTGCTGTTATGAATCATAATGTAAGTGTCTGATATGCAGGATATCTGATATGTAAACCCAATGAAAAAAGGTTGTTCATCTCCCAAAAGGGGTCAGAACCCACAGGATGAGAACCACTCCTCTAGATTTTGTTTGCTAATGAGATAACTAGTATCTAGAGAGCAAGAGTCTTGGGATAAGGCTTGGTTTCCAGGGGAACCATCCCTGTGATTAGAGTTGTCACTTCCTGTCTCAATCTCCAGAAAGAGGGTCCAATTTGAGTTAACAAATGGTCAGTGATTTGATCAACTATACTTATTTCCATAAAAGACCAAAAGGATTGAGTCCCAAGAGTTTCTGGATAGCTGACAAGAAAACAAGTAGAGATGTCACACACTTCACCATCTGCAGCACGCCCAGCTAGCTACCCAGCTCCACCCTTTACCCCCTAATGGCAAGTAGGGATGAGAGCTTAAGGCCCATCTAAGAATATTTTGAGCAGCATAAATTGGTCTTGAAGGGCTTTAAAAAAGGATACAAACTTGGGTGGATAAAGAAGAGGGGAGTGGATCTGGAAAGAAATGGGAGTTAAATATTATCAAAACACATATGAGACTTGAACTTTAAAAACTAATAAAATTAATTTCTTTTTTAAAAAGTAAGAGTGCATAGAAATTCACCATGCTTCCTCTCCCATATTTCACCCTATGCAGCTCTTCCTCCTGGCTAACCAGCTAAATCTTTATCCTTTATACTAACTGTTTATAGTAAACCCTATCTGAAGGAAGGAGAAAGGACAGACCTGTGGTACTTAGGCATGGGATCTGACAGTTCATCTTCAGAAGTAAACTGAATTAGATGACATACAGCTGGTGTCATCGGAGAAGTTTTCACACGTTGTAGTGACTAGAAGTCACAGAGTATTTTGAATTGAATGCTCTGATACTAAGAGAAAGCAAGAGTTTCTTATTCTATAGCCTACAGGCAGCAAATAGTAAATTATATATGCACAAGTTCACGCTAAGTAAGCTAAGCAATGAGTCAATATTGACCAAATGAACCCTAAAGAAGTTCATTTTTTAAGTATTATAGCATTATAAACCATCATTTTTCTACCAGACTAAACATTAGTAGATATTTGTGTGTTGTGCTATCACTTGACCTAAAGAACAGTCCTGTGCACAAAGTGGATGGAATGAAAAGAACCACTATCATGTTTAAAAAAGAAAACCTCTCAGGTATTCGTCATCAACAACTGACATTCTACAGTTCTTAATCTATCCCTTTCCTCCCTGCCCCTCAAAACCTTACCTCTAGTAGAGTACACTAGAGCAAATACATCTCTCTTTTCACTTGATTTGGTACAATCTCTAGGGCTTTGTTTTCTAATAACTACAAGATACCCACACCCAATCATGCAGCTCAATGTTTCTCACTCTCTAAAATTTCTTAAGGATGGTTTGACCCAAAACTCAAACAAGAGTCACATACGATTGAGTTCTATCTCTTTAACCTTTTATTTTTTGAGACAAGGTCTCATGTAGCCTAGGGAGGTTCCAAGCTTTCTACACAGCCGCAGCCCACCTTGTCAACGCATCCTCCTGTGCCCTATAGAGAGCTGCAAATGAGCTTGAACCTCTGCTCCCCTTTTCTGCACTTCCCAAGCAAGCACTGGGATTATGGGTGTGTGCCACCATGTCACGAATGCTAGGCAAACATTTTACCACCTGACCTATGTATCTCCCAAACATTTCCACTTTTTCATTTGTCCTGTGTATTTTTAAAAGAAGTCATCTCATCTGTCTTACAGTTGCATTCTATCCTGTTTGGGTCAAATGTACCCCCTGGTACTCTACACTGTAGTGATTAGTGTGGGCAGGTTAATCGGATTCAGACTCAGGTCTTTGACAGAGACCTTTGTGATTGTGCTATGTACTCCCTGCACCACATCACTGATACTGGCACATGTAGATCAGGATGGGGACTCTGAGTGGTACCGAGCTTCACCGGTGGCTCTGATGTCGCCAGACTGATCCGCCCCTTACCAACTTCCTATTTGCCTTACTAGTTACCTACATAGTTGCTCAGATCCATTCTTTCATTAGGAGCAGCAAACTCATTTTCCTAATTCCATAATACTTTGTTTTTAGTATGACTGTTCCAGAACTTTACCTCATTAACTATTAGATTATTCAGTCTATATGAAGAAAACAACCACAATGTACAACTACTCCCTTTGTCAGTTTTCAGGGTGACTGCCCCAAGCAACCTCCAGAATGACCAGTGAGGTGCTGATATTTTTTCCCTTTGGTGTCATTATGAGCTCACAAAATTTTATGGTTTTGAATACTGTTTTTTCCCCCAATTAACCTCAGACTGCACTGTCTTTGAGCACTAGGAACCCCTTCCAGTTTACTACAGTGTCATTTGACATGATCGGTCAACTGCCCTAATAGTTTCCTTGCTTTCAGATACATAATGCCCTTAGGCTCGGCTTCTACATTTTCCAATGAGGCCTAGGATTGCCACTGATCAGGTACCTAATTTTTTTTAATTGAAATTGTACCTGAAGATAAAAATCTGAGATTCTGGAGTACTTACTTTGTCTTTGGTGAGCAAAGCTACAAAATTAAGTTCTTACTTTTTAGGGGGAAAAAAACCCCATAAGCCCTGAGTTCAGACTTGTTTCTACTTCACATTTTCATCTATTTGTCTCTTCCCTCACCTTTAAAACTATACTTGTTAATAGCATTAATATGCTATTTGAAAATTGTTTTTATTCTATTTATAATCTCAAAATAATAATCACAAGATTTTTACTAATGATTTGAATGAAGTCTATGATTTCTGATAGTTTTTCCCCCCTCCCTATCCTTAAGATAAATACCAGTAGGGTCAGTCAACATGTTGAGCTCCATCTGGGAGCTACAATACCAACCTGCCAGGCAAAATATGTCACTGGTACAACAGTGGCATGACTGCTGTAGGTTCTGATTGGATGTGGGACACACACCATAGTAATACTTCATGCCTGGTACTGTAAGCCTGGTACTGTAAACCTGATAATAAACTCACCTCAAGGATAAGAAGGTCAAGAGTCCCTAGGGGGAATCACTACCGTTGTTTTGCTATATGTATATGGTGTCAAACTGCCTTTTAAATATTTGTGTTTAAGCCAAATTAGTGCTGTTCTCAGCCTTGTCAGAGACGCTTCTGTTTGCAGTGGGAAACAGTTAATTTAGACTCACAGCTGGTCAAGGGGCTGAGAATACAAGATTGATGAGAGTTCAGTCTGAAACAGGACATCTATATCCCCTCCCCCAAAAAGATTCAAGAAAACATTGCAAATAAAGAAATGCACAGCATGCAAAAGCTAGAGAAAGGAAAGAAGTGTATAAGCATTTATAAGTGTTCCTTGTTCAAGTAAATAAAATTTCAGTCCCCTTATAACCGTGTATACCTTCTCGTTATATGAATTCACACTCATAGTTCTCCTTTTCTTCTTACATAAAAGGCAGGAAACCAACTGTGCTTGTTTTCTGATATCATGCTTTCTCAGCATATCCTGTAGATAACACCTTAGGCATACACAAATAGCTTCCTAATTCTTTTTGACAAATTTATAATATTCTATTGTACCTAACTGCCAATAAATGTATTTATATTTATTCAAATGTTTCCAGGCTTTTGATACACAGGGGCCTTCTCCCACTTGGTCATTTATCTCTACATCCCTCGAAAAGCACCCTACAAAAGGTAACTAGGAATATCAGTGAGCACTGTAATGTAATATAAGGAAAACAACCTTGGTAGAATAAGTTATCAAAAACAAAAAACAAAAACCCAAAATTCTCCAAACCAAACCTAACTGGAACAGACTCAAGAACAGCAATATAATGAAACAGTAACTATATAAAACTAGCAGGGCACTTTGCCCCACAGGAGAGAAAGAAGATGTATTTTCAAGAAAAATAGATTCTAGAGAAGGTCAGTTCCCAGTTTTTTTTTCTTTTGTGGTTTTTGCTCTTTTTTCTTTTTTTTTTTCTGGAATAAAGAAATAACATTTGTATGACAAAAGGAAGAGTCTAATAGAAAGAAAAATGCAGAATAGAAAATACAGAATACCAAGAGCAACGTCATTGATTTGCTACTAACAACTGGGGAATGGGGTCTTGTGTGTAGGGGCTGGACTCACAGAATATAGTATAATGTACATATATATATGCCTAAAATGTGTACAAGATCCTATATCCACCACCCTGTGCCTTGAATTTCTAATCTATAAAAGGAAGATAATAACAGTATTTACTGCACCAGCTGGAGTCTAAAACAGAAGATATATCAACCTCTTAAAGCAAAGCACAACATTCAGGGATCCACAGATGTTAATTTCTGGTGTCTGTGTCGTCTGGCTCCATGACACCCTACAGGGTTATGTGGAATTGTCAGGAAGTTATGTCTAGCATCAAAGCAAACATTCAGGATGCTCAAGAACACAACTGACACAAAAACAAACTTGGCTAAAGCTACATCTGGCTGAACGAGAAAGTCTGGATTCATACTCAAGCAACTTCCGAGTCTCAGTTTCAAATGACGTTTCTAGTAACACAGGTCTTTAACCCCCTCTGCACAGAAAGAAGTACATTTTGATGTTGGCAAAACGTCATGTCCAGAGCTTAAGTCATTTAACCTTGTATTTTTAGTGGAAAACACCATGTTTACTAACTACTTCTAAGTAAGTGACCTGTACATTATCTACTTCCATCCTAAATAGAGTATCTCTACATTTTTATTAAAACTGTAACAGTAATGGAATTAATCAAAAACTATTGCTTCTGAGAAAGAAATAAAAATGGTAAAAAACGTAGTATTAAGGATCACACACACACTTCCAGTATAATCCACTAATCTATACGTTAATAATACATATTAAGTACACTAGAAAATCAATTTTATAATTTAGACTGAGATTAAATTTTCCCAGAGGCAGTAGCTTCAGACACTTCAGTCTTCAGAAGCACATGCTTGAAAACCTTACAATGTAAGTTACAATATATTTAGCAGTATTACTCATTTTAAAACACAAGGTCTAGGACTAGGAAGATGGCTCAGTAAAATGCCTGCCATTCACGAATGAGAACCGAAGTTTGGATCCCTAGCACCCATAAAAATCCAGGCACAGCAACAAACACCTGCAATCCCAATGCCCAGGAGACAAAGACAGGTAGATCCTGGAGGCCCCTGACAGATCAGTGAGTTCCAGGTTCAATGGGAGTCCCTGTCTCGTGGGCTGGGCAAATGGCATATTACTTGCATTAGTTTGCTTTGTTATTGCTGTGATAAAACACTGACCAAAAAAACCTGAGGAGATAAGGGTTTAATTTATCTTAGAACTACAAGTCACACTCCATCACTGAGAACGTCAGGGCAGGACCTGGGAGTCAGGAACCTGGAAGTCGGAAACTGAAGCAGAGATTACAGGTGAATGCTAACCAAGCTTGTTTTCCATGGCTCGCTCAGCTTGTTTTTATACAACCCACAAGCACCTGCTCAGAAGTGGCACTGCTCATAGCTGGCTGAGCCTTCCCACACTGATCTTTAAGAAAGTGTCCAGACTTACCTACGGGCCAAATGTCTCTGATGGAGACATTTCTCAATTGAAGTTACTTCTACCAGATGATCTTAGCTTGTGTCAAGATAACAACAAAACAAACACAAACAAAAAACAAAAATCCTAACCAGAACACAACTTTTGCACAGGACCCAAGTTCTGCTCCCAGAATCCACTTGGGTGTCTTATAATTGCCTATAACTCTAGTTCCACAAATGCCCACAATATTAAATTAAAAAAATTAATAACCAAAGTATGAAAATCAACCAGACTATTGATAATGACTAATATATCAAAGATAAAATTTCAAAATCAAGTATTTTTAAGAATTCCTAGCTCCCAAACTATGGGTCTCTCATGTGAAAATATGCATAATTATTAAATTTAAGAACTAACCAGTTGTAAGGATGCACACCATTAGTCCCAACACTCAGGAGGCAGATCTCTGAGTTCAAACCCAGTCTGGACTACATAGAGAGCAAGTTCCAGGACAGCCAAGGCTATACAGAGAAATCCTGTCAAAAATAAACAAACAAATGATCTAGTGCATATCCTATTTAACCTAAAAAAGTCATTTAATGACCAAGTTAACAGCCCAGAGAGAATGCCTTTCCCCAAAAATTCTTCTTAAAGCTTATCTACTGAACAGAAAGATGGGACAATGACTAACTAATCTTTTAACAGATTGAGGGTAAGACTTGGAAGCATCCAACAAAAGGTTCTGATATTTACAAAGTGCTATCACAGCCTTCTCCGTTTATATCACTGCAGGACAGATTAAAGGGTCTGTTCTCATCAACAGTATCACTGGCCTTTGACCGATGGCCCTTTGCTCAATTGTCCATCCAATACCAAAAGGCCATTTTCTTCTCCTTCCACCCGGGTGCTTTGTTTCTCTGAGCCTTAGACCCATATATCCAACTGCTAGCATATGTGACATGGTCAATGTTTTAACAGGCAACTCATGGGCAAAACACCAACAATGAATGCCAAATGCCAGGTCCCCCTTTGTTCCTTTCTTCTTCCCCATGCTTAACCCATCTGCCACTGGTTCTTAAAGTGAAATACCTAGGCATAACCAATCCCTCTTGCTCTCGCCTCTTATATGTAACTGACTATGAGATGTGCTAAGAATATCTGCTCAGATCTACTGCTTACCTATTTCTACTGGCCAGTGCCCTAATACAAGCCATTCTCTCTTGGCTATGTTTTGACAACAGCCTTTCAGCTCATTTTCTGGCTTCCACTCTAAAGTCAGAAGCTACAATGATCTTTTAAAAACATCAATCAATCCTGACCCATTCTAAAATACATGGGATTTAATTCTAATTCAGAAAAATAATTTATTATTATTATTATGTGTGAGTTCATGAAGGGGGGAGTGGGACAGACAAGTGCCTTTACCCAGAGCTATCTCACAGGCCTATTAATTCTGATTCTTAGTTGTGGCTGTTCCTGACTTCTGTTTCTCTCCAATCTCCTCTAGTAGTCCTTCCTGCTCCACTCTCTAGCCAAGCTCTTTCCCAGTGTGGACACTGGAAGTCTAATTTTAGATCCTGACTTTAAAACAGCCTCAGCCAGGCCTTCCTGACTTACCAACTTAGCAGTTTCTCCTTTCACTCACCCTGTTTCTTTCCATCCTGAAACAAACCACAATCACCAAGTTTATTTACATGTTTGTGTCCCTAAAAAAAAATACGAATGTTAAGAATGAAAGAGTCCATTATCCCTTTTGTTCACTTGTGTTCCTACAGCCTAGCACTGTGCCCAAGTAGACACTAAATGCAATGTTAAATGAAATACTGAAAGTTCAAAATAGTTTGCACATCTTTGGGGAGAAATCAAATTAATGATTTTGCAAGTAATTAAGGAATAAAATGAAATATTCTATTAATCACACTAGCTACTTTGAAACACTAGAACAAAATTCACTTGGCTAATTTCTACAAATAATGCACTAATACGAGCAGATTATAAAAGAACAGTTATGTGTTAGCATTTTAGCATTTCCACCTAAATTGTGATTCACAGCAAGAAAACTAATTTTCAGAGAAGCAGAACACAAAAATGTAACAAAAATCACAAGGAAACCTTCTAGAACATGTGGAACAAAAGCAAACGCAGACACAGATGTTGGGTGATTAGAACTCACACATCGCTCATGGTGTGAAATGGTGTCACTATTGTTGAAGACTTTTGCAATTGCTTAGAAGTGAGAAACAGTCACACAGTACATACATCCTATTGCATCCCTAGGAATATACCACAAAAAAACTGAAGTCAAATGGCCACATCAACACTTATATAAGAATTTCATAACTTCATAGCTAATAATGGCCAAAGAGTAGAAAGAACACAAATGTTCATCTACTGCTGAATGAAAACATAAAGTACAAGGATACACACAATGACATATTTAGCCATAAGAAATGCTCTGATTTATGTTATAATACAGATCACTGCTATGTTAAGTGAAAGATAACAGATATAAATAACATATATCTATGTGCCCTTTACATGAAATGCTCTAAATAGGAAAGAAGTTTAGTGGTTACCAAGAGGTTGGAAACAAAGAATAGGAAGTGACTATAAATTGGGGAAGGGGTGTATTTGGGAGGTAGTGAGAATGTAGGTAGGCAATAGTATAACTATAAAAATACAAAAAACCACTGAGTTGTATAATTTAAATGACAAATTATAATTCACATACTGTAATATTGTTGCTCTCAACAAATGCATTCAGATTATCCTAAGTTTTAAAAGAAAAATGAATTGATTTTGAAAACAGAAAAAAATGATCTTTTTATATGCCTAAATTAGGTAAGTGACTTAAAATATTAAGTACCAATGAAGTGAAGTATGAGGCAAGCCAGGTGACAGTAAATCTATGTGTGATGCGTTGCTTTGGCATTATCTCCAGCATGTCCCAAAGCACAGAATTTGAAATCTCAATCAGAGTTTAATTTGAACAAGTGATACGATTTCATTTATTCATCATTTTCCTTGATTGAAAACCCACTTCTCTGGAGTGTGAATATGATCAAAATACATTGTATAAAAGTCTGTAAGAACAAATTTAAAAATGGGGGAGGGGAGAAAATCCACTTCTCTACTAGGTAAGACAAGCGATGCTAGCATCTGTAACAAAGCCCCAGATCTCAGTACCTTAACAGACCAAAAAGGAACTTTGTACTTTAATTTTAAGAATTAGGAAGACTTAATATTAGCAAGTCAGAAGTACTAAACTGTTTCTACGGCTCTGCAGCACCAATCAGTAAAACCATCACTGTCAGTCACACTATTCTTCTTGGCATTCACTCCTACAACCAACAGTCAGCCAATCCCATCAGTACACTTTTCACTAAGTCTTCCCTAGATAAAGTGGTCATGTATGGTGGAGCAGGGCCAGATAATGAACAAGGTCTCTCCGGAACCTAGAAGCAGAGCTATGATACTCAAACATGTACTTACGCAGCTGGGCAGAAAAACTCTGCTACCCACAGAATGCACAAAAATGAAAGCAAGAAACCTGACAGAATATTAAAACAAACAAACAAAGAAAACAACAAAAAAAGTACTATTCTGGAGAAAGTTGGTTTTTTTTTTCTTTTAGAGGTTTGAACAGAAATAGATCTGAACCACAGCCCAAGTATATAGGACAGAAGTATACAGAGCTCAGAATTCTAGACTTATCTATTATTATTATATTATTATTATCTTATTCTTACTTATTCTAGACTTATCCTATGTGCTCACACAGAACTTGGCTACATTGACTGGCCAGTAAACCTAGGAATCCTCCTGTCTCTGCCTCCCCACAGCTAAGATTACAGGCATATGTGACTCTCTGCCCAGCTTTTATGAATATCTTGGCTTGAATTTGAAATGTCTCTGAAGATCAACGCATTGGACTGGTTGTCAGCTGATGGGGCTTTTATGCACTTTTAGCACGTGATTGGCTTGTGAAGATTCTGATAATCTACTAATAGAGTCAGATTGATGGCTTTATTGTGATACTATGGGAAGCTGGATGTGAGACATCATTTGGATAAAGGCCTCTCGGTGTGTGTTCCCTGGAAAGGTGTGTAGCCGATGGTCTTTTCTGACCTTCTTGGGCACATATGGTGTACATACATGCATAAGGGAAAATACTCATACATAAAAATCTAGAAAATTAAACAAAATATTCACAACAGCCTGGCACACATAAACTTATAAAACCAACTATATTTTCATACTTCAGAAGAGTCACTATTATGGAAAGATTGAAGTTTATATATGTGCATATAGGTATGAATGTATGTGTGTGTATATATACATATACATGTATGTATATGTACATAGACAGGCAGATAGAGGATTAAATCAGTCTCTCACATATGATTTTTTAAAAAATCATGTGAAACTCAGAAACAAAATCCCTACACATTTGCCTCAACTGTGGGTCCTAGTCTATAATGTATATGTGTACTTATATTAATAGGCATCACTGTAGGTGTAGCATAAAATTTTAAAATGAGACCAACAAAGCTATAGGTAAAAAAGGAATGATAGAATGTAGGCAAAAGAATGCCATTTTATCTGTATAGTTACTGAGATGTATAGAGTTTGTGACTGGGCAAGTGTTTGTGTAATTCCTTAAACTAACTGTGTGATTCTTTTATTTGTAAGTTAGAATAAAGTGACTTATTTTTAAAAAGACCTTGTCTCAAAAAAAAAAAAAGGAGAAAAAACCCTCTGTACTAAAAAGTCCACTCCCTTTATAACCAACTTTGGCATAATCCAATTCCATAATTTCAAATTTTAAGATATGTGAATTTTTAAAGTATATGCTGATTCAATGAAAGTAATCTTCAACTGACTGGTAAGTTCTAATAAGTAGCACACATGTACTTTAAAAAATAGAAACTATTACATTTCATTTCCCGCACATCTCAGTCATGAGCGTTAAATGGCTTTAATGAGCTATAAATACAAGGAGGCACACAAATATGGATTCTGTGAAAAATAAATTTTAAAAACTTTCAACATGTCTCTCCAACTAAACTCACTGGGACCAAAGCCCTGGGAGACCTAGAAGGACTGTAAGTGGAAGTGTGGGTACCCAAACAGCCTCCAGTCCCTAGCTCCTTACAGCCACAAACAGCAGACAGGACCTTCAGAAAGTACATCATCTGGAATTCTAAAAGAATATGCCCTGATTAAAGGCTCCTACTTATAGGCCATTCAATCACATCAGGTATACATACAACAGAGAATGGCAAAGTACAGAAATTAATACATAGTAGGGAGTCAGACCAAAGCAATATGTCCTGCAGTCTTAAAATATTGTTTCCACATTTTTTCTATAGTTTTATCAGAAGAAACAGTAATAACTACACAGTAAGCTGATTAGGTGCTAGCACAATAAATGCTATGTTACTCAACTATGTAGTTTTTAGGTATCATAGCATCCAAATGTGTATCTTCTTTTTACATTAAAAAAAAAACCTTTTTAACATGTATGTGTATTTTGCTTTCGCCTATGCACCATGTGTGAGCCTGATGTCCACAGAGCCCAGAAGAGGGTATCAAATCCCTGGAACTGGAGTGAGACATTTGTGAGCTGTCCTGTTGGTGCTGATAATCGAACCCAGATCCTCTACAAGAGAAACAAGTGTTTTTAACTGCTGAGCCATTAAAGTTCAACTCATTGTTATCTTTTTATAGGTATATGATTGATAGTCAAGTCACATGATAGCCTTCATGCCATTGTATATAGCCACATATGGGGGGTAGGGCAGGCAAGTATGTGAGTGTGTGTGGGGGTGCATGTGCAGGTGTGTGTGCATGTCTGTGTGTATAGCTAAGGACCTTACCTTTCAAGTCAACCCAAGTTGTGTTCAAATCCAAATTCTACTTGTGTTCTATGACCTTAGGCAAAAGAATCATTAAGACTCTGTTTCCCCACCTATAAAAGAGCTAACACCACAAGATGTCTATCACAAATAAACATTACAGAGCACATCAAGTATTTGGTAGATTACCTGGCTTAAATGGCAGTTTAAAATCAGAGCAATTAAGTAAAAATATTTTAGACAAATCAGGATTACATAAAGAGAAATTTAAACTACAACCTCTAGAACCCCCCCAAAAGCATTATGTATTATTAAACAATATTTTACATTTTATTTTCCCAAGAAAAAGACATGAAGATAAGACTACAAACTACTGAAGTAAATTTTAATCAGCATCATTAAAAACTTCAAACTTCTATTTTTCATCATCTTCACATTAAATCTGAGAGTACTATTTGTTCACAAAGTGTTTTTTAAAATCTAACCCATACTGCTAGATGATATGAAGCCCTCTTAAATTTATTAAAATGATATAAGACACTGCCTTATGCAAAAAGTATTCATGTATGTGGATTCTATCACCTGGAAACCAACAGTTCTGAAGCAGTCAAGCAACTACATTTTAAAAATGAGCTAAGTAAGGTAATTGGAAATTATAAACAGCAAACAAAAAGGTTCCAAAAGCTACAAAGAACCAATGCACTTGGCTCTATTCTTGCTTCTCTAATTCCAATAGAACATTAAAGTAAAAGAACAGCTTGAAAACACAGCACAAGCCTCCGAAGCCAATCAGGGAAGACAGAAAGACCCACATACTGAAAGTGATTAGTTATGTACCACCATAAACAGCAAAGACAGGTAAGTACCCAGAAGTGAAAATCACAAGGCATTTTGACGCCAAGCACTGGAAAGGTTTGCATTCAACATCAAATTCAGGGTAGGTCAACTCCATCTCTAGCTACCAAATAAGAACAAACAGTAAGTAAGGAGTGATGGAAAGTATCCAACTGGACTTAGGTGAATTTTATGTACTTTTAATTTTTATTGGATAGTACATTCTACTGAACAATGCAAAGTTCAACCATTTTGGTACTTACAAATCTGATAACTAAGTCCAAGTTCAGACTAGAATCCAACACTCAAGAAACAGTGACCTTTTGACAGGTATTTTCAACATCCTGTAGCAATTACTAAAATTTAAGAATGATTATTTCATACTTCAGGCCAATTTTAGGACTGAAAATCTAAATCCATCAATAATAGCAAATGTCTTATTAAAATACACCTTATAATTATTTAAAACACTATGAACATGAACTAGCGCTTCTCAATTCCTAAACCAATTACCAATATCTTTGAAAGTTAACTGAGTTCTAAGAGCTGAATTCCACATAGGAAGGTTTTAATGATTTATAAACACTTTTCACATATGTATGACAAATGTCTAAATTCTTAACTAGAAAATATCTTCCCCTCCATGCCCACTAAATATCTAATCTTTTTATTTATAGCTGTACTGCTAATTATAGGGTCATTAGTACAATATTAACTCTAAAAGAATGGTATTTGTTGTCAGGGGGGAGGAAGAGGGGAAAAGGAAAAAGGAAGAGGAAGGAGGAGGAGGAGGAAAAGGAGGCCAATAGCAGCAGGGTAGAGTCATGTACACCTACAGTCCCATAACTTGGGAAACTGAGATTGGAGAATCGCTTGAGCCCAGAAATTTGAGATCACGGGGTACAACACAGTAAGACCTTGACTCAGAAGGAAGGTGAAGCATGCACACACGTGCATGCACACGTAGGATACAATACTTAAAACATTTAAAGAGCCAATGTGAGTCATTGGGGGCAGTCATACCAATCTAAATTCCTGGTATAATCTTAACAACAAAATGTTTGGATTCTAAATAACCTTACAAAGAAATGTCTGTGACTCCAATTTCTAGAGCTACAGGGTACCACTACTACAGTTAACAACTGTGACATTGCAACATAATCTCAAATGATAAGTCAGAACAGAAACCTGTCAAGTCTAATAATTACACAGTCTTCAACCTAGAAATGAACTTGACAGGATATTACAATCCACTCAGAAAACTGGCTGGAGAAATGTTACAAGGTTAAACCATTAATGATAGTATGTGGTGCAGCCTCCAAAAGAATCTCCAGTGTGTCTATGAGGCAGACAAGTCAACAAAGGCAATCTGGCAAGTGATCTCCTCAGGCAGGAGTATCCAAGGAGCAGCAACAGTACTCCACTAGTGACTACCTGTGCAAGGGAAAACTTCCAGCCTCAAGAAGGCTTATCCCAGGGCAGATAAGACAAAAAAGGCTTCACATTTCTATCTTCCATATTGTTTTTGTTTTGAAGAGAAGTTTTAGAACACTAAATTTGTTTTGGTTTGGAGGACAAGATCATGTTATCTTCAAACTATGTAGCTAAAATGACTCTGCAGTGCTGATCCTCATCTTCTAGTTCCTCAAGTGCTAAGATTACACATTAGGCTTAATGCAAATTCCTGATCCACACATTGAAGACCAAGAGTTTTAACTGTGTAATAGTGTAACACATAGATCTCACCCAAGTATATACCATACAGGTGTATACAGGCTTAAAAATGTACCTTAAAATAGTATTTTATCTACATACACTGTATGATGGTATATATCATATATATGGTATATATGATGTATATACTATAAAGGTATACAGACTTAAGAATGTACTTTAAAATTTTGGGCTGTGTTATAAACAGTACTGTGGAAATCTGCTTTTCAAGTACAACTATTCTCACAAGGTGCTTTCTATTTTTAAAATGTGGGAAATCAAAAATTTATAATAGAAAATTCTCATAAATCTTGATTTCTTTGTGAATTGTTATCCTCATTGTGTAAATCTGAACTTTCTTACTTAGGCTTTGAATAAGCAAAAGCTCTAACTTTTAAGTACTTTGTTCCAACTACTTAAGTAACTTAAGTGTTCCCCCACATACTAAAAACACTTGTGTCACAAATTCAGCTAATGTCAAATGAGTTTAAAAAAAAAAACAAAACAAAAAAAACCCTCCAGCTTTTGCAATAAACCAATCCAGTGGTTATTCCGGAAGTCTAAATCTTAAACAATACTGCAACAGACAAGGTTCTAACTCATAAACATCTTAACAGTTACTGATCAACCATACTCCATACTTCAGGGCACTGAACAGGCCTAAAAGGCAGTTGGTGCACAACCAACCAGCTGGTGGTAAATATGCCAAAATACTTCCCACCCTAAAATACAAGGCTCTTTATTATTTTTAAAATAAGATTAGATTTAGCAGTTGAATACTAGATATTCAAGAATGAAAAAGTTATACAATACAGAATATGAAAGTCTCACTTTAATATCCTCTATGTGACATACTTCTCCAAACTATTCCAAGACTAACTAACTACATCCGTTCAAATCTGAATTAAAGGATAAATGGCTCCATTTTGTTTATCTTTCCAATACCAAGATATAGTTAAGAACTGGAAACAAAGCCACACTGATTTGAGACAAACAGATGATACAACAGAAAACAAAACAGGCATCAAATGACTAGGGTATGTGAAAGGACTGCACTTGTCTCAATGTCTGTATCCTCTTCAGGAGAAGTGGGAGGTGAGAAACAAAAGTGAATTTGCAACTTAGAACCAGTGCAATGAAGAGATGGTTAAAGTCTAGTTTTCGCTAAGTCACATACTTATTCCAAGAGGAAAACAACAATCTCTTCACCACGAACAAATTTCTGAGCCTAGAAAGCAACAAAAGCTCTAATATGGACAGTGATTCTTTATCTGAAAAACAAAAACAGCATCTGACATTCACATTTGATGACTTTAAGTTCCATGGAAGACGGTCCCTTTGCCGTAACTGCAAATTCTTGTCTCTTGGTATTTCTGTATACTCACTAATTAACTGAACCTCATTAGGAAGATAATGATGGATCACTCAGGAGACAACCTCAGAACCAAAAGTATTTCGAATGAAGACCTATTTGATTGCCGAGGAAGGGGCAAGCTGGGAGAAGGGAGGTACCAGGTTCACGGGGCAGCGGGTCAGAGCGGCTGCGTCCAGTTTTACACTTACTGGTTTGCTAGGGTACACGTTAGAGAGATGCGTTTTTAGTTTCCCCACGGTCCAGTTCAAGAAGCAGCTAATAGTCTGGTCACTGTATTTCTGATTCGGTGCTTTAATGATGAGAGTCACAGGAATCTCCATCCCACTTTGGTCCATGGTGCTCTCAAAGTCAGACAATCTAGCGGCGCTGCAGCCAAGCCCAGTGGGCGGGCACGGCCGGGATGGGGACAGAAGTGAGTTCTCAATATTCCGGGTCCAAATCAGTCACAAGCACATCGGGCGATACGAAGGCCATTGCCGGTACCAACGATGGACGGTGGCGGTGGTGGCGGCAAGCTCTGGGTGCCGGGCCGGGTGCACAGCTGTCCCCGCCAGGTCTGGGCTCCGCCAGGCTCCGGACTGCGGAGGAAGGCGGGCAAACGACCTGGGGAGGCCGCGAAGGGGAGGCCGCGGCAGACCGCTCAGCGCCCCGCCCCTGCGGCGACCCCCGAGCTGAAACGCAACAAGGCCCCACGCGAGCACTCGCGCAGCCTGGGCGGCCGAGGGGCGGTGGCCGGAGAGCGAGCCTGGGAGGAGGAAGGCGGAGGCGGAGAGCGAGCCTAGAAGGGGGTGGGAACGGCCGCAGAGCGAGCTTGAGGAAAAGACGGAGAGCGGGCGGAGAGCAAGCCTGAGCCAAGCAAGGCCGCGACCGAGGGGCGAGCCTGAAGCAAAGAAGGCCGCGGCCGAGAGCGAGCCTGAGGAAGGCAAGGCTGCGGCTCAGAGCGGAGCGAGCCTGAGGGAAGTTAGGCCGGCCCAGCGCCGCGCCTCCGCGGGCCGCTCCCTTCCTGCTCCTCGGCGCTCGCCCTCCTGGTCTCGCAGGGCGGCCCTCCGGATTGCGGCTAGGCAGTCCCCGCAGGCGCGGCCCGGCGGCAGGTGGCAGGCAGGAGGAGGGCGGGGACAGGCGAGCGCCCGAGATTGTTGTTGCGAGGAGGGTCGGGGTCCCGGGGAAGCCGGAAGGCGCGAGGCGGAAGTGCGTCACCTGAGGCCCTCCCTTTCGCTCGGCCGGGTCAGCCCCGCCCGCGAGGCCTGCTGGGCAGCCGAGAGGCCAGCGGGGCACCCAGTTTCTGCTAAGTCGCGACCACTGGCGTCGCTGGCATTAGTGTACCCCGCCTCCACCACACCCCCGAAAGCGTAGGAAGTGCTTCGTCCCACGAGCTGGCTCGGCAGAGTTAATAATGTATCTTTCCTGATGCTGAGTCAAACTTAGGCTCTAATTTTCCTGGGTGTCAGCTGACTGCAAAACAGCGCCACGTGTCTTGTGAGGAGCTCAGGCTGAGCCAGGGTTTGGGAGCTGATGCTGCCTGTCCTACTGCATACCAATGAGTAAGTGGGCTGGGAGTGGAAAGCCAGGCGTAAGGAATGTGGCTGTCTCTCAAACCTCAGTTTGCCCTAGTTCCCTTAATTCTCACAAAATGTGTCAAGTTCTTAACGTCAACTGAGTTCAGTACATTGGATCGTGAAGGTGTTCGTTTCCTGACTTGCAGTTAACACTTGGCAATGCAAGGATGAGTCCACTGTTGCTCCTAGCCCTGTTCACTTTTGCACTGGTTTAAGGATCCATACAGTAAAGTTTGTTAGATATGCGTTTTCACAGCTTCAGGCTTCCACTTGGTGGGAGGGTTTTTAGGAGCTTTCTCTCTTTCTCTCTCTCTCTCTCGATAAAAACCCTTTTTTCAGGCTTCCTTAAAGCTAGTGGCTATTTGACTTTGAACAGCTTATATGTTCATGACTTAAATGAAACAACAAAGAAGAAGGAGAAGAGAAAAAGACGAACAAATAAAGGAAGGCTGGGGCTTTATGACATTGTGATCTGTCTTCACAAGATTGTTTCATGTCAGAATCCTGTTCAACCCAGGACCTCCCTATAACCCCCACCAACCAGTCCTGTAGCTCCTGTCATGTGACTCAAGCTTCCAGGAATCCTTTACAGCTGATTCAACCTTCTCATACAACACTATAAAATGTACATTAGCCGCCAAATGTTCATAATTATTAAGACATGTAGGCATTTTACAATGGTAAGTAGAGTCCATCCAAGGTTTACTAGCAGAGACAAAAACATTAAAACAAAATGATCAAGAAATTAAAATACCTGGGATAATTTTAAACCTTATAACCTCTTGTATTAAAGGGGGTTCCTAAAAATAACTTTGCTCCTGTTGAACTGGGGCACATTATGCAAATATTCTATTTTATTAAAACATGTAGGTATAGAATAATATTGGAAATGGTAGTCTCCGTAATATTGGTACTATTTGGCTTTGAATTAGGGATGACTAAGAGGTATCAGTTGGTGAAGGGTTTCCATGGCACTGACATGTGGCAGATAAAATTTGAAAATGCAAAAGAACAATTGTATGTGTCACTTATAATTCGTTACTAAAGACATTCTAAGAAAAACACTTGCTTTTCAGCTATTTGGTTTTTTGGTGGGTTTTGCATTATTATTGTCCCCATTGCTCTCTTAAGAGTGCAGTGGTAACATAATGAAAAATTTGTGATTGTTGATGAATCTTCTTCAGCAATATTAACTTTTCTGAACATATAAGCTAGTGATTCAAGTTGATTTCTGTCCATGGGGTAGTGTTTATCTAGAAATAAAAAAGTAAAAGAAAATTATCTTTAAATAACAAAAAGTAATTTCCAGTATTTGTGGAATTTGCTTACTTCTGGTTCTTTTTTAATCAGCAAAGTAGGGAGAAAGGCAATGGGGGTAGAAAAAAGCATATACAGGTTCATTCTGTGACATTCTAGCTTCTAAAAATTCAACAAAATCTAGGCACTTTATCTGAAATTTGAAGTACCTTCTAGGAACCTAAAATACTTTCAGGATGTTGTTGGTATATGCTTGTTGATTAGTGTTTGGCTGGTTGGTTGGTTGGTTGATACATTTGTTACCATCTTGGGACAAAAGCCTCTGTCAAATCATTTTGCAGTTGCAGATTTGAAAGGTGATACTGGTCATCTGGCTTCTGATTCTTCCATTTTCTTTCACCACCTTCGACTTTTTTTTTTATAATGCCATGCCACAAACTAATCAATCAAATGTAGTGCAATTTTCAAAAAAAAACTGAACACCAGTCGTACTGGAAGCCTGTGAAAATTAGCTCGTTTCAGCACTATTTTTAAAAACCTTAATTGGTCTTGGATATTTGATATAAAGCATCTTTTAGAAAATGGAAAAGAGCTGACCCAGTGGTACATACCTATAGCCCCATCTATAAATCTGAGACTGAAACAGGAGGATCAGTAGAGCCCAAGAGTCCAAGACCAGCCTGAGCAACTTAACAAGATACCATCTGTGGTGGTTTGAATAGGCTTGGCCCAGGGAATTGGCACTATTGAGGTATGGCCTTGTTGGAGTAGGTTAGCTTTGTTGGAGGAACTGTGTCACTGTGTGGATGGGCTTTGAGACATCCCCCCTCATCTGCCTGGAGACCATTTGCTCTTGTCTTCTTTTGATTAAGATATAGAACTTCCGGCTCCTCTAGCACCATATCTATCTGGACACTGCCATGTTTCCTGCCAAAATGATAATGGACTGAACCTCTGAACCTGTAAGCCAGCCCCTATTAAATACTGTCCTTTATAAAAAGTTGCTTTGGTCATGGTGTCTCTTCACAGCAATGGAAACCCTAAGACACCATCTCAAAAAGAAACATTTAAAAAAGAAAAGAAAAAAGAAAGAAAAAGCTTTTTTAGAAGCAGCTAGATAAGCCTTTCAAATACCACAGTCACTCTTCCCATAGTTCTGATGGGCTGGAAACATTTGCAGAGAAAGGAGAATCCTAGCATGGCCACGTGTATAAACATCCACAGCTGTTGAAAATGAGTTAAAGTTTGCAGTTTTAGCATTCATTGTTAGGCCTACTCTTCCCCTTTGATTAATTAAAAATATGTTTGTTCTTGTTATCAGTGCTACAGAATGAATGCAGGGTCTTGTGCATGCTAGGCAAGCACTCTGCAACTGAACTACACCCTCAGAGCAAAAATACATTTATTCTTTTTAAATTCTTTTCACATTTATGATTTTGGAAGTAGGGGGTGCAGATTCCATTCTCAGAGATTATTGATCTATAAGCGTGTACTAATTATAAAACAAAATACCTCCAAGCACTGTGGTTAGATCGGGGAGCTATCTGTGGTTCTGGTTTGAGACTCATAATGGCATCGCATCAAGCTTCCAACTAACGCTCAGTCATCTGCAAACTCAGTAAGCAATGGAGGGCCTACCTTACAAGTACCTGACTCAGAGGGCTATTAAGTTGTAAGTGGTTATTGGTTGGTGTCTAAGTTGTTCTCTGTTCAGCCCCTTTACAGGACTGACTGAGTGTCCCACACATGCAGCTGGGTTTCCCCAGAAGATGCCCAAGAGACCACTACCGAATCCAAAATGCCTGTTACACTAGAGAAGGCATAATGCCTGTTATGACAACCCTGGAAATCCTTTGGTCACCTCTGTTGGGCTGTGCTGGCCACATTAACTTGCTCAGATGTGGGAAGCACAGTATAGACATGAGAACCAGGAAGTAGAGCGTGCTAGTCTCATCCCAGGCAAGCTGACATAATATACTTAACTATAGAACAGCAGATCACAACAGATCTTCTTCCCCTTCTGAGTACGACTGTCCAAGAACAAATCCCAGTGGCTCACAACTGCTCGCCCTTCTGCTGATAGGCTTTCAGAGCTTTCATTGATTTCCTAGTCCTACACTTAGAACTACTGATCATTTCTCCAGTGTCTGTTATCTTTGTTGCTGAACAACATTCAAATAAAAAGACTATTACATTAAATTTAAATAAACCTGAAGAGTTATCGGCCTAACCAGCAGCAGGAAGGTGGTTGTTAATCTACCTTTGGAGATAGGCGTGCAGGACGAATCAACCTCTGAATCATCTACAGGCCTGTATTTGTGTGGACATATATCCGTTTATCTATAAGGTGTGTGGACATATATCCGTTTATCTATAAGGTGTGTGGACATATATCCGTTTATCTATAAGGTGTGTGGACATATATCCGTTTATCTATAAGGTGTGTGGACATATATCCATTTATCTATAAGGTGTGTGGACATATATCCGTTTATCTATAAGGAGAGTCCCCGACTTATTTGCAGTGCTTTTCAGAAGCCCAGTGAAATAGTTCTCATTGTAGGATTTTTTTTTTCAGTTAAAGGAAATAACACTATTACTGTAAGATTCAAAATATACCCTCTTTTGCTTGGTTTTTAAAAATAGTCAAATCATGTCACTGTCTATATGGGTGTTCTGCTTGCATTCATGCATGTACATGGTGTATGTCACATAGGTGTCTGAGGAGTTCAGAAGATGGATCCACTAAAACTGGAGTTATGGATGGTTGTGAGCCATCATGTGGGTGCTAGAAACCAAACTTGCACCTTCTGCAAGAAACTTTTAACCCCTGAGAAGTCTCTCCCATCCCAGTAATATGTTTCTTCTAGACAGGCTCTTTCAGTGCATGAAATCTGCAACTTTTTCAGCACCAGGTTCCATCAGGGGCAGTGACCAGTGATACACCACACGTCTCTCACACAGCTATCTGTCCAGGAGTCCC
The DNA here is from genome assembly GCA_028551405.1 of Uromys caudimaculatus. Taxonomy (NCBI): domain Eukaryota; kingdom Metazoa; phylum Chordata; class Mammalia; order Rodentia; family Muridae; genus Uromys; species Uromys caudimaculatus. Next base: position 89,753,642 of record CM052706.1, on the reverse strand, counting down.
CAGAGGCAAACTTGCAGACAACTCCACAGTCAACTTCCTTGGCCCCATTTACCTGGCTTCCTAATGGAACACCATGAGTGCACCTCCATAGCACTCCCTCATATAGCAGCCCCTCACAATAATTAAGTGACTTTGCATGGTCGTAGAACCTCTGATATCCAATGGGCCACACTTGCTGGAGCTCTGTGTGACTGGGTCATAGTTGTGGGGGGAGTGACCGCTCCCTATTTGTATTATTCCTGTATTCTTTAGGATTTTGTTCCTTTCTAGCCATCCCTTTGCTGTTCTATGTCCTTATGATAAGTAGCAAGTCTTTAAATTGAACCCTTGTGTTCAAAATATTGTATGATTTGTCCTTTTTTACTTAACCTGGGCTAATATAGAATTTAATTTTCAGAGCTGGTCATATCCTTTCACTGAGCCTTTTGCCAGTAAGATGTAGTATATGGGTACTGCAATTACAGTTTCTTCTGAGTGTAGTGGTGAGAAGATGAAGTAGGTGGTCATCACATGGCTGACTGATGCACTTGACCACTACAGCCATTACAGTGACTGTAAGGTGACATGAGATAGACTCTTGTGCTCTTGAGCAGCTCCAGGAAGAAAATAAGTTCCAACAGCAGCCACAGTCAGAGACCAGAATACTTCCATTACAACTAAAAAAGAATGTCTGAATTCTTGCAGAGACAGAGTGAGAGGTGCTATTGAAAACCTAACTTGGGCTTTACTTTTGGTCTGTGTATGGTTTGCTGTGTTGCCTGAGCTGCTCTCAAACCCTTGAATTCAAGAAGTCCTCCGACTGTGGCCTCCACAGTAAAAGGAATAAATGCTACCACCCTGACTTTCAAAGTTTCAAGAGTTGCTGACTCACTAATTGGGTGCACACTCATATCCAATTTTGGGAGTGAAAATTAGGCTTTGACTATAAAAGGAGAGACATCTGCTTCCAGTCATGTAAAACTATCAGTCTTGAAACTTCAAGTCACTAAGCCTCTAAGATTTTTCTACTAGCAAAAGTGGCTTTCCCAATGATTGACTGCACTGGAACTGAACAGTAGCCCACACAACAGCTTTCCTGGCATAACGGGGCTAAAGGAAATAGTGTTGAGCTGTATGTATCTCAGCTGCAGGTTTAAGGAACTTCCTTCTACAAGAACAAGGAGGGGATTAGTGAGTGTACCCACACCCTGGGAAAGCTCTGAAGTTGCTCTCCTCTCTAGGCCAGGTAAGCTATTAAGGGACCACCATTGAGATGAACCTCCTGATTATGACTGAAGTTGGGAGACAGCACCATTAAAAGATGAAGATCTCAAAAGCAAAGGAAAGGATCTCTTTTACAATATAAAATATGAACTTTGAATGAGTCAGGGATAGTCAGCGTCAGTGTTTACAAGTCATTGTTACATAGAATGTAAGGAAAAACACAGTCCACTTCCTTTCCAGGAGTGTATAGTCTGCTAGGAGAAAATGAGGCAAACACCCAGTGACTATAAAAACAAAATAGAGTGAGGGAGGGGCCCCAGGATCTTCTGCATTGTCGGCCAAGAGCAGAATAAAGTGAGGAAAAGCATGTGATCTGAGATAGATAGATAGATGATAGATAGATAGATAGATAGATAGATAGATAGATAGATAGATAGATAGATATTAAAGTGGGCTGGAGCCATTTTCAAAATGCAAACAGTAGTTTTTCCTCCCCACACTCTTTTCCACAATTTCTCCCAAGATTTCAGTTAACATCTATCCAGTGTCTTTCTTCCAACTTAGATATAAGTCTCAGTTTGGCCTGTCAGGAAATAAAACCTAAGACACAGGAAGTAGGATGGCCCATACTACTCAGTGTCTGGTTCATACCTGCTAATTCCTGCTTTTCCACTGGGTCTTTTTCTTTTGCAGAAGCAGGGTCTCACTGTGTAGCTTTGGCTGGCATATAAACTCATACTCTGGCTTGGGCCATCAGCAGCCCCTCTGTCATTCTGGAGGACAGCCTCATCCTTTTCTTCACTTGCTCTGAGACTGCCTTCCATCTTACTTGTAATATCTACTGCAATTTCTTTATGTTAGTGCTGCTTTCCTAACTAAATGATTTTAAAATCTGATGCTAGGTCAGTTGTGGTGTCACAAGTCTCTGAGTACTCAAGAGGCAGAGGCAGAAGGCTCACCAAAAGTATAAAGGCAGTCTGGTAAATATCCTGAGTTCTAGGCCACCCAAGGGTTACATAGCAAGACACTGTCTCAAAACAAAATCAGATTGTAAGGTCAGATGTGGAATCAGGAAAATATTGATTAGTGTGACTGACAGGTAAAGAGAGTAAATGACAGGTCAGGAGTTACAAGTACTGTATGCTACACATACTGCATGCTACAAGTACTGCATGCTACGAGTACTGTATGCTACAGGTACTGTATGCTACAGGTACTGTATGCTACAGGTACTGTATGCTACAAGTGCTGTATGCTACAAGTACTGTATGCTACACATACTGTATGCTACACATACCGTATGCTACACATACCGTATGTTACACGTACCGTATGCTACACGTACCGTATGCTACACGTACCGTATGCTACACGTACCGTATGCTACACGTACCGTATGCTACAAGTACTGTATGCTACACATACTGCATGCTACAAGTACTATATGCTACGAGTATTGTATGCTACAGGTACTGTATGCTACACGTACTGTATGCTACACGTACCGTATGCTACACGTACCGTATGCTACACGTACCGTATGCTACACGTACCGTATGTTACAAGTACTATATGCTACACGTACCGTATGCTACACGTACCGTATGCTACACGTACTGTATGCTACAAGTACTATATGCTACGAGTATTGTATGCTACAGGTACTGTATGCTACAAGTGCTGTATGCTACAAGTACTGTATGCTACACATACTGTATGCTACACGTACTGTATGCTACAAGTACTGTACGCTACACATACCGTATGCTACACGTACCGTATGCTACACGTACCGTATGCTACAAGTACTGTATGCTACAAGTACTGTATGCTACACGTACCGCATGCTACACGTACTGTATGCTACAAGTACTGTATGCTACAAGTGCTGTATGCTACACGTACCGCATGCTACACGTACTGTATGCTACAAGTACTGTATGCTACAAGTGCTGTATGCTACAAGTACCGTATGCTACAAGTGCCATATGCTACAAGTATTATGTGCTATAAGTACTGCATGCTACAAGTACTGTATGCTACAGTACTATATGCTACAAGTACTGTATGCTACAAGTACTATATGCTATAAGTACTTTATGCTACAAGTACTGTATGCTACAAGTATTATGTGCTATAAGTACTGCATGCTACAAGTAGTGTATGCTACATGTACTGTATCTGATAAGCCTTTTCCATTTATTCATTCAGATCATTTAGTAATCCAGACATAAAGCTTTTTACCTCATCTTGAAAACATGTCTAAAACTATACAAATCAGTTTTTAAATATTTACACAACTAGTCCAGAGAAAATGCCAAAATTGTCAGAGAACAATCTCAGATGAGTTCACATAATTCACTTTCTTGGTCTCTTTTGTATGTTGCCTTTCATGACACCCTAGGATTTGTAAACTACAAACCCTTTGAAAATTCAAGTTAGAGAAAACTTGATGAATTCCAGGCATTAGAAGATGCTGGGCCAGCTTCATGAGCATTGCCTTTGCAATATTCATTCTTCAAAAATGCAGGAGTTTATCCCCAAAGGGATTTATGCTTCACAACTTTGATGTCCAAGGGAAAATGCTCAGTTATGTTTCAGGAATGATAGCCAAAATCACTGTAGAGTGAAGACAAACACATTGTGGAACCCCTCTTCCAAATGTGGAGTGTCCTGGGTATTATTACAGGGTGATCTCTTTGAATACCTTCCAGATAAACCCCGAATGCCATGTTCATACTCATCCTTACACATCCTGAGAGGCTTGCATGCTTCCATGTAAGACAGAATTTTGCATTAACTGTATGACAGTTTACTACTATGCTTGTCCCATACTAGGTTTTGGTTAATTGTTGTATTTTAACCTTTTTATCCAATGCTCCCACATAATTCTTTTTGCATGATAGCAATAAATATAATAAATATTAAATGATACTTATTTTACATGGGCTGTAGAGAAATGAGTATTTTACTTAGGACCAGCTACATAGTAATTAATAGAATACTTGCTACAAAAAGCCTTGTGGTACTTTGGATACAAATGCCCCCTATAGGGAGTAGCACTATAAGGAGGTGTGGCCTTGTTGGAAGAATTGTGTCATTGGAGGAAGACTTTGAGGTCTTAGATGCTCAAGTCACACCGAATGTGGCATTCTCTTCTTGCTGTCTGCATATCCTGATGTAGAACTTTCAGCTCCTTCTTCAACACTGTGTCTGTCTGCACACTGCCATGCTTCCCTCCATGATAATGGACTAGACCTCTGAACTGTAAGCCAGCCCCAATTAAATGTTGTCTTCTATGAGAGTTGCCTTGGTCATGATATTGCTTCATAACAATAGAAATCCTAAGACAAGCCTTACAGTTTTATGTTAACCATTTGTTTCTATTTTACATCATTCTGGCTATAATCATTTAGAGCGTTTGCACAACCACTTCAGGTCCTCTCTCCTATGTGATGATAAACAGTAGTGTAGGAACATCTTGGCCATGTTGAGATTAGAATACAGAGTTAAGGGGAAGGACCACAAAATTGCCACATGGACAAAGTTCAAAGCATGGTGCAAAGTGTTGCTCTTTAGACATCTGCTAGGAGTCTCGGGCATCTGAAAACAGCATCCCAATTAACAAGGAAAAATAGCCACAAGATTCAGCATTCTACTCAATTCTTTTCTCTCATGCACGTTTTCATTTAAGGACTGACCTTAACAGAGCCATCTTCCTGCATCTCCCCTGGCAAATAGAACTTTAATCTGATAACAGTTATTTTACATATGTCACAAAACATTTGTGTCTATGAAGGCCAGTCTTTACCACAGCCATTTTTTATTCATTTCTACAGCAAATCGCAGCTCGTTACATAATACTCAAGAAAGTGGAAATCTTGAGGCACCCTTATAATACACATGCATTTATAAGGATGGCAAAGAACCTATAGCAGTAGGTCAGTTTACAGACAGTCAAAGCCAGGTCAAGTGAGATAGTGTTCTCTGATCCGCACCACTTCTAAACTGTTTCTCCAAGTCACTGGAAAAATTCCTTTACACGGGCAGAAAGGTGGCTTAGCCATTAAGGACATGCTGCTCTTCCAGAGGACCAGCACCTATATTGGTGGCACACTACAGTCTGTGACTCTCTCTGAAGGGGAGCTGACACCCTTTTCTGGCCTCCGTAGGCACCCACACACACACATGGCTTGTATATATGTGGACACACATACATACATATAAATCTTTAAATTTTTTTCTTTTATAAATCTTCATTCTGGAGTACAGTCTTAAGTTGACTAATCAACAGAGGTCATCTTTAAATGTTTTTGTATAAACTGTGATTTTGAAAGACTTGTAACTGTATAAATTTTTTTAATCTAATATTTAATCTCATCTAAGGTAGCAACTCTTATTTCTTCATGTTTTCTAGTTGGCATGATATGTACTTATCTATAAGTAGCTCATGACATAAAGAGTTTTTAAAGTAATTGTCCGTGCAGAATTTTAGAAATTTCTTTTTTAACCTAAAAGTATATTTATAGAGTCTAGAGAGATGGCTTAGTGGTTAAGAGCACTTGCTGTTCTTATTGACAACCTAGATTCAGTGTCCAGCACCCATATTGGATGTAACTCCAGCTTCAAGGTGTCTGGCACTCAAGGTATTTTGATCTCTATGGGCACTGTCAAAACTCTCATACATATGAAAAATGTAAAGTATATTTGTGAATTCTTGCACAGATGCACACATGTATATGCCGTAGTTCTATAGCTTACATAGTTTGGAAATCAGTGTCCCCTACCAATAAAAGGACTGCTTTCTGACACCAGGACCCTTTCTATTAAGCCCTCACTGGGCTCAGTATCAGTCTGATCCTAGGAAGTGAGCAGGTCAAGAGAAGCTGAGAAGCTGATTAAACTGTGAACTAAATCCCATTCCTGTACTGAGATGCAAATGCTGTCATGAGGTTTGACCCACTTGCCTCAACCTTTCTGGGCTAGTGGATCTTCCATAACAGGTCAGTATATGCCAACAGTTGCCTCCTCCTGTGCTAATATCATACTGTTGCACAGTAAGCTGGATTGTATGTACAAGTACATTGCAGGATTAAAGATACAATTTTAGATGTCAATGTGACATTTGATAAAATTTGATTTACTTTTTTTACTACTGAGCATAATAAACCATTGTAACCATATTTTTGTCTACTTTATTAGGTTCTTTCCAGCCCAATCCCTTCTGACCCCCAACACTAGTTAAGAGGAAAAAAGGTTAGAGGGAAAGTGGGGTGTCAATCTTATTGGGCGACTACCTGATGGTTTAGGGGTGTCAAGTTCCTTGGGGCAAATCCAATCTTTGTCATGAGGATATCCAATTTCTTCTTCTCGTCTCTTTGCTCACAACCACCTGACTAACTGCAACAACAGCAACCAGTAGCAGCAAGGGCAGCAGCAGCCTCCTCACCCTCTCGGGGCTCTGGCAACTATCTTCTGCTGGCAAAATCATGCCCTTGCCAGAGCATGAGACAAGTCATAGTCTGCTGCTGTAGGCAATCTGAAGCAGACCCATATCCCACACCTGGAATTAAAACAAAAACATTCATATAAAATTTCTGGGTTTTTAAAGAAACAGAAATTCTCATTACAAACCATAGTTACTTTGTGGGTCATTTATATAAACAGGATGCCTGATATAGTCTTTACAGGAATACAAATGAATACTATGCTTTTGGACAGTAATCTGATAATGCAGCTCAAATCTCAGAAGAAGTCTATAATCCAGGAAGGATGGGCGTGTCGTGATGCTCCATTTCACAACCTCTGTGATACATACATAATTTTAATTGCTTTTGTTTTTATTGTTTTGAGAGATGCTGTCACCCTGAAGCTACTGTCTAGCTCATGGTGGTCTTCCTGCCTCAGCCTCCCCAGTGGATGAGATTACAGGGATGAGTGGTCACACCCAGCTTGTGTATTACTGTTGGGATGTAGAGCTGGGACAATAGCTTAGTAACAGTGCTTTCCTCACAAGCACAAAGCTCTGCTTTCACCTCTGTGCGTGCACACACATGCACACACACAGACGCGCGCGTGCGTGAACACACACAGTTTATTTGGACTTTGTGTTATATTTCACACTTTTGAATTTTTAAATGTGTATTTAATATTCACTTTAAATATTTCTGAAGTTTTAAAGGAGTGTGAACAATAAATTAATTTAGAACATTGGTTATAATGTTTGACTACTATAATTCCAGTCACTTGAGGGGCTGAGGCAGAAAGATCACAAGTTCAAGGCCAGTATGGGCTATGTAGTAAGATTTTTGTTTCTAAATAAAAGAAAAAGAAGAAAGTCCTGAAAATGTACCAGTGAGAGTATTTGCTTAGTCTGCAGGAGGCCCTGGGTTCAATCTCAAATATCAAAGCTTTGGTTAAATAAAGCATCACATATCAATACAGAGGAAAATTATATGTATTTTTTACTTATATGTAGACAAATGTATACTAAGAGCTTGTTCATAATGTAAGGAGAAAAACACTTCAAAAACTTTTCAATTCATATTTTAACCAAATATTGTAAAACTTAAGAAGGGAGAAAGGTTTAATTTGGCTCGTATTTGAGTCTCTGGCTATTGCTCATTGCTCTGGGCCTGTTGTGGTATGGCACATCGAGGTGAAACCATGTGCAGAGGAAAGCCCATTCACTTCATTACCAGGGTGTGAAAGGGAAAGAAGAGTAGAGCTGCAGTGCCCCACATCCACGTCAGGGCATGCAGCTGGTTGCTCTGATGCCCCCAGCGAGGGCCTCTTCCAGAAACTTGCAACAAGTCTAAGAAACATGGGCCACTGGGAAACATGATCCAACTCTAGTATTTGTCCAATAAGGGCCTCTTTTCCTAGAAAACCATTGCTGTATGAGGAAGTGCATGCAGATACACGTGTGTGTGTGTGTGTGTGTGTGTGTGTGTGTGTGTGTGTGTGTGTGTGTGTGTGTGTATTATTAAGATAGGAACAAATGGACACGTTACTTCTTTTTTCAATGTTTCTCATTCTTCTAAATGAACTTAAGTAACTTTTGTTATGATAAAGCTATTTTATAAACTAAGCCAATTTATTTCTTCACTAAGCTACACTTTTTTAATATGTGTGGCCTCACGGGTTGGAGATCTAGAAATGAAGTTTAGATTTGGGGCTTGCACATCAAGAGCTTTGATCACTGAGCCATCTTACTTGCCCTCTTTTTCTCAGTAAAATGTACTGTGGGGAAATAGTTCTAATACTTTGTCTTAATTTGGCTCCTAAAAGCCTTGCTTCCAGATGCTGAGGGTCCCTGCCCCAGGCTGGCTTTGATTGGTAATAAAGAATTGCCATACAGCCAATGGCTGGTCAGGGAGATGGAGGCAAGACTTTTAGATTGCATGGGTAAGGGACTGAAGGAGAGGGGAGGAAGAATTGCCATGAAGGGGGAACAAGGAGAATAGACTTAAAGGCCCACCCACATGTAAGAATCCAGGAAAATGGCCCTAGGGTCCACTCCCCTGATTGTGTCTGGGGTAGCAGACATGAAATATAGATTTTTAAAAGCTGTTAACTCAGGAATACTGGAGAGGAGTGTATGCTAGCCACGGGGAGGTTTAGAAGCACCCAGGCATTGAGCTAGTCAAGGCCTATCAAAATTAGCTGGTGTGTGTGTATGTGTGTGTGTGTGTCTGTCTGTCTGTCTTTCATTAGCAAATCCAGAGCTCTTGGGCTGGTGCACAGGAATCGTGTGCGTCCCACCAGAGCCAGAAGCTGATTAAATATTCACCACTACAATGTACTTTACAAATAAATAAAATAAATGTACTTTGTAAAACCAAGTTTTTTCACAGTCTTTACATTTTTATATATTAATACAATTTATGTTTGGACAATTTCAGTGGAGTTTACAGAGGCAGTTTTAAGTATTTTGTGTCTGTATATGTATGGGAGTATGTATGCATGCTTATGAGTATGCGTGGTATGTAGGTGCACATGTGTACGCAGGTACATGTGTACATGTGTGTACATGCAGGGGGATCCCAGAGGTCAACTTCAGGCTTCATTTCTAAGGGCCATTCACCTTGGATGGATTTTTTGTTTAGTTTTGTTTTTAAAGATTTATATCTATGAGTGTTTTCCCTGTATGCATAGATAGGTAGGTAGGTAAATAGATAGATAGATAGATAGATAGATAGATAGATAGATAGATAGATAGATAGATAGATAGATAGGGACACCACATGCATGTCTGTTATGTGCAGAGCTCCTGGAAACTAGAGTCACAGGTGGTTTCAAGTCATGCTGTGGTTTCTGGGAAGTGAACCCAAGCCTGTTCCTCTCCAAGAGCAAGAAGTGCTTTTATGCACTGAGCCATCTCTGAAGCCCCATGCACCTAATTTTCTTTAAAACAGACCCTGGGCTGTAAGGCTGCCAAGTAGACTAGGCTGCCTCCCAGCACTGGGACTGCAAGAGTTACCCCAGTGGTTTCTTATGAGGGTCTTATGGGTCAAACCTCATGCTGTGTGCAGTCACTTTACTTCCTGAGCAGCCTCCTCCTTGCCCTCTTAAATTTTGTTTTAATTTCAAGTTCCAAATACTAATCTCTTTAAAGAATTCTTCCCTAAATTACAGTTAATAATAAAATATAATGAAATAACGAATCTATACTCAAGTTTAAAAATATTTTTCCATCTTTCAGGTCAGGCCTTAGTTTTTAATGACATTAAAGCCATAGATTTGTTATTTATTATGTCATTCTACTTCTCCATAGGTATATTTAATGTCTATTTTCAAGAGGAAATGAAGGCCCAGAAAACAGGAAGCGGCCATGGTGAAATGTCTCGCTGCTGCATTAACCACACCAGCCACTGGGTGTCTCCATTGTGTCACCTCACTCACTCTCTGATGGAAGTTTCCAGTCCAAGATGGAGAGCAAAGTTTTATTCACAGAATTCTTTCTTTATGCTTTCTAAATTTTATTTTCATGAGTGTTTTGCTTACCTGTATTTGCATCGTGGGCATGTCCGGAGTCCAGGGAGATCATGAGAAAACATCAGATCTCCTAGAGCTGGAGTTAGGGAGCCTCTGTATGTGTGCTGGGAATCAAACCCAGATCCTCTGCAAGAACAAGCATTCTTAACTGCTGAGCTACTTCCAGTCGCCTCATGGACTCTAAATTAAGAAGACACAGCACTTAACTGTCATACATCCTGTTGAGAAACAGTTCTTCCTATATGTGCCATATTTTCTTTCATTTTTGATAACTGGACACTTCATTTTTGAAAGAGAGGCAACTTTTATTGCATCCATTTTGCAAATTTATTAATAGCTATCATTTTCACAGAGTCTAATGACCAAATAAAAACATGAGACCACATGCAGTTCTTTTAGAGAAATGGAGTTCTATGTTCCCTCACAAAGTGTAGGAGCATTATCCAAGTAGCAGCACTATGCACAGAAGAAAGCATCAGCTACAGAGGTGGCCTCTGGTGAGGGATCTTCAAGACCAAACACCTTCAAGGCACACTGAAGCACCTGGCAACTGTCTGCTGCCGGGAAAAGCTGCTTTCCCTGGTTTTGTTTTGTTTTTATTTGTTTTGTTTTGTTGTCCTTTTTAAGCTCCATTAGACAGACAATTTTTGAAGAACATCATAGTTGTACGTTGACCCTGAATCATTCCATTAGAAAAAGGACATTCTAGCAATTACATAGATGGTGACAGTTTGAAGTACCCCTAAATATGAATTCTTGAATTAGTAGTCACTATAATTTAGTGTTGGCTACAAACTGATTTACCTATCTGTCCAGAGAAACTCGTAAATGGTTAAATCAGATGAAAAGAATTTGAATTCAAACAGAGGTTGTGATGGCTTATATATGCTTGACCCAGGGGGTGGCACTATTAGAAGGTGTGGCCTTGTTGGAGTAGGTGTATCACTGTGGGCATGGGCTTAATACCCTCACCGTAGTGCCTGGAAGTCAGTATTCTCCTAGCAACCTTCAGATGAAGATGTAGAACTCCCAGCTCCTCCTGCACCATGCCTCCCTGAAGGCTGCCATGCTCCCACCTTGATGATAATGGACTGAACCTCTGAACCTGTAAGCCAGCCCCAATTAAATGCTGTTCTTATAAGAGTTGCCTTGGTCATGGTGTCTGTTTACAGCAGTAAAACCCTAACTAAGACAGAAGTGAAAGCAGACTTCATTTTTCATTCTTCAAACTATAAATAGAGGAACTAAACACAATTCGGTGGTGACAGAACTCCAAGTGAGAAACTGGGATTTAAATATCACGTTTATCTTCTCAGGAAGAGAGAGAATTCCGGATAATATGTAGCTCTAGATAAAATCAAACATGAAGTAATATAGTATCCTAAGCACTAGGATTGGAAATAATTTAATACCATACAACTCACAGAATTATTTGCAGAGTAGAATAAGGAATATGATAGGCTGGCCATAGACAGAAGGTGAATCACAAACACCATCTTACCAATAAGGAGAAGACCACACATAACCCTGAGCTTTGGTCATATAGGCTAGCCTTAGGATGGATCAAATTACTTCTCTGGATATCACATATATCAATAGGATTAGAATTCTCTCCAAATATGTCTACATGTTCTTGAATGTCTAGTGTACTTTTGTAAATACTCAGTTCCAAGGTCTGGGTGTGCATCTCAGTAGCAAACAGTCCCTCTGATAGCAACTTGATTCTCTCATTCTTTTTTAAATCATGAAATGTTCCAAGGATACTAAAATGCATAAAGAATAACGAAATGAAATTCCTGTTAAGTCAATATTTGCCAGAGCCCTCCACTTAATACTTTTAAGGCTTTTAAAGTATTTCTAATTCAGATGAAATCTGCTTCCTCTCCAGGCCCCCTGCCCAACATCCCTCCAGGCACCACATCCATGAATTTGGTGTTTACCACTCTATGCATGCTTTGTAGCTTGACAACATATATGTGTTCTTAAACAGAATGTATACGTGGCATTGTTTTAACTCTTTTGGAGTGGGGTAGTAGATGCTAGGGAATGAACTCAGGGCTTCATGAGTTCTAAGCACATACTGTGTACCACTGACCTACAGCCCCAATGCCTTGCTGCTGCTTTTATAAAACTACCGCCGTATCCTAATAGCTCTGAAATGTGTTTTTCCTTTTTTAACAACATCTTTTTAATATTTAACCATGTTCTACAATCACCATCAGTGTTTGCTCTCTCTTAGGCTCCAGTGCTCAATTTTTCCTGTGTTTGCTTATGCTCAACAGTTTAGTTTAGACATACAAACATGTGTCATCTAGTGGAGAGAATGGAGGATTGCACCTACATTTTAGAAAGCCATGGTTTTAATCTCTTCTGTTCGGTATGATGAAACTGAATAAGCAACAAGCACATTTTCAGACCTTACCACCAGATTTTAAAAGAATCTGAGCTATTTAATATTTCCCCCAAAGTTTTCTATGTATGATGAAGATCAGTGACTGAGAGCTGTGTGGGGGCAGATAAATTCCTGAGAGAAAGTGTATGTGTGCCTCAGACCCAATGGACGTGGCAAAGCCTGCCACAAGCCAGGCTCTGAGAAATGAAAAACTTTCCTCTGGCCCAAGCACAAGTGTTAATGAACAATTGACCTTTATCTAAAACCAGTGTACAGAAGACAACAACTGCAGCTTCCTCCTTCCTGATGTGTACAACCTGGGACTGCTCCCATATGGAGACCTCCCACTAACCTCCTTCTAGGACAGAGTAAACATGACTATTTAAATAATTATGTAGATATATATAACTTTAGCACATATTTCACGCACACCTATAACTTACCTCTGAGCCCTTAGAGTTAATCTCTCCTCTGATTATGACATCATTCTTGTGGACTAGGACTTAGTTCCAGGATCCACTTAATCACACAGGTTCATTATCACATTTGTAGGGGCTCTATGTGGGCAGATTATAAGGAGTACTACTGTGAAAGTTAAAAAAAAAATCACCTTGCAAAGCCAGGTGTGTTGATGCATGCTTTAAATCCCAGCACTCAGGAGGCAGAGGCAGACATATCTCTGGTGAATTTGAGGCCATCCTGATCAACATAAGGGAGTGCCAGGTCAGCCAAGGATACATATAGAGACCTGGTCTCCATAAATGAATTAGATAGATAGATAGATAGATAGATAGATAGATAGATAGATAGATAGATAGATAGATAGACAGATAGTGAATAGATAGATGATAGATCGATCGATAGGTAGGTAGGTAGATAGATAGATAGTTAGATAGATAGTCTGCAGTTGATTTGACCATTTTCCTCACTGTTTCTCAGCCTTCTCATTGCAAGAACAGGGCTCTATTTTTAAAGTCACAAGCCACACAATGCCCCACCAATCCTTTCACAAAAACTAAAAAATAGTCATTTTAGAGAATTTTAAATTATAGATATAAACGACTATTAGTTTAAAAATAGCTGAGCATAATAAAAAAAAAAATGTAATGCTGCATCCAGGCTCAGTGGTGTAACTCCACAGTCTCAGCTCTTACAGTGCAGGTAGGGAGATGAGAAACTCAAAATCATTTTGAACTATATAGTGAGTTTGAGACTAGCCTGGGCTACGTTCACCCTTTCTAAAGGTCTTGAATATAGCTCAGTGGTAAAGCACTTGTGCAGCACTCATTAAGCCCTTTGTTCAATTCCCAGCATCTCAAAAACTAAGGAAAGCATCAAGACAGAGGGAAGAGGAGAGGGGGGAGGCATTCCCACGCATCTGAGGATTTATAGAATTTCATGCCTCCCTCTTCTCTTCCCACAGAAATATTGACTGGTACCCATAATTTCAATAAAAACATTTTTAAGCCATTATTTCCCTTAAATTTAAAACTGTGATCAGGGATATAGACAGGTGTTGATTTATATGAAAATAAAACTTGATGATTAGCCAAATGTCTAATATCTCTTTTGGCTAATGCTGTGTTTGAAAAAAAATGTGTTTTTATGAAAACGCTGGTTGTTGTGATGGTTCGCCTTTGAGCAAGCTCCTCTTCCCACCCACACCCACCCTTTGTCAAGACAGGAAACGGTACTTGATGGCTGGGAGGAGTTGTTCTAGATTGCCTTGTTGTCAAAGAAAACGGTATTTTCATCTTTCATGCAGACTGTTCCTGTCATGACACCTTTCAGCACTTGGCTTCTCAAAACATTTACATTCATGAAAACCAGTGACATTGTCTACTGAGGTTTATGTTAGATTCATGTTTGGGACACATCAAAATTATTAGGTTTTTTTTGGTTTTTTGTTTTTTGGGGTTTTGTTTTGGTTTTTGGTTTTTTTTTGTTTTTAACTTTTCTGTGTATCTACCTTACACCCATGGACTTTGCTACTTTATTTAAAGGAATCAGAGAACTGTCTTAGTTATTTTCATCAATGCCTCTACAGTATTTACTCATTAGCCAGATTGAGACCATGTCTTTTGGTAATATAGGGCATGTTACAAGTCAAATGTTAAGGCTCTGAGTAGGTAGGACTGGTTGTCACATACATTTATCTTAATACTATTACTAATGTTATTAATAGTATTAATAATATTAATAATAATATCTTGTTCCTACACATCTTTCTCTGCAGGTTTCTTTTCGTGACTCTTCGTTACTTCTACTAATAGACCCATTTAGATTCTCATCTCCTTCCCATTAGTCTTTCCTTATTAGTTCCATTTTCCCCAGTTACATTTAGTAACATTTACTCTGATCTGTGGACTTTCTTTGTGATACCCCAAGCAGTCTGAGTAGAAACTTCCTGTCAGCATGTCTAAGAAGTGATGTAATTGTAGAGAGAAGACAGACAGGTAGTGACAAGAGCATCCAGGCAAATCTGGGTCAGGCTGGGAATCAGCTGAGCTAGTCTGGCTCTGTAACAATAACAAAAAGGGAGCATGAGGTAAGAGGCATCGCTAACTGTGAGCTCTAAAAGAAAAAAAAGGGGGGGAGGGAAAGTGCTCCCCGAAACTCTGAGTCTAGGAAGAGGGAAAGAGGACAGAGAAGAAAGCCAACACTGGACTTCCAGGAAGATCAAGTTATCAGTGACATGTTCCAAAGGGTCAGAGAAAGGGCCAGCATCAGTATGACAGAGCCTAGAGTTTACCTCGTGGTTTGGCTTTAGCAGTGTGCCGTGAGCGTGAGTGCCAGAAGACAAGCCAGGAGCTAGCAGCTGGCGAGTAGCAGCACAGAGCGAGGAGTGCATTACTGTTAGAGATAAAAGTAGAGGACAGAAGAAGACATCACGGGGTGGGGGTGGGGGTGGGGGTGGGTGTTGAGGAATCAGGAAGTAGGTGGCAGAACTGGCAGAAGCTGTTACGCCTGTTTGAGCATCATGAATGACAGACAAGGCTGGCACGGATTAGTAGTAGCTGCTAGACAGGGCAGACTAAGCAGACTAGTCCAACAGCAGAGATCATGTAGTGCTCTGTCTGAAGAATGTAGAAGCAATAGCGAGAAAGAAAGAGACACCCAGGTAGGCCAAAGCCAGGGCAAGCCAAGTGGGAGTGTCTGGGTCCAAGTGTCTAGCAGCAATCAACTTTTTTATGTTCTGCTTTGCATGTGTTTGTATGTGCAGGTACACATGTGTGCTGGAGTGCACATGACCACACATACGCTGTAGAGACCTGACGCTTGTGTTGGGAATCTTCTTCAGGTGCATTAAACCTTATTTTCTGATGCAGGGTCTCTTAATCAAAGCCAGAACTTCGGAATATTGCAATCTTCAGTTTACTCTGAAGATCCCCCGTCTCCAGCTTCCAAGGCTGGCTTAGAGGTGGGCTATAACTCCCACCTGACATTTGCATGTGTTCTGAGGATCCAAACTCTGGTCCTCCTGCTGGCACTGCAAGCTCTTCAATGGTCAAGCCATCTCCCAAGCCCCAAATAAGCAAAACAAAATGTAAGTCAATATAGCCAAAGTGAATTTTGTTTTGTTTTTAAGACAAGACCTCACTATGTTGCCTTAATTGACCTGGAACTCACTCTGTAGCTCAGTCTAGCCATGAACTCACAGTTATTCTCCTGCCTCTTCTTCCCCAGTGCTGGGATTACAGGAATAGGCTACAACAATCAGCAATGTCACTCTTAATTCCATGCTTCCCTGGAGATTGAAGATCAACAGTGGTACCATCAGTACCCTGTGCTCACTCTGGAACAAGGATAATCATATTCTTTAATTTTGATCTGGATATGTTCAAGGCAAAAACCATCAAATTTTTAAGTGACATTAATAAGCTATAGGTCTTGAGGATATTTAGACAGGAATATTGAGATTTGCGTTGAATACTTACTTTCTAGAAATAGGTTATTTCAGCTAATCCTGTTTTTATTATCAACCGAAGTCATTTTACTCCAGTGTAAATAACTCCTATTTAAATATTAAAATGTTCTCTTCATTCAAACATTGTAAAAGCTTGTGTGTATGCTTACACGTGTTAAGACTGAAAATTACGCATGAATAGTTAAACTTTGGCTCAAATCCACTGTCTACTTCACAAGTTAGAATTTATAATTTCATTGTAAAGCTGACCCAGAGGCTAGTTTAAGTAGGACTGTGAGTGCTGGCACATAAGAGGTTAAGTCAGCTTCAACTGTAGCTGTGGATTTCAAATCTGGTGTCGTTTCCAATTTTTGCCGACAGAAAACTTAAGGACTTTACTGAAAGCAGATGTTTACAATGGAATGGAAGTAAAAGCACAG
Source organism: Uromys caudimaculatus (assembly GCA_028551405.1). Classification (NCBI taxonomy): domain Eukaryota; kingdom Metazoa; phylum Chordata; class Mammalia; order Rodentia; family Muridae; genus Uromys; species Uromys caudimaculatus. The sequence continues at coordinate 89,736,703 of CM052706.1, read as the reverse complement.
CCCTGGTTGATTAATCTCTTGTTATACTTCTTTGGTATGATACTAACAAATATCCAGCTATCTGTAAGTCAATCTTAAGACCATTTAACATTATTGGGAGAGCAAAATTTCTTAAATGATTTGTTCAAAGTTTCTACCAATCTATCCTGGCAGCAGAGCCACATGTTAAAGTTATTGCTGTCTGAGTTACAACAGCTGCCCTGGGAGTCTTGTCTGAACAGCAAGCTAACTGCTGTTCACAGTAATATCTGGTCTTTCCCACCCCGAAATATACACAAAGGATTTTTGTCATTCTTGGCCCTGGGCAGTGGAAGCAGCAGAGCTCGCCAGAAGAACTCTCCAGGCAGAATGTCCTTCCACCTGTTTGTGCTGTAAGACAGACTCCCAAATGTGAGGCACTGTGGAGAGCTGTTTCTCTGAATGGCAGCTGAATGTGCCAGCAGGATCCCTGGCAGAGATGCCTAGGCTCTGAAGCTGCCATTCAGGAGAGCTAAATAGAGAGAAGAAACTTGAGCAAGCCACTTCCTGGAACACTGAGATCCTGAATGAGAAATTTAGAAGCACCAGATTCTCTCTATTCTTATACCAGCCGAGGTCAGAGTTCCGAGCTCCGGTTTATTGGAAGCTTTCCCTTCCAAAGTACTGTGGCAGTGGAGGATGGTAATAAAAATACTTCCTTTTCTTTCAGAAGATATTAAAAGTTACTGCTTTGCTGTGCTCCTGTCTGAGGGTTTGTTTTTGTAAGCATCCTAAAGTGATAGCTAGCTACCCCACAAATGAAGTGTGATCGTGGTGGGGTCACTAGGGGAAATGATCCAAATCTCCAGGGACAGGTCTTAAGAGGGGCAGGTGTCACCATGCCACCTTGCCTGCTGCATCCTTTGATGCCTCTTAACAGAGCTGGGACTAGTTGTCCCTTGGAGAAGAGAGCTTGAGGTCAGAATATTGCCACAGCCGAGTACTCGTTACCAGTGCAAAAGGTAAATTGATGGCGAAGGTCTAGCAGAAGTCACAGGCTTTCACTAACCTCGTGTTCTCTACCTGTCGTCTCCTGGAGTGATACTTTCTTTTCTTTTGTTTTAATTGAATAATTGATTCTTAATTATTATTAGTTTAGTGGTTTTGAGACAGAATATCATTCCATGGACCAGACGTGCTTCGAGGCCCTGACTCTCCTCTTGCCTTGGCTTCTCGAGTACAGGGATTATAGGCTTGTGCCACCACAACCTGCCGCTCATTTCAGATCCAGGCTCCTCAGGATCTTAGCAGTTGACAAGAGCAATGGCAAGTGTCGGAGGGGGTGGGGTAGACAGAGGCCAAGGATTCCTTTAGTTGTTTTCAGTTTCTCTAGAAGCTTAAAATAGTTTACTCAAAATACAGTCATTATGGTTTTTGTGTTTATTTGAGACAGTTTCACATAGCCCTTGAGCTGGCCTTGAACTCACTCTGCAGGAGAGGATGACCTTGAACTCCCAATCTTCCTGTCTCTTCTTCCAGAGTGCTGTGTGATAGGCATGTGCCACCACACTGGGCTCCACTTGGTTACACAAAAGAAACCTCAGACTCCTTGGTTCTTTCTTGGGAAGATGAAATGAATTAATAGTTAACGAAGATGTTTGCTCAGAAACAAAACTCTTCTGGGGGAGAATCTTAGAAGATTAGAAGAAATCTTTTTGATGAATTAGAATTAGAAGCAAACCTTGTAAGAGATAGAATTTTTAAATTGTTTTCATAAAAGTTTACAAACAACAGCAGGTTCGGTTATGCTCCCTATCTGGCTAAACGGCAAGTTTAGAAAGAGTGTGCTGGGGGTGGGGGAGCTGTGCTGTGTGGAGAGCCTGCTATTCCTGAGCTGCCTTCGTGATGAGGTAACAGACCCCACTTGCTAGAGTTGCCAGAGCTTCAATAGGATTTGATAGCAAAAGACCTTCCTGGCCCCAGGGAGACTTCTGTTAGAGCTGTGGATTGTTCAAAGAGCTTTAACCAAAGTAAAGACATGAACTTCCCCAGATCCAAGGAAAGTGGGCAAGAAAGAACTCAGTTGCAGTGACATTAACAATTAGCATAAAAGTATATCATTCATTCATTAAGTTACCTGACACGGCTCATGCCACATTGTAGGAATATGAAAAGGGACATTAGTCTCACGGTGACAGAAAAGACTATCAACATTTGTAAGTCTCATCTGTTTTGCCTGCAAATCACCAAGATTACACCCAAACTGTTCCCTGGACCAATTTCTTTCTTCCATTAGACCCCTCAACGTCTTTAGGTGCAAGGTAGGTGACTTCCCTAAACAAACTGCTATAAACTACTACTATTTAACTCCTGAATGATGTTATTCAAGAAGCCTGATTGTCGTCCCAAATCCACTAGGCTGTTGTCATTCACATCCTGTAAGAAAAAGCAGCAAAGGAAACCGTCCTCTCTCTGGAATGCCGGTCCGCCATCTGTCCAGCAAACAGTCTTGGCCCATTCTCCACTTCTATTGTTTATTTTGGCTTTGCAAATTTCTCCCACTAAAGCCCATGAGATTTTGTGGAATCCAGCCTCAAATCCCAAGTCTTGTTTTAGGACAGATGGTGAGTTTTCCGAGGATGCTGTGCTCCAACTGCTGGATGTTACCACTGTGGGAAAGTGGGTGAAGCGACACGGACCTCTCACTCTTCCTTCCTATACCTTCATGGGAAGCTACGGTTTAACATAAAAATTCTAGATTAAAAATGGGCAAATGTGTCCATATTGTGAATTTATTACTATGTCATTTTCTTCCTCCTGAAATTGCAGAGTAGTCAACCAAAACCCACACAGGGCCACCAGCTCAAATTCTTTGGCTTCTATATACGTAAGCATAGGCAGGTATGCCAAGGCTTCCCGTATAAGAAGTGTGCTGGTTTAGCAGATGCAAGCAGTAGGGAAATAAGCTATATTTCTTACTATCAAAATAGATAAAAGGAAGCTCTCATGCTCCAGGGATTTGAGAGCCCAGCATTCCCCACTGAGGATGGACTCCACGCCCATGCTCGCTGCCTGGTCTTCCTCCACATACTGTTTTTTTCTGAGAGCTCAGCTCTAAGTACAGCAGCTCTCACATCATGGTCCTCATGTAGCTGTGAACAGTATCCTTCACCAGCCTTGTTTTTTTGTTTTTGTTTTTGTTTTGTTTGTTTTTTGTTTTTGTTTTTCGAGACAGGATTTCTCTGTGTAGCCCTGGCTGTCCTGGAACTCATTCTGTAGACCAGACTGGCCTCGAATTCAGAAATCCGTCTACCTCTGCCTCCCAAGTGCTGGGATTAAAGGCGTGCACCACCACTGTCTGGCTAGCAGTCTTGTTTTAACAGTAGGAAATACTTGAAGGTCTTCCCATTATTCTCCTTGCCCATGTTGTGACGCTTTGTCTTCTGTTAGTTTTTTGAGGCAGGGTCAAACCCTGCCTTCACTGGCCTGAAACTCACAGAGATCCACCTTAGATTTTGAGACAGAGTCCCTCACTGAACTTGGAGTTTACCAATGTGGCTTGGATCAGACTTGCTAAAGAGGCAAGGGATCCAACTCAAGTTTCAAGCTTGTACAGAAAGCACTAACCAAGTCATCTCCCCAAGCCTCCTCGTGTTTTCTTTTTATTGACCAAGATCAAGTCACAAGAATCTCCCCCATATAGATCCCAAGCCAAGGATTGTCACTCCCAAATAGGGGAACTGATCATGACTGAATTGGGGAGCAAACAGACAGTGCTGTGCTTGCAAGACCAACAACAGGGGACAGGTGGGTGGGCCATTACCCGGAAATCACGGTAAAGGTTCAAGCCTACATAGAGGCAATGATGAAGATGGAGAGGCACTAGGGTAACCAGAATGACTGGGAAGCACACACATTTATAGCCTGCTCCTGAATCCACAGTATGGAGCATGATGGTCCAGCCTGTCAAGGAGGCCTGGGAAAGCAAGCTTACCTCTGAAGTGCAAGGAGCAGAGGTTGTCATAGCTGAAGCCCAAAGAAAGCACAAACCCAGCAGTAGCAAAGACTTACCCCAAGAAGCTGCAGAGGCTGTACCTCTTATAAACTTATTCTGTTCTAGAAATCTGTTTCATTTTGATTTGCCTGGCTAGTATGAGGTTAGGCTAAAGTGAAGCAATGTTTATGGTGATTTGAATGGAAACAGCCCCCAGAGGCTAATATATCTGAGTGCTTGATCCTTAGTTGGTGGAACTGTTTTGGAAGGAACTAGGAAGTGTGGCCTTGTTGAAGGAACTTCACTGGAGGTTGGATTTGAGATTTGAAAACCACATGTCAGACCCACTCTCTCTCCTTCCAACTTTGTAAGTTCTCAGCTACTTCTCTGGGGCTATGCCTGCCTGCCTGCCTACTGCCATATTCACCTACACGATGCTCATATCCTCTGAAATTGTAAGCAAGCCCCTAATTGAATGCTTTCTTTTATACATTGCCTCGGTCATGTATTTTGTCACAGCAATAAGAAAGTAACTATGACACTATTTTTTTTTTGAGAAAGGGTTTCATTATATAGCCCAGGATGGCTTAAAAATAAATATATATCCAAAGATGACCTTGAATTCCTGAGCCTCCTGTCTCAGGCTACCAAATACTAAGATGACAGGCACAAGCTAATGTGATGGCTTGAATGAAAAATATCCCCCATAGGCTCCAGTATTTAAGTACTTGACCCACAGTTTATGGCACTGTTAGGGGACACTGTGGAACCCTTAGGAACTGGAACTTTGCTGGAGGAAGTACATCACCAGAGCAAGTTTTGAGAATTAGCCTTGCCCCATTTCCAGTTCACCCACCCTCCTCCTATGAGGCTTGTGATGGTTTGTACATATTTGGCCCAGTAAGTGGCATTATTAGGTGTTGCCTTGTTGGAGTAGGTGTGGCCTTGTTTGAGTGGGTGTGGTCCTGTTGGAGTAGGTGTGTCACTGTGGGTGTAGGCTTTAATACCCTTGTCCTAGCTGCTTAGAAGCCAGTATTCTGCTAGCAGCCTTCAGATGAAGATGTAGAACTCTCAGCTCCTCCTGCTCCATGCCTGCCTGGATGCTGCCATGTTCCCACCTTGATGATAATGGACTGAACCTCTGAACCTGTAAGCCAGCCCCAATTAAATGTTGTCCTTATAAGAATTGCTTTGGTCATGGTGTCTGTTCACAGCAGTACAATCCTAACTAAGACAAGGCTGAAAGTGTGCCCTCTCGGCTTCCTGCTCCAGCTGCCTGCTGCCATGTCTCTCCTGCTATCTGGCACTGTAAGCCAAAAACCTCTCTTTCTTCTGTGAGCTGGTTTTGGTCATCGTGTTTTATCACAACAACAGTATCTAATACAGGGGCTGCAGAGATGGCTCAGTGGGTAAGAACACATGCTGCCCTTGCAAAAGACCCAGGTTCGGGTCCCAGAACCCACTTGGGGGTTCTGAACCCACATCCATCTCTAACTCCAGGGAGGTCAATGCTCTCTGTTCTGGTTACAGTAGGCACTGCATGCACATGCTTATATCTAGGCAGGAAAAACACTTATATACACAAATACGATTTTAAAAAATTGACACAGCCACTATGTCAGGCTAAGAAATATCTCTTTCAAATAATTACAGGTAATGGCTGCCTTTCAGGTTATTTTTTCTTAGTCATCTAAGATTCTTCTTTTTTCTTTACTCCAACATTCTGGCATAAGCATAATGCCCAATGGAAGGATCCAGGGGGACAAAATGAAACAGAAGGCATGACGACATTGAGAAAGCGCAGAGGAATCCCAAGGGTAGTGAGGTCAGGGGTGTTTCCCGCACACACAAGGAAGCAGACTGACCCTTCCTCTACAGCCTCGTTGCCTGTCATATAGTCCGTGACAAACATGTTTGTGTCTGTGAACACATGTCGGGCTTGCGTGTGTGTGTGTGTGTGTGTGTGTGTGTGTGTGTGTGTGTGTGTGTGTGTGCAGGTGTGTTTGCATATGTACACACGCCTATGTGGAACCAAGAGGTCCCGCTCAGTTGTTCCTTAAATGTCATCCATCTTGATTTGGCAGGGCAGAATTTTCACAAGAACCTGGGGTTCACAAGATAGGGTAGGCTGGCTGACCAGAGAGTCTTAGGGATCTTCTGTTTCTTCCACCTCAGTGCTGGGATTACTATCACATATAACTCCACTCAGGTATTCTTTAAAGTTTGTGCTTTGACAATATCGCATGTGTATATAATGTATTCTGGCTACGCTCACCCTCAACCTCTCATCTCCCTCCATCCCTACCAACATCCCCTCTTCCTACCAATCCCTCTCTCTAACTAGTGTCTTTTTGTTTTGTTTCTTTGGGGGGCTGTCTTAGTCAGGGTTTCTATTCCTGCACAAACATCATAACCAAGAATCAAGTTGGGGAGGAAAGGGTTTATTGAGCTTACACTTCCATGCTGCTGTTCATCACCAAAGGAAGTCAGGACTGGAACTCAAGCAGGTCAAGGAACAGGAGCTGATGTAGAGGCCATGGAGGGATGCTGCTTACTGGCTTGCTTGCTTCTCCTGACTTGCTCAGTCTGCTTTCTTATAGAACCCAAGACTACTAGCCCACAGATGGTACCACTCACAAGGGGCCCTCCCCCCTTGATCACTAATTGAGAAAATGCCTTACCGCTGGATCTCATGGAGGCATTTTCTCAACTGAAACTCCTTTCTCTGTGATAACTTCAGCTTGTGTCAAGTTGACACACAAAACCAGCCAGTACAGGGGCCCACTGTTCTCCATGCTAATGAGGTATCTAGATCAACCCCAGAGATTCAGTCAATAAGCTTCCCTTCCTGGACATTCCCTCCTGAAAAGAGCATTTAACCTCTGGTCCACCCTGAGTAAGTCGTATGCATCCATTTTTCCACCACGAATAAACAAATGCATTGAAAATAAAACACAAATTTCAAGGTTTATTGAAGGCATTTGATTGTTCTCATAGTTCTCTGACCATCATAGAAAATTATTTTCTTACCTTGAGTGAAGTTCTATAGTAGTCCTTGGGAGGTTAAAGAGTCCGGGTCTGTAAGTTTGAATACATTAAGAGAAATTGAATGGTGAATATATTAAAGTCACTTTAAGGCCAACTTTTATGCTTCCTCGCATCTCTCTTTTAAAACTGGAGCTTAGCTTCTTGCCATTTATGCTCGGAATTCCTACAGTTACAAGTAGCATCTGCTTTATGGGCTTCCTTTATCTGTAAAGACATTTCCTGTTCTGTTTTCTCTTTCCCTCAAGACCCATTACAACTTACATGTTATTGGTTTGGGCTTTTCTTATGGAAAAAGGAGGAAGCCTTTTCTTAAACTAACATAAATGCAAATATTTGACAAGTGATAGAAGAAGGGAAAAAAGCTTTGGGATGTTGACCCTAAATTAGGTTACCATACTTGCTTTTGTCTTACTGGCTAGATTTTAAGTGAAAATGTCTCCCCATGTAACTAATTTACAATCAGTTTCTCAAATGTTTGTCAAGACTCAGTTCTCTTGTGTCCAGTTAATGTGTAACCACAGTGTCACAGATCTGAGGCTAACAATGCCAGGTAACACTTCTATAGAAACTTCCTGTGCTGGCACCATGTGACTATCAAACTCTGTGTGTGTGTGTGTGTGTGTGTGTGTGTGTGTGTGTGTGTGTGTGTGTGTTATGTATGTGGTGCATATGTGTGTGTGGTGTGTCTGTGTGTCTGTGTGTATGTGTATATGGGATGTGTGTGTGTGCTGTGTGTATGTACTATGTGTCTGTGTGTGTGTGTGTGTATATGTGTGTGTCTGTGTGTGTGTGGTGTGTGTATGTGTATCTGCATGTATGTGTGGTGTGTGTGTGTGTGCACATTTGTGAGTGTGTATGAAAGAGAAAGAAAGAGTTCTGTCCTTAACAAAATATCAGAGAAAATACATTTTAAATCAAAGAGGGTTTTTTTGTTGTTGGTGGTGGTGGTGTTTTTTGTTTTGTTTGTTTTGTTTTGTTTTTTGCCCTGTGTGCAGAGGTATACTAGTCTGTGGATGGCTGGCTCTGCTGCTTTTGGTCTTAAAGTAAAATGTCATTATTAGGAAAGTCTGGTACAACAAAGCTATTCATTCATTCCTGGCAGCAGGAGAGGGTGGAGGGAGGCTGGAGAAAGGGGAAATGGAGAGAAATTGGAAGAGGAGGAAGAGGAAAGGGGGGGAAGGAGGGAGGGAAAGAGAAAGGAAACTGTTCAGTCGTTTCAAGGCCATGCCTTGGGTGGCTTCTTCCCCCTGGGGGGCTCCTTCAGTTTCTCCCCGTGATGGGAACTTTCCCACACATGAGCCTCTAGGTCACAAACATAACACTACAGAGCAACAACCCTACAAGGCTGGTATTAAGATGGCTTCCTCAACAGACCATTTTCTCACAGTTCTTAGTCCAAAACTAAGGTGGTGAAAGAGTTGGGCACTGTGGGCTCACCTGGCCCATGATTGGTGCCCCTTAGGGAGAGCTCGCTGTATCTGTCTCAGAAGTGTCTACCAAGCCTAGGAATCAGGCCATTCTCTTAGTGACTCATTAAACCTTACAGTATCACATGCAAACACAGCCACACTGGGAGTTATGTATCCAAAAGATAAATTTGGAGGTTCCATTCAGCTCACCACAGTAAGTAATCCTTTCCATTCTTCCATATTAAAAACCTGAAAGCCACAAAGGCTGAAGAATCTGCCCATGGTCATCCAGGTGCTAAACTACACCACTGGACTTAAGCCTATACACATCCCTAGTCACCACGCCCAGCCGGCCCGCATCGCCTAGCATGAGTTTTTAAACCATAAGCACCATCAACCCAACACCCCCAGCCCTAGTCAGATGTAAAGCCTGTTGTAGAATTATCAGAATTTTGTATACGTTTAAATTTTTTTCCTACAGAAAATAATTCTTTATCATTATTATTCAATGTCAAATTGAAAATCTAAATTATCATCGCCACAATGTACCTCTTAACAGTCTTACCTATCTTGATATAGTAGAAATATCCTCTATTTCTACTTTTCTTACTTAAATTCCTAAAATAGAACCAGAAAAAAAGTAAAGGCTGGGGATATAGCTCAGTGGTAGATGCTCACCTGACACGCAGGAGGCCCTGAGGTCAACCTCCTACCCCCAGGGAAAGAAGAAAGAGATAAAAATGAAAAAGGCTATCAGGAGCCGAACAACTGCTTGAAAAACCGTCCTAAGACTCAAGGAACTCACCAGAGAAGACATTCAGATGCAAAGAATCACAGAAACACCAGAGAAATGCAAATAAAACCAACAATGAGATGCCACTACATGTCTATTAGAACAGCTGAAACTCAGAACCCTAGCAGCAGCTAGAGCCTCGAGTGACAGCAACCCTCACGCATGTCGGGTGGCTGGGGGAGTGAAGACAGCATAGCCACTTTGAAAGACAGTTGGTGGTTTCCTACAAAACATATTTCTATATTTAACCATAGTGGTTGTAAATATGACCAGGGTAAATTTTTTTTTTTTTTTTTTAGAGATTGTATTGCTTTTGAAGGATTTAAAGCTTTTTAACCCAGGTTTCCATTCAGAGAAGTTGAACATTATAACTAGGTAAGGTTACCTTTAGAATTCTTGCTAGTTAATGAAAACCACTGTGTCCTGCCTAACTATGCACTCACTGAAAATCAATTTTATTTAAACTCCTAAAGAGAACATTTTGTTAAACTTTTAAAAACAAAATCCCCCCACATCTCTGGCAGGAAGGATGCGTAAGTGTGAGAAGAAGCCGTGGCAGATGTCTTGAGAAGTCCACCACCACACCCCAGCCTTTCTTTTACATCAGCCATCACAGCAGGAAACAGCAGAAGCCCTGTTTTGAGGCAAGAACATGGCTGGTCCACAAAGGTGTGCCCTTAAATCTCAACTACACACCCTTGCTTGACACAGGAGCTGGGGAAGAAGTCGTGATGGGTTCTGACAACAAAAGCTCACTGTGTAGTTCCCATGAATTATAATGTGCGCAGCCTTAGAGGAAGGCTCTGGAGTGGGGCATCTTTCCTCATAATCCATTTTAACTTAAGCATTTCTAGTGCATTTGAGCGACTGAGAACTACACAAAGATCTATCTTGGCCAGCCGAACATAACCTTAGCCTGTTCGCACAAACACCTGTAACACGACTGCTCCAGACACAAAGCTACGTGTGTGGATCTGTTGATGTGGCTGGGAAATCTTGTGATTAAAGAATGGAGCCACAGGGGGCTGGAGAGATGGCTCAGTGGTTAAGAGCACTAACTGCTCTTCTAGAGGTCCTGAGTTCAATTCCCAGCAACCACATGATAGCTTACAACTATCTGTAATGGGATCCGATGCCCTCTTCTGGTGTGGTGTCTGAGGACAGCTACAGTGTACTTAGATAAATAAAAATAAATAAATCTGAAGAAGAAAAAGAAGAAGAAGAAGGAAGAGGAGGAGGAGGAGGAGGAGGTGGAGGAGGGAGCCACACATAGTTACTAAGATGGCTAAGAACTGAAATGAAAAGGCTTGAAGAATGGTGTGGGTTTCTACCCACCAGGCTCTGTAATCTCCCAACTATTTCCCAAGCAGAACTAGAATGTGGGGGACCTAGCAGCAAGAAACCTTTTAGAAACCCAGTTCAAAGCATCACCGCTTCAGATCCCGGCTCAAGTCTGGGAGGAAGTGGTCATTTCCACAGCATGCACATAAAACCCCATTCTGTCCTAACAGCCCCAGTGCTGGCACCTCTGCACACTTGGCAATCCTGGGACTGAGTCCTTGGCTCTAGCAGTATAGCTTTCACAGTGAGCAGTGGCAGTGCTGAGGAGTTTTCAGTGTCCCTGCAGGATGCAGACACGGAGGAGCCAGAGCAAGAGAGGAAAGACAGGCTGCATCCGCGCACTTACCACAGCTGGTAATAAGTATGGATAACATACCTTATTGGCAACACCCAGAAAAAGCTAGAGGCCATGGAGGTCAAGCTAAGAGTCTGTCATTACTTTTGTAACTTGGACATCAAAGGCAAATGTAACCTGCTTTTATATAATCTGAAAAGACCAGACATGCTGTATCTAAACCATAATTGCAATTAGTAGACTACAAGTAACTTAATTTCATGGGAAAAGGGTGGCTTACAATAAAATAAATTGGCATTACAATAAAAAAATAAGATTATCGCCAACACCAAAATGTCTATAATTGGAAAATTTGAGAGGAAAATAAATGAATCAGGTTATACACAGGAGAAAAATGCAAAGCTTAGGAAGACTGAACCCCTCCCCCACCCCCGCAGGGAGTGTATATGAGTAGATATGGGGATAGAAGACAGAGGAATTTCCCTCAACATCCTTATGTTGCTCTCCTTCAGAACAGGAAGATAAAGCTGGGGGTGTAGCTCAGGGTTAGAATGCTTGCCTAGTTTGCAGACATCCCTGTACATAGGGATGTGTGCATAGGGGTGTTAGTTGTCTTTCTCAGAAGATGAGAGAATTGATGGACATTGCCACCTTTGTACCAATGGGTTTTGTTGTTGTTGGGGTCTGGCTTTGATGCTGATGGTATTTTGTTGTGCTCAGGGTTAAACCCAGGGCCTAAGCATGCTAGCAAAGTGTTCTACCCCTTGAGCTAGGCATGAAGCCCAATAATCACTGTGAGCCCTTGATATTCAGTAAGCAGCATCTCTCTGTGGTCTCTGCATCAGCTCTTGTCTCCAGGTTCTTGCACTGCTTTAGTTTCTGTCCTGACTTCCTTTAATGATGAACTGTGATGTGGAAGCGTAAGTTGAATAAACCCTTTCCTCCCCAAGTTGCTTTGGTCCTGGTGATGCATCTAAGATGCATCTTTGTACACCATACGTGTGCAGTGTTCTTGGAGGATAAAAGAGCGAGCATCAGATCCCCTAGGACTGGAGTTACAGATAGTTTTGAGCTGCCATGTATGTGTTGGCTATCAGATCTGGTTCCTCTGGAAGAGTAAGCAGTGCTCTTAACTATTGAGCCATGTCTCCAGTCTGAAAGCTATAAAAGGGGGTGGCGTGAGGCTAGGACTCCTTCACAACTTCCTAATGATCTAGTCTTATTTCTTTTCCCAGTTCCTACAGCTATTCTTAACTGTTTCATATATACACTGAAGGTTCATTTTCTGTTTTGTCATATATGTGCATGTACAGGTGTTTCTGCAAAGACATATGATCAGATATTCAAATATTTTTTCCATGCATGCATGTGAGAATGTATAAATTCAGAATATGATAATCCAAGAGTAAGAGGCCACAGAAGCCATGCTAGTTACTGCAAGAGAGAATTTAATACAGGTAATAGAAGACAGAAGTGCCAACCAGAGTGGCAGGAACCATTGTGCTGGGATCTATAAGCTGGGATGCCTAGAAGCACCTAGAGCAGTGGACTCCCTTGCAGCATGGAATGTGGAGGACATGGCTATCTGGCTAGCGGTGGAGATGTAGTAAAGACACTACCATCTGAAACGGGAGAAAGGAAGACAAAACCTGGCTTCTGGTCAGCAAAGTCTCAGTAGCTAAAGGCACTCACGATCAAGCATGATGGCCTAAGTTCAAGCCCAGGGACCCATACTGCAGAAGGGGAAAACCAATTCCTGCAAGTTCTTGTCCTCTGACCTCCATATATGTGCTGTATCATGCTCACATGCGTGTGCGCACTTGCACACACACACAAACGCACTAAAATCACCCATTCTTCCATTCTCTCATCTATAGTGTACATCTCTGGATCTCTTTGACCAGATCTGAAGTTAAAGCTCCTAAGGACAGAAGGTGGTGTGAAATAGCTCTGGGAACAGGCAGACAAGAGGTGGTCATAATCAATTCAAAAAATATCTGTATCTATAACATATATATATATATATATCACTTCGGCATATGTAATGCTCTAATTCATCACTTACCATTTTTATAAGGATAGAACCTATTTAAAAACACTATTGAGAGCAGGCATGAGCCATGGGATAAAGGGTACAGCAGAAGAACACAGAGACAGACACCGTAAGACAACATGTTGTCAGTGGGAAAAATCAGTCTCCTACTGAAAGGGCATCGATGCTGCAGAGCAGCAGCCGTTCACAGGGCTGGGCTTGTGCGCAGCTCACAGGGCTGGGTGTGTGCAGGTCTTTTTCAAGCATGACCTGCTCTGCAGAGACTGAAGAGAAGGCAGAAGTATCAGCTGATAGGACCCCAAACTCAGAGTGTTTAGAGCTTCGAGAAACTTGTGTCATCCATAGTAACTCACGATGTCTACAAAACAAGGAACTGAAACACTTGAGAAATGAACTGGGTGACCCAGTCTCTAGGTGGGTTATTGTCTCTCTTGCCTTTTGGGGACTTGATGAAGGAGGTGTTGAGGGACAGACAGTTCAGCATCAGTGCCGGCTCTTCCTGCTACTGTAACAGTGAAGCCGCCTTACACAGTGTGACAATGAAAGAGGAAGTGGTTTGACATCCTGGCTCATGGACAGTGCTAGGCACCTGACATTTTCATGAAAAAGTCGCCACAGAACACCTTTTCTTTAGAAACACGACTGACTCCCAGAGTCAGAGTTCAATTGCCTTTGGTGCAACAGTGGAGGCTCATGTCCCAGGTACTTTCATGAACACAGAGAAAAATGGGACACAGTAATGGATAAGCCAGGCCCCTCTAAGAGCTCTAGACTTCTTAGGGAATTACAAGTGAATGCCTTAGGCTGGGCATGTAGCTCGAACATGCAAGGCCCTTGATTCAATCCCTAGTACCACCAAAGAGTGAACAAATCGGTTTTGATGCAATGTAATAAAGAGAATATCTGTAGCTCAGGAGAGGTGGAGGATGACATCAGAGCACAAGGAGAGGGACAGATGTAATTTCCAAAGGTGATATCGCAGTGGACATTCAAACAGGAGGAAGTAGCCAAGCGGTGGTGGTGCACGCCTTTATCCCCAGCACTCAGGAGGCAGAGGCAGATAGATCTCTGTGAGTTTGAGGCCAGCCTAGTCTACAGAGTGAGTTCCAGGACAGCTGGGGCTACACAAAGAAGCCCTGTATTGAAAAACAAAAACAAAAGGAAACAAACAAAAACAGGATTAAGAGCTCCTTCAGCCTCTAACTCCAGAGTTAAATGATCAAGACCAGTTAGCCATGGTATCACATGCATGCAGACCCAGCTACTTGAGAGGTGGAGGTAGGGAAACCACTTCCTGCCTGGAGTTCAAGACCAGTCTTGGTAACATGAGGTAGACATTAAAATAACTGAGGTAAACAGTGATCAAGGCCAGACCAATCTTGCTTAAAACAGCGCTATCTTTCTTAAGGATTTATAGAGACTTTCTTCTCTTGTTTACTTCTCATCCCATAATGGAAGACGGACAGAGACATATATACACACAGAAGTGCACATACAAACACATGGGGATACCCAGAGACACAGACACACAGATACTAATGTACACATGCACACACAAGCACACACACACATATACCCAAATAGGCACACATACCCATGCACACAGAAATAGACACCGATATACCTGTACATGCACACACAGACATGCACACACCTTTTGATGGAGAAAAATAATCTACTGCCCATCAATTAATATTATCAGGTCTGGAGTAGATTGTTCAGAAACTCCATCTTGCTGGTATCCATATGTGAGTCTGGCACACTGGTGGCCCCTGTGGGCTGAACAGGCAACCTCTTTTCATGCCAGATGCCCAAGGCTGGCTTCAACAAGTTCACATTCTTATGTTTCACCAAACCAAAAGACTTTGCCTTTTAACTTTCCTACGTAGCGCATGCGTTATGAGTTTGTCCTGCATACCTGTCTGCCAACAGATACTCAGTAACTCAGGAAGGCCATTCGAGGGTCTAGTGATCTGGATAATGATAAAGAGAGGAGGATGTGAAATGATTTCCTGATACTGAGCCCCGCAGCCTGTGGCACGAGAAAGCCCATGTTACGACGAGGCTCTTATGAACACAACCTTGTATAACAGATGTGTTCCATTCAACCTTTGCTCTCTCATGTGACCATGCAACCAGGAAAGTGATTTTATACCTCTAAGTTTTATCATCATCATATACCTTAAGAATAGCACCGTGAAGTTAATCTCCACTGTCAACTCCACTGGATTTTGAATCAGCACAGAAGTGCAAGTGTGTCTGGGAAGATGTTTCCAGAAAAAAACTGAGAGTGAAGACCTATCCTGAATGTCTGCAGCACTGCCCTGTGGTCTGGGATCCTAGAGCGAATGAAAAAGAGAAAGAAAGCCAAGTGCCAGATCTCTCTCTCTCTCTCTCTCTCTCTCTCTCTCTCTCTCTCTCCCTCCCTCCCTCCCCCCCCCTCCTCACTGTGGATACAGTGTCAATGAGATGCTTCAAGACCATGTTGCTATGATTTAGCTTCTATGATGGACTGTAGTTTTTAATCTATGAGCCAAAATAGAGACTCAGTTCCTTAAGTTTCTTTTGTCAGGTTTAGGCACAGCAATGAAAAACAAAATACAAGTGTCTACTTCATTGTTTTCTGGTTTTGTTTTAGGTGTATTTATTTTTATTATTTCATGTGTATGAGTGGTTTTAACGGCATGTATGTATGTGTTCTACATGCATGCCTGGTGCCCATGGAGGCCAGAAGAGGGTGTTAGATTTCTTGTAACTGGAGTTACAGGTAGCTGTGAGTAACTGTCTCCATGCTGGGAGCTCAACAGCAGCCTCTCCAATAGCAGCAAATGCTCTTAACCACTGGAGCACTTCTCTAGCACCCCTGCCACCACCACCAATAGCTGTTTTCTGAGCAACTATTTTATATATTCCTGCTGTATGTCAGGTACTGCTTTGAAGAGAAACACACAGCAGTAAGAGAAGAAAACCCTTGCCCTAGCACTAATATGTTCATAGAAGGTAGATAATAAGGATAAACAGATTGTTCTTTTAGAAGGGAAAGAAACTAGAGTTTGCTCAGGAGGACTGACATTTTAGATGGTGCCTAATGGGCGCCTTATTGAGAAGATAGCTCTGTGAATATGGCAGCAGCAGGAGGGTACTGAGGGACAGCCTTCCAGGAGAGGGAACAGCCTACAGCAAGATCCTGAGGTAGAAGCAATGTTAGTGCCTTTTAAATTAGTGTGTTAAGTTTTCCTCTTACCCAGCTAGCTCTTAAATAATTGAGACTGAGCCATTATATACATATATTGTATTTTTTCCAAGAATTAATTTTTTTAATTGACTTTACATCCAGATCACAGACCCTCCCTCCTCTCCTCCTCCCAGTCCCACCTTTACAAATCCCTTCCCCCATTGTCCCTTCCCCTTCTCTGAGAAGGGGGAGTCCCCCTTCAGTACCACCCCACCCTGGAATATCTAGTCCTAGCAGGACTAGGCACATCCTCTCTCACCAAGGCTCAACAATGCAGTCCAGGTAGTGGGAAGGGGATCCAATGCAGGGAACAGAGACCAAGACAGCTCCGACTCCACTTGTTAGGGGTCCCACATGAAGAACAAGCTGTACATTTGCCATAGATGTGTAGGGGGCCTAGGTCCAGCCCCTGCATGCTCCCTGGTTGGTGGCCCAGCCTCTGTGAGCCCCCATGGACCCAGGTTAGCTGACTCTGTAGGTCTTGTGGGTTTGTTTTTTTTTAAGATGTACTCTTGTTTTATGTATGTGAGTATGCTGTTGCTGATGCACCAGAAGAGGGCATCAGCTCCAGCTACAGAGTTGTGAGCCACCATGTGGGTGCAGGGAATGGAACTCAGGACCTCCTGGAAGAGCAATCAGTGCTCTTAACCATTGAGTCATCTCTCCAGCCATCAAGATTGAACCATTATATTTATTTAACATGCTTTAAATGCACGGCAACCAAGCAGTGTTACTCTATTTTAATCCTCTAAACTAATCTGGCTACTTCCCAGCCAAAACCTCTAAGACACTCGCATTTTACGGTTTTCTCTGCTCGAGCTTTTTCCTCATGAAATCTTGGACCCTCTCTCCATAGTTAATCCACTTCCTCTCTCTCATGCCAATCCCCTGGGTGGGAGGAAGTCCCGCCCTATTCTCTCCCCTGCTCAGTCATTGGCTAACCAGCTTTTACTGGCAAACCAGGGAAGAATTGTGGAGCAATGTTTACACAACATTGAGCCAGGAGATACTTAGAATAAAGATTGCAACCAGATATGGGGGGACAGAAATCAGTGTCTGAATTACACAGTGGACAATAATATTATGCCTACAAAGCAAGCCTAGTGTGAGTGTGAAGAATAGTGAATGTGGCTGAGGCCATCCGAAAACGGGGGCTGCATAAAGGGAGATGGAGTCTGAGAGTGGGAGATTACGGTTGACTTGAGGAGGAGAATGCAATCATCTGGCCTACATTTTCATGGGGCTTCTCGGGCTGCTGGATTGTGTGAGACTTACGTACTGTGTCAAAGTACCTCTCACTCCTGGAGAGATGTGAGCAAATGTCAGTTCACTCCAGAGTGAGCACTAATGGCAAAGCTTAGTGAGCCAGTGAGCCGGCGTGGGCTGCTTGCTACAAAGCCTAGGTGAGTGAAGACAGCTTCATCACCACAATATGTGACAGCTCATGAAAGCTACCTGCCTGTTGTCCCCGAAAGGACTGCATCTGCTCAGCAGGTCAGAGTTTCCTGCCCACAGCAGTTATCACTGCTTCTACAAGCCAGACAGGGTGTTTACAAATCCTGTAATAGTCAGAAGCTGGCCAAGCCCGGTGAGCTTTGTTTACTCCCTAAGACTTTGTATGATGTGTGCATGTGTGACCTGGTATATGTGTGTATAGGTGTGCATGTATGTGCACATGCATGTGGAGGCCAAAGTACAACCTTGAGTGCCAATCATCAGGAACTATCCATCCTACTTTTGGGACAGGACCTCTCACTGGCTGGAAACTCACCACGTAGTCCAGGCTGGCTGGCTAGTGAGCCTGGGCATCCTCCATCTCTGTGCTACCAATGCTGTTATTACAGGCACAGCCACCACACTCATACTCTTGACATGGGTTCTGGTGCTTGAACTCTGGTCTCCAAGCACTGTACCAACTGAACCAGCTCCTCTGCCCCAACTTGCTGAATCTCACAAGCCAC
This sequence comes from Uromys caudimaculatus, assembly GCA_028551405.1. Lineage (NCBI taxonomy): Eukaryota > Metazoa > Chordata > Mammalia > Rodentia > Muridae > Uromys > Uromys caudimaculatus. The sequence continues at coordinate 89,718,616 of CM052706.1, read as the reverse complement.
CTTCCTCCCTACAGGAAGGAAAGTTTCCGTTTGGAGAAAACTGCTGCCCGGTAGAGAACAGGACAGAAGTGAGGTTAGAAAACATTGCAGTGGTTCATAGGAAATGACACATGTGATGCTCTCACCTTAGTGCTTGATCTTAAAACCACCAGAGTCTCTTTGCCTCTCTTACGTCACTTGGGCCTTTCAGCTGCCCGTCCCCACGTCCTTTCTCAGTACCTATTTTTATTCTCTCTTGGTCTCCTTTCTCACTTCCCACATTTACACTATTATAAAACTCAGTATGAGGCTTCTCAAAACTTAAAAATACAACTGCCATGTGACCCAGATATACCACGCCTAGGCACGCAGCCATTTCCCCAAGTCCCTCCACAGAGATAACCGAACATCCATATTTATCGTGTGAATAACTCAAGAGCAAGGAAATTGAACAACCTAGATGTCTGTCAGCATATGAATGGACAATGATCTTGTGGAGCATATACACAATGGAATTTCATTTAACTACTTTACAATACATCACCCCACTCTTAACTTTCTTCCTGGACCCATGTTGGCTTCCTCCCTTTGCTCTGAGGAAAAGTCTGTTTGTCCAAAGAAGCTTTGAAGGTTCTTTTGATCATGGTGAGAGAGTAACAAGTCTTTCACCTAAGTGGCTTGAAGAGCCATATTCTATAGGGTACATCAAAAGGAGAGACTGTCACAGAAGGTGCCGGAAGAAGGCTCTGCCATGGAACTTGTGTTGACATTACATAGGTGGAACCTATGTACCCCATCAGATTTCAGTCAGGACAGGAGTACCCCATGTATTAATTGTCAATATAGATGATCTGAGAAAGGCACCCTGAGGACATTTTCTTCATTGAATCAACATCAAAGCATGCACAAAACTGAATGGGACTGCCTACTATACACCTAAAGATATAGTATAGATGATTTTTTTAAAGCTTTCATTTTAAAATTTTTTTAAACCTACTTTTATTTAAAACTTCTGTACAAGTAGGGAGCCTATACTCACAGTTCAAGGAGGCAGAGACAAGAGGATCATTAGCTTCTCACTAGCCTGGGCTGCCTACTGAGACCCTACATCATCAAACAAACAAATACAAAAAAAACCAAAACAAACAAGGATCATACATCACTAAGCCCATTGGGTAAATAGTACCCTCTCCCTCTGCATCTGGTCCACTGGGATGTCTCTGGGGACAATGACAGATGCAACTGTCACCTCCTATGACCATAGTGGCTTCCTTTGAAGATCCTACTGAGAGACATGCACAAGTATGCTTCACATTCATTAATTAATTTTAATAAATAAAGCGAGTATTTTGCCTGCATGTATATCTGTGCACATATACTTGCCACACCTTTAAAGGCTAGCAAAGGACATTGTATCTCTTGGAACTGGAGTTATAGGTGGTTTTTAGCTGCCATATGGGTACGGGGAATTAAACCCAGGTTCTCTGCAAAAGCAACAAGTATTCTTTGCTGCTGAGCCATCTCTCCAGCTCCTTATTTATAATGAGAAAAGATATACTTTAGAATAATAAAAAAGTGTCACAGACACATAATAACATTGTTTATTTTGTTATCAAGTACTATGAACTAAGTGTGGAGAGATAGCACAGTTGATAAACTGCTTGCTTTAAAGGCACAAGTACCTCAGTCAACCCCGCAAATCCATGTAAAATAGACAGTCCAATGGGGTGAGCTCCTAATGCTAGCACTGGGAAGGTAGAAATGGGGATGTTACTCTATCTCACTGTCTGGCCGGCCTAGCTTCACTGATGACCTTCAGACCAACATTAATTTGCAGGACTGCGTCAAATAAAAAGGCAGATGTCATCTGAGGAATGACATCTGAGAGTGTTGGGTGGTAGCACTGCCACAAATTCTTGAGTAATACACTGTACTACATAAAATTCCAGCAGCTAAACATCATGAAGCAGCTGGGCTTTTTCAGCTCTGTTACAAGATGGAGACGCTGCAGTTGTATTTGTGGCCCAGTGTTGCCTGATGCTCTCGTCATGCAGTACAGGACCGTACTGCGGGTGATACCTGGAAGGATGCTGGATACATAAGTAACCAGAAGCTGATGCCGCCAATGGCTAGACCTGAGGATAGCACGGGGGGGGGGGGGGGGAGTTGGCCAAAAGTCATGTCCATAAAAAGCACAGGAGGAGGATGAGAAGCCAGGACCCATAATTCTATACCTACAACTCCAAATCAAACGATACAGAAGTGTCCTTTATATAGGCCATCTTTTTGGTGTTACAATTCAAATGATCTTTTATGTGAGCAATAGAGGTATTTTTGGGGAGCTATTCTGACATCAGAGCTGCAAACAATGACTTGATACACAGACTTGGATCCAAAGCACTGAGCCAAACTGACTGTGTCACCCAGCTCAACTGGCCTTTCATCAGAGCCCCAAGAAATCCAAGGCTACTCTAATGATCACAACTAGGGGACAGAGAAATCCAAGTAGAGCCAGATAGTGGCCTTAAATTTTGAAAATCTCTTAAAATCTCTTCCTTGTGCCTATATTATGAAAATATTTGGACCTGTGAACACATTAAAGACCCCTGTAATGACGCTGGAATAGATCCTGTCAGGGAAGGCTTCACCTTGCAGAAAATCAGCACTTGAGTAGAACAGACATAATCCACCTTGATAGCCAGAGAACTAACTGTGTTACAGGAAAGGGATTAAAGCACACAAGAGAGCTTCCTTGGGTATTGTTCACACAGTAATGAATTGTTCATCATAGGCAATAGTACTATCAGACAGTTTGTTAAACTGCATAAAGCTGACTTTGTAGATAATGAGCCGCTTTTAATTGTTTTTACACTCCACTTTTGAATCACTTTCTTTTAAATCAGGCCCCATACTTGTCTGTCAACCAGACCATATTGAAGGCACTCGCTTTGTGGGCACCATGCTCAGCTCACACAGTGAGGAAAGCACATGCAAGCCACCGGGCCTTCACAGGACCCTCCAGGAAAGAGACTCGATATCAGACAGCCAGTGATACCATCCCAGGTCCAGGAGTGAAGATGCTCCCAGCCCTGGAGAAAGCAGGATGAGGCATCCCGAGCTTGGGAGGATGTTAGAAATGACAGATGTAAGGATTCACTTTTCTCATGAGTTTTGTTTTTCAGGCTAAGGATGGCCCTGGTCCTCTAGCCTCGTGCCTGCCAAGCAGGTGTTCTACCCCTGAGCCATGGCTGAACTAGTTATAGCCACTCTTTGGAGGGCCTTTGAAAGGCTGTTCAGCTGCCTGAGAATACATGTGTCACTATCATGGTTTGAGGTGATGAAATGGCTCCCCCATCATGGCTGTGTTCCCAGTTTTACCAGCCCTCAATAATTATCTTTGAGTGCCTATTGTTTGCCTAAATAGCCTAAACTAGGAAACTAGTGAGCAAAGCTGCAGAATCCCTGTCTTTCTAGGACTGCTTCCTGGGGGGTGACGGGGCAGAATCAGACTGTACCTAGCTAGCGGTAGATTGCAACCTAGTGATGGCTTCCTTGATGGACAATGCAGGCACAGATGTGCATGTATATCAACAGGGTTAGCCAGCAAGGACCGACTTTCTGAGAGGACCAAGGTGTGTTAAGAGTCAAAGATACATGCCGGGCAGTGGTGGCGCACACCTTTAATCCCAGCCCTTGGGAGGCAGAGGCAGGTGGATTTCTGAGTTTGAGGCCAGCCTGGTCTACAGAGTGAGTTCCAGGAGAGCCAGGGCTACACAGAGAAACCCTGTCTCGAAAAAACCAAAAAAAAAAAAAAAAGAAGAGTCAAAGATACAGTTAACAGAACAGAGAAGAAAGCAGAAGGCCAGTTTAGAGAGTTCCAAGTAAAACTAACTGCTCTGACAAAAGTCACGATGTGAGGGCAAGAAAACACCTTTGCTGCTTGCTAACTCTAGGCCGAGGATGCTCATTAGGAGGGGTTAGTGTGTCTAAAGTAGATGGGAAACCGATCATGATGTTAAGCAGGGAGTGACATGGCCCCATGGATATCAAAAATGACTGCTCTGGCTACAGCAAAAATATCAGATTACAGCGGTTGCTCTGAATCCCAATCACGTCTGCCTTTCTTACTCTGCTTTCCCGTGATTTCAGAGATTTAAATAAGTGCACACCTGATACAGTTAGAGGCCAGTCAACAATGAAGAACTGTGTGGTCTGTGGAAGCGGCTGCTGCTTGGTGCTGACCAGCTCTGCCTCTAGCCCTCTCCTCTTGTCTCTTATGGAGTCCACGTTCCTCCCAGTCTATGGAGTGGGGAGAGCAATGCCCACTCTGGGGAGTCCCAAGGGGGATAGCAAAGAGGTTCGCCAATCAGCTGGCACTGGGCAGAACTCAGTATGTGCCAGCTGTTCTCAGCAGTCAGTGAACCACTGCCATACCAGTCACAGGACTACATCTAGCACATAACTGGTGCATGTATGCCAGTACTACATATTTTCATAGATAGCTATCTACTGACATCCACCTAGCACTAGTATTATAAGGCACGTTTGTATTACCTGTGTTATGAAAATAGAAACACATAGGCAGTAACATTTTAAACCTTTTCTCAGTCTATTATATGACATACAAGTCGCTCATGTTTGGAACTTTACCCTTATGTGATTGTTCCCTGCACCAATGACTTGGGGCACCCATTAGCCTGTCCATCCTCCAGCCTAAATGACATTAACTTCTTAGGAGCAATTTTTTCAACAGTTCTTTGCAGCCTGCTAAGGAGCCTGACACGCCATAGTGAGTGCCCAGTAAATAACTACAGAATGGTAAAACAAGTAGAGAATAAGTGGATACATTTAACTATAGCTTACGAGACTTTTAGAGAATGGAATATCTGAAATCCAGACTGCCCTAGAAAACTCAGGATATATGACCAGCATACATTCTGACTTTAAACAGAGCTACTGGGAGCAGCAATAACAAGGTCCACCATGGGCTTGTGCTGTTTATTTTTGAGCCTAAAAATTGTTCCAAGCTCCTTGCTTACAGAGGAGAAATAACCTAGATCTTAAAGGACCTCTGTTTAACCCGACACAGGGCCCCCAATCGGCTTTTCTCTTATCTCACTGGCTATAATCAGCTGCCTTGACCAGACCTCTGCTGGCACCGAAAGAGCAAGCCGAACAGCCGTAGATTTTGTTTGTTAGGCGCAGCTGAGCCTGACTCACAGAGTGTCGATTCAGATGGGAAATAAAATATGCAGCAAAGTAGAGGATCTGGGAACAAAGACTCTAGTCTGACAATTTACAGGAGAGCTAAAGAAACACTCAAAATGGCATCCAAAAGGTGAAATGCCCCAAGAATCCAAAAGAGAGAAGATGGACTAAGAAACTGAGAGGAGCTCAAAGGAAGATTCAAAGTCGAGGAAGAGATTCAGGGCTCTGGAAGGGGGGTGTTTTAAGGTGAGGCTTACTGAAGTGTAATTTATATATAATGAAATTTACCCTTGTGCTATCCAGCTCTCTAAGTTTTGACCAGCACATACAACTATGCTGTTATCATCATAGCTGAAACCGAGAAGTATTTAATTATTTCAACATTTCTTCTTGTTCCTTGGAACCAGATGTTCCCCTAACCCTGATCTGTTTTCTGTCCCTCTAGGTTTGCTTAGGGATGAGGGTGTAGCTCACTGATAGAGTGCAACCACAGACAAGTTCCTAGTTTGATCCCTGGTACCACCACCAAAACTGGGAAAGGGGCAAAAAAAAAAAAAAAAAAAAAAAAAAAACAAAAGAAAAAAAAAAAAAGAGTAGAACTTAGCCTGTGTGTGGGTGGGGAGACTGAGGTTCTTTAGCCTGGGCATCGCCACCTGTTCATTTTCCATGCTGTTTAATGAACATTTATATTAACTAGACATCTATTATTGACAAACCCTTTAATAGCAAACTGTAGACGGCACGCATTGTCTTTCTTTCTTACAGCCCGTTTGTGAAGAGGTTTAATCAGCATTTCTCAGATAAGGGAAGAGAATCAAAGAGCTGTCCAGCTGGTAAGATGAGCAGTGACTGAGAATGAAGACAGGCGGAAATGGTACCATGGCTTCTCTCTGGTGCTAGATTAGGTCAGCTTGTAGTTCCCTTTTTTCCTCTGCATTATCATAGTTTTGACAATGAGCTTATATTACTTCTGCAACCAAAAGACTACTATGTATAAATGAATTATGTAAATACACATACCTATGCATAAACAAAAGCAATGCCTGCAAAGTCTGATTCTATAGCATTTTCTCTTTGCTGAACTGAGGTCAGTGTTGGGAAAAATAGTTTAAAAGGAGATAAAAGGCTCCACTTCGTGACTAGCACTCATTTGGAGGGAAATGAGACTCACCAAAAGGACTAGAGCACTTCTCATGATAGCTCTTTGCACGGCTAAGCAGCGCCATAATCAGTAGGTTCTTAAGCATCGATGCCACCCCAAAGTGCCACAAATGATCAGCCTTGGGAGGGTCCAAAGCCCCCTGAGACACTCCAGACATAGGGAGGACTCTTACACTCGTCTTTTGATCTTGCCCCATACTTCCAGAAGACCCTACAAGAGGAACCACTCATCCTCATTGGCAATCCAAAGCACGGCGGCTGTTCTAACACCACTTGAGTGGCAGGAAGCCACATTCTGAGACCAAAGCTCAAAATGCAGGCCACATGTGAATGGAAAAGAAGTGCATACACTTAAATAAAAGGTTTTTCAAGCTGGTATTTCACAAAGAATTGTATCTAGAACAGTGATTCTCAACCAGGTTATGACTCCTTTGGCAAACCTTTATCTTCAAAAATGTTTACATTAGGATTCATAACAGTAGCAAAATTACAGTTATGAAGTAGCAACAAAAACAATTTTATTGTTGGGGTCACTGCAACATGAGGAACTCTATTAAAGGGTCACAGGGTTAGGAAGGTTGAGAACCGCTGCTCTAGAATAAATAAAATGCACCCATGTGAGGAAAAAAAAAAAAAAACACCACAACTTAAAAAGTCAATTTGGATTGGCTTCATAATGGACGATACACAAATGGCCCACAGTGCTTTCTCAAAACCAGACTTCAAATTTCCACTCACTTCCCCTTCTCACACAACAACCTCTTGCATAATCTCAAGAGTTTAGTTATGTAAAATGAGTACAAACTAGATATGTCTTGATAACCCAAGTGTATGTTAAAACACTTGTTCTGCAGATAATCTGACCACTTCCTACAGATGAAAACAACTGAAGTGGAATGCCTGCTTAGTATCACACGGATAATTGAACCTGGGTTGAGTATTTTATATTTCAGGATGGAGAGAGTCTTCACAGTTTCTCAGAGATGGCTGTCCTGTGGATTACCAGAGCACTCTGCCCACCAGCGTAACCAAGTGATGACATCAGGCCGATTGAGAGACACTGTCTCCAATGACACGGTGGGAGGCACAGGAAGACAGCTGACATCACCCTCTGCTTTACACAGGAACAAGCACAGCACATACATCCTGTGCTGGGTAGTCTTTGTCACTGTGACACAAACTAACACTACCTGGAAAGAGGGAACCTCCACTGAGCACCTGCCTCCATCAAACTTGTCTTTGGCCTGTGTGTGAGGCATAGTCTATTTGTTTGGTTTTTTTAGTTTGTTTTTGTTTTTGTTGTTTCGAGACAGGGGTTCACTCTATAGCCCTGGCTGTCCTGGAATTTGTTCTGTAAACCAGGCTGGCTTCAAATTCACAGAGATCTGCCTGTCTCTGCCTTCCTAATGCTGGGATTAAAGGCATGCACCACCTGTCTTTGAGGCATACTCTTAATGAATGACATGGGAGGGCCCAGTGCACCGTCCTGAGTTCTGTAACACAGCTATCTGAGCAACCAGTGAGCAGCACTCCTCCAGGTCTCTGCTTCAGATCTCACGTCCAGGTTCCTTCCTTGAGTTCTTGTGTTTAATTTCCCTTGATGACAGACTGGCCCTGTAAACCAAACAAACCCATTCCTCCTCAAGTTGGTTTTGGTCAATTCGTTTTTTATCACAGCAATAAAAAACAAACTATGACACACACACACCTCACATACACACCAATAAAAATAAAGATACTTACCACCATTAGTCATTAGGGAAAAGCAAATTAAAGCCATAATATTTTACAAATGGTTAAAGTAGAAGGTTTTTTAAACAAGAAAAGATACATAAAGAATAAAAAATTATATATGTACACACACACACACACACACACACACACACACACCAGTACTGACAGCAGCAAAGGTGAAAGAACATGGATTAATCTGACTTCTCTATGCTATTGGTTGTTCATCAGCTTGGCTATGTGCCAAGTTATAGAAGCATTTCTAGAGACGTGTACAGAAGTGTTCACAGAAACTTTAATTGACAAATAAACTGAGCAGTAGTCTCACAATGTACTCCTACTCGGCATCACAAGGTAACAAAAGCTGATTGACACTGTGGTGTAGACCAATCTTTTAAAGGTGATGTTGAGTGAAAGAAGACCCAGGAAAAATCACAGTGTATGACTGCGTCTCTATGAAACACTAAAACCACAAAACTAACCTGTGACAGGAAAGAATGAAAGGCACTGCCTCTGAGGTTGTTGGGACAAAAGAATGGATATAAGAGAACTTTCTGGAATAATAGCAATGTGCTCTGGTTTGCTAAGTATTCGTGTTATATAGAAACTTCAACCTTCATTCCAGAGCCAGTGAATTGAACACTAAAGGTGAATGTGCTTTGCCAACTTTAACTCGGTAAGAAGGAAGTGTGTCTGACCAATACCAAGATCTAGTTGACGGTGTACATACACAACTCTTCAGGGGTAAGGAGAAGAAATGCTCAGGGTTTCTTTGAAATACACGTAAAAAATAAGGTGGCTTGTTGATGGAACCCAGGCGTGACTACATGCATAGGTGAGGGGTAAATGCTCAGAGAGCAAATGGCCATTTGTACAATGCAGACTGCAGCATGAGGCTGTTAAAGCTCTTTTTCATGTGTTTGTTCTGTATTTTGTTTTATTTTGTTTTGAAACAGGGTTTCTCTGTGTAGCCCTGGCTGTCCTGGAACTCACTCTGTAGACCAGGCTGGCCTCGAACTCAGAGATCCGCCTGTCTCTGCCTCGGCTGGGATTAAAGCTGTGCCAACACTGCCTAACGCTATTAAACTTTTTGCCTTCTCTGGACATTTAAAAATCCTTAGAATGAAATGCTGAGGGAGGGGTGGGGGTGTCTGGGAACTAGCTAATATTTAGGTGAAAGGAATAATGAGGTCAGACAAAAAGGACAGACCTGATGTAAGAACATCGTAGTTTCAGATCTGTGAGTCAGGGAAGGGAACAAACAAGAGAAGGAAAAGGAAGGGGAGAGATCTGACTCGTGGTGGGCAATGCTCACATGATTATGTTCTTGTTTTCATGGAGTTTTCACTTTATAAATATTTTGTATGCTATTCTGAGAAAACATTATTTTTAGAATGGGGGTGATGGCCTCATTGTGTTCTAGCTGAGGGCATGGGGAAGATCTGTTGACCACAACAAATCTCACTAACTGCCCAGGTAACCAAAATGTGATGCTGTGTTCTCATAAAGTACCAGCTTTTCTCTTTCTGAAAGAGAAGGTCTGGCTGGCTTGCCCAGGCTAGGCTCAGACATAAGCCTTTGACTCATTTCCCAAGCAGCTGGCAAATGCTTGCTGTATCCGTGGGCTTTGGAGGCTAGGTTTTTAGCAAATCAACAGGGAGAGGCTTCCTGAAGAGGCTTCTCTTGACATACTGCCTTGTTAACCAGGAGGTAAGTTCACTTCTCTCACACACAATAGACCATAGATGGTGCTCCAGGATAACATGCTGGCTCCACTCACTACACAGCCAGGGAAAATGGAGCAGCAGCTCTCAAAATCCTATAACAGAGAAAATGGCTGCAGTGACTTAGCCAGGAAAAAAAGAAACATGGAATCCAAAGCTGGAAAGAACATTAAAAGTTCTCTAAGAAATAGATTCTCACTTACATCATCCACCTCACTACCTCACTGTATCTTGCTAAAGTCGTTCCTCTCCAAGCGTGTACCATATGCTAGGCACCACAGGGGAAGATAATAATAGCTTTCTTATGCCACATTTTCACAATTCTAAGGCGCATAATTATTTTTTGCACATTTTGGCATCTCTGAGATGAGATAGTTCTTACAACTAATGGCATGTAATAATTAGTACATTTTTAACGGTGTATGAGAAAACAGTTTCCTAAAATCATTTTGTTCTTACAGATACTAAGCTACAGTATCTGGTGCCTCACTGCGTGAAGCGTTCTCATCTTATTGAACTCAACAGCATCACATTTTGGTGAGCTGGATAGTTCCTGAGATCTGGCATGGCCAACAGATCTCCCCATGTTCTCAGCTAGAATATGATGAGGTCATCACCCTACTCTAAAAGTACTGTTTTCTCATAATAATACACAAAATATTTATAGAGTAAAAACTCCATGGAAACAAGGACTTGGTGTTACTCACTTCTAAACACCAGAATATAAAGGATTTTTTGGCAAAGAGTAGATATTGAATAAATATTTATTAAATATTTATTGAACAAATATTGTATTCTAGAAGGAAATGGGAGGGGGATCGTGAGCCCTATGGGCTGTGTGGGCTGGGACATTTATACAAGGGATGGCTATCCTGCCGTCTTCCCTCTGCTGATTCATGTCAGTCAGATCATCCACCCCACAAGGCCTTCCTTGGGTCACTCCAGATGCACTTGGTCCCCAGCACATTGCCAGGCATCCTGGTTTCTACAGAGCTGAACTGAGTTTAACCATCTGCTGCATGAAACTTTGGGAGAGAATATCTAACTTGTCTTAGTCTCAGTCTTTGTTTATCTGCAAACTTAGGAATAATAAAACCTTCACAAAGAACTGTGAGTTTTAAATGAGATCAGCTGTGGTGAACATACCCAACAATAAGCAAAGGCTTAGCAGCTCTTCCCTTATGCTGCTTCACTTCAGCTTGATGACACTTCATTTCTAGTTTACCTTCCCCCCTAAGATATTATTTTGATTCATAACCAGCTCTTCAAAGCTCAAGAGAGTCCCTGACACATTTTAAGTGTCCTTGAATAGTTTGGAATTGATTGATTCATTTCATGATTAAATACCTACTATGTGCCTGCTATGTACTAGGGCCCATTCTAACTATAGGGTGTGCCATAATTCTTAATAATAGAACTTGAAAAACTCTCTATACATGGGCTGGGGTATAGCTCACTGGCAGAGAAATTGCCTAGCATGAACAGGACCCTGAATTTGATCCTCAGTACTATTTTTTAAAAAAAAATCCTTGTCTTCATGTGGAAAGCTAGGCAGATGGACATGACACAGGAAATAAATTGTGTGCAGTGGTAAGTGCTGTAGAGAAAATAAAACAGAAATGGGGTATGATATATGTGGGATGGGAAGGAGTGAACTGTAATATTAATTTAAATGTAGTGACAGTTGAGCAGAAACTCCAAAGGAATTATGGAAATCTATGCCCATATCAATCTAAGTAATTTCTAAAAGAAATTATTTATAGGTAAAATGGAAAATATTAGCTAGAACATTCTAGAAGGTGGAAACATTTGACCAAGAGCAAATTTAGCAGAGCACTTGTGTGGACAGTGCTAAATGGACCATCTACTTGAGTCTCAGCACTGTGAATATCAAGACAAGAATTTGCATTGTACCTTAAACACAATGCTGAATTACTGAAGAGTTTTAAGCAGGTGGGCACCACTGGAAACTATCTTACAGAACAGTCTTTGTAGAAAGTGTTTTAAAAAAAGAAAAAAAAAAAGACAGCAGTTTGTCGGAGATCAGCAGGCTTGGGTCTGACTAGTAGGCCTGAGTCTTGGTTTCCAGGATCCAGTGCCTCAGGCTCCTTAGAAGTCAGGTGACCAGCCTGTGGCCTTAGAGACATTCCATTTGACCCCACCTGCGGATTATGGGAGGTCTTGTGATATTCTGTTATTATGTTTTTGTATATCTGGCATGAACGTTGACCTTCTGTAACTTCCCTACCCCTGTCGCTTCCTGCCTTAAAGTGCTTAAATACAGACTCAAATAAAGTTATCTGGGGCTTGATCGGGACACGGTCTTGCCCTCAAATATTTCTTGTCTCCTGTGTTCTTTCCCCTAGGCCGGCAGCTTCCCTCCTCGGCAGCTGAAGGTCCTGTAGGCAGGACACTTCGGACCCTGGTCGACAGTCCCATCCCGGAAGGCCCCCCGGGAGGGACGGGAGGGACGGGAGGGATGGGAGAGTTAACTCTTCACAGCAGTTCCATTTAAAATTCTAGAGTTTGGCATCACAGTGGGTTACCAAGAAAAATCTGTAAACATTAGGAAATGTAGGTTTGAGGTTAAAACAGAAAAACCTGGGGTTTGAGGGATGGGCTTTGAGATTTCAGAAGCTCAAGCCAGGCCTAGTGTATCCCAGTCTCCTCCTGCTGCCTGCAGATCTAGATGCAGAACACTCAGTTATGCTCCAGCTCTGTGTGTGTCTGCTTCTCCACACTCCCCCATGACGATGATGGACTACACCTCTGAACTGTAAGCCAGCCCCAGTTAACGTTTTCCTTTGCTAGGTGCAGCACACCTTTAATCCCAGCACTCAGAAGGCAGAGACAAGCGGATCTCTTGATTTCAAGGCCAGCCAGGTCTATAGAGCAAGTTCTAGGACAGCCAGGGCTACACAGAGAAACTCTGACTCAGAAAAACAAAACAAAACAAAACAAAAAACCAACCAAACAAAAAATAAGTTTTTCTTTATAACAGTTGCCACTGTCATGGTATCTTTTCACAGCAGTAAAACTAAGACACCAGACCAAGCAGATCCTGAGAGTCCATTCTAATGGTCTCCCAAGGCTGCAGCAAGTGGAACATGTTAAATCTCCCTCCTGACTTGAGAGCATTTCTCTCTGGAATGTTCCACAATTAGTCCAACACTAGATAACCAGAGTGAAAAGCAGAAAAAAAGTGCTTTGAAAAGCTCAGAGTCACCAGGAATCTGCAAGAACATTTCTCATGCCAGATGCTTCTGTCTTAAGGAAGGGATTTTGTTTAAAAGTATGCTATGTGAAATTATCTAAACACTTTTCATAAAGCAGTGTGCCTAGAATTAGTCATATCTTAAAAAAATCCACATGGCCCCTCACATTTGACTTCTCAATCTAGCTCTGACTGGAATCATCTGAAAAAGAATCTAAACCTAAGGCATCTGGGATGATCTCTCGTTTAACCTTCAGCAAGCAGAAACGGAGGTGTGGGAGGGCTGCAGAACCAAGGAGTGGGGTTTATAAACTCCAGGGAGAGAAGACACAGGAAGCAGCTGCTTCTTTACATAAGATTCTTGAGAGCTGCTACCGTGCTGTGTGACAGTGGAGATCTGAGAAAAGGAAAAAGAAAATGTTGCTGAAATAAACTTCGTTCTTCCTGACAGAAGTTAATAGTTGTCATCTTGCCTACAATTTCCCAAGTGTGTTAGGTGCCTATAGTTAGCACCAGGTTCTTCAGGAGGAAAGAAACTGGAGGAACACACAATGAGTTGGCTTGTTTTACTTGAAATAATATCATCTTATTCCAGAGATCTTCAAATGTTTTTCTTACATAACCCCCAAAAGAATTTCTTTAAGTTACGTAACCCCTCATATATTTTCAGTTGACATATGAAAATTTCCAACATAAAGTAAAATGAGATGATCGACCATAACTAGTCATGATACTATTGGATAAAACAGGTCTTCCCTCCCCATGGAACAAAGCAACCCAAATTTGAAAGGAATCATGTAAACATTTTCTGAGCCTTCTCCATTCAAAGGTTTTCAACATTTGTATTCGTCTTGAAGGACATTCCAATTCACATAAGGAGAATCAACACTGTGTCTGCTTTCTAGGTGTGACAAATCCCGAGCTCCTCCCACAAATCATCTCACCTCCATTTGGGTGTGACACTCATCATTAAAAAAGAGATGTCTTCTCTAGCTGTAGTGATTACCATGAGAATAGCCTCCATAGGCTCATATATTTAAATGTTTGGTCTTTAGCTGGTGGAACTATTTGGGAAGGATTAAGAGGTGGGGCCTTGTTGGATGAGCCATATTGCTGGTGGTGGACTTTGAGGCCTCAAAGGCTCATGCAGACCTAGTTTCTTTCTGTTTCTGTTGCTTATGGATTAGATATAAGCTCTCAGCTATTGCTCTAATACTATGCCTATCTGCCTACTGCCATGCTCCCTGCCATGATGGTCATGTACTCTACTAGCCCCTGGAACCATGAACCCCTAATTAAGTGATTTCTTTTGTAAGTTTCCTTGGCCATGGTGCCTCTTCACAGCAATAGAAAAGTAACCAGGACATTAACTTCAGTGTTTCTTTGCTTTTTTACATCTATATGTACCTATAACACTGAAACAAATTCCTTAACAGTTGAAACAATACAGTCACAGAGCAAAATATTCAGTCCATATTAAAGTGTCTCACAAGGCCCCAAGTATCCTTTTTGGCCAGTTTTAATCATCCAGGCTCCAACTCAAGGTTATTATATATTGCACCTGACTATCATATGTCTTGTCTCTTTTAATCTGGTACGTGCATTCCTAATGGAAGTTATGTTGTGCCCAAAAAAACAAAATATGATTCCCAGTGAATGAAAAAATTTACTCTTTCTTGTATACAGCACAAATATACATTCAGTATGTAAATATCCATGAAGCACTCCCATGGTGTTTTTACAATGGGGAAACGGTTGGAGCTAATGCCTAAAAATGGTCACCCTTCCCCTCCCAGGGGCATGGAGAAACACTGGAAGAACAAAAAAGCACAGGTCTCTGTCATGATCCTGATGGACTGACCAGTCCCCACTATCAGTTTGTACCTTCCCTTGCTTTCTATGTGTGGTCACATCCAATAACTGAATAAGGCTGACTCATACTGGTCATTTCCACCCAACATGGGGACTTGTAAGAAAAGTCTTGACCAGCTCCCCAAACCCAAACACCTCTCAGAGAGAGCTGGTCTTCAAGGAGTACTGACACAGAGATCTACAGGAGGGGCAAGCCACAACCGGACAGAGTAAGATCAACTAACAACAGAGTCAACAAGATGGCAAAAGGCA
>CM052706.1:89543357-89702975 GCA_028551405.1 Uromys caudimaculatus | reverse complement strand
ATTCCCTCCTAGAGGGGGGTTGGGGAGGGGATGGGGGGTATACAAAGAGGAGACTCAGAAAAGGGGAAACATTGGAAATGTATATAAAGTATCAAAAATAAAAAAGGAGGAAAAAAAAAAAAAAAAAAAAAAAGAAAAGTCTTGACTCTTGAGTTTCTTCTCTGAGCTGAGGAAGACTTGTGGGGTCTGCAATGCAGTCAGACTCCCACTACATCTTCTTCTGTGCACATCACTCCTCTGTACAATGTTTGCATTCCTATCTCTGTCCTCCTCCTAGAGAACAAAACAGGCATTGCAAAGGCCAGTGCAGGCTCACAGGCAGATTTTAGCAACGAGTAGACAGAACGTTAATGATCTGGAAAATGACCCCTTTAAAATTACAAAAAAAGTCTTCACCTGCTAAAGGTATAAGGGACCATTCAAGGTTCAATGAGAGAAGAACACTAAAAACAAATTCTTTTAATTTAATTTAATTTAGAATTTATTTAATATGGAATTTAACATAAGAATTTGATCCTCCTTAATTCCAGGGACTGGTCACAGCTGATTGCTTCTATGTCTACTGCTGAAAGCCTTGAAATTCTCAGAGAAAGCATTTGGGAAATAGAGATGGCAGTGAGGGAGAAAAGCCAAAACAAAGGAGCTCACAGGGAGAGATCAGAATCTGCATTATCTCTCTGTCCCAAGCCTCCAGTGTCAGTAATCTGGTACGTTCTGAAGATGCTGGAGTCCATTAGGGTGCCAAACACATCTCTATGGGAGGCAGTGAAGCCAGAGAAGCTGCTGTTCCACCCTACAGTGGTGGGGGCAGAATGACTGAGCTCCGAGGACAGAGTGACCTGCATCAGCTTCCAAGAGTGAGGAGAAAGTAGCTGCCCTCCTCTTGTTCTTTTAGCTGTTTAGATCTCATATATGATAGGTCCCATGGAGCCCATTCCATTCCACGGGTGCACAGAGAAGGGAGCTCGGAGGTCATAGCTTCAGCTGAGCTCCGCTGACACTCAAATCTTCCCCCTCTAAGAATCACTGACTGTATAAATTACAAAGGGCCAGAAATTCCACCTGAAAGTTACGTCTGAGAGTTAAAGATAAAATGTGTACCTCTGTCGAATATACTAAAAGTTCATTGAGCCTAAAACTATCAGCTGGGGAAAAATTACTTCTTCGGGGCTTTGGCAATGATCTAGGGATGCAGAAGAGGAAGATTAAATCGTACAGACCTAGGTGTGGGGGATTGGCTACTAACCTCTCTAGCATTCAGCTTATTCATCCCTAAGAAGGGCAGGACTCAGTGAGATTATATTATAATAGCACACACAAGGTTAAAGTATACAGTTGTCAGTCCCTCACTAGTGCTTACCAAAGGGCAAGCATTATTTCAGAGGTGTTTTATAGCTTCTCTATTAATAAAATCATGCTGAGATCATAGATTCATTGAATTCCTGGACAATCATACCAGACAAAGACTGTTTAGGTTAGAGATTGAAGCTTTCAGAACCATGAGCTCAAGTCCCCTAAAACCAGAGTCACCCAGTGTCCTTGGGAGACAAGAGTGGACACAAATCTGATAGTTCTAATGGGTTAGCTTCCAATTGATCCCATGAATAGCTGAAGGCAGAAGACTGTAGCCAATGAGAAATGATGCTTCATTGATATTGAAAGTCAGATTCCTCCTTCATGCCTCAAAGAGCTGAACTGACCTGGGAATCATGGAGTAATAAAGTTGTGAAGGTCATTTTGTTCTGTCCTAATGTAATGTTTTTCACCCTCTGCTTTCTTCCACTAGACTATAATTTAAGGACCATGAATGCAGTTCATGATCAGAATGTACCTGGAATTAATCAAAACTGTGGTTTTGACAACTACAAGTCCAAGTCTAACTAGCTGTAAAAGGACAAATACTCAAAACAGAAGGACGAAAGGATAGACAATGGGAAAGAAGGAAGGAGGACAGAGCAGGGGAGGAAGGGAGTTGGTCTTCATTTGGCTCAGCAGCGTGTATTCCAGAGGAAGTGGACTCTGGACTTTGCAGGGCCTTAGCAATACAATCTTTAGGTTCTCTCTCTGTAGTCCAGGCTGTCTTCAAGCTCACAATCCCCCTGTCTCATCTTCCTGACTATTAGAATTATAGGCATGTACGGCCATGCCTGGATTTCTGTCTTTGCAGAATATGACCTCTTCTAACTCTATGAACTAAATAAACAGCTAGTACTTTTGTACTCACCGAGCCCATTCCTAGCTTGCAGCACGTTCTATTATTCTTAACCTTGTCTACAAACCTCCCCTGACTCATTCATGCCACTGTGCTTTAAAGAAAGGCTGATGGTACACACTTTGCAGGATCCTGTGATGATTACACTAGTGAGCACAAAGTGAAAAGCACACAGTGGCCAGGCAGTGGTGGCGCACGCCTTTAATCCCAGCACTTGGGAGGCAGAGGCAGGCGGATTTCTGAGTTCGAGGCCAGCCTGGTCTAGAGTGAGTTCCAGGACAGCCAGGGCTACACAGAGAAACCCTGTCTCGAAAAAAAAACAAAAGAAAAAAAAAAAAGAAAGAAAGAAAAGAAAAGAAAAGAAAAGAAAGAAAAGAAAAGAAAAGAAAAGAAAAGAAAAGAAAAGAAAAGAAAAGAAAAGAAAAGAAAAGAAAAGCACACAGTGTACCTGTTACACTCCATCAACACCATCAGTGCTTCCCATATTCTGCATGGCTGTTAAGAGACCCTACAGCACACTTCTTTGCCACAAAAGTCTATCAATTTTGTAAAGAATATTTGAATCAGCAGCAGAACCCCTTCTGAAACAAAAATAGTGCTTACACTAATTCGAGATAAAACACCCCTGCTCCGAATGGTTTAAGATATTATTCAAGCAGTGTCTGCTGTTTCAGTCTTTAACAAAGGGTCTTTTACATGGCAGCAGCAGCTGGGGGAAAAAAGAGGGAGACAGAAGCTGGCTCTGCTGTACTCATCTGCCATCCATAAACAGTCTTTTCATGAGGACAGCCGATAAAGAGGAGAGGGAAGACAAAAAGCATTCTTGACTGAGGACTGGAAGAGCAGCACCCCCATGCCACGTCTGGTTCAGATATGCAGAGTGGCTTTCTCAGGGCTGTGCCTCTTGTGAATTATGAGTCCCCCCACTCCCAGCCCCACCCTCCGGCTTCATATTAGAGACAAGATGCAGCTGTCCGGGTCTCCAGAGATTTCCTAGCAGTCTACTATAGTGAAATAAAATACCATGTTATGCTGGAAAACTAGCTAGTTCTCTTTTCACATGAGCTGTGCTATCTCAGGGCCAGGACAAATGATCCTAGGCCTGGTTCTCTTGAGATTTGGGCCATGAGCTACACAAACTTCGTGTGTGTGTGTGTGTGTGTGTGTGTGTGTGTGTGTGTGTGTGTGTGTTTAAATGTGTTCCCTGATAATTTATTTTTGAGACTGAGTCTCACTGTGTAGACTAGGCTGGCCTTTAACTCATATGTAGGCAGAGCTAGCCTGGAACTCAAAACCTTTCTCTATTAGCCTCTCAAGTGTGGGAACTACAGGCATGTGCTCTCATGTCTGCCTTGTATGAAGAATAGAGCTGCCTGAAGTAGAGTACACTCTTCCGGAAGAATTGGATTTGCTTGTGTGATATGCACACACACACACACACACACACACACACACACATTCCTCCTCCTCCTCTTCCTCCTCCTCCTCCTTGGAATTCTGTCCTGAAGGAAGACAACTATTTTATTTTCAACTGGAGAGGAGTTGGTAACCCTAGTGCCCCAGATGCCTCAGGATGTTGGCAGCCTGTGACCTTCTGTTTTCATCTTTGGGGTCATTACTAGTAGAGCATCGCATCACACCATGGGCTGGTTGAACTGCTTCTGCTATTCCATGCTCAGCTTGATCCACATCAGAGAAGAATAGAGCTGGCTGAAGCAGAACTGAAACCCTACATGGATATTGGGAATACACTAGTAAAATGTTGGACAGTGTCAATTGGGGGTGCTCTCTGGTTTAAATTGTAGTAGAGATCGCTGTAATTTGAATATGGAATGTTCCAATGGCTTGTCTCAGGTAAGTTCTAGCAGGAGCTTTTAGAAACTTCTGTAGCTAAAGAGTATGGGGAGGAAGTTAGATAGCTGGGGCTCTTCCCTCCAAGGGACTATGGAGACTCTAGCTCCTTTCTCTCTACATAGTGCTGGACAGGGTGAGCAGACCTCTTATCTTGCACACCCCCAGTCATGATGCGTTCCCCACTACAGACCCAAAGCAACAGTCCCACGTGACCCTACACCAAAACTCTGAAACCAAAAGCCAGAATAAATCTCTAGTCCTTTGTATTGTTTGTCTCTGGATTTTGGTACAGCAACTGAGAATGAGTTAAAAGCAAAAGCAACACCCGATCTTCACATCTTGATTTCAATCTTTGGACATTCAGAAATCTTTACTAGAATAAAATTGTCAGCTG
The DNA here is from genome assembly GCA_028551405.1 of Uromys caudimaculatus. Lineage (NCBI taxonomy): Eukaryota > Metazoa > Chordata > Mammalia > Rodentia > Muridae > Uromys > Uromys caudimaculatus. The sequence continues at coordinate 89,698,515 of CM052706.1, read as the reverse complement.
CCAAAGATCAAATTAGTTCTGAACTGATGACCTGGTGATGTATGTGAGAAAACTTTTAAGGATCTAATTCAAGAGACAAATATAAAATTATACGTTCATTCAGACAGATGAGTCACCCCAAGAAACATCTGAAGCAATAGAAGCAATTTATCAACTGAGGGACAAAGGTCAATTTTTGGTTTTCTATTTTGTGTTAAGAGCTTAATAAATATGATAGAGTTAATAAATATAGTAGAGTAGCACATAGAATTTATCTATGTCTATTTTAAAGTTACTAATTCAAAAGCAATTGATCAAGTGCAACAAATTATTAACTATATTCTAAACAACTCTCTTATTTCTAAATTATAGTAATTTTCAATATCAAATATGCCGATATGTGTATATATATATATATATATATATATATATATATATATATACATATACATATTTTTTTTCTTCAGAATCTCTAAAGTTTCTGTGAACCAGTGAACTTCTCTTGCCATAATCTGCTTTGGTCCTCACAAAGGTATTATTACATAAGTATTCTTTCAATATCTTTGTACAAATAAGGAAACAGAGACCTAGAGAGGTAAGTGACCTACTTTGAATGACATCACTTGAATATGAAGATTCAAAATCAAGCCTCACCAAGCTTGGTGGTATTTGCCTATAACCCCAACCCTCAGAAGCTTGAGTCATGAGTATGGTGAACTCCGGGCCAACTTGGGCTACATAGACATGGAGAGTCTCTGTTCTGCCCTCCTCCCACCCCCACACCCAGATCAAGTGTCTTTGAATCCTAACTAAGTTATTTTAAAGTCTTCCTCTAGCTCTCTTGCCCTCCTGACTCTCTCCTGCTCCTACCCTTCCCCCTTCTTTCCCTTTCCTTACCTCCTTCCCTTTCTTTGCCTTCCTTCCTTTCTCTCTTCTCTCTGTCTCCCTCCCTTGCTCTCCTCTTTTTTCAGTACCAAACATATTGACCTATGTATATTTCCTGCATATTCTCTAAAACTTCCATGAACCAATGAACTTCCATCACCAGAGATCCTTGCCAGTCCCACGCTGCAAAGATAAGCAGGATGACATTCCTGCTACCAGACAGCCACCAGGTCATTACCCAGATGCTAGATTCACCCCAAACTTCTTAGACTGTTCAGGCTGGGGCTGTTCTTGGACTTTCGTCACTTGAGTGTATTAATGGCAATCATTAACTTAAAAAGCAAAGTTTAGAAATGACTGTGACTTTGGTCAACTAGGTTGTATAAACATGTGCTGTTGATGTAAATAATTTGCATCAGACATTTTCTTTTAGAGGTTTGCAGAAGCACTCTTCACATTCCAGAAATCGTGAGAATCCAAGTAATATCCGGATCACAGTTACATTTTCTCCTTTGATTCAGCACAGAGATACATACTTCTAATCACTAATGCTAAGTTCTATAAACATGGTTTCACATATGTTATCTTATTTACCCAAGGCTTATAGGAACCAGACATAAACTCACTAGTCAAACTCACTGGCAAAGTCAGCTCTCCAATATAGGTTGGCCTTATGTCAGGTCTAATTCTGAGTCTCCTGCTCTTGGTGACAAGCCTATGGCATCCCTCTAGAAGATAAAAAAGAAATAGCTCTGTTAAGGAATGTGGAACCCATTCTCAGATTATTTTAAATGTTCACAAATGTAATAATAAAAGGCAGAATGAAATGTAATATTACCCCTACTCCAGCCAACAGATAAGGAATTGTAATGATTTCTTAAAAGGAATAGAGCCTTAATTTGTGTGCAATGTTTTTAAAAAGAAGTAGGAAAAAGAGGAAACCACAGAGCATGCTCTGAGTTAGGCAGCTTTCCAAACAGCACCATGTCTTCTGTGGAATAGCAGAGTCAGGAGTGGGGGTGGGGGTTCAAAAAGTCAATGGCTGGGATGGATCTGAAACTTGTATGTGTATCTGGAGATAAAAGGGTCAGAAGGGCCAAGGGAAGACTAGAGCCAATGCCTCACAGGACTGGCAGATGGCTGGCTGCTCCTGTTATCAGAGCACAGAAAGTAAGGATCCAAGAACTAACCACTAGGATGGTAAGGCCCTTGAAGGCTGAGACTTTTTGGAGGATTTATTTTGCTATATAATTTACTTCATAAGCCAGAGTATTTTAGGACAGAGTATTTAGGACTTGTTATATTAACTTATAGTCATTACTGGGTTAAGAGAAAAGAGGAAAAGAAAACAAATCTTGTAAGTTTTTTCTTTATATTTGTGACTTTGTGAGGGAAATCAATGCCAAGAGTCATTTTTTTCTGAAAAGTTGGAATTATTATATCATTCGTCCAACTCCAGAAGTTTCTAAAGGATCCCACACCCCAGCTACCCTGGCAATAGATGATCTTCCCCTCCTAAATACTATTTTTCTTAAATGTCTATGCATCTTTCCTTTCGATGGATTAAGAATGTTGGTGGGATGCAGTTACGGAGTTCAGTAGGTTGGTGAGAGATAGGTAAGAGTCTGTGTCCTTCAGTGGCTGTCAGATGGCTCTCCCACAGTGAGGAATACACCCTGCCCTTTGCCGATTGCATTCCCATCTGGAATGTCCAAAGCAACAGTGCCAAGAGATCACAGAAAAAGAAGCTCATTTGTGTCCCAAGTACCCTTTGATGGCTATCAGGTCACAGTTATCCTTTTCCAAAAACACTTGTGGGAACTTGCAACGTACTAGCAGACATTAGTACGGAACAGCTAAGCATTGGTAAGTCTGAGAAAGGTTTAAAAAAAAAGAAGAATCTTGACTTTGAAAAGTATTTACATACATTCCAGAGCATTCCAAGAACATAAAGAATAAACTCAGCAGAGAAAGGCATTCCATGCCCCAAATTTTGTCTTTGAAACCGGGATTTGTGTGGAAGAAATACATTCTGTTTCTGCTATGTGGAGAGAAACAAAACAGAAGTCAAAGGGCCAGATGAAGTGTTCTTGGAAAATTCGTGAGAGAGAGGGGCGGACACCACGGAGAAGCTTTGCAGAAGGACATGCCTTGCAATCTGAGCATTTTTGAGCTTGCGATGGAACTTTAAAGCCATCCAGAAACAGCAGATGTTTGAACCCAAATGCTTCAACTTCTTGAAGCCAGAATTAGGGCTCTGAAGAAGAATGTGGGAGTTGTAACATATGAAGAATAACTTCAGGAACTATTCTTCTCTAGGCAAACAGTTCAAAGAGATTGATTCTGTGGCTTGCTGACCTGCCTCCCTGCGGTGCTCATTTATATTCTAAGCGATAAACTTCCTGTCAAATGGGAATATTAGGAACTCAGATCTACATCTTCTTTCTAGGTCTGACCTCAGTCTCCCCTCCTCCTTGCTCACCCGACTCCTGACTGCACTGATATGCCAGAATCTTATATGTAAATGCTCCTCGGATTATGGCTACTGGTGCCAGAATTACCTAGCTAATTTAATATCCTCAAGCAAGACACTGAGGATGCAACCAAATCAAACTATGACTAACTCCCATCTGCAATTAATAAGCCAAGTCCACTTTGCAAGTTTATTTTTTCTGGGCAAATGCTATAGGCGATGGATACATGTTAAATCTGCTTTATTTGATTTAAAATAATATATCATCTCTTCTAAAGCAAGACTATTACTATAATATTAGCTTGTCAGACCAACTCTGCCCCTCTATGTCTCTCTGTTTAAACATGAGTGCCATACAGACTACAGGGTCACTCTACTCAGCTTCTAGAGAAATTCCTTATATACCTCATTTACCAAATAAACTTCCCAGAGAGGGAGCAAGGTTAATTTATTTCCACAAAGATACTGGAATAAAGCTGTGCCATATTTGGCCACAGAAATACTGTCAAATAGCATGTTGGGGGGAAAGCAGCAGTATGGCCACAGTTTAAAGGCAGCCAGGAACTCACAACTGCATTTTAAAAATAGACAAGCAGCTACGACTGTAATTTAGCTCCCCAGCACGTAAGCATGGTATGAGCAGGAAGTGGGAGTGCATCTTCCCAGCCTGATAAGAGTCTCTAATGCAAGACATATGCTTTGCTGCTTAGCTGGCAAGCCAGGCCTCACCAGAAGGAAGAAAAGTATATATATATTTATCTTAACTGAAAAATCAAACTTATACATCATGGAAGATTTTTTTAATTACTTTTGAATAAAGCTATGACATCAAGAGTGTGTGGTGTAGATTCAATTTTGAGAAGATAGTTTGGTTTGAAGAAAATAAAGACTTGAAGTAATTTCCGGAGAAAAATTCATTAAGTTAGTTAGGCACTGCAAAGCTGTTACCTCAGGGCAGCCTCAGCAGGGCAGGGTCAGCCCTTATAGAAATCACTGCTGGTCAAGAAGATGTGCCTAACAACAAGGACAGCAGCACCACCAACAACAGCTCCCCATTGTCTGTAAAAATCAGGCATGAGCTTTCTAAAGATTTTATGTTTCAAGAACATTTTTGTTTTTTGTTTTTTCAAGACAGGGTTTCTCTGTGTAGCCCTGGCTGTCCTGGAACTCACTCTGTAGACCAGGCTGGCCTCGAACCCAGAAATCCGCCATCTCTTCCTCCCAAGTGCTGGGATTAAAGGCGTGCACCACCAGTGCCCAGCCTAAGAACATTTTACAATATCAATAATTATTCATAGTTCAACTTAGGCCACATAAAAATATGACAGAATGCATTTGAGGTTACTCTTATGTTTTAGGAAGAAACTTCCAGATAAGTGTTTTAGAAGAAGGAGAAAGCAGACCAACATGGCTCAGCAGTGGACACACGATAGTACATCGGCACAGGTTGTTCAGTTTTCCAATCTGTATTAAAAATAATGAAGAGGGGATAAATCCAAAACCTATCGTCAAAATTCAAATGAGATTCCTTAACATGTGATATAATTCATAATTAGAAAAATCTGAGCCATGTGGAAAACATTATAAAGGGACTTTGATTTTAACTTATATTCCTTTACAAACAGAAGTCTTGGAATATTTCTCTGGTTATTCAGAATAAGAATGAATTTATTCATTCAGCAAATAGTTGTTTATTGTTTACTGTACATGGGATCCTGTTGTCCTTGCAGAGATCTGGCAGTGGGAAAGGGTGACCGCACTCAGGAAGGAGGTGACAGTCAAGAAGCAGGTGAAGGAAGAGCCCTTCAAGCCTGCAAGGATGAGGGTGGCAGAACAGGCGGGGGCTATCTTAATAGAACACTGCAGGAGAGCTTTGAGATGAGACCTGAACAACTAGAGGTCACCAGGTTACTTCCCTTCCCCCCCACTTTCTCTTCCTCTCCCCTCTCTCTGCCTTGTAGGAATCCTAAGCAAGCAAGCACTAATGCACCGATCCTGATGCTGAATAAAATCGAGTAAGGTAACTGAGAGATAGAAAGGAAGGAACGTGGAGAAGGTGTAGACAGGACGTTAGGTCAAGGTGTAGCTAATGAGATGGATCAAGCTGGAGCTATTGCACCACGGTAGTGAGGTTTGGATAAGCATCCCCCCACAAAGGCCCATGTGTTAAGGGCTGAATCCGCCTGTGACGCTGTTGGGAGTGGTGAAGCTTTCCATAGGTGAAGTCTAATTTGATAGTCTAAATAGGCTTCAGGGTCCACAGTGGGTGGAGCTGTTGGGGGGGAGGGAAGGTGTGGCCTTGCTGAGAGGACTATGTTCTTGGAGGTTGGTGGGTGGGGCTTTGATAGCTAAAGTCCCAGCCTGTTTCCAGTTACCTCTCTGCTTTGAGCTTGTGGTTGAGAATGTGAGCTCTCGGCTTCCTGCTCTGGCTGTCAGGCCTGTCTGATGCCATGCTTCCCTGCCTTGATAGACTCTACCCCTCTGGAAACTGAAGCCCAAATAAACTCTTCATTCTATAAGTGGGATCACCCATGATATCTTATCATGACGTCCGGGAAGTAACTAGTACATCTAGTAAAGAGAGCTATGTCATTGGAGCATGCCTTTGATAGGAATATTGGGATCCTGGCCTTTGCTCATTCCTGCTTTTACTTTTTGGCCACCACAAGCTAAGCAACTCCTCCTGTCTTGTGCTGTCACCATGATCTTCTCTCTTGCTACAGACCCAGGAGTAATGTGTCTACCTATTGTGGATGGAAACTTCCCAAAGTGTGAGGCAAAACAAGCCTTTAAGGTGATTTTTCTCAGGTATTGTGCCACAGTAATGGAAATGATAAGTATAGGAAGGTCAAATTCTCTGGAACACACAGTCCTATTCTAAGGAGATCAAGTGAGTAATAGCGTGCAACATTGAGCACCCCAGTTTCCCGCAATCCTCCTCGTGCTTTCTTAAACATCATCTTCCCTGTAACCTCCTATATCCCTATATGCTCTCACTTCGTCTTCCTCTCCACCCCTGTGAAACCGTCTGCTGTCTCTGGGGCTCTCCTTCATATGTTTGTCTTTAATATCATTTAAAACATAAATTCACATATTTTGTGTTTGAATCCTTCACTGAAGTATAACTACATCTAAGAAACCAGTTAGTGTGTTTTAGTGTTTTTATACCTCTAGACTGCACACTATTGCCTAATACAATGGTCTTCTGAAAATAAATTACTAGATTACTAAATTACAGAAGTTGGAAGAAGAAGGACTCTGTAATTTTCTTCCACTCTTGAACCATGCTTTGGTTACTGCCTACATTTAAAGGCTTATTCTTGAGATCATTCGTAAAGATGAATGACTATTCTCTATGGAGATGAAATACTAGGCAGTGATCCTTCAAAGTATTCAGCATTCATTTCCTTCTTTGGGAAGTTATGATGTCTTGCTCTCCCTTTGGTGGGTGAAGTGCTAACACTTTAATGGTGAGTCCACTATAGATATGGCTGTAGCAGGTTTATGGCTTTCTGTTTAGGTTATTTTTCCATTCCTGGGTGATGACCTCTGCTCTCCACTGAAAGGATACAGAGGCACAGCTCCTGGCAGTGATTAAGGTGAGTTCAGGATGGCTGAGGCTGCATACCACAGAACAGAGCTCTTACTGAAAGCTGGAAATGTAACCTCGCTTGACTAATAACTAATAATTTCTTGGGAGTATATGATTCTGCCTTGATGAAAACCAATGTGGTAACACATACTGGATTTGGAAATAGGGTTCATTATAAATGTAAGTCTTATGGAAAACATCTTTAAGACTCAGAGCTGAAATACTGTCAGATTAGTACATGATAACCAACAATCTTCAGATATACAGAACTGCTTAAACTATAAAGAAAACTACTTATAATAAAAAGTAATAAATAAACATGTTCATCCTGACTCATTTTAAGAAAAAGGATATCAGGACCTGAAAATCCCATATCTACCACTTGGTTACGGAGATGAAGTCTGAAGGTCTTTACAATATGCTATATTGTCCTGTCTGTCAAGAAAAGCATACTTCAACACAATCTTTATGGAAGGCAATTTGACAACAGTGTAAATTGCAAATAATTTCTTTTTTAACCAACAGTGTCACTCCTGGGATTTTATCTTTTATTACCTGTGTAATTCAAAATAGCCCATGTGAGGGGCTGGAGAGATGGTCCCGTGGTTAAGAGAACTGGCTGCTCTTCCAGAAGTCCAGAGTTCAATTCCCAGAAACCACATGGAGAGACTCACAGCCACTATAATGTGGTCTGATGCTGTCTTCTGGCACACAGGTGTACATGTAGATAGAGCACTCACATAGATAAAATAATAAATAAATATTTTTTAAAAGTCCATGTGAAGCATTGCTATGTTGTCATAACTATAGTCATGTGAGATGCTTGAGAAAAGTTCTACAATGTTATTATGTGTAGCAAGAAGTAAGTAAAGAAGTAAAAAGCAGCTGTGGATGAGGATGCTGGTCATAGTCAGAGTATTGACCTAGCGTGCACAAGGCCTTGGGCTGTGTCCCAGCACTCAGGTTCAGGAATGGGCAGTAGTTGGAAAAAAGCTTGGCAGATCCATAAAGCATTGTTTAGAAGGAAGAGTGAACTATGAGGGTTTGTTTGTTTGTTTGTTTGTTTGTTTTAATAAAAAACAACGAAGGCAAGATCATAAGGAGCATTCCCTCATTGGTCATTGCAGTGGTAGACACAGACGAGGAACAGAATGGAAAGGTAGAAGTTACTTGTGAAAACAAAACTATAGGGTAGGAGAGATGGCTTGGCACTCGTAAGAACCTGCACTGCTCTTGCAAATGTCTGGATTGGTTCCCAGTACTCATGCCTCCTGGCTCATAGTTGCCTGTAACTTCACCTGCAATGGAATCAGACACGTGTAGCCTCCATGGGTGCTTGCACACAGCCGCACAGAGATACATGCACATGCACACACACAGATCCTTACTCCCTTCTGCCCATCCTTATACCATGTGAACTGGGAAGTCCTCCATTCTGGCTACCCTGAGTGGGTATAATACAGTCACAAAAGCTTTGGGTGGGAGTAAGCCACTAACAACACAGGCTTGGAGAGTGCAAGGCCCGAGTGAAGACTGCAAAATTTCAGGCCTCAGAGTTCTTGCCCTAAGGTTGATATGGAACGGAGTCTGGCCTTGAACTCCTGCTCCCCTTACCTCTACCTTCCAAATCCTGAGATCATAAGTGTGAGGAGAGATTTTCATTTAAAAATTGATATGCAGATATATATGTAAAATAAGCATGGACAGCTCAGCAGTTAAGAACACACACTGTTCTTCCAGAGGATCTGAGCTCAATTTTTGGCACCCACATCAGGTTATTCACAGTCACCTATAACTCCAGCCCCAAGATACCCATGCCTCTGGTCTCTGTATTCACACATTCATATATACACTAAAAAATAATTAAAAATACCATGTTTATTATTGTTTTGTGTGGTTTTTTTTTTACATAGTGTATGAGTTAAGAGAAGATTTCTAAGAGGAGAATTGGAGGTAGAAAGAATGAAAAAAGGCTTACTCATCAGCTGACACAATTCTGACCTGGATTTTAAAAAATACAATGAAGATAAAATTTACTTATTTACATTAATATATCAAAAATTAAAGCTCTTATAGTAATCCTTTAGGCAAATACAGAATTTTGAATACTGAATAGAATTATTGGGAAGTCTTTTGGTCCACAGATGAAATATGCCAACACAGCATATTAGGTAATATGATAAATACAGAACTTCTATTTTTTCTTAATGGCAACATCCACATCAGAAGCAAGCTGTCAGTAGGAAGCAGTTTTGCTTCAGTTGCCCAGCTTAGCAGATGTCTTTGTTAGGAATGTGACAGTTATGGCCATATTTATTTCACTGAGTATCAAGTGGGAGAGAGAGATGCCAAGTCCTCATGATGGCGCATGATTGATCACACCAAGCAAACCGCATGCACGCTTTACTCTTTGTCACTTATCCTGGACATTATCATAAAAAGACATACCTAACTCTGACTCCAAATTAAATCCAGTGCAGTTAGTGTCAACGATCATATAAACTATATAAACTCCATGGGGAAAGAGGAATTACTGCCCCTTGTACTTTACTGCATAATTACACTGAGTACCATTCACTTGGCATTTACTCTGAACAAAATTATGAATAAGTACTCTGAGGTCATTATCTCGGACAATTGTAATCAGAGATTCTCTGACGATCACACATATTCTCTCACCTGCACTCTCTTCCTTTAACATTTTACTATTTGTTATATCGGTTAATCTTTTGTTTTGATATGATGAGTACTGTGAACTTTTGTGCATTGAATAATTCTTACGATAGTCTGTGATGAGTAGAAAATTATTCTGTAATAAATATCAAATTACTGCCAAAAACAAATTTAAAGTACTGCTGCCCCAAATAAGTGAAATTTGACCCTTAATTCTATGGATTAAAAAAAAAGGAAGCATTAATATAGCATTCAACAGTTTCTCAGTGAGCAATTAAGTACCTACTGTGGACATGCCTCCCAGTCATCTAATAGTCTACCAAAATGAATGTGACTTGGCTCCTCTCAAGTGTTTGCTCTAGTGAAGAAGATAAACAGTCATTTTTTGTGCAAAGACAGATTTAAGTATTTTCTGTGTTCTTGATAGTAGTTTGATTTAATACTGTGTGGGGGCTATTTTTTGATTCTGATGATGGGGAGAAAGCTTTTTTTGGAGGTGAATAATTTGAATTTGGTGTAAAAAGTCTCTACCACTATGGCCTGAATGTTTGAGGGCCCAAGTCTAGTCTTCCTTGACCTTGCAAAGACTATTTGAGAGGAAGCCACAAGACAAAACCAATAGTCTAAGAAAACATGATTGAGTACAGACTATGTTTAGGGACTTGTTACAGACCACACTGGAAGGGGTAAGGTTAGAGAGATGGAGATGAACTAACCTAAGCCGGGTTTTGACTATAGAGAACAATGGGTATAGAATGAAATCCTTTGACCTGAAAGTGCGACAAAGGTAGGTCTAAGCCTTAGGAAGAGAACTCTAGCAGTAATGTTCTAGAATGCAGCACTTAAGACACTGGTCAGTAACGACAAATAAACTGAAGAGTGGGAAAGACCTTTCAAAAACCATTAGCATGTAACTCCATCAAATGGAGGAGACACAAACTGAAAGAAGTAGGGGAAGTCTATTGAAAAGCCCCACGCAAGAATTAATACATTTCTTGCTATTTTCTAGATATGAAGCAGCCAGTGTGAGCATGAAAACACAGTATCTATGGCTACCTGAGCGAAAAAGACATTAAAGTAAGAGGGGAACAAGTGGAGCAGAAAAGGGGGATTCTCATCAGTGGGAAGGGGATAAGAACAGGATAATGGAGGTTGAACATATTCTCAGTATAGTATATATATGCATGAAGTTGTCAAAATGAAACAAAAGGTTGAAAAAAGAATTAATAGGCTTCTGGGATGGTAGAGAACAGGGAAGATTGACTTGAGAGTTAATCAGAAAGAATACTGTGTTGGATTCATTAGCCAAGATGAAAAACAACACAGGAGTAGACATAAGGTGCATTCATGTAGATCAGAGTTTAAAGTATCTGAAATCCAACAGCATGAGATGACCAGCATTTGATAAGAAATAAAGGCATACAAAAATAGGAAGTGAGAGCTTGATTAGAGGTAGACAGATGAGGGCTACATGTACTATACTGGGAGTTCTTCTTACAAAGGAGACAGGGAGACAGTTCAAGCCAGAAGGTAGATGGAAGTAGGAACAGGCTACTGGTAGTTAAACGACAACTATGGAACAACGAGTCTTCAGGTAGTTTGTATTTAGAAAGTGTGGGGTTGGTTGTTAGAGGGGCTGTTTGTTTGTTTGTTTGTTCGGGAGGAAAGAGTCCTGAATGGAGTCTAAATGGCAGTCAACAAAACAGGAGAACCAGAAGAATGTAACACGGACACCAGGGCAAGATGAGAGGTCTAGTAGGAAAGAGCGGGCACTGTGTTAAACTGAGCAGATGAACTAGAAGGTTTTGGCTTTGGGAAATCCAATAGACTAGAGATGCTGAGGATCCAGCAGGAGAAGAAAGCAAGGTGCATAAAATTTGTAGATGGAGATTAATATACCATGAATGGAATTATCATTCAGGAGCCTTTCTCATTTGAGTAGGAGAGCAAAGGTGGCAGATGTCAAGGGAGGGAACTGAAAGAAAGGTAGGCTCAGAACGCATAGAAGGAGTCATGTCAAGAAGGTTGTGAAAGGGAAACAGATCACTGCACATAACAGGGTCACTGAACTTTTCTCCAAAGTAATAACTTACTTATTTTTCAAAGCTTGGAAAACTGGCTCTGTTCCAGTCTGAGGTATAACTAGAGAGGAGATAAAGGGGATGGGCAATAATCTGAATACAGCTAAATGAATAAATAAGCACATCACATGGCCTCTAGCATCTCCTAAAACAGGCAGCAAACATGATGAGTGTAGAAACTTAATGAGACCATGGAAGGTCGAAGTAACAGGCATTACTATTATTTTAAAGAATAAATCAGTGAGAGGTGAGAACAGGAGCACACAGTGTTGTTGAGTCCCCAGGCTAATTAAATGAGAGGCATTTTACATTATTCAAACAAGCCAATGACTTTGTACATTCCAGAGGTGTCCAGGTGCTTAGAAAGGGAAAAAGAACAGGCAGGTGGATGCTTTAACCAGGGTTGGAAACTGGCTGAAATAATAACGGGTCAGCGGGGCTGGAGAGGCGGCTCAGTGGTGAAGAGTGGCTTCTGCTCTTGCAGAAGATCCAGATTTGCCCCCATCATGGCGGATGGCATACAACTGTTCAGAAGTCTAGCTCCAGATGATCCAGCACCTTCTGGCTTCCAAAGCCACTGCACTCACATGTACAAAAGTACATCTAGATAGACATACGTATGCACAATTAAAAACTAAAAATAAGTGGTAGAGAGATGGCTCAGTGGTTAACAGCACTGAGTACTCTTCCAGGGGTTCTGAGGTCAATTCCCAGCAACCACATGGTGGCTCACAACCATCTGTAATGGGATCTGATGCCCTCTTCTGGTGTGTCTGAAGAGAGCAACACTGTACCCATATACATAAAATCAGTCAATCAATCAATCTTTTATGAAAAACCCTAAAAATAAAATCTTTATTAAAGAAATAAGTCGCCATCAGAGTGCAGTTAAGAGCACAGTGGGATAAATTGTGTCTGAGATTTGGGAGGGGGAACTTACAGAAACTTGCTAGAGGGTGAAAGCATCAAGGGATGGGTCAGGAGTGAGGCACTAAGCAGAGAAAGGAAGATGAGTAGTCTAAGACTGCATTATGGAGCGGTCATGGGTGAGAGTGAATATTAGGTACTGTTGGCTTGCTAGAGAGGATCTGAGGCAGAATGATGTGGAAGTGAAGGAGCTCAGAGTTAGAAAGATGATCAAGATCAATTTGGAATCTCAAAGAATACATTGATTATAGATTTTTTCCAATATGACAAAAGCCATATTAATATGGTACAAAAGGATATCTAGAAAAAATATTTAGAAGACACTCAGCCTTTTCCATTCAACAAATAATATGTATTGAGTATTAAAATGTGTCCAACATGATACTATATTTAAGGAAGCGTGGTATATGAAAGATTCTTCTGTAATTGGTGGCTTAATTAACATTCAGACATTAGTTCCTGCTGTCTGTACTGATGGGTGACCTTGTACTGGAAGTAAAAAGTAGACAGTTGTTGCCTTGAATAATGGAAAGAGATAAACCAGAGAGGCTAAACCTAGTCATTGTGATTCTTGAGAAATTGTTTGTGTTCATCATGGCATCGCCAATTATTTCCCTCACGTTTTACCTTGCAATATAAGCTTTCACACTCTTTCCATGTCAGTGAACCCAGAAAGGCTCACCAACATTCCCCTTGGGCTGCCATAAGACTAACTTGGAGGTGGCACATCTGGAGCCACTGAATACACAAACCACAACAAGCTGGAATCACTGGTCCTTTGTACCCTGGATGGGTACAGAGCCTCGATTTTCTAAAGTTTGAAAAATAAATAAGTTGTTTTTTAGAGACAAGTACAGTGACTCTATTATATACACTCATCAGGAGATTATGCAGAGTTTAGGATGTTGTAATCATCCAACTGAAAGGAGAATTGTTAGCTCAGTGTTGAAAATATATGTAAACAGGCTCTGGGAGTACACACTATCTTTGAGTCTTTGACCAAACATGACAGCATCTGTTTACACAGTGTCAAACACTCTTTAAAGAAGATGGGGAAGCCCCATTTTTATATTGCTTAAGTGGAATATAGACAAAATGTTAATTATGGAAGTTGCGAAGCAGATAAGAAAGTTTATTGTACTTTTTTGGTATCTTTTAGCTGTGCTTAAAATTTCCTTTAATTGAGAGGGAAATCCTTTGTTCTCACTCTGTAGATGACTGTCCTCAAACTCACAGTCATCCTCCTGTTTCAGCTTCCTAAGTGCTGGGTTTGCAGGCACATGCTGAACCTGGTTTAGAAAATCTATTTATTGTGCTAATATACCTAGTAGATGTGAGGTTCTGTTTTTGCTTGTCTCCTCCCTGTTGACATACACTGCAATGTCTGAAGAGTAGCTTACCACACTTCCTGCTTTTCTAGGACAAATTAGATGATATGGACATTAAAATTACACTGGAGTTGGATGGTATGATATCATTACTATTGTCCCTTCATACCTCATAACTCTTGTATAGGCTGCTACTTCATTTATTTCTAAGCACCTGATATATTCCCAGCTTTTCTCCTAAATAGGTGCCCTATCAAGACTTAGGCTGAATGAAACAGGTTTTAATTACTAACCAATGAATCTTAAGAACCTAATATATATCATTATTTAACATTACTTTATGTTCAATAGCACACAAAATGCAAAGTAGAGAACAGCATGCAATAGACTGCCTTGAATCACTCATTAAAAAAGTATTAAACACCTATTATCTTCAAAGTCGCTACTAAGGCCTTGGTCATACAGCATACTGGGAATTTCTGCAAGGAAGCAAGATTAAATGAAGCACAGTGATGTGGAAGTTCTAAATGAAAAGGGAAGAATTTTATAAAACTTGAATTTCCAGACCCAACAAAAAGAGGTCCCAGGAAGCTTTGAAAACTACTGCTCTAAGTCATCAAGCCTCAAGGGCCCAATGAACCGAGGCCATCCATAGGTGGAACTGTTCTCCAGTTGGAATGCAGTTTGCAGGATATGTGTTTGAAATCCATCCTGATGCTGGAAGGCATATGCAAAGAGGGTCAAAGCCTAGAGACAAATCATCAAGATCTGGGTAAGGGTCAGAACTGGATCTCACAAGCCTTCGGATCAACGATGGCTTGAGTCCTGTTGGAGTCCTAACTAAGGACTATTTAAAGATGGGTTTGTATTTTGCCATTGTGGGGGGGGGGAGAAAGAGAGAGAGAAATGTAAAGCTCTTTACTCATATAATCTCATTCCATAACATGACAGTTCTGTGAGAGAAGCTAATGTGTTCAAAGTCAGATGGCCAAGAAGTGACTACAAGAAGTGACTAACTCCTTCTAACCACGAGAAGGCCTTGTTCTTTCTTCCCCCTTCATGTTATTTTTAAAAGCAGATCAGACTCCTGCATAGATAGCCGGGAAAACATTCAAGTGTGATGGGCTCTTCTTTTTCAGAACATATTTTTATTAATTCTTTGAGAATATCATATATACATACAGTGTGTTTTGTCTGTATTCATGCCCAGTTCCTTCTCCCTGTCAATTTTGTGTCCTTTCTCTGTCTCTCTTACCATCAAGACCAATGTGTGCTACCTATCCACTCACGCATGGCGTGCATCCGCCGGAACCTGTTGGACCTTCCAAAGGTCACACCTTTATAAAGAAAGCCGACTGTCCTAAAAGTCATCAAGGGTCCCTAGCTCCCCAGCTAGAGGAGGGGGCTTGTGAGCCCCTTCTGTCTTCATGCTGGAATGCTAACTGGCTTGATGTTGTGCAATCCTGGGCAGCCAGTTACAGCTGCTGTCCTGTCACATCCACAAGACACTGCTTAGTTCCAGTCCTCCCCAACCTATGGCTTTTGCAGTCTTTCCATCCCCTTTTTTCTTAATAGATCCTGAGTCCCAGGGGAGGGATTATGATATAGATGACCCACTGTAGCTGAGCACTTCGTAGACATTTATTCTCTGTGCTCTGACCAATTGTGAGTTTCTGCAAGAACTGCATTCCATTGCACAAAAGTCTCTGAGGCCTCAGAACAGCATGGGTACAGAGAGGAGTTTAGAGGCAGTTGGATACTATGTCCATGTAGCAAGAAAAAAGTAGTAGTAGTAGAGTCAGTCCTGAGGCTTAGGAGCTCCCCTAACAGGTTCTTGGCCAGACTTGCAGCATTAGGTATGTATTTCCTTCTGTGGAGCAGGCCTTAGGAAGTACCACTATTTCGTCCATGGTATATCTCGCCATATTGGTTTTTGTTGTAGCTGAACGGGTTCACAGCTGGATAAAACATTTATGCCTTTTCCCCTTCAGCAACCTGCATAGCACCTTCCAGTATGATGAAAGCTAGCCAGTGGGGGGAGGGAGGGAGGGACCAGCGGGGGTGAGGGATGGGGGGAGTGGGGTTTCTAAGTCAGTAGAACTTGATATCCCCATGTCCTGCGGCATTTTCAACAATGGGAGTCTTAACATCAAGTTGAAGTCCTTAGGAAGCTTATAAAATAGTAGGTTTCCATACAGCTTCTTCAAACATCCTTCGTTTAGTTGTCTCTCCAGCTTCTCTACACTTTCATCCCTCTTCCCTGCTTAAACCTCTCTTCCAATTATCCAGTCATTCCCTGTATTAGTCAGAGTTCTCTAGAGTCACAGAACTTATGGAATGTCTCTCTATGTTGAGGGAATTTATTGTGATGACTTGCAGGCTGTAGTCCAAGTAACCCAACAACGGTCAGCTGTGAATGGGAAGTCCAAGGATCTAGTAGTTGCTCAGTCCCTCGAGGCTAGTCGGTTCAGCTGGTCTTCTGTAGAAGTAGGTTCTAACAAATGTGCTGGCAAGGTAAATGCAAGCAGGCAAAGAAAAAAAGTGAATCTTCCTTTCTCCAATGTCCTTATGGAGGCCTCCAGCAGAAGGTGTGGCCCAGATTAAAAGTGTGTGCCACCACACCTGGATCTGGGACTTGCTTTGTCCCAGGTTGACCTTGAACTCAGAGATCTCCTTGCCTCAGTCTTCTGGGATTAAAGGTGCATACTACCTTGCCTGGGCCTAAGCTTTTCATGGCCATTATGCCTCAAGATCTCCATGCCAAGATCCAGGTCAGAAATTGCCCTCCAGCCTCAAGATCTGAATCACAGGTGAGCCCTCCAATTCTGGATTCATTCCAGTTGACTATCAGGAATAGCCATTACATTCGCTTTTATATCACCCAGGGCTCCTCTTACAAGAGACAACAGGGGCTTAGAGTGTCCATACCACACTCCCAAGGGGGTAAAATAAACTCCCATTAACATGACTGCCAAGGTTCTCATTATTTCCAGAACCCATGGTGGGAAGTTTGTCTTTATGCCTGCCATGGCTATCTGGTTCCATTTCTCCCCCAGTACTCAAGGTGTGTGTTTGGGTGGGCTACCTAATAATCTTCAACTGCCTTCACATCAAGCAATACTGTCTGTTGACAGATTCAAAAGGTCTGAGCTTTGGGAACTATTGACTTTGAACAAAGATTGGGAACTTGAATGAGTGAAAGTACTATCAGGACAGGAGCTTAAGAAGGGGTTGAAAGATGTGCTGAATTCCTGAAGTCACATTTCGGGATAAACTGGAGGACAAGTGCTGTTGGAGAGAGATAAGGTCTTAGGAGATAGAGGGATCAAGGGTCTGCTGCTTCAGAAATTCTCTTCAAGTACTTTTCCTACCACTAAACAAAGTCCTCATTTTTTTACTGGGAACAATAAGTATGTGTACATTTTCACAAAGAAGGTCATTAGTGGACACAATCCGTCAAAGCCTCTTTCTTTTAATGTGTAACGTTACAGATCTCAGCAGTGCTATGTTAGTATTCTAAAGGCAAGTCTGTCCTGCCTACCCTAAAGGGTACACAAAACCATCTCTCCTGGTACCCACTCTTTACTTTAGTGCCACAGGAACTCAAGACAATGGACTTTTTCCTACTTACCAGTTACTGTTGAGCTCCTCATGGCTCTAACAAATGCATTCAACTAGTGGCTAACGCATAGATTTATGGATTTACATACTTTTAGAAGTGGTGATTTGTTTGCAGAGAGAATATAGTAGAGACCAGTGAATGATATCCTAAGATAATGTCAAACTTTTTGATAATTTTCTATATCCTGTATATAAAACAGAAGTAATTTTGTAAGTCAGCAGTACAAAGCCAACAAGAGTTGACTTTGTGGTTTATTCTCTGCAAACTCTCCTAAGTTGTGCTTTGCAAGCTGTACTACAGTACAGCAACAGTAATAGTACTTGCCTTGAGACGTTCTTCCAAGAATTGAATTGTAGTCTCTGTGAGAGTGCTCCGAGATATTTGTTGATGGTGAGCTACTTGATGCTCAGTAAATGAGGCTTTGAAACTGTATTGTCAAACTTTAGAGACTGGAATCCCATCTACCTAAGTGTGCAGAGGAGAATTTAAGAATTATCAGCTTCACCGTTAATTCAAAACAAACATGCCTATTGTAGGAATTCCAATTATACACGTGGACAAATAAAAAGTACAAGGCTCCATCCCAAAGTTCATACCTTGGAGGTAGTCAATCTTGACAGGTTGACATGTTGCTAGGTATATTCAAATATTTAATTTTAAAGCATAGTGTAGATTATATACAGTGTTCTGGCAATTTTAAATTTTAACTTAGCAGTGTATTTAGACCCAGTGTTCTATTTCCTCAGTTGGATTTTAATTTAATGATATAAATATGCTATTAATGAATAATTGGTTGCTTTATTAATTTTTTGCTCTTTCACTCACTGGTGTAGTGAACATTCTTAAGTATGTAGTCATATTTTGGCATGTGTACTAGGTATTTTTTTTTTCTAGGATAAATTCCTAGAAGAAAAATTGCTAAGTACTTGTTTTGACCGGCCTTTGTTAACTTGCACGGAGAATGTTGCAGCATGAGTTGTATCCCTCAAGAACCACAAGCCTTTGATTTACCTGGTGATTCAGTGTGAGAATGTGTTTCAGGACAGGGCCTTTAAAAGGTTGATTAAGTTATTAAGAAAAATGATATTGTTAAAGGGACTCTAACCCACTCTGACTGGTATCTTAATAAGACAAAGAAGTTTGGATGTAGAAAGATATCAACAATGTGCACACGCAGAGCGCAGGCCATGCAAAGAGACAGAGAAGTCAGGCATCTGTAAGCCAAGGAGAGATGCTTCAGGAAACGCTAGCTTAGTAACACCTTCATCCTGGCTGCTTCTACAACTGTAAAACTAGATTGATTCAAGGACAACATCCACATTGTGGTATTTCATTGTGGCAACCCTCAAAGACTAATGTGAAAGTCACTAAAGGATTGTGTTGCCTGCTTTGCTAAGCCCTGTATTATGAAGCTGCTGTAGTCTCTCCCTCTGCACCCCTGGCCTACCCATCTCTCATTGCTCTTACTTCCCTGGCTTGTTGCAGTTTATTTAATCAGGTTGTTTACTCTGAACCTTGGGGAAACCTCAGAGATTTTGGGAGGTTTGTGAACAATAATTATTTATATTTTTAGGGTTTTGTTTTTGTTCCTGTTTTTACTAGAGTGTATGTGTAGTTAGTGTGTGTAGCTAATTACATATCACAGCACATGAACAGAAATTAGAAGACAATTTGTGGAGTTGGTCCCCCCTTCACCATTTATATGGATCAGGTTATTGGACTTGCACTTTTACCAGCTGAGAATTTCTATGGCCACATCTTTGGTTTTTTTTTTTTTTGTTGTTGTTGTTTGTTTTTCCTGCTTTGTTATACCACATTTTGCCAAAAAGACTGCAGGCCAAAATTACTAAAATATTTTTCCATTGAATCATTTTCTACTTTTTACTATAAAATAGTAAAAGCAAAAGCAATAATTTTTCCCCTCAAATTTTCTCAAATATTTCTTCCTTGGATTGATGGAAATGCACGTCTCATTTTGGTAGATCATTTTAAGCTTATTAAATATGTTGTTTTGTAATACCGAGGCTTACACTTAGAGATTGCATATGCTAGGCAAGCTGTTTTGTCACTGAGCTGTTTTGTCTCTGTTCCTTCTAAAACTTTTATTTTTATTATTTTTGGAGACAAGTTCCTGCCAAGCTGTTCAGACATCTTCGTATGACAGCTTTCCATGTAACTGGTATTAGAGGCCTGTGCCACCAGGCAGACACTCCTGGTTCACATAATTAAATGAACCTGGACTAACCCAGTAGCTAAAGGCATCCACCCTTTCACCCAGTCCCTCTTGACCACTCTGCCTTCCCAACCCTCAGTAAATCTGATGTGTGTGCTTCCTCAAGAAGCAGGAAGGAAATCTGAAATTACCCAGGAGCTATCTTACGGTCTACAGCCTCATCAGCAACCTTCACATACTTGACATTCTTTTCATTTCCTAAAGAAGTGACTCACCCAGAACTCACAGACACAGTAGCTGAAATAATTGGTCTCAAGGTCTTCTATATTTTTAATTTTTTTTTTAGCAATTTACCTGTAAAATCAAAGACTGCTTTGCTGGATATTATTGCATGTTGGGTATAAAAGCAGAGAAGAGTATCTGTCAGAGGTCTAAAGACTTCTTTTCTGATTGTTCTTGTCTTTTTTCTTCCCAGAATTCATTGTGGCTGTTCAAGGGCCTGTCTCAACTAACTGGTCAGGAAAGGCGTGGCCTAGAAGATCCAGGTGAAGCAAGACAGGTCAGCATACTGCCAATGTGATCAGCTGAGCCTTTCGTTTGAGTGCTCCAGAAATGCAGGGGGGGGGGGGGAGAGGGAGGGGAGGAAGAGAGGGAGGGGTCAGTCATGCAGACCTTATAGGGAGACTATTTACAAAAGGACTTTTCTCTTGTTCATGTTTATTTTTTGCCTAATGTATTTGCATGTATGTGCAAAGAAAGTTGGGAACAAATTAAGAAGCAAACCCAAAGATAATAATCTCCCTATTTGCAATATTCATGTTCTACCATTTTGTTCTTTGTATTTTTTAGTATTGCCTTTCTCATTTAGTTTACTAAATCATGTAAGAACCTCAAAATATATGCAAATTTTCCCAATAAACTTGAGTGCTTATCATGTGTAAGGAACTATACCAGGCCCTATATGAGACACTAAGTCCTATATCAGATAGCCAATATATCAGCATCTGGAGATTTGTTCAACAATTTGCAGATACCTAGATTTTACAAAAAAAAAAAAAAAAAAGTCTAGTGGTCAGTAGGAAAAATCTAAATCATTTATATTTACCTCAAAGCCCAGGACTATTCTGAGACAATAGCAATTAAATGAATACTTTTATCAGAAACTAATTCCAGAAGTGTTCATTTGTGTGTCGTGAATCATGAAAGGGAAAGGGAGTTACGCCAGTGCCATATGTGCACTCCGGAGCTACAACAATATCATCTGCAATACAGCTGCTTCCCTTAAATGCTCACACTCATAACTTCAATAGTAGGCAGCATATGGACTATGCAAAAGCCTATTTGAGGCAGTTCTGCATTTGGTAGGTAGCTGATTGATAATATTAGGCCTCCTCTAATCTTCTAACTCTGAGACTAAGTGAAGAAGGACACACATATAGCCTTTGGAGTCAGGAACTGAATAGAAAATGGCGATAAGCAAGCATTATTGTCAACTGTGATATTGCTATCATTTTGGATGAAAAAGATGGCCATTATTATTAATTTTTTATTATTTAATACTTTATTTACATTTCAAATGTTTTCCCCTTTCCAGGTCTCCCCTTTGGAAACCCCCTAGCCCATCCCACCTCCCCCTGCCTCTATGAGAGTGCTCCCCTACCCACTCGTCCACTACCGTCTTCCCTCTCTGGCATTCCCCTATACTGGGGCATCTAACACTCTCAGACCGAAGGGCCTCTCCTCCCACTGATGATCAACAAGGCCCTCCTTAGCCACATATGTGTTCAGCACCATGGGCCCCTCCATATGCATTCTTTGGTTATTGGTCCAGTCTCTGGGAGCACTGGGGCGCCTGACCAGTTCACACTGTTGTTCCCTCCCCATGGGGCTGCAAACTCCCTCAGTTCCTTCAGTCCCTTCTTCAACTCCTCCATCTTGGACCCCACACTCAGTCCAACAGTTGCTGTGAATTAAATCATGGGTGTCCCGAACATTTGGGCTAATATCCGCTTATCAGTGAGTACATACCGGGTTTGTTTTGTGACTGAGTTACCTCATTCAGGATGATATTTTCAAGTTCCGTCCATTTGCCTGTGAATTTCATGAAGTCATTGTTTTTAATAGCTGAGTAGTATTCCATTGTGTAAATGTACCACATTTTCTGTATCCATTCCTCTGTTGAGGGACATCTTAGTTGTTTCCCACTTCTGGCTATAATAAATAGGGCTGCTATGAACATAGTGGAGCATGTGTCCACTTATAAGATGTTGGAGCATCTTCTGGGTATATGCCCAGGAGTGGTATAGCTGGGTCCTCAGGTAGTATTATGTCCAATTTTCTGAGACTGCCAAACTGATTTCCAGAGTGGTTGTAGCAGCTTGCAATCCCACCAGCAATGGAGGAGTGTTCCTCTTTCTCCACATCCTCGCCAGCATCTGCTCTCACCTGAGTTTTTGATCTTAAATGGCCATTATTTTCATTTCATGAAGTCTCTTCTATCTTTACAGTGTTCAACTGTATGATGTTATTATTTACTATAAATTTTCTGGAACAAATAAAAAAAAGTATTAAGGCAAACAAGATAAATCATTTGATTCATGAAATGAAATCACATTATGGGTAGCAATCATGAATACTATCACTTGCCTCTTATTTTTTGTCAGGTACTTAAGTACTTTCCCTAAAGTAGGGTCCAATCAACATGAAATGGTTAATGATACAGTAAGTTTCTAAGCTGGGCTAAGGAGGTGGCTTAGTTGGTAACGTGCTTGTCACGAAAATATGAGGAGCAAAGTTTGATCTCTAGAACCCACACTAAAAACTAGATTTGGGCTGGCTGGTGGTGGCATACAACTTTAATCTCAGCAAGAGGTAGACAGATCTCTGTGAGTTTGAGGCCAGTCTGGTCTACAGGGTGAGCTCTAGGATAGTCAGGGTTCTACAGAGAAACCCCATCTCAAAAAACAAAAACTAGGTATGGTCCATGTGCCTGCAATCCCAGTGCTGGAGATGCTGAGACAGGAGGATCTCTGGGGCTTGTTCTAATTACCAGTGTAGCCACTTGATTTAGCCTCAACAAAATAAGATGGAGAAAAGACTGAGGAAGATGCTTGTTGACCTCTGGTCTTCGTACACATATACACACACTCATGTGGCCTCACATAAACACACATATATGTATGTGCTTATGCATACACACAACACACACAGTCTCTGAGTTGTTAGGAGCCTCACACAAAGGGCAGCAATGACACAATATTTTAACTGTTACTAACAGTTTGACCAGTCCCGGTTAGTCTCCATGGTACTGGAATACAATTGCTCACTTAAGGAAACAGATCCGTCTAGCATAAGTGCCATGGCATTTGCCTCCTCTTTAAGGTATACCTTCAGAAAACTAATGGGTCACTAATCAAGGTCAGCTAGAAAAGAACAGGGCTAATGCCTACTAATGATCTGCTCACCTATTATATCTGTATAAACTTAGTTAAGTTCAATTCACTTTTGTATAGCGGAAGTGTTCAGTCATTGCCAAAGTCAATATATTAAGCTGAGTTGCTGCAGGCAGCTGGTTTCCCATAGATAGAACCATGTGTCCCTATTTCCTATTTCAGTCAATTTCTGATTCAGTGGTAGGAAATGCCAAAGGGAGTTGGCAGCGATAGCCTTTTCTGCTTGCAATAGATTTTATAAACTTTGGATTTTTCTCCTTGATAGCTCTAAAACAAGGTACTAATGTCAAACAAAACAAAATGAAAAACAAAGTAAGTGCTTTCTTCTCATTCCTGTCCCAGAGACAACTACACTGCCAGTCTATTGTCAGGGATGTGGAACCCTCAAGGGACAGAGGGACTCTCCTATGTATGAGAAATAAGTTTGTAAGAAAGGCTCCATGATAAGTTGAGATAAATTTGGACTTCTGGGACGTCCTATTTCTGTGCTGTGTCTTCACCCACTCCCTTCTTGGCTGGTGGGAAAGAGGTGAAGCATTTAAGAGTGGAGGATGTCCTGACATTTTTTCCATTTGCTTAACTCTCTGGGATGAAGTTGAAATCTCCCTCCTTTTCCTTCTCTCGCTACTCTTGCTGTGTGTTTTGGCTTTTCTTCTATGATGTTTCATCTTTAAAGTATGGAGTTTTATTTTTCTCTACTTTTTGTTCATTAACCTCAAAAATGTCACATTCTTGTACTTCACAGATTCTTAATCCATATAGGGATGTATCAGTATCTATTCCCTTTTGTTAGTCAAACACCAACATTTTCATTTTAATAAGCTTGTTTGATTTCACCAGAACTTTCTTCTGGTACTATGCTATTTAATCACAAATATTTAATCCACACTCAGATTTCATGAAAACTTAAACATTAGTTCTTTTGTTGGTGGTGGTATGATAAAACAGACTGACAAAAGGAGCTTAAGGAAGTCTTTTTTCTTTTTCCTTTCTTTTCTTTTGGTACCAGAGGTATAGAGTCTTGGGAGGGCAAGGGAAAAGAAGGGAGAAAGAAGGAGAGACAGAGGAAGGGAGAGAATTCCTGTGAACCAGCTGTGGGGATGCACACCCGCAATCTCAGCACAGCAAGAATGAGGCAGGAGGATTGTTAGTTGAAGTTGAAGACCAGCCTAGACTACACAGAGAACCGCAGCATTTGAAGGTGTGCTATTCAGTTGTCTTGGAGGGCTGGTAGAGTGGAAGTCACTGGTGAACAGCAGACACCTGGCATGATCATCTGTGCCTCTGCAGAAGGGCTCAAATGTTTCCTCGGAGGGCACCTTGCCATTACTCAAGTCACTGAGGATCCGGAAGTATGCTGCCTATGTGGAATACATGAGTGACTTTATTTGAAATGAAACTGAGAAAGTTTTAGATTATTTTCTAATTCAATTCACAAATATCTAAAATACATTAAAATATAATAATCTATGTCAACACAAAACACATCTTATGAAAATATCTGCATCTTCTAAAGCAATAAAAATTAGTTTGAGACATGTCATTGCTTTACATTTTGGCATTTAAAAAATGTCTAGTTTAATAAGAAACAACTAACTTATTTATTTATTTGCATTCAACCTGTTATAATTATATTGAAAAATACTAGTATATTTTCATGAGAAACAGATTTAATAGAGAATAAAACCTCATATTGAGTTTAATATTGGCTTTAAAAGTCAATATTAGTATGTTATGACCTTACAGCTCCCACATTCTCAGAGACACAATTCCTTCTTCACTGTCAGATTCCTACTACACAATCGTCTCTCAAGAAATAGTTGCTGAATTAAGTAATGAATACCATACCCTGTGTTGGGGCTATATATGTTACCAAGAATCCCTGCTCTCAAAGAGTTTTTACTCCACTGGAAGGGAGATAAATATTTATAAAATTGTACTATTAGCACAATATGAAAGTAAATACAAGACACTATGGAAGTTTAGAGAGTGTGTCACCCAATCACGGGAGATCAAAAAAGGCTTTTAGAGAAATAGTGGTTAAACTCAGACTGAAAGTAAAAATCAAGTAAGCGTAAGGAAAGGAAAATGGAATGTTAGAGACAGAGTATTACAGACAGAGGGACAGCAAGTCTTGCTACAGTCTAGAGAAAGGGAGACACAGTGAGCAGGCCAGAAATGAGGAAATAGATCATGTACATTTTCCAGGTCTGAAGACTAAACAGACTGACATAGTTAAGGCTTAGAATGGTCACTATGGACATAGGAGAATGAGTTGTAAATTGTAGAGCAATAGTCAGAAAGGCTGCTACATGGAGCTAAGGTAAGAGAATATATTTGTCTAAACATAATGTAGATAGAAAGAAGTGGAAGTAGAGCTGGGAAAGGAAACCTGACTGGTCTTTCTGATGACTGCAGAAGGGCAGGGCCAAATACACCCAGATCTCTGGCTTATATACTGGATTGATGATGATGTCATTTAGCGATCTGAAGCAAATACAGGCATAGTGAAACGAGAAGTTTAGTTTGGGATGTTATTTTGAGACACCTTGGACTATCTAGGACAGACATTTTAAAGGTATGTGGACTTCACAGTAACTTGCACTTAGGAGTCATCAGCACACATGTGATCTCAGAAGCCAACAAGACCGCAAGAGCCAGACTGTTAAAGGTGAGATGGGATTCAGGACGGTGCAGTGGATAAAAATACTTGCTGGGGAAGCCTGACGAGTTTCATGAATGGAATCAATGGTGAAAGGTTAGAACAGATTCCTGACCTCTGTGCATATGGTGTACGTACATATACGCGAATATACTACTAATAAATTACTTTTAAAACATGAGACAGGGATCTGGTGAGATGCCTCAGTGGTTATGATTACAGGCTGATTTTCCAGAGGACCTAGTTTCCATCCTCAGCACTCATGGCAATTGCTAATCATTTGTCACCAGTCTCAGGGGATCTGATGCCCTCTTCTGGCCTCTTTGGGTGCCATGTATACATATGATATTCAGACTACACACACACACACACACACACACACACACACACACACACACATTAAAGTGAAAATAGGAAGAAATCAGTTTGAACAGCTTCTAGGTGTTAAGTGATAGGAGAAGGTGATCCTAGACTGGAAGATTAAAAAAAAAAAAAGCTAGAGATCTAGGAGGAAAACCAGGAAAGTAGGGTTTTACAATTCAAATGATATATACTCAGGAAACCATGATTAATTACTACTATCTAATGCTGCAGAGAAGTTGACTTAAAAAAGAAAAAAAGGTCCCCTCTATTGAAAAACTTAGTAATGATGACCTTATGAAGAATTTCATAATTTCATAAATAAGGTAGATAGGGATAAAATGCTGAAGCTTATTGAGTGGAATAAAATACCCACTGAGAGAAGTTCCTGAAGAGGCAGAAATATGTGCTTCAGAGACGGTAGGGGGTAGGGGGTATCTAATCCATGGTGCCAAGTCAGATGCCTGTGCAGGTAGGCTTGTGAGTGAAGAATCAATCCATTGGTTTATATTTTTTCCTTTTTTTTTCTGAAAATAAGTGAGAGAGATGGCTTGAAAATAATGCAGAAATTCTGAAGAGGCTGCTGTTGAAAATGGAAAGAAGAGATAACTAGGGAAGTAAGCACTTGAAGAAGCTGGTAGTTTAATGGATGTGTACATTGTAAATAAATATTAGAAACAACCTACTTGATAAACCCAGGCTTTTCTTTTTCAAGCCTCTTTCTGAATTAGGTTAAGGTCTAGGCATTATTTTGTTAATAAATGTAATACTCTAGATAGCACAATAGAGAGATCATAAAATGAGCACAATTCTCACCCTCTATATCTTATAATTTTTAAACATATATACAGTATATAACATTGGTTACTGAATCTCTGAGAAAGCTCCACATGGTATAATCTCATTTCCTGTAATCTTCCATGCATTTTCAATGGAAAACACTGAAGTTATTATTTGGGGTGGACTTTGTATGATAGCACAAATCTACCTTTGACATTATTTATATTGAAAATTAATCCATTTCCAGGAAATGGCAAAATTCACAATTAACTAATTTCTTAATGAGATTCAGATCCTACTAAAAGCTCGTTCTCAAATAAATTTACTAACAAAGACAAATATTTTGTAGACTATTAAATTATATCAATAATAGTATTTTGCTTAATTTTGTACTATAAATTAATCATTATAAATTAACTACATGTTAAGAAATATCAGTAAGCTTCTACTCTGCATGCATTAGTCTACTGAGCCCAGACACTTGTAGAGGAGGGAACTTGATCACAGAAAGTTAAGAAATTTATCTGTCCTTGGCCACATGCCTAATAATGTGAGCTGGGATTTGAACCCAAACACTCTAACTTCATACTTCATAGACCCTGTATTCTCTACACTCCCCTTTTCTCTCTCTTTCTTTCTTTCTTTCTTTCTTTCTTTCTTTCTTTCTTTCTTTCTTTCTTTCTTTTTCTTTCCTTCCTTCCTTCCTTCCCTCCCCCCCCTTCTCTGTGTAGCTCTGGCTATCCTGGAACTCACTCTGTAGATCAGGCTGGCATTGAACTCAGAGATCTGCCTGCCTCTGCCTCCTGAATGCTGGGACAAAAGTAGTGCACCACCACTGGCAGGCTACATTGCCTTTTTTGAGACAGAAATGTAATGACAGAACTTTTAACAGAATGATTGGTTGGCAGCTATGGTGGGATACATTTAAAATGTAGAAATGTTGGTGTAGGAACAGCATAAATCAAGATACAATATAATTGGTTTTCTTAGAAAAAATTTCTGTCCTTAAAAAAAAAGCTACTTGGAAGTATTTCTAGCACACGGAAAATTGAACACCCATGTGACCTATATTTAACATACCTTAACTTCTGGCTGTTACAGTTTCTTCAGATTACTTGGATAGAAAATAAAAAGATACAATGGAACGTTTCCTGTTACACTCCCTCTGGTCTTCTGTAAAAGTAGCCATTCTTTTAAACTTTATATGTATCATTTATGAGACCTTTGCACTTTGGTTTCACAGCTTCTTATTGGAAAAAAAAAAAAAACCTCCCTATAAACATTACTTATACTAGATAATTTTTGCAACGTGCATCCCCCTAAGTATTATGTTCTCCATATGAATGCTGATAGAAGTAATTCACTGAGTCTGTAATTCACATAGTCTGTGTACCAACTTTTTAAACAATGTAACTTATCGATTCCATTAGTAGATATTGCTTCACTGAGAGCGCTATGAACAGTTCTTTAGTGCTCACAGTAGCTTAATATACAAAATGCCTTAACTTGTACATGAACTTTAGATTGAAGGGAGCCAGCAGTTTCAAGAAAGGGAAGAAAGACAGGAATTGTTCATAGCAAATTGAGAACACTCTCACTAGGAAACATGTGAGGGAAGGCTCCAACGACAGTAGAAAACCTCCCGCCTTTCAAGACCCTCAACTGTTACTAAGTTTCTTTCACATGTGTCCACTCATTTCCTCAGCCAAAGCCCGAGCAGAGACCAAGGTGAGTCAACAGGGAGTGTGAGGAAACTGCAGCAGTCAGCCTCTCGACTGCGCCAGACCACCAGAGACGACAAGGAAGTGTCCAGGCAAGCAGGGCCTAACCTCACTTTCCACCCAGAAAGCCGGAAGTGAGGAAATGGGATGGCCAGGAGAACTAGGGAACAGACACCTGCCTGTTTCTTCTCTTTCACAAAGACGTCAGATCCACAGCAGAAGGGCCTATGCGGGGGCCCCCACCCTGAGGGCAATTTTCCAAGAGCTGGCTGGCTCTTTAACCAGCGCCTCCCTGCCTTACGCCAATTCCGTAAGAAGTGGGGCCAACCCCGCGGCTCCCGCGGCTCCAGAACCTGACGTGAAATTGCGCGGGGCGGCACTGGCGGCGGCCATCTTTAGTCCGGGCAAGACCCCGCCCTCGCGCCCCAGTCACTGCTCCTATTGAGTCCCTAGCACTTTCAGTGACAAAAGTAGCGCACTTAACCGTAGAGGTAGTGTCGGAAAAAAAACATACAAAAGACCCTACTGTCCACGACTACGGGAGTGCCCAGACACGGCCAATGTAAACATGGCGGTTGAGGAAGCACAGCAAATCGGCGGCGGCGCCAGGGAGAACACGCTCAGAGCGAACGGAGCAGGGCGGCAGGCCGCGGAGGAGGGTAATCTCGCGAGAGTTTAGCCGCCTCGGCTCGGCCCGGAAGCCTCAGGGCGGGCGAGAGCCAGTGGGGCAGTCCGCCTGCTGCCGTCTGCGTAAGTGGGGCAGCGACGCCGGGCGGCTACGCTGCGGAATTGGCGTAGGTGGTTTTGGAGAATCCGCCGGCTGCGCCGCGCCGGGGCTGGTCGCGGAGGGGGAGGGGATGTCGGTCAGTGCGCGATCCGCTGCTGCCGAAGAGAGGAGCGTCAACTGCAGCACCATGGGTGAGCCTCAGCCTCCGGCCGCCGGCGATCCCGGTCCCGGCTGGGGACGCCCGGGTACTCGGCGACCTCCGGACGAGCCGGGGAACGCCCTGGGGCTAGAGGGGCGAGCGGCGCGGCAGGGAGGCAGCGGGCCCGGGGCGCGGCGGTCGGGGGGAGGGGAGGCGGCCGCGGTGACAGTTTGAATTGAGCGTGAGCGGAGCCCAGGCGGCGGCATTTCCTGCGCCTTGGCGGGCAGGCCGGGGGAGCGGGCGAGCAGACCGTGGGAGCGGGCGAGCAGACCGTGGCCTCCGAGGCCCGAGTTGCCGGAGCCGCCCCGTCCCAGCCCAGCCCTCGCCCGCCTCCGAAGCCAGTCTTTCCTGCGTCTCCTCCGGGTCTCCAGCCCCCGGCCCCGAGGCCTTGCCTGCCCGGGTCTCCCGCCCGAGCAGCCTGGGCTGAGGTCCCCTTGTGGGTGTGTAGGCCGGGCGAGCTGGGTGGGGATGTGTGAGCGAGTTGGGCGCGGGTTCTCCGTGGGCCGGCCGGGGAGGGCGGCTGTAGGGAGGGAGGAAGAAGATGCCCTGGGCTGGGGCTGCAACGGAGGCGGCGGCGGCTGCAGCAGCTCCAAAAACATGCTTGCTGCTCGCTTCGCCTTCTACGAGCTCAACCCTGAAGGCCGGTGGATGGCGGGCGAGTCTCGAGACTGATCCTGAGCTTGGTTTGGGTTTAATATTTTTAGGAAATAGGGAAAGAGAAGGTCTCGGAGGGCGCCCCCCGGAGGAGGTGTAAAGGATGGGAATGGTGCCTGGAAAAGGGAGGGGGTTGGGCAGACACGGACTGGAGAAGTTTAAGGAAATTAATTTTTGAAAATAATTTCAGTAGTCTGTTTTTCTCTTAAGCCTTTTCATTTCCTTTCCTCCCCCACATGCTGGAAAAAGAACATGCCATCTCATTCATATTTTCCACTCCAGAGTTCCATGTTTCGTACTTTTTATGCAGTATGAAATAAGCAATTGAGACTTTTTCGTACACGTTTCTTTTCTTGCTAAGTTACTTTTTATAGTACACTGTTGCATATCTGCTTTATTTCAGTTGAAGGGTTAGAATCTGTGATGACCAGACATTTGCTAAGTTACTGAAATCATTACTTATTACTTAAATCTTGGCAAGCTTATTGTTGCTAAGTAGTTCAACTTTTAAGAGTTACTTATTTTGATTCTCTAATTTTGATGAAAAGGAAAGCTCTTTCCAATTGTCTCTGGGAATCCCGAGGAACAGGTAGAGTGACAAGCAGGATTTTTGTTTGTTTTGCTTTTTCTTTACATATTTATATGCATTTAGGTAGTGAGAAGTTGATGAAATTCCAGGATTCATGCATATGGCAGGAGTGCAACTTTTAGAATCCTGACAGACTGAAGGATGGACAGTTTCTTCCTGGATTCTTTATTTCTCCAAACTGCAAGGGAAAGAGTAGGGGATGATGGGGATGGGGGAGTGGAGGTAAGAAACAGCCTTTGATTACATCCAGCTGAACGAGACTAGAGGCGATAGGGCCTGAATGGCACTATGAAAGAACTCTGGAGCGACATCGGTAGTTTACGTGATAGCAGTGTGTCATTAAGTGATAGGGCAATGTCATGGAGCCTGGTCCTCTTTATACTGTTATTAAAAATACCACGTTGCACTCAGGCTTACATAATTGAAAACGTTTCTATGTGTTTATGAGAACGTGGTGCATGCTTTCCTAATTTAGCAATTTATAGGTACTGGTTTTGGTTTAGAGATAAGATAATTTGTAGGTAAGTGCATGAAAAGTTATGGTAAAGACGTAATCTATTGGGATATTGAAGAACTCTTAAGACCAGACTTTTTATTAAGTTTAATATACAGAAAATGCTCTTACTATTAATGAAAAACCAAAACTGTTTATGAGAGGGGATGCAGTTTAGTGGCAGAGCATGGTTAGTTTAGCAGAGGACTCCAAGCCAACCTTAGGACAGTTTAAAGGACTATAACAATAAAAGTGTTGAGGAAGAAGTAGGAGGGGAGGTAACCTGTGGCTTTTATGACGGGTTGGAATGAAGATAGTTATAGAGCAGGCTGGCCTCACACATACAATTGGATGGTCTATATATACTCACTACAGATTGTATGGCAGGACTGGACAGTAGAGTAGTGCTGCATGATTGAATTGCTGGCAGAAAGCCTAATTTCATATTTTGACTTAAGCTATCTTCAAATATTTATTAAAAGTTGAAATTTGTTAATGCATTTTACTGAACTTTGAGACAAAAATGTGTAGATTCCATTCTTTGTACTGTGGTCAAAAGTTGCTGTTGGTCAAAAGTAAGGATTTTAAATGTTGTTAAAGGATTTATGGACTTGGTATGAGAAAAGAAGACTTAAATCAAGGCTATTAAGTTCATGTTGCATTTTTCTTATTTTGGATTCAGTTACTCTGCACACCAGAAACTAGTAGGGCTAGAGAGGCCCTATTTGTAATCTCCAAAAGAGGTCACCCTCAAAACCAGATAAAATCCAGGGCCGGTCCAAAAAGAAAATAGTAGCCAATGACTGCTTTACCCTTTGAAAATAAATAGGTTGTTTTGTTTGTTTTGATAATTTGTGTCATCAGATTTCTAGAGAGTACAGGGGAGAGGGAAGGGCATTTTCTGGTTCAAAATCTTAATGAAAATATACCATAGCACTTGAACTTTGATGTCAGACATGGATTCAGATCTTGACTTGCTCCTTCTACTGAGGTGTCAGTCATTTTAAGTTATTGCTTCATAAAAGATGAAGGATTTTAATTTTTTTCCCTTGCTCTTTTCTCCTCACTACATAAGACCCTTCCTTTCTTTCCCTGCTGCCCCAATTTCAAAGTTGTGCAAATTTCTTTTAAATAAAAGCAGAATGAGAAAGATAGCAAATGTCCCAGCTTTTTGTATTAGGTCTAATATACAGAAAATGCTCTTGCTATTTTAGCAAAGCAAAACTGTTTATGAGAGAGAGGATGCAGTTTAGTAGCAGAGCATGGTTAGCTTAGCATCTACAGGGTTCTGGGTTTGAGTTCCAGCCGTCTCAGTCCCCACAAGAAGTCTATTTTATTATGCTTAAAATTTCTATCCTTTAATAGAATCCTGTGTATCTTCATACACTGGTCTACCATGCTTTCAGAATAGAAAACTGTGTTAGGTGTTGTGCAGTAATTTCTGGGTGGCTAAAGATGGTGTCTTATCAGCTGTATTAAAGATTATGTACTTGCAGCCAGTAACTTTAAAAGCACTTAGAAAACTGAGAAGAACAAAGTATACCTTGTGTTTAAAAGAATAGCATGGGGCTGCTCCTATTTATATTATTTTAGGGTTTTAAGTATTGCATATTCATATATTTGTGTTTTGGTCTATGTTTGCTTTACAAAGAATATAAAGAGAATATCTCCCTTCCTTGGTATTCGAAAGTTACAACGACTCCTTTTATTTTAAAAACGTTAAAATTTGTTTAAGAGTATTTAATGTCTATGTGAGGGGGGGCATGTGGAGTTGAGAGGACAATTTATTGGAGTCAGTTCTCTCCTTTCACTGTGTTTGCCACAGAACCAGACTTGAGGTCAGGTTAGTGGCAAGTGCCTTTGTGCCCTGAGCATGCTAAATCTGCTGCATTGTAGTCTGGAGCCATAAATGAAGACTTTTGGTAGCTTTGCCTGAGATGAGCCTTCAGTCAGTTTCTCAACCTTGGCAATGTGAATATGTTGAGTTTATTTTTGTTAATGTGAGTACAACCTGTAGGAGCATGTGTGTGTGTGTATGTGGTGCATGCGTGTGTGCATATTACATACTTAGTATTTCTCAAACTTGAAAATTGGGATTATCTAGGTAGCTATTTTGCTTTTATTGGTTTTTTGTAAGATTATATTTGATTCATTATTACTATTATTATTATTATTGTAATTCCTTGACATTGTGCTAGATCAGTCGGTAGACCTCAGAGTATAAAATGTGATCATTATGAAGAGGCTATCATGGCCTTGTGTTTAAAAGTGCAGATATCTGGGTCCCAGTAATGTTCCTTGATTCACAGTATCTGGGAGAGGAGCTTGGGAACCTTCCTTTCCAAGTGTTTCTCAAATTAGTAATTTATTAAGGTATAGCTTTTATACTATCACATTTACAGGCTTTAAGTACTCACTTCAAGGGACCTTGATATATACGCACAAATACATCTTGTACCCTTAAATACCAGTCAAGACATTGAACATTTTTAACATGTTGACATTTTCTTATGCCTCTTCTCAACCTTGTTATCCAGATAACCACTGATCTGATTTCTAATAGTCATTGACTAGATTAGATTAACTTTTAGATTATATATATGACTATATTACTGTCTGTTACATTGAAAACAGGGTCTCTCGCTGAAACTCACTGTTTAGGGATCCATTTATTTGTCTCTTCCTCTCAGTGCTGAGGTTAGAGGCATGTGCATCCATTTCTAGTGTGTGTGTGTGCTGAGTGCTGGCGATTTCAATTGAGGCCTCATGCTTACATAGTAAGTGTTTTATGTACTGAATCAACACCCCAGCCTGTTTGTCTCATTTGTGAACCTGGAGCTCACTGACTGACTAGGTAGCTTGCTAGGAAGCACCAGGCATCATGCTACTTCAGTCAACACAGGGCTGCACGTGCATGGTGTCACATGGGTTTTATGGCTTACACTTCGGTATTGGGGAGCCAAATTGAGGCTCTCATACTTTCATGGCAAGTACTTTACTGGCTAGGCGATTTCTCTCTTTAAAACATTTCAAATGAACAGAAAGAAAGTTAAAAGATTACCTTGGTACATTTAAAGGAACCTAATTCTAGTAGCTTTCTAGAGTTTGATAAAACAGTCTTGGAATGGGCCTCTGGAAATATGGTTCACTTTTTTGGCAGTATAAAAAATTTTTTTTTTTACAGTGTCTGAACATTGTAAAATAGTCTTATAATGACAATTTGATATTTTGTAAGCCCCTTTTAATTTTATTTAACAAATACTGCTTATAGAAGTCTTACAAGATACCTATGGACCCATAGCCTTGTATATATTATTGTGTTTGTATTTTTGCTTCTGGAATTGTTTTTTGTTCCTCCTCTTACTTTTTTTCTCTTTTTCCTATTTTTGGTGGGAGTGTCTCACTGTGTAGTCCAGGCAGGCCTGGAACTCATTATGTAGACCACACTGGCCTAGTAGTAATCTCAGTAGACCACCTGCCTCTGACTCCCCCTGGGATTAAAAATGAGCACCACCGTGCCCAGCTGCTCCTCTTATCTTTAAAGTCATCTTTTCTACTCTAAAGGACATCTATGTTAACAATTCCTTTTATGTTAGTCTGAAGAAGATTTTTAAAGTACAGAATCAAAAATCATACAGGTTTCCTGCCCTATAACATCATATGGTGTTTTAGTTTGTTTGTGCTGTGATAACAGTATACCTAAAATTGAATCAAATATAAAGAACAGAAAGTCGATTCTTACAGTTTTGGAAACGGAGAAGGTCAACTGCCATAAACTGCCAACAGGTTCATTAGCTGGTTGATATCTTAGGG
This sequence comes from Uromys caudimaculatus, assembly GCA_028551405.1. Classification (NCBI taxonomy): domain Eukaryota; kingdom Metazoa; phylum Chordata; class Mammalia; order Rodentia; family Muridae; genus Uromys; species Uromys caudimaculatus. Next base: position 89,663,332 of record CM052706.1, on the reverse strand, counting down.
TGGCTTCCTAAGGAGACAAGTGCCCTGTCATTGTGGCGAAAGAAGCTTAGAATAAGTAGTTCTTTTGCACCTCTTCTCAGTAACACTTCTATTGTTTCTTTCTTTTTCTCTATTTTTATATTTTTTTTATTATTTGAAATAAAAAAAGCATCATTTTCCCTCTTCTCTCCAACCCTTCCCTTGTACCCTCTTACTCTCTCTCTGATTCATGACTTCTTTTTCTTTAATTGTTGTTTTACACACACACACACACACACACACACACACACACACACACACACACACATGCACATGCGTGCTATTTGTATATGTGATCTCAGGCTAATGGCTTGGTATTGTAAAACCAATTGAAAGTTCTTTCTTAGAGAAGAAGACCATTTCTCCTGCTCTCAGCATTCCTCAGTTGTCCATAGTTCCTTACTAGGGTTGAGGGTCTGAACATTCCATGTTAGCATGTTCATTGGTTTTGTTATTATTCAAGTCTTGTTAAGGGAGCCATGTAGATGAGACTTCATGGGTCTCATCATGACCTCTGACATTTCTAGGAGATACAGCCTCACAGCAAACTTGCTGTTCATCTAGCTCTTAAGAAACTTTTTACTCTCTTTCAAAATGTTCCCTGAGCTCAGCAATTATGTTGTAGGTGGATCAGGTGGGACTGGGAATCATATCTTGTTCTCTGCATTTTTAAAAGAGATTTATTTATTTTTTATTTATATGAGTACACTGCAGCTGTTTTCAGACACACACTAGAAGAGTGCATGGTTGTGAGCCACCATGTGGTTGCTGGGAATTGAACTCAGGACCTCTGGAAGAGCAGTCAGTGCTCTTAACCGCTGAGCCATCTCTCCAGCCCAGTTTTCTGCATTTTGATTTATAGTTTTCTGTAATGATCTTTGTTGCAAAGAGAAGTTTCTCTGATGAGAGGTGAGAACTAATACTCGAAGTTATAAGGATAAATATTTAGAATGCAGTTAGGATTTTGCTGATTTTTGTAAGGTGACAGTTGTAGGTTCTCCGCCAAGATCCATGACTTCACTAGTTCTGGGTAGCTGGCTCGGTTTCTAGTACCTGGTATGGTGTCCCTCTTGGTAAGAGAGTCTTAAGTCCAAGTAGAGAGTCTTTAGTTGCCACTACTGCACCCTTTAGTTACTATGCCCATGCTTGTCCTTGTGTGGTTTGTAGTTGGCATTGCTGGGCAGCAATGTTGGTTGTTTCCTTCCTTTGGAGGCTGACATGGTGTCTTCTGGGACCACAAAAGCTGGTTCTTGTGAAGGAAGCTTTCAGTCAGATTCAGCTCAGGTTCTCTAGGTCCTGTGTCTGAAATGGATGCTATCTTCAGCAATAGGGATTTAACCTTCCACTTCTGGGGTGCCTCAAAGGGCAGCAGCATTGACATAGAATATTTTGGAAGTTTCTTAGGCAACCTTGATAACAACTTAAAGGGGGCTTCTCTTTTCTTTGTTTTTGTTTTAAGGTAGTCCATGGCTCTTGGGAGGAGGACTTTAAGTCCAAATGGAAAATTTTCATTTAAACAATCTTCCTGTCTCTCTGTTTGCATACAGACTTATATGTGCTATATTTAATTTTAGGTAGATAGATAAAATGATTCCTCGTGACTTTTCAGATAACTGTACTGCTTGCCTTCCTCTCCCTTTTATATTCATGCCCCCCTCTCTCCCTAATTAAAGCCCTGTTTTCCCCATTTCCCCCTTGAATTCACTTATACTCTGCTAACCACCCCCTCTCCCCCTAGAATTTCCTTGGTTTCTGCAGTTACTCGGATTGTATACTCATATCTAAAGACTTGGAGCTAAGAATTGCAGATGAGCAAAAACCTATAGTCATTTGTCTTTCTGTCTGGGTAACCTGACTCAATATGATGAATTCCATATATTTACCTGCAAATTTCCTGATTTGATCGTTTAACGGATAATGGTGTTACATAGTGTATATTATTACATTTTCATTATCATTTGTTAGTTGAAGGACAATTAGGTTGTTTTGATTTCCTAGCTATTGTGAGGAGAGAGAGTGCCAAGAAGTTGACTGAGACAAGTATCTGTGCAGTGTGATGTTGAGTCCTTTGGGCTTGTGCTGGGGAGTGATGTAGCTGGCTCGTACGGCAGACTGGTTTTTAGCTTTTGAGGGTTCCTTCAGAGTAGTTTCCAGAGTAGCTGAACAAGTTTGCAATTCTACTGACACTGAATGAGGGGTCCCTTCTTCACACATCCCCGCCAGCATTTATTTTTGATTTGTTGTTGATCATCTTTGTCATTATGACTGGAATAAGGTGAAATCTCAAAGTTGTTTTGATTTGTGTTTCCCTAATTCTTAGAGATGGTAAACATTTTTGAGATAATTCTGAGCCATTTAAAAATTTATTTTAATTTTATTTTGTATGTATGATTGTTTTGCCTGCATATATGTATATATGCATATATGTGGATGCCAGGTACCCACAGAAGTCAGATACTTTAACTGAAATTACTGATTGTTGTGAGCTATGTTGTATGTGCTGGGTACAGAATCCTGATTCTCTGTAACTTTTTGATTATTGATTTTGCTTCAACTATTAGAATTGATGTTGTCATTATATCCCTAATGCGTTGATGTTTGTTACTGTTACGCTGATGTTAACTTTGACACTACAAGTTCATTCATTTAACAAATACTTGTATCTGCTAGTTGTGTGTTTGGCTTTGGGAAATTGAAGATAATACTTTGACAGAAACAGAGCCATGATGATTAGGATCTTAGGTTACACAGTTTGACCAGGATTCACATTTCAGATTTAATGAATGCCTTACTGAATGCTGGGCAAGTAAAGTAGCAGTTTTCTTTTCCCATCTTAAAGTAGTGAGTGGAAAAATCTAACATGACGCCTACTAAATAAGAAACCGTGAGATAACTACCTTAGGAAGTATTGGACTTTATTCCAACGGACTGCCTCCGCCATAAATCCCTAATCTTGTTTGTTGACTTTCGTATTCCCTCATCTGTGTTGTACTTGGTAAATAATGTGTGATGTGATTTAAAGGCCTGTAGTATATACTCATCCCAGCTGCCCCGTTCAGACTGGAGAAGGGGAATCTTTGGTAGATGAGAGGAAAGGGATGGTTATTTTGTTACATGCTGAGAAATCATAAGATTATGGAGCTAGAGGAGTAGATAGTCAAAAATAAACTCCTTATTAAAGAATGGCACTGATAGAATCATCTTGACAGTTGTCACTGGAAGATTAGATAAGGTATCAAGGTGGAGTCAAGTGATTGGAAAGGTTATTTATCTTTCCCAGGACTAAGAAAGAATTAGAGCAATCATAAGGAGACAAAGAGTTCGTTGGTAGGTATTAGGAAGGGAGGTGATGCAGGCAGAATATTTGATCTTTTGACTGAATAGATCAATGAGTAGATACCATTTCTTGAAATGGATAGTTTAAAACATGAGATAGAGAGGTTTGGAAAACATCTAAGTATGTGCATGGTATTTTCTAGGGTATCGATACCAGGTCACCTAAGGTAAAAAGGAACTGACTTTAAGATTACTGTATTCACTTGTGCTTTAAATTTTTATATTTTGCAAGTGAACAGATTAATTTACACAGTAAACAAAACTAAAAATGATTTAGTGAAATTTTCATGTTCTGATTTAGGCCAAATTCCCTAGTTCTTTGAACATATTACTAAAGTTTCTTTATTAACAATTGAACTGGTACATTTCAAACTAATGCTTTTTTTAAAGAGTGACATTTTGTATTTTTTAAACTTTTTTATTATTAATTTTTAAGAAAATTTATTTATGTATTTATTTATTTAATGTAAGTGCTCTGTTTGTATGTACGCCTGGATGCCAGAAGCATCATGTGTCATAGTAAAGATGGCTGTGAGCCACCATGTGGTTGCTGGGAGTTGAACTCAGGACCTCTGGAAGAGCAGACAGTGTCTTAACGGCTGAGCCGTCTCTCTGGCCCTAATTTTTTTTATTTTATGTGTATTGGTGTGAGGGTATCAGATTCCCAAGAACTGAGTTACAGACAGTTGTGAGCTACCACGTGGGTGCTAGGAATTGGATGATCCTCTAGAAGAACACGTAGTCCTTTTAATTGCTGAGCTATCTCTCTAGTCCAACATTTTGTATTTTTATATATACAAATTGTCTTAAGGCTGTAATCAAGAGTTCTATTAAAGGAATTTTTTTCCATTTTGTCAAGTTTAGAGAATATTTTGAGTGAGATTATTTGTATAAGAGTAAAAAAGTTTTTAAGTTTTATCATTATGCTTTTAATTCATACTACTTTTAAAATCTAGAATACATACCACTTTTTATATCATTCTGAAATATGAAGTAGTTTTCTACAAAGAAAACTTCTCCAATAGCTAATGCATTTCCAAAACTGATATTCTAAACCATTTTTAAAGTAAGCATAAAAGTTTAGTAAATAGACTTTTATGATTAAGTTAAATAACTTGGAACAGGGAAAACAGTAACTTCAATAATTGCTGATTAATTCATGTTCGTTCTTAATTGCTGTAATCAGTGGTATTATGCCCTATTTTGATGTTGGAAATACTTCCAGTGTGTAACCCATTTGAAGATTCATTAATTCTCTAGGTGAGAGAAAGGGTGCAGAAATTTGTATTTAAGTATTTTAGGTGATTTTGATGAATAGCGAGGCTGAGAATCTTCCTTATAGTATAAGGCAATATATGTGAAAATATTCTGTAAATACTTTATATGAAAGTTAAGTATTCGCTTAATATAGTCTTTGATCTATTAAGCAGTCATTAGTATGTTTTAAATACATTAAAAATTTTTAAACTTTAAAATTAAATGTGTTAAAGTTGCTTACCTATTTTGCTGTTTCTGGACATTTTGTGGCTTCAGTATTTTAAATTATAAATGATATTTTAAAGAGAATATTTAACAAGCCTCTTCCCTTCTCTAGTTATTCTTTTGGGTGCTTTTTAGTACTTTAAGCTTGTAATTTACATTTCTTACGTTTTGGGGAAGAGCTCTTTGTTATGTATAGTCTGGACTATTTTCTCACTTTTAGCAGAATACACTGGACTTTTAAAGACTATTATTTGGCATATTTGGTTATGTATTTTGAATTATATGCACCCTGGGTTATTAAATAATAAATGAATTTTAAAACTATAGGGTTTTTTTTTATATTTTCTGCTTTGCAGATATATCTACCTACCTTTTGTTCTTATTTCCTGGTTTCTTTTTTAAAAAGCCATCTGTCTGACCTGTCTGTATGTCTGTCTGTCTGTCTATCTATCTATCTATCTATAAACATAAATATTTAAAAGGTAGTTTGACAACCTGACTATAGGTTCTTCCCTAGAGCCTATGACTTCCTTAGCCATATTTGACCACGTTTACGGTACCAGATCTGAATTTTCCTGTGTAGACACTCCTCAAATCCAGTCCAATTTAAGATGTACTCTGTCTGTTAAGCATTGCGCTAGATTACTTGTTTGGGTCTCAGTTTTATCCTATAAAGTTGAGATGCTAGTTGAAAAGGAAATAAATTTAATAAATTTAAATTTCTGTGGATATATAAAATAATCTATAAGTAAAAGAGCTACCTAACCCATTTAGGCTATTGACTAAAGATGCTCAGAATATACAGCTTGCTGAACAGGGTGAATTGATTTCTCTACTTCATGTTTGGAGAAATGACAATCTGTCACAAAAGAATAGTGAAAACATACAGAAATCAGTCAGTCTTGCCTTGGCGTTTTTAGAAAGCAGAAGTTGGTTAAGTACAGACTACTCCTCACAGCTTACTTCAGGCTTTTTTGATTGAAGGCAGGTATACTAAGTTTTGTTGGTTATGGGTAGATTGTGTCTAACAAATTAGATGAACAAAGGACCTTAATTCCTGTAGCTCCTTCATTGATTTTATGATTTTGGCTTCTTCCTAACTAATGAATTTGTGTTAAGAATATTGTACCTAAACCTCTATATATTTTAATAAAATAATTTACCTATCATGGAACTTTAATATCTTTGTATTACTTACAGTATGGGTTTTTAGGGTTATTGTTAAAATTACTATATTTTGAGCTCTACAGCTAGGATTTTAGTTGCCTATTTCTAGGTGAGGTTTAGGTGTGTGCTTTTGTCAAAAGCTCACTAGAACTCTCTAGCCTCCAAAGTTAAAGAAAAAAGGCAGGGCTGGAGAGATGGCTCAGTGGTTAAGAGCACTGACTGCTCTTCCAGAGGTCCTGAGTTCAGTTCCTAGCAACCACATTGTTGTTGCTCACAACCATCTGTAATGGGATCCGATGCCCTCTTCTGGTGTACACTGCTACAATGTACTCATATACGTTAATTAAATTAATTAATTAAAAAAAAGAAAAAAGGCCATAGACTTTTTTTTTTTTTGCTTTTTTGTGATAAGTTATTTTAATTGCTTCAGTAGCTTAACAAAGAAGGCTTTTCAAATCTTTAGTTGTAGAGTTAGCTTATAATTTTATAGAAACCTTTATACTTTATTAAGAATTTAGCTAATAATTTTATGTAAAAAAATGTAAGTATTTCCCAGTAACTACATCAATATGCTAGGCCTGTCATACCCACTCCCCCTCCAACTCCCCAAAAGTGATTGTTTTTTCATAGGAACGCGGTAGGGAAAGAGTACAAAAGTATACAGAACTAGAGAGTGCTCATGTAGTTAGTGTATGAAGAAAAGATAACGATGGCTGGTTAAAAGTGGGATAAAACTAATCTCTAAACTTCTGGGATATGTACTTGATAATCCTCCCAATACTTCCATGAGATCTCAGGATTGGAAGGTAAATTAAATCATTTAGTCTCACCATAGAAGCAGATCGCCCTGCAGTCTGCACAAGTGGTTTCTTAACCATGAGCAGTCCAACATGATAGTAACATATATGGTAGTCGAACACTTTAGATGAGGTTAGTGTGAATTAAGAGGTGGATTGTGATATAGAAATGTATATTTTTATATCAGGTACCTTGTTAATTTTATATTGATTATAGAGAGAATGTTTTGAACATCTTGCATAGGTGAAATATGTTGTGGTATTTTACTTGTTTTAATTGTTTATTTGTATTGTTACAAGAAAACAATTTTACTTGTTTCCTTTTGCTTTTCTAATGTAACTCAAAGAAAATTTAAAATCACTTGTGTTGTTTGCATATATTTTTGGTGGACCAGTTGGTCCACCTGTCCTGTGTTAGAACTTCACTACTCCACTCTCTGAGAAAGTTGTGCTGTCACTACTACATAGCTGAGTGCTGGTATTCAGAGGTTCTCATTTACTTCTTGAGATCAGAAAGTTATTTCTTCTTCAATGTTATATAATTCTCTGGAGGCAATCCTGCGGCTTTTCTGAAGTTTGGTAGTTTGTTTTCCATTTCTTTTAACAGAATTTATGAGGCAGAGAACCGGAGCTTTTGTACCCTTGTTGCTACTTCCCTCTGAACTTTATTTTGTACATAGCCTTTCCTGGGGCTGCATTCTAGAAAAATAAGCCAAAGAATCTTACGTTAAATAACCTTTTAGGACAATTTTATTTCCTTACTGATGTATGTTGTTGACTGATGTAGTTTTATCTTTTCTCCTTGGGCTGCTATAATTTTGCTTATTCATTTTTTTTTTCTTAAATTCAGAGAACTTGCTGAATACAGCAAATATGTTCCCCATCTCTTATTTCTGAAGTTCTGTTCTAATTCTGACTTTCATTAAAACTTTGCCTTTCAGATTACAGTTTGAGATGAGAGAAAAGGTCCATGGTTTGGCTCTACATGTAGTTCCATAGTAATTTTACTTTGGAGTCTTAAAAGTCCTAGAAAGTAACTTTTAACTTTAGTCACTTGCAGACTTCTCATGTGTTCCTTCTGGTTTTTCACCAAATTATGAAATAATATGACTTACTTGGGGTCATAAGATTACCAGACTCTTGAAATGTGTACTTCTGCTGTAGTTGATATACAACTAGCAGCTGATTATCTGTCTTACTTTATTAATACTATAGCTTCTTATTTCTCTATTTTCCTTGTATTCTCCTCATGGTTACTCTTAAGATTGCTTCCTTTTGTAGTCTTATTGAGTTTGTCAAACTAAAAAAAGTCTGATTTACTTGTTAAAAAGGAAGAGCTAGGGGTAGAACTGAAGGAGACTGCAGCTGCATAGGAACAATATCAGCTAACTGGGGCTCCCGGAGCTCCCAGGGACTAAACTGCCAACAGAAGAGTATATATGGAGGGAGCCAGGACTCCAGGTACACATGTAGCAGAGGATAGCCTTATCTGATATCAGTGGGAAGGGAGGGAGGCTTGATGCCCCAGCGTAGGGGGATGCTAGAGGGGTAAGGCGAAAGTGGGTGAATGGGTGGAGGAGCACCCTCATAGAGGCAAAGGGGAAGGGGGTGAGGAGGATGGGATGGGGGGATTGGTGGAAGGGTAACTGGGAAAAGGGATATCATTTGAAATGTAAATGAATAAAATGATTAAAAAAGTAAATACATGGTAGTTTACGATGTACATGGCTTCAATTTTTTTTTCCATTGTGAATTTTTAAAAATGGAATTGCTACTTGGGAGATAGTAGAAAGAGGAATTGTCATCAAGCCCAGCTAGCCAAACAACACTGTTCTTTGGTATGTAGTCCAATATACCATCTAAGAGAAATTTAATGCTAGTTGAGGCTGGAAAAGTGCTCAGTGGTTAAGAGCCTTTTGCTGCTTTTTCAGAGGACTCTTTTATTTCCCAGCCACCCATACTGGGTAGTTCACAACCACCTATAACTTCAACTCCAGGGAATTTGATGCCCTCTTCTGGCTTGTATAGGTAGGTACTCATGTCCACGTGACATGTACACACACATAGATGCACATGAATGAGAATAAAAATGAGTTCATCAGTTCTATCTATAATCCTATCACTAGCTTAAAATTTACAGCACAACAGTAGAAATAAGAGAGAAGAACCTCCTTCAACATTGTAGAAATCAAGAACTCCCAAAGTTGTCTGACATTAGAGCCGTGATATCCACATCTGTTCTCATATACACAAAATAAATTTTACATTAAAAAAAAAACTCATAGTAAAAACTAGTTGGAGGAATTCAGAATAGCATATGAACCTTTAAAATAGGAACAGGAGATATGACTATAAAATCGTATAATATTTCAGTGTTCATGTTATACTAAGTTTAATATGTAGGTATTTTTAAGATCATGTATGTTCTTCAACATTTTCTCTTTGGCTGTATAACTTAGACATTTGACTAAGCAAGTGCCTGAGAGTTGTAGTTATGTATTATGTAATACTAGGGACACTAAGCAGAAGACAAATACATTTCTATAGTAATATCTTTTCCTTTTATAATCTGTGATGGGTTTTCATAATTATAATGAGTTAATGAGTTTTGCAATGGAGGTTTCACTATGTTACCTGGGTTGGCCTTGAGCCCAGGTGCTCAACTGACCCTGCTGCTCTACTTCTATTTGAGACTGGAACTGTAGCTGTGCGCCATTACCTCCCCCCCCATTAGAGTTAATTGAAAAATTTGGAGGCAGATTTAATTTTTTGTCATTGAGTAAAACAATATGTAATGAACATATATGCTAAAATCCAAAAATCCAAAGATTGAATTTAAAACCATTTAGGAAAGACTAAATGTTTATCCATGATATTTAAAGTAATTGATGTATCCTTTGTATCTTTGTAGCCTGGAATTTTTTTTGTTAAATTGTAATGACAGTGGGAGAAATAGAATCTATATGTATGGCAAAACAACAACAAAAAACCCCCAAAAACCAGTTCTTCAAAAATTTCAACAACCTGTTAGAACTTACTTGAAATATATTGCTGTTCAAGTATTTTTTTGATTTCTAGATATAGTTAAATAAATTTAACACAGATCTATACAATATATTTTATTTCCATCAATCAACAGAGTAGTTTGCCTTCTCTTAAATAAGACATTTGATATAGAAATGATATCTATTAACTAAAATATTTTGTAATTTTAAGCTATTACGAAAGATCAGTGTTGCTTCTTATGTAACTAGCTTGAGATCAGGGAATACCTTCATGATTCAAGAGTATTTTGGTGGGAGCCTAGGTGGAACTACATTTATTTATATTTTTGTGATTATAAATATAATAATTACATCACTCACACATACATATAAATAACATTTCCTAACCCAGAGATTAACCTTATTCTGGCACTGTGACTATTTTACATGTGCAGGAAAAGAATTAGTGGGTGGTTAAGACTTTCAGATTTAAAGACTTGGGTTGTTCTTAAAATTCAGGGTAAGGAAAGATGCTTAAGAAATAAAAACTTATCTCCCCTGGTTAACAAACAGTGCTATATTGTTAGTATATCCTTTACACTGTATTTGATGCCAGGTTAGCTCCAGACTTTAGGCTTTGTATTTTCTGAGATGCTTGCATGCAAATTCTGGGAAAATTTGTTGGTGGGAGTAGCCAAACTGCTTTATCATTTATCTTTGGATAAAATTTCTTCAGAAGAAATTTGTTTTGAAAGTGTGATCATCTACTCTTTTGGAGATTATCAGTTATTTATTCGTATTTTGTTAGCCTCATATCTTCTGGGTGGGGCTTTCTCAGCTTTAATTTTCAGCTTAATGTGTTATAGTGATTCAGGACTTTGCCCTGGATCCTCTTCCTTTGGGAATCCAATTCCTTCCCAGTAGTATCCATGTGCGGATAACTTATTTTCAGCACCAGACAACCTTGGAATTTTTAGTCATATGCTTAAACTTGTCTACTTAACACCTCTTCTTGAATAGTAGACATCTCAAACTTAACATGTTTAAAGCTATTGTTGGTTTTGGCATTCCCTATCCAATTTTCCTCCATTGCCCAGAGTTTTCATAATTATCACCAACCATCAGGTTGCTCAAGTCAGAAGCCAACAGTTACCTTTGCTTTGGTTTTTTCCCACCGGTATTGTCTAATTTATTAGCAATATTCCACCAACTCTTCCTTCAAAAACATTCAAATCTTTACTCTTTAATTGCTTCCCACTAGTAGATTAATTTAATGTACTCTTTCTTGGATTGTTGCAGTAGTCTTCTTAGTTCTTATTACACTTCACTTAGCAGTAAGAGCTATCTTTAAAATGTTAATCAGGTCACTTGCCTGTGCAAAACCCCAGTGGTTTCCCCTCATGTCTAAAATAATATTCAAACGTCTTACTTTGGCTGAGTCTGGCCCCTGCTTGCCTCCCTGACCTCATTTCCTATCCCGTTGTCTTTTTCCTCTGGTATAGATCACATATCTTCTCTTTTGTTCCTGAAAGTAGCAGATTTATTGCTAGTTTAGGGTCCTTCCTCTTGTCTGGAATGCTTCCTGCCTTTTCTTAATTCAACCCTAAAACAGTACTGATTATGAACCAAAGACTGTTGAAGAAAAGACAATGAATGAGACACAGGTACATATTCAGGTGTTTTGTGCCTTCTGTCGGGTGGGTTCCTTGATATGGCAAAAGAAAAGGATAGTTGCTGAAGTTTTTTAACTCTTAGATATTTGTGTGTGTGACAGTTTTTAAAATTTTGCTTTTACTTATTAAATTAATTACTTTAAGTATAAGCTACGAGAAGACCTTAACTGCCTCAAATTGTTTGAAGTAGGTTGTACAAGTGTAAAAGTGTGCCTTTCACAGGGAATTTATCCTAATGTGTTTTTTCTGTGTTCCTTGTCTTTCAGTTTTCACAGCCTATAGTTTACTTAATTTTCTCTGTGTGTTATGGCTTATCTATCATCTTTAGCTACAATCTACATGTCTTTTAACTCTGAATTCATAGATTTTGAAATGTAGAATTCTACGAAAAGATACTAACTAAAATATTTGTGTTTGTCTAAACTTGGCTATTGACTGACAACAATATGAAATTCATAGAACTCCTTCCTGAAACTTCACATATATACATTCTCTCCAGCGTTTCCTGTAAGATTTCAGGTACATAGTATAGTAACTGGCCTTAAAAGATAGGGGGTCTTTGAATATTCCCAAAGGAAATATAAAAACTATTTGTGAATGTGAGAATATTACTTCTACATGCACAGGAGTCGGTCTCCAAATTATTTTAATTTATTAATTTACTTTTAACTTGTTGAGTTACATGTAAGTAACTTTCATTTTTCTGTATTTTGCTATGTTCCAATGATCTGCTACTCCTTTTTGGACTGAATATGCCATTACAATTTCTGGAATTCTTCGCTTGCTGTCTTCTGTGAATTTGTTCTGTTGGAATCTGGAACACTGGAATGATGGAAATGTTTCCATTACAAAGTAGCTGTGAGTATGCTATGTAATTTATACAAAACCTTGTTTATAGTCTAAGTTAAGTTAATTTTAATTTGTAATTAGATGAAATATGACCTTTAAGGAAATTGAAATTTAAAATACAGTTTTAACTGTACTTGTGATAGTTGGCTTTAAAATACTATATTTTGATCAGGCTCCTAATTATGTTCAAAATTAACTTTTAATTTAATTGGCTAGCTTGAGTCTCCAATATTTGGATTAAAAATTAGTTTATAATATTGGGAAGCGTGGAAGTTGTGGTTTAGCTATAAATGTGATGCCAGGAAGATTGTAGACCATTTACATCCAGATGTGTTGGGGTAATGCTCTGATATCACGAGTTGTTTTACCATTAGAATTGAAATGTGTCAGAAACTTAAAAGATGTTTATACCTCTTGAGAGTATTTGCAACTCTATTTAAATATGAGTAGGACTATTTCTGAAGTTCAATTAACCAGTAAGTCTCTACTCACTCGACAGTGTAACTATGAGCAGTATTTTTCACCACTTGTTCAACTAAGAATCAGGTTTACTTGACCAATTTAGAATTAAATTTTAAAAATTGCTTGTGAAATGATTGTTCAGGTCATCAAAGAATCAAAACTCCATATAGCTGACATAATTACAGTTTATTTTAAATCCAGTATACATTTCATTTCATGAAGATGGAGGAAGCAAGATCTTGAAGTGATACAAGTGGGCCTGGGACTACAGCTTGAAAGAAACATGCCTGTTGACATTGATTATGAAAATCTCCAAGATTTATGGAAAAGAGGTGCTTTAAGCACAGATTTTTATTGCATGAGTCAAGATAATTTAAGGAACACATAAGTGTGGAAATTAGTGTGAGCAAAGGCTCTCAGCATACGCATTTAAGGAGATTTGAAATTTTTTTTGTTTTTGTGTTTATTTTATTATTATTTTTTGATACTTTATTTACATTTCCAATGTTTTCCCTTTTCTGGGTCTCCTCTTTGGAAACCCCCTATCTCCTCCCCCTCCCCGCCTCTGTGAGGGAATTCCACCTCCCACCCACCTGCCCACCCATCCCCATATTCCCACTTTGACATTCCCCTTTACTGGGGCCTCTAACACCCTCAGGCCCAAGGGCCTCTCCTCTCTCCCGGATGGCCATCGAGGTCATCCTCTGCCATATATGCGGCCCGAACCAAGGATTTGAAATTTTTTGTGGTTAAAACTTCTTTGTTATTTTGTTGCTTTAGTTAGTTGGTCAGTTCTTGTTACTAACTTACTGTCAAGTGAAATCTTTGTTCTGAAAATCTGCTTCATTAATTCTTCATTCCTGGGCTTTAATAATTAATCATTTTACTTTCAAGTCATGTTCAATTTATTCTGTACCTTTTGCAATTAATGCTTTTATTGATGATAATATAAGCTATTTGATTTGCTATGAAAAATAGTTTGTGTAATTTTAAAAAAATAGGTGAATGAGGGAATTTGTAATGTTAGAGCATTGTTACATGAGTTACATGGTTCTTCTTACTTTCCTCAGCAACCGAAGAACCTTGAGGGCTATGTGGGATTTGCCAACCTCCCAAATCAAGTGTACAGAAAATCAGTGAAAAGAGGATTTGAATTCACTCTTATGGTAGTAGGTGAGATGATTTCTTACTAATCTGGAGTTCTGCTCTTTTTAATCATCTTTGGCTAAATTTAAAAATAGTATCTCAAATTACAGTAAATGTTTGTTGTATTTTATGTGCAAACATTTAAAAATACAGCTGTTGCATAATAGGGTTTGTATCTCCTCCTCCTTCCTGTGATAAAGCTGAGAACTGAGGAATGATGGACAGTCGCAGTCGGTCGAGTAGCTCTCCGAGTGATTGCTAAAAAGGAAAGCCACCGTGGTGCTTACAACTGGAGGATGTTTGTCCTCGGCTAATCACCGCTGGTGAAGTTGTGTCACATAGCACTTACGTTCAACATGCATTTGCTTTGAAGTTTAGAAAGAAAGGTGTATTAAAAGGTCATAATTCAAATGATTACCTTTTGATTTACGTTCATTGTGTAGATGTTGCGGGGAAGTGTTATTCTCCTTGTTTTCTAGTTCAGTCTGAAGACTTTAATCTATAATCCATTTGAGGTATTGTTAAAGGTTATTTTGAATATAGGTTGGTTAGTGCCATCATTATATGTAAAGAAACAGCCTGTATTTTTATACTGGGGAGGAGCAGTAATCTTCAAAGGCGTTCTTATTCTTAAGTGACTATTTTCACTGGCTAGAGGTTGACTTAAAATCCTAAAACAATGAGTGTATAGAAAGTTTGTTATATTTCCTTGTTCCTGGTTTTAAGGAGGAGAACGCGGGACAGTGGATGAAGTGGAGTCCCTGCTGGACTTACATGGTGTATATTGTTTTGCTAATCATGTTTTACCACATATTTGTTTTTATATTGTTATTAGACTTAACTGAAATACTCTTTACTGAAGGGACCAGTATTTTTCTCAATTACATTTTTTCCCTATTGGTTAATTTTTTTTTGCATTTTGGAAGTTGCATTTATTATAATAGTTCATGTGGTTAAAACATTACAATTTTATACTTAATAGTGTTGGTGCAATGGTTTGAGTGAAAGTGTCCCTCATATCTGAACACTTGTTTCCCAGTTGCTGGCATGACACTGTTTGGGAAGGTTTAGGAGGTATGGCCTTCCTGGAGTGGAGGTAGACGTCACTGAGAGTATACAGCTTCTCATTACTCCCAGCTTACTGTGTAAGATCATGCTTGTGGTTAAGGGTGCACGCTCCTCAGGTTCCTACCTCAGCTGCCTTGCCTCCCTGCCATGATGGATCCTTATCCCTCTGGAAGCCTAAATAAATTCTTTCTTTTGAAAGTTGCCTTGGTTGTATGGTTTTATCATAGCAACAGAACAGTAATTAAGACAGTTGGCTAACTTGATTGGTTCTGGTTGGGTAGAAGTAGTGCAGATGTAGCTTTGGAGCAGAGGTGAGCCTAGGCAGGTAGGTAGAGTTGAGTTTACCTTTTCTTCTTTAAGTTGACAACCTGATAATTATATATAAAGAAACACTGCATCTTTTAAGAGATGTCAGCAGTTTTAAATGATAAACTATAGACAATGTGAGTCATTAAGTGTGGTGGTTTGAATAGGTGTGGTCCCCATAGACTCGTGTTTGAATGCTTGAACCATAGGAAGTAGCACTATTAGGAGCCTTGTTGGAGAAAGTGTGTCACTGTGTGGACAGGCTTTGGGGTTTCCTGTGCTCAGGCTCTGCTCATTGTGGAGTACAGTCCCCTTTTGCGACATTTGGAGGACCAAGATGTAGAACTCTCAGCTCCTTATTTAGCACTGTGGCTGCCTGGATGCTGCCAAGTTTCCTGCCATAATAATAATGGACTAAACCTCTGAAACTAAGCCAGCCCCAATTAAAATATTTTCCTTTATAAGGTTGTCATGGTCATGGTGTCTCTTCACAGCAATAAATCCTAAGACACTAAGAAAACTCTTAAAAGTTTTTACACTCGAATTTTAGTTTAAAGAATAGCATTTGAATGTGTTTTAATAGAATACTATCTATCTGGTCGTTTGAATAAGATTTCCTCCATAGTCTCTGTGGTGCTGTTTGGGGCAAGCTGGAGGGTGTGGCTTTCCTGGAAGAAGTATATCACTGGCAGCAGACTTTGAGAACTTAAGGTCTTACTTACTCTATTCCCAGTTTCATGTTTGTGATTCAAACTGTGGGCTCTCAGCTTGCTGTTCCAGCTATGCCTGCTGCCATGATTTCCTTGTTATCTTGAGACTCTAATCTTCTGGACCCATAAACCCAAATAAACTCTTTCTTAAGTTGCTTTGTTCATGATGTTTTATCAAAGCAACAGAAAAGTAAGTAATATACTTTGTGTAGCCTTGGCTCTCCTGGAACTCACTCTGTAGACCAGGCTGGCCTCAAACTCAGAGATCTGTCTGCTTCTGCCTTCCAAGTGCTGGGATTAAAGGCGTGCACCATTATGCCCAGCCAACTTGCCTCTTCTTAATAGGGGAAAAAACCCACCCATCCCAGGACAACTTGCCCAGAGGTGGCACTGCCCACAATAGGCTGGGGTCTCCTAGATCAATCATTAATCAAGAAAGTGCCCCACAGATTTGATAGAGGCCTTTTCTCAGTTGAGATCCTTGCCTTTCAGATTACCCCTGTTGCTGGAAATATTAAAAAAAGAAAGAACCGGCACATTCCCACGCTAGTTCCCACAACTGGCGGGCCGCAGAGCGGGCTCCTGCCCTTTGCGTCTCACTCTGTGCCCAAGCTCCTGAGTCCCCTGGCGGATCTCTGCTACCAGGCCCACACAACAACTGCCCACCCCACAGTCAGCTATCTCAACACCCAATTACCCAGTAGAATTAAAACTCTTATGCAGATAGTTAACCAGATTTATGTATCAATAAAAACACAATTTACAAGATGCCAATATAATAATTTCAGAGCCAGCTGATAATGATAAAAGCTGCCCACTTACATTAGACGACTTATCCCAAACTTCTAACCTTTGTGATAACATAACCATCCGTGGTGCTATGCCAGTTTACAGTCTGCTGCCGTCTTCCTTCCTCTCCTCTGACGCCTCACCTGTGCAACCCTTAGTTCTGCCTCTCTGTTGTTCCCTGTCCAATTACAGGGGTCCTATTGCCCTAATGTAATTGGACAGGGAAAATCCTGCAACGTACCCCTTCATCCCACCCCACGCACAAATTAACCAGCACAGTATCTGAATATCAAGGCCATATTGTGCTATTTTCCCATGTTTTTTGTGGGGGTGGGGGAACAGGAGCCAGGGTGTGTGTTTGAATAGGCTAAAATCATCTGATACTGATTGTTTTTTAGAGGAAATGTTAAGTCTCTTAATGTATCTTATTTATGAGCTTTACTGATAAATCCTTTAATAAAATGCAACTTGTTTGGTTTTCTTGCCATAGTGTTCCTAATATCTGAGGCTGGCCATGAACGCACTCTGTAGCAGTTCTAGTTTGCTTTCTGTTGCTTGTAATAATCACCATGGTCAAAAAACAAAACAAAACCCCCCACAAACTTGGGGAAAAAAGGTTTTATTTCATGAAATGAAGTCAGGGCAGGAACTGAAGTAGAGGCCATGAAGGAATACTGCTTACTGGCTTGCTCCTCATGGCTTGTTTAGATTATTTTCTTATATAGTTGAGGTCAATCTGCCAGGCTTGGCACTACCCACAGTGGGCTGTGTTCTCCTATATCAGTCGTTAGTGAAGAAACTGTTCCACAGACTTGCCTGTGGGACAGTCTAATGGAGACATTTCCGCAACTGAAAGTCTTCTCTTTTCTATGTTGACCCTAGCTTGTGTCAGGTTGACAAAAACCGACAAGGGCAGTAGCAGAGTATGATATTGAATTGGTCCTTCTACTTTTGCCTGTTCAATCCTTGAGTTAGAATTGTGCTCACCTATAGTACAGTTTTCTGCCCCTCTTCATGATAAAGTCTTAACTGAGGCTAAAGAAACCAGGTTTAATACCTTGTTTCCCACTGCTCCTTGAGTACTGTTTCAATTCTGTGTGTATGTGTATGTGTATGTAGGGACTGAAGCCTCTTCATCTGTACAGCGCTGTGCCTAACTACCCCTAAATAAGTATTTCCATATATCCATCTTAACTTGCAGGCCTTAGGTTGGAGGCTAACAGCATTATTATTTTTTTGTAAGTCATAGAAACAGCATAATGTCTGTAACTCATAGAAAGCTGAATCTAATTTAATAATCTCTTCTTAAAAATTGCAAGATGTTTCTTATGAGCTGGGTTCTCATTTTTGAGATCTAAACCCAGAACCATTTTACTTCTAAGATTGACACAAACTGTAAATGGTGATTTCTTTACAAAATATTTTATTTTGTGTGTGTTTGGGGTACTTAATTTAATAACCTTTTCAGAAATATGTTTAGTCATTCATTTTAACACTGTTTTATGTCAAAGAGGCATGGCATGCATTTTCATGTTTTCTCCTTCATAGTAGCTTATAATTTGTATAAGATAAAATGAGCATCAAAAGATAAGCTGTTTCCAGGTAATAGAAGTAGTATAATAGTAAGAGTTACATAAAATTTAAAAGTTCAGAGGTACTTTTTTGATAAGATACATGGAATTTTGAGAATAGAATTGAGGTAGGGATTGAAGTGGGAAAGGGGTAGCTAGTTAGAGGAACAGACCAATGCTGTATTCTCATTCTCCCTCCCTCCCTCCCTCCCTCCCTCCCTCCCTCCCTCCCTCCCTCTATCTATCAATCAGTCAACAGTGATATATATTACAAGAGGAGTTACTAGATTTGCCTACATGAGTTTAATTGGGTTGTTCAACAGCAGCCATATGCATGCCGGAGAAGTGGAAAACCTGGTTATTAATCCATCTAAAAAGCTGGCTGCCCGGTCCCAGTGTGGTTCAGAAGGCCTGCTGCTGTGTTCCGGTGTCAGGGAAAGATTGCAGCTGCCTCAGAGGACAAGCACTTACCTGTAGATAACTGAGGAGCACAGGCAAAAGCTTTCCCCCAGACTTCTCTCTGGGCTGCTGCTCATCCTGGAGGGGTTCCTCCTCACTTAATCCCTTTTAGAATTACTCTCACAGGCTTTCCCAGAGCCCTGTCTTGTGGTTGATTTCAGATCCAATCAAATCGATAGCCAAGGTTAACCATCACACCACTTTCCATAATTTATGTGTCATGCACATGTTTATTTTGTATGTAAAGTCACAATCCTATAGTAACCATTTCAGAGATGAAATTGAGGTATTAGATTAGCTGACTTTTGCTCATGATTGCAAATTCAGTCTTTTTTCTGACTGTAAAGGCTCTTTTGAGAATAATAAGTATAAGTTAATACTCAGTTGAATACAGTGAAGCCAGTCTATCTAGAGAATTCTTGATTGCAAATCTTTGCTTTAAAATTAATTAAAAACCAGTATCAGGCTGGGTATGATGATGCAGTTAGAAGGCAGAGGCTGGCCCCTGAGTTTCAGGCCAGCCCAGGCTACATAGTGAGACACTGTCTCAAACAAAGCAAAAGCAAAAACACCATCACCACCACTACCAAGAACCAATGTCAGGTTTGTCACACAATGAAGCAGTTTAGGTCTATGTTTAGTGAGAAATGTCTCATTCTCATTCTTGATGGCTGTGGGGTCAACTGTATCTCTATTTGCAGTCCCCTAAACAAGTGGCTGGATTCTACACTTCACTAAATCATGTTTAGTAGTAAATCTCATATCTGGTCCAAAAAGAAAAAAAGTCCTGTAAATAAATAAACAGACAAACAAACATCCTATCTATTTATCAGATACATTTCTTATGTGGTGTGTGTGTGTGTGTGTGTGTGTGTGTGTGTGTGTGTGTGTGTGTGTATTACATATGCATAATACATATATTTGAGTCAATGTTTAACTCTGCAGCTTGATACTGGTTTTTAATTAATTTTTAAGCAAAGATTTGCAATCAAGAATTCTCTAGATAGACTGGCTTCACTGTATTTAACTGAGTATTAGTATATACTCATTATTCTTAAAAGAGCCTCTACATGCATGTTAATAACAGAAACAGACTGAATACATGTACATACTGAATACTGAATACATATACATAACACACACATATATTACAGAAGGAATGTATCTGATAAAGCTATGAATTAATTTCAAGTCAGTCTTTTTTCTCATACTTTATCTTTTTATCCATTTTACATCCTGATTGCAGCCCCGTCCTTCCTTTCCTCCCAGTCCTGCCCGTACAAATCCCTCTTCCCACTACTTCTCTGCTTCTGCTCAGAGAAGGGGAAGACCCCCTTGGTACCACCCCACCTTGGGACATCCTGTCCCACCAGGACTAAGCACATTCTTTCCCACTGAGGCCCAGCCAGGCAGTCCATGTAGGGGAAGGGGATCCAATGGCAGGCAACAGAGTCAGAGACAGCAGCACCACAACCACCACCACACTTCACATTTTAGGGAACCCACATGAAGACCAAGCTGCACATCTCCTACAAATGTGTAGAGGATGTAGGTCCCTCCCCTGCATGCTTTTTGGTTGGCAGTTCAGTCTTTGTGAGCTCCCGTGGGCCCAGGTTAGTTTACCCTGCAGGTCTTCTTGTAGTGTCCTTGATCTCCTCCGGCTCAGTCTTAAGCCCCTTTTTATTAGTACATTTTCATGACTTAATTTTAAGATCCAGAACTAGGGATGAAGTGGAGAAAAATATCAGGGATGCTAGGGCAATTAATAGGTTAAGTGATAGATTAGGCTTTAGTTTGGACTTTAGTTGAATTTCTTTAGATACAAACATTGGGAAATAACGTATGCCTCTATTCTCTAGTGAAGTATAGATTTCTGGACAGAGATAGTCAGGTTTAAGTCCATTTGAAAGATGGTTTAGTATTTTCTTATAAACAGGATTTAGCTGTTTAACTTGAATTAATTGGTAGTTTTGATGCCTTCATTAGAATCCATCCCCTTTGGCTATCTTCAATGTCTGACATAGTGTCTTCTATATACTAGAATTTCTTTCTTTTAAAAAAGTACTATTGTGGTGTATGCACTTGTATTAAAATGACCTTTTTTTGGTGCCAAGTAATACTCTATTTTCTGGATGTATCATTGTTTATCTCTTTATTACTGAAAAAAAATCTTGATTTCTTCTAATTTTGAACAATTATAAACAAACTACAAAGAAGTCGTGAAGATTTTTGTCTTGGACACTAGTTTTTTACTTGCATGATTACTGTATCTACATGATTAAAGTATTTTTCTCAAGAAATCATAAAACTGACTTCCAAAGTGACTGCACTCTTATGCAGTCCCAGAAGCAATGAATGAGTTTCTATCAGTTCTGTTACTCCACATATTTTTCAGCATTTGATTTTGTCAGTGTTCTTAATTTGAAAAATCTAATAGGTGTTGAACTATATCTTACACTTTCATTTACATTTCCTTAATGACTTATAAAATAGTCTTATGTACTTATTTGCCATTTGTATGTCTTATATAGTAATGTATCAAAGTATTAGGTCCATTTTATACCCCCACCTCGAGTTTTAAAGCATCCACATATATTTTTTGGATAATAGTATGTCAGTCTTTATCAGGTAGGGAGAGCTGTGTGTGTGCATATGTGTATGCTTGTGTATATGTTCTGTCTTTTCATTCTATAGACATTGCCTTTTACAGAACTGAAGAGTTTGATTTTAACAAAGTCCAGCTTACCTGTAGTGTTCTTAGAAGTCATTGCCATGTCAGGGACATCTAGGTTTACTCTTACGTTATCTCCCATGAGTTTTGCGTTTTCAAATAGGACTGTGATCTATTTGGGTTAATTTTTTGTGTGTGAAAGGTGCGAAATGTGGAGATTCATTTTTTGCTGGATTATGAATAGTCAGTTGAAACAACATGCAGTTGTTTCAGTACCAGTTGTGGGAATAACTTTTGTACTCTGGAATATACCTTTATTTCTGTGTAAGATCGGCTGACTCTTAGTCTCTCTAGGTCATCTGTTCTGTGTTAATGTTTCACATGTATATAAGCATATATACACATAGACGACATATGAACATAGGCGTATACAAAAATACACAATTGAATACATTGTTTCTATTATTTTGAGAAAAATATCATGTTAGATCAATTAGAAATAAGAAAGAAATGAGGATAAGAAAACTAAAAGTTGGGGCTGGTAAGATGGCTTAGCCACTAAGAGCACTGGCTGTTCTTCCAGAAGTCTTGAGTTCAGTTCCCAGCAAGCACATGGTGGCTCATAGCCGTCTGCAAGGGGATCCGGTGCCTCCTCCGACCTGTGGGTGTAGATGCAGCAGAGCACTCACATTAAATACGTAGGTTAAATAAGAGAAGAAGGTTTTTTTAAAAAAAAAAAACAAAAACAAAAAACAAGTCGGGCAGTGGTGGCACATGCCTTTAATCCCAGCACTTGGGAGGCAAAGGCAGGCGGATTTCTGAGTTCGAGGCCAGTCTGGTCTACAGAGTGAGTTCCAGGACAGCCAGGGCTACACAGAGAAACCCTGTCTCGAAAAACCAAAAAAAAAAAAAAAAAAAAAAAAAAACCCTAAAAGTTGCTGAGAGTAGTGGTGCACACTTTTGATACCAGCATTTGGGAGGCAGAGGTAGGTAGATCTCTGTGAATTCGAGACCAGCTTGCTTTACAGAGTGAGTTCCAGGACAACCAGAGCTATATAGTGATACTGTCTTGAAAAACAAAACAAAACAAAAAACCAAAACAACAACAACAACAAAAAGGAAAGAAAAAAATAAAAAGAAAACACTAAAAGTTTCATTTGCTGTTTTATTTTTTTCTTTGGTGCTTTTTCTTTTATTCCAAGTTTCTGATCTGCCTTATTCAATGTGGTATTTTCCAGTTACATCTATTTGCCTAAGAATTTGCAGTTTTAGGAGGATTGAAATAGAATGTACGTGCATGTTGTTGCCAATGACAAGGCTTACTTGTCTTTTAAGGCTGAGCATTATTCCCTTTTGTGTGTGCCAGTTTCCTTAGATATCTACTGATTGGCTGTTGTGAACCGTGCTGCAGAAACATTTCTTCTGATGTACCAGTTTCCTGTGCTCTGGTTACATAACTATTAGTTGGGTTGCTGAATATGTAGTCATTTTAATTTTCTTTTTCCTATCTGTATATGTTGTAATGGTGTTCTTGTATGTGTAATTTCATGCTTACATGTGTATGAGTGTGTATGTGAAGGCCAGAAGCCTGTCTTTGATCACTGTCTACTTTATTTACTCAGACAGGTTCTCTTGCTAAACCTGAAAGTCTTGAACTTGTCCCAGGGGCTTCTGTCTCTGCCTCAGGGGCACTGTCTGCACCTGGCCTTTCTCTTTGGTCTATTGAGTATTCCAGTCTTCACCATTGCTTGGTATGTAATTTATCCACTGAGCCAGTTCTCTAACCCCTTACTTTATTTTATTTTTTTAAAAGGAGTTCTTTACTGTTTTTTATAATGCCTATACTATTTTATATTTCCATCAGTGCAGAAGGGTTTCCTCCTTCCAGTTCCTGGCTAACGCTCATTACCTCTTTCCTTTTGAGTAATAGGCATTCTAACAAGTATGGTCTGATTGTGCTTTTAATTTGTGTTTCCCTGTTAGTTACTAAGACTGAGTGTGTTAGGGTTCCCTAGTGGAGTAGATCTGATTTTATACTTTGGCTTACACACTATTGTCTGGGTAGCCTAACAATGGCTCTCTCCACACCAAAGAAGCTGAGAACCTTCCATCTGCTCAGTTTATGAGTCTGAACTGTTTGGTGAAAGCTTGGAGGCTTACTGGAGAACAAGTAGTCCTCAGGCTGTGTTGGAAGCCCCCAAGAAGCTAGGTTCTTTTATTGGTGAAGAAATGTAGAAGTAGCAGCAGCTGCAGGAACAGACTGGTAGACGAGCTTGCCAACAGGGTAAATGAACTCACCAATGAAACAGGAAGACAGTGAGGCATGCAACAAAGGATTTTCTCTTGTCTGTCTGTCTTTTCTTTTTTAAAAAAAATCTAACTACAGTAGAAAGTGCCACCCACATTTATCGTGTGTCTTCCAACTTTAAATAGCCCGATTAAGAAGATCATTTATAAAAAAAAAAAAAAAAAAAAAAAAAAAGATCATTTATGTATGTGTGAGTGCTTGCTTTATCTTTTTCTCGAATCCAAATCCGGGGCAAACTGAAAACTAAGATTTAACCATCACATTGAGCACTTTTCATATATATGGCCATTTGTAAGTCAATTATTTTAAGACAGGGCTCAACTGTGTAACCTAGGGTGGCCTGGAACTCTATGTAGTTCAAGCTGTCCTTGAACTTAATTTTATCCTGCCCTGTTCTGGGTGCTTGAGTACAGGTGTCTTCTTGGCTTCTTTGTTCTTCTAACAGAAATGTCTATTCTAACCTTTGCCCAATTTTAAATTTGTTTGTTGTTTTTAGTTTGTTGTTGAGTGGTGAGAGTCCCTCACCTGTTCTGCACAGTAACCGTGTTGTATGTGTTCCAGATATTTTGTACGTGTCCTATTTTGATCACCCCGCCATGCTATGTACAAGTTTTTTAGTTTGATATAATCCTGTAGTCCTGTTTATTCCACCATCCCTAGTCGGTTGTCCATGCTTTTAAACCCTAAACTGGGAAGCCAATAATTGCTGAAATCGATTTCTTTTTTTTTTTTCCGAGACAGGGTTTCTCTGTGCAGCCCTGGCTGTCCTGGAACTCACTCTGTAGACCAGGCTGGCCTCGAACTCAGAAATCCGCCTGCCTCTGCCTCCCAAGTGCTGGAATTAAAGGCGTGCGCCACCACTGCCTGGCGCTGAAATATATTTCACTTGCCAGTTTCCTATGTTTCTTCCTTGTGATTTTACAGTTTCAGGTCTTATGTGTAAATCTCTAATTCATTTTGAATTGAATTTTATAATTTCAGTTTTGCATTTGGACATTCAATTTCTTTAACACTGTTTATTGAAGGAGCTATTCTTCTTCCCGTTGTGTGTTTTTCTCATTTATGTCCTTTGCTGAAAACCAGTTGGCCATAAATTTAATCATTTCATAACCATACTTCTGAGCTTTCTCTTCTGTGTATCTGCTTTTATATCAGAACAATACTTCTGTAATGTAATCTGAAATCAATTTAATGCCTTACTTTGTTTATGTTGCTTTGATACTCAGAATAATTTTTTCCTTTTAGATGTGTGTGTGTGTGTGTGTGTGTGTGTGTGTGTGTGTGTGTATGGTGGTGGTGGTGGTGGTGTCCTTGCATGTACGTATGTGTACTGTGAGTGCCTAGTGCCCATCGAGGTTAGAAGAGGGTGTCGGACTCTCCGGAAGCGTACTAATGGATAGCTGTGAGACGCCATGTGGTATTGGGTCCTCTGTAAAAACAATAGGTGTACTTAACTGAACTCTCTCTCCAGCCCTGATATTCAAGAGTCTTTTAGTGGTTTCCTAAGAATTTGAGTATTCTTCCTCATCAGTCAAAAATGTCATTGTAATTCTGATCTCTTGAACAATATTGTTATGTATCAATGTGGAGTTTTGTTTCAGTTCATAAACGGGCTTCTTTGTTTTTATTTCTGTTGTCTTTAATTTCTCTTACTTTATAGTTTATGTGGAGCTATTTCATCTTCCTGGGTGAATTTATTCCTTTGTTTATTTGTTTGGTTGACATAGGGCTGTTGTGTAGCCCTGACTTTCCTGGAACTCTCTGTCAACCAGACTGATCTTGAACTCAGGGATCCACCTGCTTTTGCCTGCTGAGGGTTGGGATTAAAGGTGTGAGCCACCACTGCCCAGGTTATTCCTTCATAGTTTTGGGTGGCTATTGCTAATGAGTTTTCTTTTCCTTTCTCCTTTTTTTTCTTTTCTGTATAGTTAATTATTAGTATGTAGAAACACTTTTTTTTTTTGTGTGTGTGTGTGTGTGTGTGTGTGTGTTAGACCATTCCCCACCCCAGAAGTTTGGTAGACCAAAAATTTAGTCTCCTAAATATAAAAATCGTGTTACTGAAAAACAAGAAAATTTTTCCATTTTAGACCCTCCTTTCTCTTTCTTGTCTAATTGTTGACTTGAACTTCCAGTGCTATTACGCTCTCTCTATACATGGGGTAAGAAAGAACACTTGGGGGTCTTAAAGGAATAGTTTTGACTTTGCAGTTGAGTTTATTAGCAGTGAACTTGTTGAATGTTTCTCATGAAAGGATTTTGTATTTTGCCATTTTGTCCTTTTTTGTAACTGTTGAGATTCATGTTTCTTAATGGTGCTGTTTGATTACGAGCAAGAATCCTTGCATTTAGGGTACAGATTCACCTCATGCATGGCATGTGATTCTTCTAATGTGCTGTAGTATAATTCATTTTGATAATTGCTTGTTTAGGAGTTCTCCATCCTAGTCTCCAGTCGTCTTGGTCTTGATCCCATCCTCCACACCTTTTTGTTTGTAACAGTAGCTCATGTAGTCCATATTTTCCTGTAACTGACCAAGGCTACCCTCAAACTCTCAAGCCTCCTACTTTGGGTTTATAGGCCTGAACTTTTACACCTAGCTTAATTTTCTCTTCTTGTGTTTGTTTAGACTTACTATGAAGATGATGCTAGCCTCATAGAGTGAGTGTTCCTTCCTCTAATTTCTAGGAAGAATATGAAGAGAACTGGTTTTCTTCAAGTGCTGGGTAGAGTTCTTTAGTGAGGCCGTTCAACCCAAAGCTTTCTTTGGTAGAAAATTTGATTAGTTAAAATTTTTTTCCAAGATGTAAATCTATTAGCATGGTTTCTTCTTCATGGCTTAGGTTTTATAGGGCATTTAAGTTTCAGAGAGTCTTATCTATTTCATGTGTTTTTCAGTTTGTTGGCATATTCACAGTACTCTGTTAGCCTTTTTTTTTTTTACTGTAAAATTAGGAATAATCCCTTTTTAAAATAATTTCAGTAATTTTAATTTTTCCTTGTTTATTGATGACTTGTTAATTTTGAAGGCCCTTTTGGACAACTCACTTAGTTTTGCTAATTTTCATCCTCCCTCCCTCCCTTCCTTCCTTCCTTTCATTTTTGGTCTGCCATGGCCATTATTATTTCTTTATGTGTTTCACTCTTTTCTAGATCGGTAACCTGAAAAGATAGTTTTAACATCAGATCATCATTTTAATGTAAGCATGTAAAACTAACAGTTCTCTAGTGCTGCCTTTCTTACTGCCCTAAGGTGGCACACTGCGTTGTCATCTTCATATGCGTCTTAGTTCCTCTTACAGTTTCCTGTTTGATCCTTTGGTTACATGAGAGTATGTTGATTCATTTCTAAATGCGTGTGGATTTTTCAGTTTCTTTATGTTTGTTCATGTGTTCGTGTATGCATGCATGTGGAGGCCAGAAGTTGGTATTGCTGTCTTCCTCGGTTGTTTTGCCTCCTTGTGTTTTTTTAGACAGGATTTCACAGAACCTAGAGCTCACTGGTTAGGCTAGGCTGACTGGTGAGCTCCAGGGATCCTCATGTCTCTGCTTCCTTGTATTGGGGTTACAGGTGAGTACAATCACATACTGCTTTTACGTGGATACTGGGGATCAACTCTGGTCTTCATGATTTCATTGCAAAGCACTTTACTCACTGAGCTGAATCCATAGCACCAGTTTTATTAAGTATGATGAGAAAATACATGCTTTATTTCAGTTTTTAATTTTAAGATTTGATTGTTACTCTTAAAGACTTATTTTTGACTCGACTCAAGAGGTAGACGCTCTCAGCGAGGACAGCCCACGTCTCTTGGCAATCTGTTCCTGCTGCTTTTCTTTGGCTCCCTTCATTCTCTTGGCCAAAAGTTTAGTGTATTCTGCAGCCTCCTTGTTCTTTCTCAGTGCATTGTTTCTTCAGAGCAATATACTGGCGTTTATGTTGCAGGGCACGCAGAGTAACAAGATGCTGAATCTTCGGTGTTTTGGTCCTGGGCTTCTTACCTTCTTTGTTTAAGTTCTTTCTGACATTATATTGGTGACCATCATCTTTTTTAGAGAGATTGACAAGTTTTCATAGCTCTTTTAGTCCCTACCTGACGAGGGAAAGTAGCATCTGTCAGGTCTGAAATATCCTTATCTCCTTTTTTTTTTTTTTTTTTGTTCCAACAATATCCAAGTTGAGAACACTTAGATTGGAACACTGAAATTGGAGTCCACAATTTGTCTGCAAACAGATTTGTGCTTTCTCTCTCCAGTTCTCCTTAGTCTATAACAAGAACACCTCTTACTCAACAAGAGGTACACTCTGTCATCAGTCAGGATTCCTTGATTCATGAGAAAACCTTGTTTCTCATTCCCACCACTGATTGAGACCAACATAACCCTGTGGCCACGTGCTTCTCATAGAACACAGGAGCTTGTACATCGTCCACTTGAATGACTTTGACAGCTCGTGGCCGAACACCTGGGAGGCAGCACAAAAAAGAACAGTTTTGTTTTGTTTTAAAGACATGTGAAGACTTTTAGTCATTCCTGAAAAATGTTTTACTTTACAGTAGAGAAAAAATGTGTAGTATTCTACTGAGTTCAATGTTTTATCTGTATTGTTAGGTCTACTTTGTCCATAAATAGTTCAGATCTTATTGTTTCCTTAGATTTTTACTGATCTAGTTGTTCTGTCTATGACTGAATTGGCTAACTATAGTTATAGAACTATTTATTTATTTCTCCACTGTTATCATTGTTTCCTTTACATTCCTTGACATTATGGTATTTGATATATAAGTGTTACATCTTTGTGAATTGATACTTTTATCAGCATAGAAAGTCCTTTATTGACTGTCTTGATAGTTTTTTAGCTTCTATTTTGTGTGATAATAGTGTAACTGTTCTACCTCTTTTTGCATGGAGTGTCTGTCTTTTCCTTTCTCTCTCTCTCTTTCTTTCTCTCTCTTTCTTTCTCTCTTTCTCTTTCTCTCTTTCTCTCTTTCTTTCTTTCTTTTTTTTTTTTTCCAAGACAGGGTTTCTCTGTGTAGCCCTGGCTGTCCTGGAACTCACTCTGTAGACCAGGCTGGCCTCGAACTCAGAAATCTGCCTGCCTCTGCCTCCCAAGTGCTGGGATTAAAGGCGTGCGCCACCACTGCCCGGCGAGGAGTGTCTTTCTAACATGTCTGTATTCTTAGGTCTAAAGTGACTTCTTTATAGATACCATGTAACTATGATGCTTTTTATTCATTTGACTCTAGAAAAATAAACACGTAAATGTTAGTGAAGAGCTTGCACCATTCTGCTGTTTGTTCTCTGGATATCTTATAACTGTTAGGGTCTTAATTCTTTTTTGAGATATTATAAACAGAACCCAGCCTGCATGTGTAAATGTTATTTATTCAAAACATGCCTGTTATTGTATATTAAGTGGTGAAGATGCATTAATCATTACATTAATCATTATATTTTATAATACATTTAACCTTGTATGTTTTTGGCAAAAATGAACTGTGTGATTGGTAGTATATACTAGGCATAAGACACTGAAGACTGTGATCACAGTAGAAATCACGCTGTAGCCCCTTGTCTTCTTTGTTGAGCATTGCATGGAAGTGCATGTGCCCACCGAGGTTAGAGTGCACCTGAACTGGAGTTTCAGACAGTTGTGAGCTGCCTGAAATAGCTTCAGGGGACCTAATTTGTTCCTTTTCAAGAACAGTATGTATTCTTAACCACTACTAAGCTGCCTTTCTAGTCCCAGATTTCTACTTTTTAATATCTTTCATCATTATTATCTGCAATAAAGATTGTATTTTTACTTTTTATTTCACTGTGAAGTGTGATATATAAGCTAACTAATCTTTTTTGTTTGTTTAGTTGGTTGCTAAAGTACTTTTCTGTTAAATGTGTCAGTTACAGTATTAGATACGTTACTTTTAAAGGTAATGGGAGATGGGTGGTAAATTATTAAACATTTATTTTAGAAACCTTTGATAGTGTGGATCTTATTTGGTCAGTGTTTTTCTTTTCCTGTGGCTGTGATAAAATCCTCTGACAAAAGCAACATCAGAAGGGTTTACTTTGGGTCACAGACTCTTATAGCAGAGAAAGGCTGATATTAGATGCTTGAGGCTGGTCACATACCCAGTCAAGACCCAGAGAAAGTTGATTGCTTGCTCTCACCTAGCTTCTTTTTATATAATACAGGACCTTACCCCCAGCTATTGCTGTCTCCCCTCAGCTCCTATTCTTTAAAGATGGGCTTTTCTATTTATATTACCCAAATCAAAATAATCCTTCACATGCATGCCCAGTGACTAATCTAATCTAAAGAAGCTAGAAGTTTATTTCCTAGGTGATTCAAGATCCTATCAAGCTGACTGCCTTAGCCATCACTTAGTGTGAAACTGAGAACAAAAATATTTTTTCTGAGCCTTGGTCTTTTCTGAAGAGAAATGGAGGACCAGTAGAGGTAGGGGAAACTGGGAGGAGTAGAGAGAAGGGAGACTGTGGTTGAGATATATATATGAGAAATAAATAAATAAAAGGAAAAACATTAAAAACTATTTTTTCTGATGTGGAGTCTTGATGTTTTCGATTGTGAACCCAGCCTTTGATGACTGGTCCATCTCTTTGGTCCCAATATGGAGTCCTTGTAGTATATTTTTGAATGTCACTAACTAGTAAAGTACTAGCATTTTAGTCATTGTATAAAACAGTTAAGTTTGACATATTTTTCTTCTATTTCTTTTAGGTGAATCTGGACTGGGAAAGTCGACATTAATCAACTCATTATTCCTCACAGATTTGTATTCTCCAGAGTATCCAGGACCTTCTCATAGAATCAAAAAGACTGTACAGGTATATATGTTATTGTTGTTAACTAATAATAAACTAGAGTTATCTTGACATACAACAAATTAGTGGTAGAACTTTTATTTGGTGTCTAGAAGTAGATTCATATTTGACCTTAATGGAAAGTAGTACGCTGACTCCATTAAATTAAAACCAAAACCACATATACAGCTGATGAGAGGAATTATCTTGACTTCCATAATTACTCCAGGGACCCTCCTAGAAATAGCACTGTGATCTAGTAATAACCCTAGAGTTGTGTTGTCTGTTATGACACTCGCTGTGAATGTATGACTAAGCTTTAACCAATAACAGTAAATAAAATTTAGAATGCAGTTTCTAAATTGCACATACACATCTCAAATGCTCCATTGCCACATGTGCTGTTTCTTACTTTGGGCAGTCAAATAACATTTCCACTATTGTAACGAGTTAATACCATATGTTAGCTAAATGGCACTAGTGATTATGTAAGACGAGCAAGCTCTATATGGTCCAGTTTATGACCCCTTAGTCGTAATGACCATACAGATGAGCTGTTAGTTCCTGTAGTTGCTAATTGTGTATATTTGTGGGAGGACTAGATTTCTGCATTCTAACAGGATCCCAAGTGGCGGAGCAAGGCCTAGATTCTAGACCAGTGTTTTTCAACCTTCTGATCCCATAATGCCGTTCTTCATGTTGCGGTGACCCCAGATCATAAAATTATTTTGTTGCTACTTCATAAATGTAATTTTGCTACTGCTATGAATTGTAACATAAGTATCTGATATGTAGGATATCTGATATGTCACTCCCAAAGGGGTCACAACCCATAGGATGAGAACTGCTGCTCTAGACTCTAGATCTGTGCTTTGCAACGCAGTAACCTGTAGCTACATGTTGTTCCTGAGTTTTTGCAATAAATGTAGTCCAAATTGAGATATTCTGCAAGTGTAAAATGCACTGCACACTTTGAATGATTAGCATGGAGAAAAAGGATGTAACTGCTCTCGTTTTTATATCAACTATATTTAAAGTAGCTAATGAAAATTTTAAAGTACTAATGTAGCTCACTATATATTTTTGTTTGGTAGCACTGGTTCAACTTTTGGTTAAAAGCTTATTGGTAGGCTGATGAAATAAATAACATGGCACACTGTTGAGGCATGTGGGCTGAGAGCTAGGTTTGAAAGTACTAGTGGTCATGCTGGTGTGTAAGATGGACAGAAACGTGTACACACTGCCAGATGCAGTTTAGTCATTTGATTAAGGAGTGAGTGGTTTTGTGAAGAAAATATTTTTCATTTAGCTTTGTTTGGTTTAGAGAGGGAAGAAAATGTAACCTTAAAATTACCCACAGAAAGATGTTTGTAAGAATGTGAATCTATATGGCATATTTTGTGATTAATATTGAAGATTCTAATCCCTAAAGAACAAAAATTTAAATTTTTTAATATGTGTTGTAATATTCAGGATTAGGAAACTTGGAAATTTTTAATGAACTCTGCAGAATAGACTTCTAGTTCAGATGTATTTGGTATAAACTAATATGCTAGATATTGTCATGGACCTACAAAATCTATTTGTGGTTAGGTAATTTTCTAAGTTTTTATTATTGTTCTGACCTGTAGGTAACTAGTTCCAGATCTACATATGGAATAAAGCCTCACACTTAGTGAGTCACAGTTGTCATCTCCTAGCTACTCCTGTAAATGCTGTGAATGTTTATGAAGTTGCTTGCTTCTTAGTCTTACAACTTTATGTGGTAGATGGTAGTAATATCTCATCTTACAAATGCAAGAGTTGAAACAGAGACTGTGTTGTACCCTGAGTTCATGTAATAAATAAATGGAAGAGACAAGTTTCAACTCCAAGCTGTAGTGTGTCCACCTCCTCTTCACACACACTTGCACACAAACACATATGCTGTAGGTGTTAGACTGTTAGTTGAATAGACTAATCAGTTCTTCATACGTGGATTAACTTTCTTTATTACTACTTTACAAATAACACTGTCAATTTTATAAATTAACAGCTTTCTTCTGGTTTATTTTGTTTTGCTAAATGACAATCTCAGGTATTATACCTTAGGAGCTGTCAACCTTGTTGACGTCTTCCACTGGCTGGGAGCTTGCTAACTTAGGCTATGTTGGCTGGCCAGTGAACTCAGAGATATTCCTGGGTCCGCTGTCCAGCACTGGGATTGTAAATACACACTGCTGCTGCACCTGGCTGGCTTTTTTACATAGATTTTGGAGAATCAAAGTCAGGTCCTTTTGCTTGTGTGCCAAGTACTTTACTGACTTATCTCCCCACCCCTCGTTTTTACCTCTCTTTGTCTCTTCACTCAGTGTAACCGATGAAAATAGTAACACGTAATTTTGAGATTTTTTTAACACATAGGAATCTAGTTTAACGTGGTAAAGGACAAAATATTCAGTAAAATATCATAGCCATGGTTTATTCTACAAATGGCAGAGATGTCTGCAAGTAGGGCTCGTTGGACATTGCCGTCACTTATTTTCTACATTTCATGTTATATGTTTCCTTTGATCTTTTTACTCAGTTTTGTTCTGAAAATACTTTTATCATGAAAACACCTTTTTGAGAGAAAAGGGCACAAACTTCAGGATAAGTATTACGGATTTTCACACAGGTATACATATATCCAGGTAACCCTCTTCTGGGTCAGTGAGCACTACATTTGCAGCTGGTTGTACTTGTTCTGTCTCATTGCTGGGGAATATTTTGTAGAAATATATTACAGCATATGCTTTTTATTTTTGAATGAACATTTGGGTTTCTGTTTTTTGGTAAAGACAAAAGGCATGTCATTGCTTTCATGTTTTGTCTTCCATGTTCATAAGGTTGAGTATGTCTGCTTTACCAGCTGGCTGTTTAGGTGCCATTGGACTGTTTTGGTCACTTTAATATTTCCTATCTTTTTCTTCCTCATTTCCAGCAGTTATTTATCTAAATATGAATCCCTTACATTTTAAACCTTACAGGTGTCTTCTCAGCTAGCATTTATTTAGAAAGGTTAAACTTTTGCTCATTTACTCCCGGGGAAGAGCATGACATTGTGGATGAGCATCATTCAGGAGGTCTGAGGACAGCAGAGTGTGGTCATCTTTGCAGCCTGTTGGCTCCCCACAGTCTTACCAGATGATCTATCCTTAAAGTAATAAATTGATTCAATAGAGGGAATTAATATACTGTTATTATAGCACATTTCATACATATAGACCAGTTCTGGAATTTTGAAAAACGAATATCTGTGCCTTTGGTGACCTGAAGGGTTTTTTGTTTGTTTTTGTTTGTTTTGTTTTTTTAACATTTCCAGTTGTCAGAAATGAAAGAAAAGAAAAATCCTCTCCTGTGTCATACCCAAAGAGCGAAACTTAAATAAATAATACCACAATATCAGTTCTTTCCTGAATGTTATATTTATAGGAGACTTGTGTTTTGGGGGAGAGATTTATTGACATTCACAGGCTTAGAAGATTATTAAGTATTTAATAGAGAGCTAATTCTGAGATCACTGTTCCACAGTGGTTCTGATTCAAGTGAAGGTCTCACTTGAACTCTAAGATTAATTCCTAACTTCCTCTGTTGGCCTAGGGACCATTACTGAGCATTACTAGATGTGAGCACATACCAGGCATAGATTTCACTATACTAGAGGTTCTCAACGTGTGTAAACATTAGATGGAAGCAAGCCCCAGATAATTTTCATCTCTTGTAAATTCATAGGTTGGTATAGTCACAAAGTTTAGCATTCAAGAATCCCTGCTCTGTGGTGTTCCTTGACTGTTGTAAATTGCCTTTATTTTATCTCGGGAAAGTAGGAGAGGGAAGGGTTTCTCCTTACCAGTTTGAAGGATATTTCAAAGTGAATGCAATGCTGCCATCTTATCTCTGTCTTGGTTTATATATATTTTTTTATAATAGATTATTAAAGTTAAGTGAAAGAGGAAAGTAGACAGTTGCACTCCGCATGTTCTTATTTCAAATATAGATCCCAAGATTGACAAAAAAATTTTAACAAACAGTATGCTGTATATAATAGTATATATATTCAACAATTACATCTTACTTTACATTTTATATTGGTTTTTAAAAATTATAAATTTTTGGTCATAAGATTGTGAACTATCTTTCCTTGGAGAAAATTGTCTTTTATTTGAGATATAGTTCTTTTCAATGTTAAGTTCTTGATTGGCATATTTATCTTGATCTACTGTAAAATATTTTCTTGATATATGAAGTTTAGTAAATCACTTTAATAATCATTTTATAGTGATACAGATTAGGTAGCTGCACGGTTTTTGTAGAGACAAGAAAAATTGAAAGCAATAGATTATACTCTTAGAAGAAAACATTTCATATTTAGAGATTCTTGTGCCTTTTCATAGACCCTAATTAAATGTTCCTATAGACACTACTCCTGTTTGGTTTTTGAACCATTCGTTTGTGTAAATATTTAAGTGTTTTACACAATGGTTTGGCATCTTCAGTACTTGATGGACACATTTTCAAGGATCTGTAATGGAAGAACAGAAAACGTGAACTAACAAAGGTGCTGCCATGAGTGAGGTGCCCCTGGGGTGGTGTTTAGGCTTTAGTGAAGTGGTACGATGACAAGAGTCAGGGTGCTGAGTGTGAATGGGCACTGAAGATCGGGGACAGGCGTGCAGAAAACTAGAGTGGCGGCCTGTAATGACATAATATAATGACTCCCGGGGGACCTGGGCGTGCTCAGGTGCCAGGGCTGTGCATCCATACCAGGTCTCACTCACTTTTTTATGTTTTCCAGATAAATGTTTGAGGGATTAGATGGAGTGTTTCCTGTCCTTGAGCCAAGTAAATGTATCAGGCTCTCTTCAGAGCTTTGGCCCCACGGCCACTTCTTGAGGAAGTATGAGTAAAGGTGTAAACCCTTGACAGAAAATTTTAACCTTTCCTTGAACATGTTATGCATTTAATGAAATAATGCATTTTGTTTATGTTAATAAACATCTTGTGAACATTGGGTTAAAAAATTCATTCCATTTTATAGTCCTTTGCTTATAAAGCTGAATAATAAACATTGAAGGGTTGACTTGTCCTTAGATTGAAAAGCTACAATATTAGTAAAGTATCGGTATCTTTGATTTGTTGGATGTAGGGAGTCAAAAATGTCTCAGGAAATCTACAACACATATAAACAGTATGAAATTTAGTTTTACTTAGTTTCTAGAGAAAAACACTAGAAATGCTCTTACTTCATTCCTTTGTGTCACTTCACTCGTTTGGCACTAGAACACTGATATGACCTGCATAAGAAGAGGGCATGGGAAAGTGACTCTTTGGAACAGATTGTTAAGAAAACTTTGAAATTCCTGGGCTTGAATTTTTCCATGGATCCCATGAGGATACTTGCAAAACCAGATGATATGATAGAATTGGATCCTTTGAATGGCAGTAGTTTACAGTTACAGTTTTTGGATCTTTTTCATTGGCTGTTTACTTCTTTGTATTTAATCATGTATGGATACTCAGAATTTCATAGGCCAGAGATGGGAAATATTTGTATAAATAGACTCATCAAAGTACATAAAAACTTAATTTTTCTTATCAAGTCAATAAATAACTTAAACGTTTTAAAAATGGTACTAGGTGTTGAACCTGGGATCTTGAAAATGCTAACTAGTCACTTTGCCACTTTACTTACAGCCCAGTGCTTAATCTTTTTTAATACAAAAAAGTCTTCAAATATAAGCTGTTATATTATCATTAAAGGAGTAGTAAGATTTGTTAATAAGAAAGCAAGCACTGTGAAGCAGACTTGTTTTATGATGTGCGTGTTGTGTGTGTGTGTACGCCATGTGCGTGTTGTGTGTGTACGCCGTGTGCGTGTTGTGTGTGTGTACGCCATGTGCGTGTTATGTGTGTGTACGCCGTGTGCGTGTTATGTGTGTGTACGCCGTGTGCGTGTTGTGTGTGTGTACGCCATGTGCGTGTTGTGTGTGTACGCCATGTGCGTGTTAATGTGTGTGTACACCATGTGCGTGTTCAGAGGTTTAGAAAAGGCTGTTGTGTCTCCTGGAGCTAAAGTTATGCTTACTTGTAAGTCACCCTGTAGCTGCTAGTAACCAAGCTCGGTTCCTTAGCAACACACACTCTTAACTGCTGAGCCGTTTATTACTCTAGCCTCTGGTTGTCTGTTTAGTGATACGTATCATTAATTATTATGAAAAAGCTGAGAAGAATGAATTCAAAATAATTTGAGATGTAGATTTGACCAGATTATCCTTTGACCAATCACAAGAAAATTTTAAAGTCTGAACTTCTTAGACTTTTGTTTGATAATCAAACACTGATGAATAGTTAAAACTCTTTAATATTTAGTTTTTAATATACATAGAACCCATATTTACCAATATTTAATTGATACCTTCAAATATTCTAATTGCTAGTAGATAAATAAATATGCTTATATTTGGCATACTCAATTTTCACTGATAATATAAGCCAAGATCAAAGCAGTTTGAATAACATGGTAAGTTCAAGGCTTACCTAAGAGATAGGAAGTAAGCCTTCCATAGACAGGCATATCCAAATTGCTGGCTTTCTTTTCCCCAATTTCAATTCTTTGCCCTAATTTCAATATCTTCCTGATAATAAACTACTTTCATCAAAAAACTCTTGATTGCAGTAAACATATAATGTTCAGTTTGGTAGCTACATGAAATACAACTAAATATTCAGTTTCTTGATCACACTCATCAACATTCCAAGTAACCATGTAATCAAGAATTGATGTATTGGACAGTACAGGTGAAGACCAATTTTGTCATCTCAGAAATGCTGTTGGACATTATTATAAAAGTTCTCCTGTCTGAACACCTTAGTCAGGGTTTCTATTCCTGCACAAACATCATGACCAAGAAGCAAGTTGGAGAGGAAAGGGTTTATTCAGCTTATACTTCCATGCAAGGAAGTTCATCATGAAAGGAAGTCAGGACTAGAACACAAGCAGGTCAGGAAGCAGGAGCTGATGCAGAGGCCATGGAGGGATGCTGCTTACTGGTTTGCTTCTCCTGGCTTGCTCAGCCTGCTTTCTTATAGAACCCAAGACTACCAGCCCACAGATGGTACCACTCACAAGGGCCCTCCCCCCTTGATCACTAATTGAGAAAATGCCTTACCACTGGATCTCATGGAGGCATTTTCTTAACTGAAGCTCCTTTCTCTGTGATAACTCCAGCTTGTGTCATGTTGACACACAAAACCAGCCAGGACAACACCTTACCCTCAGCTTCACAGTCTATATTAGCAAACATCTGTTAAAAAATACTAACAGGAAGTGGAAAGGCATCCTCATTTTCATAACCCTTAAAAGTATACCAACCTTCCTCTATCCAGTTATTACTCAGCCCAGATTGCTGAAGGTACTTTTTACATGCCCATTTGCTCCTTAAATTTGGTCATCTTAATGTCATTTTAGGCATTTGACTCTCAAAGGTTGAGTACAAGTCTTGGTTTCTTTAAGTTATTTTAGCCTCTGGGAGAAGTATTTCTGCTCTTGAAGCAGTATTTGTTTTCCCTCTGACTTCTGGAAGGTAGATGCCACAGAATATGCTTTGGATAAATGATAAATACCTTCAGCAACACAGTTGGGGTCTGCAGAAAATCTATAAATTTTGCCAGGAACTTGAACTGTAGTTTAAGGCTTGTTGCCTACAACACTTTAAAACTTCTAAAGACACATCAAGGATGAGTTCGCAAAGAGTTTGCCATTCCATTTACATGTAGTGTTCTTTCATGTAACTAGGTTTCTAATGACCATAATGATTTTTAAGATGTTAGAGGCTGGAAAGATGTCTCAGTGGTTAAAAGTGGTTTCAATGCTAGTATGAGGACTTGAGTTGTGATCTGGATCCAAAACCCTTGTAAAGACCTAGTGGGT
This sequence comes from Uromys caudimaculatus, assembly GCA_028551405.1. Taxonomy (NCBI): domain Eukaryota; kingdom Metazoa; phylum Chordata; class Mammalia; order Rodentia; family Muridae; genus Uromys; species Uromys caudimaculatus. The sequence goes on along the minus strand of CM052706.1, from coordinate 89,624,759 downwards.
GTGGCAGAGACAAAGTGACTACCCAGACCAGTGATGTCAGTTAGCTCTGGGTTCAATTAAGAGACCCTGCCTCAGTGCATGAAGAATGAAGAAGGACTCCCACATCAACCTTGGGCCTTCACAGCCATGCACATTCCATGCCTCTGTGTGTGTGTGTGTGTGTGTGTGTGTGTGTGTGTGTGTGCGTGTGCGCGCGCGCACGCGTGTGTGTGTGTAGGTGGTTAGATTTAATTTGCTATCAGCTTCCAAAATTGGTTTTGAGAAACTTGAGTGTTCTTGCCTCTTAAACCACTCACATAATACATAATTAACATGTACAACAATGACTCTTACAGGTGGAGCAATCCAAAGTTTTAATCAAAGAAGGTGGTGTTCAGTTGCTGCTGACGATAGTTGATACTCCAGGATTCGGAGATGCAGTGGATAATAGTAATTGGTAAGATTACTATTTTGTCCCCATTGCTTTTCAGTATAGTTAGACTTTTACCTCTTCTTTAATCCTATCCGTTGGGAGGCAGAGGCAAGCATATCTTTTCAGTTCAAGGAAAGCCTAGACTATATATATTGCCAGTTCCAGGCAGTCAGAACTACACAGTGAGACCCTGCTTTACAAACAAAAACAGAATAACAAAAATCACAAAAAGTGGGAATCATTGATTTTAAATGACTAGGACTTTGCCGTATTTCTTACTTGAAAATACTGCTTTCTGGACTGGTTTGGGTTCTTACTTTGTGTCCTTTTTTCTCTTTTGGTGTTTTGAAACATGATCTCTTTGGGTCCCAAGATGGTTAAGAATTTAAATCCTCTTGCTTCAGCCTCTGAATTTTTTCTATATACAGTGGAATAATACCACTTATACATATATATATTATATATATGTATGTGTATAAATATATATACACATCTATTACTATTGTAATATATTAATACCTCTTATATAAATTATAAATTTAAACCTTTTAACTGTAATTTTGTTTGTCATATAAGTTATATCCTAACTTGCCTAATTTTTTAGACTTTAGTTTTTCAGTAAGTTATAGATGAATTAAACACTCATGGAACTACAACTTACATTGAAGTTGAGATTTAATTAGTTAACATTTTCTTGACTCTTAAAATACCCAGTAAATTTATCATGACGTTTTTGTATTGTTTAATCTTTGTTGGAAATTTAAAACTATGGATGCAGTTTTGTTTCAGATTGTAAAATATTTAGCATTGATGTAGTATTAATGTAAACAATTACTAATTATCAAAGTTTTTTTCACACAGAACAATTCATTTTTTAAATTTAGAGTTAAAAAATAAGATATACTTCATGTAGTTTTATCTATTTTTTTCCTCTGTGTGTAGGGAATTGGTGTTTTCATGGTGTTATGTATATATGTATGTATGTACATTCAAATGTAGAGGCCCAAGGTCTAGGTTAGTGTCTCCTTGATTGCTTTCCACCTTTAATTTTTGAGACAGGGTAAAGCTTATCAGTTTAGACCGGCTGGTCAGGGAGCTCCAGGGACCATCTCTACGTCACACCTTCCTTCAAGTTTGGGGTAACAGGCACTTGCCACTATGCCTGGCTTTTTACATGGGTTCTAAGGATTAGAATACAAGTCTTCATGATTTAGTGGTTGAGCCATCTACCCAATCCTAATTTTTACCTACTTTTGAATCAGTATGTAGAAAAATTTGAGATGTTTTCTACTGGTGAATTATTTTATCAAATTAAAACTACTATCCTTTAATTGTCAAACAGTTAATTTCTTTATAGAATTGCAACTTAATTGTTTGTTTATCTGCATTATACAGCTGGCAGCCTGTTATCGACTACATTGATAGTAAATTTGAAGATTACTTAAATGCAGAATCTCGAGTGAACAGACGTCAGATGCCTGATAGCAGGGTGCAGTGTTGTTTATACTTCATTGCTCCTTCAGGACATGGGTCAGTACCTTGACGCTTTGCTACATCATTGTTTTGATTGTGTATAATTACTCATCCTGTATGCATGTTTTAGAATAATGATGTCTGTGGAGTATACGAAACTAGATCATTTATAAAACAACCTAATCCCATGTAAAGTGGCTTGGAATAACCTGTTTAAGTCCTAGGTAGTCATTTTACACCTTAATTCTGCATACATACTACATTTCATCTGCTTCACAAAAAGAACCATTTCTAGTTTCCAGTCTGAGTTTGAGATAGTAAAACTAGTAATAGTTTTTGAAGTTTTTGTTTTACCTCACTTTTAATTTTTGAGTTTATAGAGATTCTAATAAACCCCAAGGTAACAACCTATAAACAAAGTAACTTATTATAAACCTAATAGAAAAAGTAATAATAAAAAATAAGCTTAAGTGCCAGTGGTTTCTTATGCTACTTTTATTTTCAGTAAGTGATTTGTTACTCCTTAACTGTGAAGATTATTTTAAGCAAGTATTACTCTCATTTTAGGTAGTTAAGACTGAACTATTAAGACATTCTTCTGATACTATCTACTTGATAGTAACTAACCTGTTTTTCAAAAACAGAACAAAAACTCTGTACTCTTCTACATGTTACGATTAGCTATTAATATTTCCATTAATCTTCACCAATTTTTTTTGGTGGGGCATAAATCACAGTCTAATTTAACCACCTAACATGGCAATTGTTCTCTCTCTGTCTCTGTCTCTGTCTCTCTCTCCCTCTCCCTCCCTCCCTCCCTCCCAAAGGGAACTAGACTCTGTTGTGATGTGAAACTACGTAGTAGTATTATTACCCCGTATTCAAATTAGAGTGGTATACCCTCTTTCCGTCTTCTGCTTTTGGTTTCTCTTTCTTTGTCCTACTGTGATGCTTGTTTTCAGTCTGGTAGAACAGGGAGCCATAGTTATGTGATCACTATTTTATTTGTGGGGAGATTGGAAAGGTTTCTTTTATGCTTAATTATTATGCCTTATTTTCAGAAGTTTATATCACTAAACCAGCCTAAGACTCACTTTTGTTTGTTTTGTTCTGTTTTAGAAATGTGACATACCAGTAGGCTCTGATGGCACATACCTATAATCTCAGTACTCAGAAAGCTGAAGCTAAAAGATTGCAAATTCAAGACCAGCCTGGGCTATGTCTTTTGGTAGCAAGATCCTATCAAAAGAAAAAAAAAATACTAAAAATAGATAAAACAAAACAACACAAAACCACGGCCTAGAATGTAGCTAAGTTCAAAGCTCTGCAGTCAATCCTCAGGACAGCCAATTCTCCAGCCGTCTATTTCTTAGAAACCAAACCAAAACCCCAAACTGTCACACACTCACTACATACACAGCTTTCTGTGAGCATGTAGGTAGCTCTTGAATTTATGCTTCTTAAATCACTCTAGTTTATCTTCTTTTTTGTCTTTTTGAGACAGGTTTTTTTCTGTGTAGCCCTGGCTGTCCTGGAACTTGCCCTGTAGACCAGGCTGGCCTCAAAACTCCTAGAGATCCACCTCTCTCTCTGCCTTCTGAGTATTAGGATTAAAGGTATATGCCACCACTGTCCAGTCCTAGTAACTTTATTAACACAGTTTCCTAGAAGTCAGCCTAGTAAGATCATCTACAGTTAATAGAAATCAGTGAGTTTATTACAAATCTTTGAACTCTTTCCAAGTGTTAGGAATCTCATGAAATTACATTCTTGTTTTCCTTTGAGGGTAATTTTTATCTCTTAAAATTACATGGGAAATAAGAGTTGTTTGTTTTTTTTAAAGAAATGAAATTACAGTTCAAATGATATATATGGCTTTAATCCATTTCTTGATTTTTCACAAGGGAAAATTTTTATTTCCCGTGTCTGTTCCTAAATAGTTGACTAACTTAATAGTTTTTAGAGAAAGAGCAAAATTTTTCTTATTGATTTGTGATACTTATAGATTATGTTAAAGAATATGACAACGAATTTGGTTATCAGATTAAAAAATGGCCTGCTCTCTGTGGCCTGAAATTGCATACAATCTGGCAAATGAAGCAAGGGTCTTCTGTGAGTCCCTCAGTTCTGTACAATATAGTATCAGTTCCTTCTACAATCACCTACTTGTGTCATTACTGGATGCTAGGTAACTTAAATTTCATTTTTTATTGTTTCATTTGTCTTGTTCACTGTTCAGTAACTGCTATAAAAAGCTAGCTTTCAGATATTAAAATGCTGTTTTATCCTTTTAATATTGATTGCCACTTTAAACAAAGATCACTCAATGGGTTTTATTTAGAAATATATGTAATTAATGTTTGTTGTTTGGTTTGAAATCATGTTACAGGCTTTGAAGTAAAATAACTTTTCCCTTAATGTGGGTTTATCTTCTAGAAATTGTATATAAAGGTCTTTTTATTGTTTAAAAACTAATTTGTTCAACTGAACATTTTGTTGCATGCTTGTAATCTCACCTTCAGGGTTGGCTGTATAGTGAGTTCAAGTTTAGCCTAGGCCTTTATAAGACCCTGTCTTACCCCACCCCCTCCCACTTTGAATTCTTATTAATTTAATCTTGGAAAACTAAATGAGTACAGAAAAAAATTTCAGCCACCATATGATTACATGTTCAATTAATGGTTTTTACTGTTAACTCACTTTGTAAGCAGCTGATATTTTTATACTAATTTAAAAGTATGGAAGAGTTTTATGGAGGATTTTACTCTTTTCCCTACAATTTAAATTTTAAATTGATTTCAATGTTCATTGGTCCTAATTTTATTTATTATTTTACCATATTTCAACTGTATAAACCAGCCTATCCTGGAGTGTGCTTTGAGCTCCCACTTCCTCCACCTCCCCAGAGCTACAGGTACTAGCACACACTCCTGCAGCTACTGGGACTCTTTCTTAGTTTATGCTTAAGACATTGATTTCCCTGAGGCCCTGCCATAGCTGTCATATGTACCTTCCTCTTTAAAAGTTAATACTATATGCTAAATGTGTAGTATTTAAAGAATAGAACTAAAGCAGAACTTACATATTGCTTTTAAATATAAAATCCTGTTTAAGTATAAAAACTGAACATTTTGTGATGATTTATACTGTTCGCTGTTAATCTGTTAAAAACTGAATTTTACCTTTAATCACTGTTTATAACAATGAATTATAACAAAATTCAGCCTTTCTTGCATTTTCCTCATTTTTCCCTATACAGTTAAGGTATCCTTTGAGATCACATTTCCATTATCTTGATTTATTACTATGGAACATTAATTACAGTCCCTGGAACATTTTAAGTGTACAGACTCAATCTTCATTATGGTTTCTAAAAGACTTGAGAAAATGATAGCATTTTACTTCTTTTGTTAACAAATATTTGGAACCTTTAGCACCTTTGCTGGGTGCTAAAAAACACAGATGAATGAGATAAAAACACTCAACTAAAAGGATTTTTTAATGTTAGAATGGAAAAACAAACACAGGGCAAATGTTTCCTCCTATAGCACATAAAGTGCTGAGGCCCCTTTTCATCTAGAAAAGGATTTCCAGAGGGATTGGCCTATCAGCCATGTCTAAACCAATTAAGTACTAGGAAGGGATGGTAGAAGCCTAGGACACTTTTCAAGTATAGCACTTTTACAGAATGTGAGAAGTTAAAAACATCCTGGCACATAGCAAGTAGATTAAGAAGAGAATAGTTATCTTCACAATGTTAGTGAGTCACAGCAGCTAAAGAATATGGCCTTTAGTAAAACTGTCAGTCAAATAATGAATGATTCTGGCAGATTGAGATAGCAGTTGTGTGGGTAGTGTGCTAGGACACCAGAAAGGCTTATGTCGTTGGAGTTCTTGGTGGTCTAAACTGAAGTGTCGAAAATGGGTACGGTATCTGTATCTTTGTTAGTTGCCTATGTGCCTTTCATGCATGTCTTGATAATCTCAGGAAATGAAGGGTAAAAGAATGAGCAATCTTAGGTGTTTGGGGATTGTTTGGGTACGTTGTGTAGTACCTACCATGTGCTGAGAGAGAAAACAGAAGAGGAGAGAAAAACAGAGATTCAGATTGAGCTCTTGATTCTAAGGAACATGGCATATTCCAGGAGCATAACCACTGACGGTATCTTGGACATCTGAGTGAAGTTTTGAATGGGTATAGTTTGGGGAATTATTGGCCCTAAATGATTGTAGTGATTTTAGTCACACAGAATGTAGGGTTAACAAATGAAGATGACACAAAAATCTGAGGAATACACAAGTTAAAGATCGATCTGCCTTACAGGGCTGGAGAGATGGCTCAGCAGTTAAGAGCTCTGACTGTTCTTTGAGAGGACTTGAGTTCAATTCCCAGCAACCACATGGTGGCTTACAACCATCTACACTGGGATCTGATGCCCTCTTCTGGAGTGTCCTCAAGACAGCTACAGTGTACTCCTATACATAAAATAACTAAATAATTCTTTTTAAAAAATCTGGCTTACAAAGAGGATCCTGAGGATTCTAAAAGAGTTGGTGAGGGAATATATTTTAGATGCTGCATACTGGCCACATTAGATGGTAAGTACCACAGTGGAAGTATTTGGTTTTGAAAGTATAAGTGCCAAATCACAGCAGCCAGATTATAATAAACAGAGGCATATTGAAGACTAACTTTTAGTATTTTGTCTGAGAAAGATAGTTGACAGCAAGTATTGCATATATCAAAAGAGGACTAAAATATTTTATGGAAAAAAACCTCACCCACCTGTAAACCTTAATAAATATAAAACTGATTCTAGGAAATACTATTAGGAGCTTTTCTGGTTTTTCCAATCCCTCTTTAGGGCCCAAAGCCAATGACCAGGGTATTTCAAAGGCAAGAGTCACAAAGCCTCCTTAGCCACTCCATTGCTTCTTAAAGTCCTGTTCTGCCTGTTGGCTGACCCAATGCATCTTCAGAGTGGTTCTGATAAGTGAGTAAAGTAGCTGATTGTATTCAATTAATTGTCGAAGATGGGAAGAATTTTTTTTTCAAACAGATGGATTCAGTCATATTAAATACTATATATTTCAGACTTAAACCATTGGATATTGAGTTTATGAAACGTTTGCATGAAAAAGTGAATATCATCCCATTAATTGCCAAAGCAGACACACTCACACCAGAGGAATGCCAACAGTTTAAAAAGCAGGTAAGTAAGAATAAATTAACTTATGTTTTTCCAACTGTTCTTGTAATTATTAGCTTTTTAGTATAATATAGTCCATTTATCTTTTGCTGATTCTTACAAGATTATGCTTTTTCTATATTCTCTTGAATTTTTTTTTTTTTTTTTTTTTTTTTGGTTTTTCGAGACAGGGTTTCTCTGTGTAGCCCTGGCTACCCTGGAACTCACTCTGTAGACCAGGCTGGCCTCGAACTCAGAAATCCACCTGCCCCTGCCTCCCAAGTGCTGGGATTAAAGGCGTGCGCCACCACTGCCCGGCTTTCTCTTGAATTTTAATTTTGTTTGTATTATTTAATGGGATAAACACATTTAGAAGATAATACATATGCGTATGTATACACAAGCATATATGTGTACACACGCACACACACACACACATACACACTTTAGCTTCCTCTCCTAAACTCATGTCCTGTTATTTCAGTAATATTCTTAATGATACATTTTTCTCATTTTATTGTATTTGTTTTGTTATATATGGCATTTATGAACTCTAAGGTAAATTTCTTAAAGTCTTTCTATTTTAGTGGTTTTTTTTTTTTTTTTTTTTAATTTTAGGCCAGTATTTTAAAAACAACAGCAATTTTGTATTATATTCAAAATAGACTAGAGCTTTGTTATCTCATCTTTCTTTATAGGCTTCTATGTAACAAAATACCTTTTTAAAATGAATTTTAGAATACTTCAAAACTTGTTACAGTAAGAAAAACTTGTTAAAATTTGCTTTGAAGTGTTGTTACATTCTTAAAATTTTGACATCTTAAACATACTAATGTTCTCACCACAGGTGTGTTTCTCTCTTCCTTTAGCCTCTTCCATTCTTTTTCCTCCCCTTCACTTACTGTTCATCTTCTTCCTTTTCCTCATTTCTCTTTTTACCCTTTCTCTTCCTCTTTTCCATTTTTCTTATTTCTTCATTGTTGTTATTTGAGGCAGGGTCTCTATAAACTGGACTGGATGCAGCGTCAGGCAATCTTCCTGTCTCTACCTCTTAAGTTTCTACCTTGAATAGTCTGTATCTCTAGGAATCTACTGTGACAAGCTGGAGGTGAAAGGACGGATTAGTGATGTTACACTTTCAGATCGGTCACAAGCCTACTGGTTGTCTCCTTCCTCTTTTTCTTTTACTGAACACTAACCCAAGTCCTTTAGTGCATATACTTTACCTCTGTGTTGTTTTTCTAGTCTCAAATTTCTTTTCTGTATGCTTAGAGCCATGTTTCTTACCCATAGAATCATTCAGAGGTTTTTCAAAATCATTGTTGGACATTATCTCTACCAATTAGTTCTGTAGAGGAAGTTGGGGTCTTAGAATTTATTTTGAAAATGCTTACTTACATAAGTTTACTGTGTAACTGTTGACCAAGGACCACTGCTGTTAAAGCTAGTAGTTATTTTATCTGTTGTTTGTTTGTTTGTTTGTTTGATTAAAGACAGGGTCTCTATGTAATCTTGACTTTATAGACCAGAATTTATGGAACTTATTCTATAGACTAGGCTGCTCAAGCTTTCAGATATTTGCCTGCCTCGGCCTCCTGCCTGCTGGGATTAAAGCATGAGCTATCATGCCAGACATCACTTATTTTCACTGTTTATCCTTTGAGACAAGGTCTCACTGTGTAGGTCTGGTTTGCCTGGAACCCACTCTTTAGACCAGGATGGCCTCAAACCAGAGATCCACTTACCTTCTGAGTGCTGAGATTAATGGCATGTGCCACCTTACCCAGCCATTATTTTGTTTTTAAAGTAGATATATCTTCCCAGTGATGAAGATAAAGTCCTATTAACTTGTTCTTTTTTGAGATAGACTCTCACCTGCAGCCTAGGCTAGCAAGAAATTCTTAGTCCTCTTGTTTCAGCTTCCCACATACAAGTATTACAGGCATGTACCACCATGCAGAGCTTATGTCTGTTTATTTCTGTTCAGTATAGTAGTCTTGTAACTTGTTTTGTTTATAGCCCCTTTATTGCTGTTGGAGGCTCTTGCTGTGAGAATAGCAGTGTAATGAAAGTACAGCCAGGGAAGGTTTTGCTGGGAGAGTGGTAGGAGTTCAAACTGTATGAGTGGGTAACAGGTGACTGCAGTGTCTGTATTGCCTTGAGTTTGAATTCCTCTTGAATAAGATGATTTGATTTGAACCAGGTAATTCTGATATTACTAAGTCTTGAGGTTCTTTATTTCTACTATGTGTTTTCTCCTTGCTTGCTTACTTGATTTAGATTTATGCCTGTGCAACGTGTTCATATAATACATTTTTCTGTTAAAGTGTTAAACCTTTCTCCTGTGACTGTTGTTTTTTACTTGCTCTTGCTACAAGCACTTTAAGCTCTGTTGTTTCAGCTTTCAGGGTTAAGTTATATGAAGAAAAATAATCTTCACTTTAAATAAATGACCAAAAGCCATTATAGTAGAGACCAACTGAATAAATGCCATTGTTATTATAAAATATTCTGTCATTATTTCAAATTCATTTTCGGACAACACCCATATGATTCATACTTCTGAAATAATTGAATTTAAAATATTTTAAACTTCATTTCACTATTTGTATGTGTGTATACGGGTTAAGGAAGGGAGAAAGGCACGTGCCCTGTCATACGTGGGGGTTGGAGAAGAATTTTGTAGAATCGGTTCTCTCTTTCCGCTTTTTCTACTTCTACTTTGCATGGTAGGCACCTTTACTTTTCCTGTTCCCCTGTAATAATAGGTTTTGGTATTTAAGTACGAACAAGAAAGCACCAGAGGTCTCATATTAAAAAAAAAAAAAAAAAAATCCAAGAAATATTTAGTAAAAACATTGCTAAGATCATAATCACGTGTGATCCCTTTCTCTCCTTCTGTTTTAGATAATGAAAGAAATCCAAGAACATAAAATTAAAATATATGAATTTCCAGAAACCGATGATGAAGAAGATAATAAGCTGGTTAAGAAGATAAAGGTAAGTTCTTTTCTCTGCACAATAAAATGTTTGAGCCTTCCAATTGTGCTCTAATATGAAAGACCAAAGCCTTAAAAAGTAGGTGGCTTACAAAAACAAATATGCATATTCCCTAATTTTATCAACTTTATAGTTACCTTTGATTAGCAACACGTAGAACAGAGCATTGCACAGAGTAGGTGGATGAATACCATCCTAAATGGTTTTCAATTAATTGCTTTCATATTTATATAATTTTTTTTCTTTAAGAAACAGTATGAGTAGGAAGGGAATTAATTTTTGTGTTTTCATTTTTTTAAGAGCCTGATAAAACTTGTTTCTTTTTATAAAAGTCAACAAAAACGCTACATTGTTTAAGTTTTGTCATGTTTGTTTTGTTTTGTTGTTTTTCTTCCCAAGACAGGGTTTCCTCTATATAGTCTGGCCATCCTAGAACTAGCTTTGTAGACCAGGTTGGCCTTGAAACTCAGATATCGATCACCTGCGTCTGTCTCCCAGCTGGTGGGACCACCACACGTGGCTTTTTAATTTTGTGTGTTTAAATTTGTACTTGTTTTTGAGTACCTGGAGCCAAAGTGGTTTAGTGAATACTGGTCTTATGTACATGCATAATATAATTACTTTATGTCTGACCAATGAAGAATTTCAGAAGTTTTGCAAAATAGCCTCTACTATAATTCTGGGAGATAAAAAAGTATTGGAAAGTTATACTCTGCATTAAAATGAGTGAATACAGATTTCACAAGTGGATGTGAGGTTCTGACTAGTTTAGAAAATAGATATTTCCTGCTCCTCATATTGTTAAGGATAATAATGAGATAGATTTGTGGTCCCCTCTCTCTTTTCTTTCTTAATATCAATGTATTTTTTTATTCTGTGTCAAATACGGGATTTTTCAGAGTAAATTTTGGCAACTAATTTGACCAATACATTCTTAAAATTTCACCTAAAAAGCAATTATTCATCACATACTTTGGTAATACTGTTTGAGTAACAATTTTCCGGATGATTATTGCTTGGCTGGTAAGAGTGAATGTAAGTAATTTTCTGTTATTGTTGAATATTATAAATTATTTATTATTGAATCATGAGTACTGTAGAGATGTGTTTACAATATCACTCTATTTTATAGGACCGTTTACCTCTTGCTGTGGTGGGTAGTAATACTATCATTGAAGTTAATGGCAAAAGAGTCAGAGGAAGGCAGTATCCTTGGGGTGTGGCTGAAGGTAAGGTTCTTTTCAGTTGCTAACTTGATGTAAGGCCTCATAAAGGTGCTAAAAATGTGTACTCTAGTAAATAATATAAAATACACAATATATAACACATTGTAGGTTTTCAATGATAGTTTTTATTTCATTTTCCTACTCTTCATTTTTCTGTTAAGTAGAATTCTGTTTCTCAGATGCATTGCCTAAGTCAGGGAAGTATATGTTAATTCCTCAAGTTGTCATGCTTCGCAGTCATTTGTCATTGTCCCACTCTCCTGGGCCTGCTCAACCTTCACACCAGTTTCTCTATCTTGCTTGAAAGTATTTCCTAGGATCTAATAAATCTTTGGAAATGGAGCAGTTTGGAGAGAGCCAGTCACAACCATGTGATTAGTGCCTTTTCTTTCCTCAAGAAAAGGTCACTTTTTTTCAGTATGGTTTCTAGTGTGTTAGTTTTCAATGCCAGTAAACTCTTGGTGATAACATCAAACCTCAGAAATCCTATTAGTAACAGAAGTATTTTCATAAGTTTGTATTATATTAGTTTACTCTAATATTCAGTCTTCTATATTGTATTAAGTTGGAGTGGCTGTTTGCTCTATTATGTGTTGATTTTTTAAATAGTTATGTAATTTTTATAAAATCACCTCAAGTTACTGTTTTTGTGATTTTTGCCCGAGGACCATCAGCTTTGTTCCCAGGTGATCTGCAGTTACTGAATTAAGGCTTTACAAGTTTTATGTCCCTTAGAAGTACACTCTGAAACAATTACTTTATTTATGTAATTACTATTTTTTTCCCATTTCCCTTGCTATATCCTCATTTAGTGTTCCTGTTGATGATACTTTTTTCTTTAAAAATAAATAAAGAAAGAATGTTAAAGCTCTTGACTAGCCTTTTCATTTTGGTTGTCTCAAGGAGGTTTTTATATATTCTCCCTCAACCACAACGCTAAGGTTTTTAAATGAATCATGTAATAAGTATATTCTATACTAATAAGGAGAAAGTGGATCTTTCTTTCAAATTATCAGTGCTTGTTTCCCGAGAGCTCACTCACTACATTTCTGTCACTGAGGGTTAAGCTCCATGAAGAAGGGGTAAGGGATGGATGCTGGAGTAGATAAAAATGTTTGCCTTGAAAACGTGAGCACTGGAGCTGTGATGACGAAGCCTTACAGGCCTGGCTTTCCACTGGTGATCCCAGTGCTCTGGAGGTAGAGACGAGACCCACCAAGGAAGCTAGGGAACTCTTCCTCTGTAAATACAATTGAGAGTGGACATGAGGAGGAAACAGTTGCTGTTATGCTCCCCTGCACAGACACACACTCATGCATCCACACATCCAGCTGACACACACACACTCACAAAGAAAAATGTAACAAGAGGAAAGTGATGTTTTTCAAATGCTCCAGTAGTAGTATTAGGGTCCCTTTGCCTATTGTTCCTTGTCAATCCCATTGTATAGTTCTATGTTAGTATTAAACCTTAAAAAAATCAGATCTAGGTGGTTTACATATTCTTTTCTTGGTTTTATTTCCATATTCCTTTGAAAAGATAAACTTTATTAAAATTAACATGTGTGGTCTGTTTTCTTTTACTTCTTTTTCTACAGTTGAAAATGGTGAACATTGTGATTTTACAATTCTAAGAAATATGTTGATAAGGTAGGTATGAGCAGCAGTGAAAGCAGTGCAGGGTTTTAGCACCCAAAGAAAGTTAAAGCTCAGAAGACTGACTTTGTCTTCTATAAGTGGAACTACTGTGTGTGGCATCTTTGCTCCTATTGACTTGAAAATAACGTGTGACAACAATTTACATTGTTTATTCAGGATTTTAGTCATCAGTTGCTTTGAATGTGCATAGCTTCAGAACTGATAAGGAGGACTCTCTAGTACTGCAGAGGAACTTGACCATGTTTGCAGGAGGATTTAATAAGCATATCAGCAAGATACTTCATACATATATGAAAATATAAATTCTGCTATTAGACTGAAGAGATGGCTCACCAGTTAACATCACTGGCTGTTCTTCCAAAGGACCTGGGTCTGATCCCTAGCACCATACAGTAGCTCACAACTCTCTAACTCCAGAGAATCCAATAAACTCTGGCTGCCATAGTAACAGGCACACAAGTGGTACACAGACATACATGAAGGACTAAACACCCATACGCATAACATAAAAATAAAATTTCTAGTATATTTGTCATAAGAAGGATGGATGTTTCATGTAGCTGCTGGTTGTTTAATAAATATTTGAAGGAAGGAAATGTCAAATCCAATTGCCTAATGCCTGTTTCTATAAGCCTGTTGTAAGTACTGGAAATCTTACAGGCTAAAGTTGGGAATCATACTTGACAATCACAGAACAATATTTTAGTGACATAGTGACCACCATGCTAAATGATGCTAATATAGGAGTTTAACAGTATCTTAATTTATTCATAAATTTATTTTGTTAGTTTTTAAAGGGATATAGTGATTACATTAGATTTAAATTACGAAAATACCATGTTTTTCTTTGATTTCTAATTTTAGTGAAGTTGTAGTTAATGTTTCATGCAGCCTAGCCTGACCTTGAACTTTGTATATAGCTAACTATATATAGCCTTGTATAATTGATCCTGCAGCCTCCACTTCCCAGATGTTGGGAATACAGATGTGCATCACCACCACACTCTGCTAAAAATATTGTTTCATAGTAGCATCATAAAATTCTCTTTATTCTACAGCTGGAGAAACTCACACAGTGATGTATTCTTAAATACTGTTTTATCTTATCTTCTGAATGTAGTTACTACATTTTTAAAGTTCCCACTATCTAGTATTTATCTGTAGTAGCAAGAGTATGAAAGAAACACATCTTTATGTTAAAGAGCTTACAGTATAGCTAAATATTTAATTTGGTATCACTCAGGACTTAAACCAGTTCCAAAAGATTTAACAGATCAGTGTGAGCTGTTCCGTTTCACTTGCAGGTGTTGTAGGAACTGGGAGCTGCCCAGCCCGACTAAGGTCAAGGGAATAGAGGAATAAAGGTGTGGGTGGAACTGCTGTGGCCGGGACAGAAAGTGAGTGTAGTGGTAGACGGGAATCAGACTTAGGACTAAGAATTGCATGGCATGTCAGGTAGAAGATGAACCGGAGAACTAACTTCCCTTGTGTTCATGATGTGAGGTGAGGTACTTCATAGGAAGTGGGCTTTGGATGTGAGGCAGGAGAGAACACTGCATCTTTAGTTTCCTTGAAGTTGTGATAAAATGGTAAAGATGGTATGCACTGGAAGTCTGACGTGTAGTGGGAAATGAGAAAAGGGAGGATTGCTCAGTATTATCTCTAATCATTAAATAATCATGTCATCATATCCTATAAATTGTATACTTTATTCCTTGTACCTTGATTTTTATATACAAATGAAAGGTTACCCAGAATAGCACGTTTAGTGGACAGCTTTGATAAACGGGGTGATTCTAAATTAAGATTCCCTAGTTGGTAAACAATTTGATCTGCTATTTTAAGGGTCCATGCATAAACTAACCTGGTGAAGCTCAGTATTACCGTTGTAACAGTTGCATCAGTGAACGCAATTTCTGTTAGATACGAGCTTCAGTAGCAATCCATGTTCCCCTCTTAAACGATTTCTTTGGTAGAAAGTATATTCTTCGAGTGATTGGCCCTTGAAAGCTCCTCTGGAATGTAAATTCCTGTTTGTCTTTATCTGCTTTGTCTGTCAATGAAGACATGTAAATACCATCTTTCCTAATATTTTAAATCTGAAATTTTATCTTGGTGAAATTTTTAATTGTGTCAAAGCCTTTAACATAGGTAAACTCTTGCTGTTTATGACAGAACACACATGCAGGACTTGAAAGATGTTACTAATAATGTACACTATGAGAACTACAGAAGCAGAAAGCTAGCAGCAGTGACTTACAATGGAGTGGATAACAACAAGAACAAGGGACAACTTACCAAGTACGTATATAGTGTTCTCCAGGAAAAACTAAATATTTGACTTCCGTTCTTGAAATTCTTGTTACTCATTAGAATATTTGGGTGATAATTCTCTATTTATAACAGCAGAAAATTATGCTGTTAAGATTTGTCTTGGTAGTTTTATTTCTTACCGTTAATTGTTGGAATGATTATTGTTCTGTTCTTTAAGAACTACATGTGTTCTTGTCATTTGACAGTCATCTTTATAATTCATACAGCACACAGCTAAACAGATAAATATAGTTTTGAAGAGAAAGTTATAAACAATTTCTTGGGCTGGCAAGATGGCTCAGCTGGTGAGGACACCTGGAGGTTTATAGTTGGGTTTGATTGATGACTTTTCTCCTGGTAGCATGCATCATCCTAGAGTAGAATAAATTTCCAGTTGAGTACCAGCTAGATTTTTCCGTGTTCTTTGATTCAAGTTTGTGATGTCTTCAGCAATAAGATTTTACCATCAAATCTGGAGGCTAAATAATGTCGGCAATGTCCAATAATTTGTATGCTTAGGGGACTTTTATAGGGTTCCATTTACTAACAACTCAAAAGGAGGTAATCCACTCCTGATACTTTGGTGGTTATTTGGTAGCATGTGGTGTCTACTTGGAGTATTGCCCTCAATTATAGGGTTACTTCATTTCACATCCTTTTATATGTGTATATTTTAGGAAGCATCTACAGTAGTACATTTTTGTGTGGCTTTTTCAAAAGACCATTAGTGTTATCTTTCCTCATACTTCCTTCCTGCGCTCCTCTACCATACCCCTATTTCTCTTTCCTGTAGGGCTATTCTTCCTTTCTCCCTTTATAACATTGTATTTTATTTCTCCTTCTTTGAAAGATGTCTGTGAACTTTAATGTCCATAGACTAAATTAGTTTTTTATTTAATTCTTTACTGTCTATTCTAGCGTTTCAAAAACATTTTATGTTTAACTCACTGAAAGTGTTTAAAACTTAAAACATTAAAATATTTAAGTGAATGGATTTTTATCAGCCTTAAAGTTAATAAAGAACATAAAAGTATCCTGCATAACCTAAATGGTATTTAAGTATTAGATGGTAGTTATCTTCAGCGTTGTAATTGAGTTGCATAAATAAATTATAATAAATGTAGCTGTTATCAGTAGTTATCTTAGAGGAGATTATAATACTTGAAATTTTAGTAATACTAAACATGTTCTCTACATACTGACTTTATTAGCTAAGTTATTTTTTCTCCCACTGAATTTTTTTCTTTAAGGAAAATAAATCATGTGACTTTCTGTAGTTTTCTATGGATGTATTTTAGGACCGTTCCTTTTTTGCTTTTCTTGTACAGTTTATTTCAAAAATAACATTGTCTTTGTTCTGGTTTCTGTTGCTATGATAAAACACCATGACCAAAAGCAACTTGGGGAGGAAAGGGTTTATTTTACTTGTACTCCCGTAATACAGTTCATCATTGAAGGAAATCGGGGCAAGCACTCAGAACAAGGCAAGGAGCAGAGGTCAGGGAGGAGTGCTGCTTACTGGTTTGCTCCTTATGGTTTGCTCAATTTGCCATCTTATATAAACCAGGACCAACAGTCCAGGGTGGCACTACCCACAATGGGCTGGGCTTCCCCTGTCAATCACTAATTAAGAAAATGACCCACAGGCTTACCTACAGTCTGATCTTGTGGAGGCGTTTTCTCAATTCAGGTCTCCTACTCTCAGCTGGCTTTAGATTGTGTCAAGTTACATAACAACTAGCCAGAGCAATCATCTTTAGAACTAAGGTACACAAGATTTAGAGAAACAGCTTCCCAACAGTTTTATTCTTAGGGTTTACTTCATAGTAATCATTTGTAGAGATTGAGCTTTAAATAAAATACTAATGGAGGGTGTTAACTTCTGTGGTCATGGACACATCTATACATTTTACAGGTTCTGACGGACTCTTCACCCATGTGTATTATACAGGACTTGGGATTTGTGTCTAAAATGATGTAAATGTTGATATGCGTCCCAATGATAATGGCACATGTGGCATCTCATTGTCCCATCAGCTCATTGACAGTTCAGTGTTACAGTTTTGACATACAGACCTTAATGCTTATTCCTAAATGTTGGTGGCAGGAGCCCTCTGGCACAGATGGAGGAAGAAAGAAGGGAGCATGTCGCCAAGATGAAGAAGATGGAGATGGAGATGGAGCAGGTGTTTGAGATGAAGGTCAAAGAAAAAGTTCAAAAACTGAAGGACTCTGAAGCAGAGGTAATCAGGTTAATTAGCAGTCTGTCAATATTCCTTTTAAGTAATATGTTCATTAAAGTTTAAATTATGTCTGTATACACTTTGATAAATAATATATAAATATAATAAAATAAAAAAATAAAAGTAACTTTTTATTTTAAGAATATATTTATGTAAGGGCTTCTAAGCAGTATACTAAGTTGGAAGACGGAATACAAAATAGTCTAAATACTGATAATAAAGTACTAGTTATAATGAACAATAAAAAATACAAACCATTTCCTAAGAAAACTAGCATTTATACCACCTGCCAGTAAATGCCAGCAACAGTGTCCTCCTGAAGGACTTGTGAAGAAATCTGGACCACGTTCCCTTTCCCCAAATGCCTGCTTGTCTGTTGTTTGTCCTTCCCTCCTGCGTCCTAGAACCCCACTCCACTATGCTGACCAACATCTGTGAGATAAAGTTTGTAAAGCCTTCTCCTTACGTATGTAAAATATTTAGCCTTGCTTAATATAATTTGTTTTTGAATCATTCTGCTGGAAATACTTGGTATGTAACTGCTAATACTTAGCAGCATAGTATGTTACGAGCAGTCCAAAGTTTCTGATGTGTTCTGTCACCTAGTCCGCACTGTGGACATAGAAGACTAGGTGTTACCGCCCACCTTCACTTGCACAGACGTGAGGAAGGTGACATAGATGAGTCGGTGCTGAGGTGCACGAACCAGCACAGCGACACTTGGCACATGTTTGGTTGTTGCTGCCCTAGATAACTCAGAGCGTCTGTTTTAAACATAACTCACATACTTTTATAAGATTTAGTTAATTATCTTTTGTGTTGGGGTACACGCATATCATGGCATGGGTAGGGAGGTTAGAAGACAACTTCTCTCCTTCCACCACACAGGTCTGGGGTTACACTCAGGTGATTGGGCCTGGTGGGCGGCTGCCTTTACAGCGGAGCAGCTGTCTTTCAGGCCTGTTGCTGTTTTAATACTTGGAAAAATGTCAGCTTCCTAATACATCTGACCCAAAGATTTCTTGGAAACAACTGATTATGACCTATGGAAATTATTTATTTGTAAATTTTAAGTGTTACTTATTTGTAAAGAATAAACAGCTTTAAGCCTACTTCACAGCTTGAAAAAAATATAACTATGAATTCATTTCAGTTCTGTGTGTCCTCTCCTTTATCTCTTTCCCAGAGGAAATTACTGTTCTGAATTGTGTGTATGTGATTGCTTTGTATTCTTTTATACCAACTCTTTGGTATAAAATTTGCATTTTCTTGTGTTCCATTTTTCTTAGTAAATTGCTGTCATGAAGAAGGTTTCACCTCACATTTGACTCACCTTGGAATAAATTTCTTTTATAGGAGTTAGATGAAATCTTTGCAATAGGAATAAATAAATATTTGCTTTTAAGGGTATACAAAACAAATTATATGCAAAATTATATTAAATTTTAAACCAAAGTATTTTTATCAATAAATCTTTAATGCATATACTTCCGGAATAATCTCAACAGAGTCACTGAGCATTTAGTATAGTGTGACTTATCTGTGGTCTTTTTTCTTTTTAATTGCTGATTGTTTTCTTCAGAGACAGATTGGCTAGTGCAGTGATTTTTCTGATGATCCATTAGATGTATGCTTTTTGGTTCTGTAGCCTGTGAGCCAGCAGTTCCTTACAGCATTAGTTCTCAGCCTTGGAAGGACCACCAGCATTAGAGTCACTGGGCCCTACCTGTTAAACATCCAGATCTCCACATATAACACCTGAAGGTGCTGATCCACTGGATCTAGATTAAAGTTTAGGACTCAGTATTTTTAGCAAGCACCTTAGGTAAAATTCGTATGAAGAAGAATGTTGGGGAACCACTCCTTTGCAGGAACTGGGAGACATCTACTACCAGCATCCATTTGGAAACAGAACCTTCACTACTTTTGCTCTAGCTGCTGGCTCAGATTTCTGAACCTGGAATTAGGAAACTTGAGAATAAGTTCTTTATATTGTCACCCTCTGGTCTGTAGTTCACAGCTCTTTCTTTGTAAAGATGAAATAATGCTTTTTCTGTTCAACCTCCATCATACTTGTGAACCTGAAAAAAATGAAATAACAGTTGCCTATTATAAAATATACACAAATATAAGTTTGTTGCATTTAAAAAAAAAAAAGGTTATTTTATGTTTTCTAAGGTAATTCTTTGAAGTCATTGGCTTTTTGGGCAGCAGATTCCACAGTGGGAGGAATCTGAGCAGAGCTTCCAGGTGGCACTCTGCCCTTGTGACACAGGCACACATTTTTGACACTAGAATATCTACCTTACCCTACATGTCTTAAGCACTTTACTTCATCTATGATTCTCATTTAGCTCCAGCGGCGCCATGAGCAAATGAAAAAGAATTTAGAAGCACAGCACAAAGAACTAGAGGAAAAACGTCGTCAGTTTGAAGAAGAAAAGGCAAACTGGGAAGCTCAACAACGTATTTTAGAGCAACAGAACTCTTCAAGGTAGCTAATAATCAGGATACCTAAGAAGTAGATATTTTAAAGGACTTTTTATCAATTTATTTTTTAAAAAATTAAAACCCCATGTTGTATTATACATCTCATTCTTAGTTTTTTTCTTTAGAAGAAAGTTAATTTAGGGCTTACGTTCAATGGCAAGAGCCTGGATGACGGCACACCCGCGGCACTAGAGCAGTAGGGAGAGCTTACATCGTGATCCAGAGCCAGGGAGAGGGAGCTAACTAGGAATGGCGTGGGCTCTTGAAACCTCAAAGCCTGCTTCCGGTGATACTCTCTTTTTAACAAGGCCACATCCCCTAATCCTTCCCAAATAGTTAAACTGACTGGGTGCCAAGTATTCAAATAAGAATGTGACAGCCTCCAGGGGCATTCTCATAATCATCACAACCCCCCAGCCAGCTGATCTCATGGCAGATGGTTTTAGGTTCATTTGGTCTGCTGTAATAGTGTTTTCTTCAGCTCAGATGATTTTCTGTGCTTAATTTTTTAAATTATGGTTCAGCAGCATCATAACAGTATCTACAGTTAGCTTATCAGAATTGATTTCTTACCTCTTTACCTCAAGTGTTAGAAGTAATGGTACTTTGGGATGCTGGGATTGAACCTGAGGCCTTGCACATAATAGGTAGGAGCTCGACTTCCCAACCCTTAAGAGGTGCTTTAAGTATATCTTTGGAATAAATTCCCTAAAGTAAATAAGAGATATATAACTTGTAAGACATGTAATCATTTCCTTCTCTTAATTTATGCAAAACTCAGTAGTGTTTGTACATTGGTTTTCTTCTTTTGTTAATTAGTGTCATTTAACATTGAAAGTGGTATCCCTTTGAGGAGCCTTTAATATGTTCTCCCAATGAGGCACTTAGCTTAGCTGTTTCTCCAGCACCTTCCTATGAATTGTCTGCTCAAAGAAGAAACTACATTTGTCAAAGCAGATATATCTAAAAATGCAACTGGCAGTAGAAAGGGTTCCAGAGTAATCTAAGTTTCTACAATTTTAATTTTAGAGAAAAAATTTCTTGTAAGTTAAAATGAATAAAATGGAGCCTTACTATGTTATTTACTGCTTGTTTTGGAATTTTGTCAGCTACTTGGTTCTCTAAGAAAATACTTCTATGGTTCACTGTTTACTTCTAAATAATTTAGGTTTTTTCTTTTCAGTGAAAATACACTGCTTAAAATGACAGCATGGTTGTGTATGGGTCAGCTGCTGCTGCCGTTTGTTGTCTGTAATTTGTAGTGTTACTCACCTTGTTGTTTTCTTATCCCTTAGAACCTTGGAAAAGAACAAGAAGAAAGGCAAGATCTTTTAAACTCTATTGACCACCAGTTACGTATTAGTTGCCAATATGCCAGCTTGGACATCAGTGTTTGTTGGATCCGTTTGACCAATTTGCACCAATTTTATCCATAATGATGGATTTAACAGCATGACAAAAATTATTTTTTTGTTGTTGTTCTCGAAGGAGATTAAGATGCCTTGAATTGTCTAGGATGTTGTGTACTTAGAAATTAACAGCTCTAAGTACCTTTCTACATTTTTTCTTTTTTTTTTTTTTTTAAATTAAAAAGATGTCTTCAGTTTAATGCAAGAAAACATTTTACTGTTGTACAATCATGTTCTGGTGGTTTGATTGTTTACAGAATATTCTAAAATAAAAGGACTCTGGAAGGTTTTCATTGAGGATAAATTGCCATAATATGATGCAAACTATGCTTCTCTATGATAATTATAATACAGAGGTTCCATTCGATGCAGCCTATACAATAATGTATTTAGTCTAACACAGTGGACCCTATTTTTTGACACTTCCATTGTTTAAAAGTACACATGGAAAAAACCTATATGCTTACAGTGCACCTAGAGCTTTTTATAACAGCCTTTTTTGTTGTTTGTTTGTTTTGGATTCTTTAAATATATATATATATATATTATTCTCATTTAGTGCCCCTTTAGCCAGAATCTCATTACTGCTTCATTTTTGTAATAACATTTAATTTAGATATTTTCCATATATTGGCCCTGCTAAAATAGAATATAGCATCTTTCATCCGGTAGAAACCAACGAGGAAACTTTCCTTTAACTCCCTTTTTACACTTTATGGTAAGTAGCAGGAGGAAAAATGCATTTGTAGATCATTTCTAGGCAAACTGTAAAGCTAACGACCAGCCTGTTTCTACCTATACTCAGTCTTGTTTTACTAGAAATGGGAATCATGGCCTCTTGAAGAGAAAAAGTCACCATTCTTCATTTAGCTGTATCTATATATTGCATACCTGTATTTTTTTGTTTGTATTGTAAAAAAAATTCACATAATAAACAATGTTGTGACGTAACAGAGTGCAGTGTCTTGTATATGTTGTAGTAGATTGACAAATTGGTAAGATGCTTGAATTCCCTCTAAGGGTCTGCTGCACGTCTGTCTTGGTAACCATGTGCAGAGCCAGCTCTCAGAGCGCTGGCGCCCTCAGCTCTTACTAGTGCTCATTAATAAGTTACTCCAGGAATGGTTTGCTGTTCATTTGGATCATATGTACCCTGGAAACTCTGAAACTATTGCCGCCTGTTTTTTTTTTTTTTTTTTTTAAAAACAGTGTAGCATGGTTTTTGATTGGTTGGTGTTTGTTTTTGTTTTTGTTTTTGTTTTCCCCTAAAGAAAAAATACTTTACTATGCTTAGATTTTTAAATTAATGACCAAAGCAGAAGTAAATGGTGATTCCAATTAGTTGGTAGTTTTTAATTGAGAACTTAAAGACTTAAGTCAGAATGCTTGAAAGATGCTTACTGCTTTTCAGAAATACTTAGTTCTGGATTTTAAAACATTATTTAAAAAATAATATTCATATTACAGAATCATTATCTAAAAATTCACCCCAAGATAGCTATTTTATTTAAAAGTAGAATTTACAGGTCATTTCAAACATTATTTAGGAAAACCCAATAAACATTTATCCTTAAGAGATGGCCATCATTAATTTGAAATTACCTTATGTATTTTGTTTAATACTAAAATATCTACTTTTGGAAAACATAACATGCTATATGTGGCTTTTTGAAAATAAAAGTATAGTGATACTGGTTATGGTAGTGTATACTGTATTCTCAGCTCTGAGGGAGCAGAGGCAAGATGACTGCTGTAAGTGTGAGACCAGCCTGGGCTACATAGACATTGTGTCCAAAGTAAGTGAGTACATTTCTAAAATGTAGTATGTGTGCTAAAGTAGAATAACTGACAAGGATTTTTGTTTAGGATGGTTTTTGTTTTGTTTTGTTTTTTGGTTGTTTTTTCCTAGTGCTGTGTTGAGAGATTAACAAAAGCCCTGTACAAAAAGGGCTGACTTGTTTAAGAACTTAAGTTGGAAGAATAGGAAATGAAAAAATGTCTAGGCTTCCTGTCTAACCATGAACTGTTGCTTCTGTATATGGCTACCATATACTCTGTTCTATGAAGATATGGATAAGACCTCTTCATTTTATCACCCTCAATGAAAACACCGCAAAGCCCTGGCCATCCATGCCCAGGGTTTTACCTGAGTTATAAATGGGTTTGTGGAATTTTATTGAGTCTTTTGATCATTAACTCTTGAGTCTTATGCCCAACGACAGCTGTTTTGCTGTGTGACTTATGTATGTCTGGTTTTCTTTATGCTGTCACATAAGTAGGGTTGACCAGGCAGATGCTAAGCCAATTATATTGAGGTGCCCGAACACCTGTGAGTAGAATTCTACTGCCACCTAGTGGACATGGGACTAATGGTTACTAGTTTCACAGTTTTAGATTGGGCATATAATAACTTGGCTGTATAATTCAGATTGCAATCATGAAAGCTGAAGAGGGGCAGGGCTTTGCCTCTCATGCACTTGACTGTGTGCCTCCTTTTCACCTGTGCACTGTGATCTAAGAGTGGAAGTCAGGTTGGAGAAAGGAAAAATTCGCAGTTGCTGTCTATGCTGCGAGAGCATTGCTGACATAGAATGTTGCCTAGGTCCCCAGTTCTAACCCTGATCCTGCTTCCTTAGTAAAATATTCTGGATCTACAGCTGCAGCTCTAGGTATGCATATACCAAGCCCTAAAATGTGCTACCAGATTACTGTGGACATGGAAGTGAGGGAATGTGAGTTTAGCATTCAGTGTGCTCCATGGGAGTCAGCGGTCTAGGCTGTGTTGATAGGGGTT
Source organism: Uromys caudimaculatus (assembly GCA_028551405.1). Lineage (NCBI taxonomy): Eukaryota > Metazoa > Chordata > Mammalia > Rodentia > Muridae > Uromys > Uromys caudimaculatus. Next base: position 89,600,552 of record CM052706.1, on the reverse strand, counting down.
GAGAACACTGTCTTCCTGTTGTTTTGAAGTGAAAACTTGTTTGGTACTCAGATTGGCACACTAATAAATTAATAAAAGCCTTGCTCTAAATAACTGAAGTACCTATGCTTTATTCGCCCCAGACTTCTTCCCCTTGTCATTTATGAACTGTTCCAGAAAATAAGCCCAGTTTATATGCACTATGTTTAATCTTTGATAGATTCCAGAATTGTTTGCAGAACTAAAAACAGGTTGGGAGGTTTGTACTCACCTAATAGGTAGTTCCTGACAAGGCTGAGTGAATACTCTCCTTTGATGCAGGACCTGTGTGCACGGGTTTCATGATATCGCTTGGTTACCTGTCAGGCTTGGTTGTCTCTAGTTATTAGCACAAACTGATGTCCCTGGTGGTTTATGGCTTCAAATCTCACCTGGAGTGGACACCAGTGGTCCTAAAAAGTACTATTTCTCCTCAGTTCCAGGAGATGATCCATTTTCAGTGTCTGTGCTGCTTTGCACACAGGAGATAGCCTTTACTATCTCTATTTAAGCATTTTGGTTTTGTTTTTTGTTTTTTTTTGGTGTGTGTGTGTGTGTGTGTGTGTGTGTGTGTGTGTGTGTGTGTGTGTGTGTGTGTTTTCCATGTATTTGGGTACCCTTGGAGGCCAGAAGAAGTTTGCAGTTAGGGACCACTGGCAGTTGTGAACCACCTGGTGGGTGCTCAGAACTGAAGTTGGCTCTCTATGAACAGTAGCAAGTACTCGTAACAGCTGAGCAATCTCTGTAGTTCACAAGAGAGCTTTTTGGAATTAATAAATGAACTTTCTTTTGGCAGTAGGCCATTATGTAGACATATTGTAACTATTCCAGAGATGAACGGTGTTAAGAATGGGAGTCAAAAAGTGTTGTTCCCTGTAAGTAGTGACTAAATGGTTTACTAGCCATCTCTGGCAGGTTTTCAGTTCTCTCTAGGGCACTTTTAGCTTTCGTGTTGGTGCGAGTTAGTGAATTCTGCAAAGAATACATTCTAAAGGTTTTATTGGTCAAAAGTCTTGATACCAAGGTAAATGGTAAGTGGCTGTGAAGGGGCCTAGATACAGTCCAAGGTAGTTTTGGCTCTTCACCTATATAACATACACACACACACAGTAAAAAATAAAATCATATCAAAACTAATTACATACGCCTGAAGATAGTTTTTAAAAGCTTTTAAGTATATAGTGTAAATATTTGACCTAAGAGTGAGAGAAGGAACGTTCTTAGGACAGTTTTGAGTTTCCTTACTTGGGAATCTCAGCTGAGTGTAGAAGGGGACATATCTTTATTTATTCTACGTGGATATGCCTTGTCCGAGAGTACCATTCATTCAGGTGGGAAATACGAGTCCACAGTTCACTCTTGAAGCTGCTAAGAAATACCTAAAGGTTCCCTTTTCTTCAAGGCTGACGAGTCTGCTGTGTCATTTCCCAGGGAGATTACCTGGTTTTACCCTTCATTCATACAGCTCATCTCCCACGAGCTCCTGGCAGACTAACAGATTCTAAATTTTTAGTTACTTTTGAAATTCCCCTCCAATAGCGTTCATTCCATCCTTTCTCTGTTCTCACAGGATGCCCAATAGTTATAAGAAGCTAACTTTTTTCAACATTTAGGAGAATGTTTTGAATGAGAGAAGCCAGGAACTTGAGTGACCGACCAGCTGTGGTTTTAGGGTGGCGTTTGTTTATTCAGTCAATCCAGATTATTAAAACAAGAAGGCACAAGGTCAGTTTTACAAAAGTTTTAGTTACTTATCTGTCAAATGAGTCCCATGGCCACTGCAAAGCTCCCCAATGCAGGTGTTACCATTTTTCACAGGTGGCTTCTAAGGGGAGACCTGAGCCCAATGGTAAAGCTACAAATTAGCATAACATGCATATATCATGGTACTGGAGGCATTCGGATAAGAATTATCCAATTCAAATAGCTCATTTTCTGACGGGCTAAAACAAAACACTGGAGGGCAAAACCACTGAATAACTGGACACTAAGGAGAAGAATCTTGGAGCCAAGGCTGGTGCCATAAGAGTGTTCTAAAAGGGTAACCCTCTGGCTGAGGAGCAAAGAAGGAACAGCCTTCAACCTGCCTTGGTTAGGGAATTGGCAGACACGCCTAAAGGGCTCTGTAGGCCCTGTACACAAAAAAGCACTTACACAAATTCAAAGTTGAAAAGTTCTTGTTACTGTCACAAAGCCAGGATGGTGGTACAGGGGACTTCAACTCAGCGTGCCTGCAGATGTGCTGCAGAAACTGCTGTGTCATAGCAAAGGTCTCCAGTGGGCTTGTGGGAAAGTGGTGCGCTCTTGTCGCTCCCAGGACCATCAGGAAACCCTGAGCTGGGCGCCAACTTGAGCTCTTGGTCCAAGAGTACTGTGAGATGTTAAATGGATCTGAGATGCTCTGACTGACATGGACTACCCTGGAAGTGGTTGCATGAACTTACTGCGGAGATGGCTCGGTGAATAGTGCACTAGCTATGCAAGCCTGTTAACTTGAATTTGAGTATTAGAGTCTACCCAAAGAGCTGGGTGTGGTATGCATCTGTCATTCTGCACTTCTATAGTGAAGTGGAAGGCAGAGATGAAAGATGCTTGTGAGCTAGCTAGTCTGGGGTAGAGAAGGCAGGGTAGCAACAGAACAGAGGCCTTGCTTTAACGAGGTAGGAGGCAACAACTGACTCCCTAAAGGTTATCCTCTTAACTTCCATGTGTATGCTGTGAAATGTGCACACACACCCCATACATAAGTAATAGGTGGGGTGTTGTAGTGCATATGTCAAATATATTGGTGAGGGCACCAGACAGGCAGGTTTTGCAGATAGCTTTTAGTCTGCTAAGAACATATTCCAAGGTTTTAGCTACTAGTTAAAGGATATTAGGCCAGAGAGGGGCGATAAACAGCCATTAAGGATATTAAAGATAGCCTTGATCTCTAACATTTCAATGCTCTGTAATCAAAAATTCTAATTAGTCTGTAGACTCTTCAGTGTAGTGTTTGTGGGGAATGTCAGGCAGGTTATATGAGTCAATGGCCTCAGGAAGAGTTATTTCACTCTTGACATCAAAGTGAGTTTGTTTATTTTGGATTTGCTGGGTAGGAATTAGAATCCGCATCTTCCCACTTGAACCCCTTACATCGTTAGCGCTGAATTAGATTGTCCCACATGGTTAGGTTCCTGGAACACGGCATGCAGACAACTGAAAATTCTGTGATCTATATTCTGGCAAGCTGGGCCTGATCACCTAGTTCATGTCCTGCACTGGACATGGTCTTTTTTTCCAACTGTACTGTAAGAATTGTCAGACCCACTGGGCAGTGGTGACACATGCCTTTGATCCCAGCACTTAGGAGGCCAGAGGTAGGTGGATCTCTGTGAGTTCAAGGCCAGCCTGGTCCTCAGAGTGAGTTGAGTGAGTTCCAGGACAGCTAGGACTACACAGAGAAACCCTGTCCCCTAAACCAAAACCAAATAAATCTATCAGACCCATCCCACCAATGTGAACATTTTAGATAATACTGGAAAAAAATACCTATTTAGCAAGGAAAGGAGCTTTAAAATGTGAGGGGAGGGGAGTCAGTAATGCAGCACCAAAAGTGGAGTGTCTTCTACATACCAAATGCCACATCCAGAACCTATGAGAACTCTGGCATAGCCATTCAACATTTTAAACCAAGCCTACTAGTATTATGTGTCCTCAGTGTCAGCAATGATAGATGCTCTTCAAACCTTGCAACAGAACTGTTAGCAGCAGCAGCAGCACCTGCCATCTCAGTGTGCATGCAGGGCAGGGCTAATGGACCAGCTAGCTGCTTCTAGCTAGAGACTATGGTGAGGTTGTCCACTGACGCTCTGGTCAGCAAAGGGCCTAAATGGAACTGCAGGACTACACGCCACTGGCAAGCTGATGTCAGGAATACACAGTCCTTTGCCACATGGATGTCTCCGTAGGATTGCTTTGAATGTCTTAGGTCAGGAAAATATACTCAGACTTTTAAAAGACTGAGGCCTGTGCAAGTTAAAACTTGGATGACTCTTGAAACTTTGGTGCCAAAAGTGAAAGAAGCTAGATACAAAAAGAAAAATAGTGCGTGACTTGGGGGGGGGGGGGAGAGAGAGGGGACTCAAACATCTTGATCAGGCCCTAAGGCCTGTCTGGCGGTGTCTGGCAGTCAGTTTCCTTCCAGCTTCACACTCTCACGAAACAAAGCCAGAAAGGAGCCTGCAGCCTGTACCAGAGGCTGCTGTAGAGAGGAGTAAAGTGGAAATGTCTGGCTTCTTTGGAAAACTCAATTGTGTCACATGCTGTTCTTCTGGAAACTGCCTTGTGAGAGGATGTTTTGCTGAAGCAGACATGTGAGAGTGAGGGCATGAGATGTTTTGCCGGAGCAGAGGCTTGAGAGGGTGCATGATATTTGGAAAGAGTGTAAGTAGAGCCCCACCAGACAGTGAAAGGACACTCTTGCATTGCTATGCCGTGCAGTGCTCCACTGGTCTTCACTTGCCATGGAGCTCTTAGCTGGTCTTTGCTGGTCTTCACTTAGAGACACATCAAAGAACTCATGGTACTCTGGCTAATTCTTGCCACTTCTGCTGACTCGTGCTAATTCAGTGGAGCCTTGCAGTTTCTGCTGGATCGAGCCGCTAGTACTGATTCCATGTTTGGTGTTTGTTATTGGGCTGGACTGCTGGTATCCTAACAACAAAGAGTGGCATCACTCCAAAGAACTACTACTTAACAGGTCCACAGTACCCTTTTCCTAGAAACCTTTTTCTAGTTGGTGAACTAGAAGGGAGGTTGAAGCATTCAAGAACCCTAAATAAGGTAGGTTTAGAGAAAAATCTAAGCCTGCAGAGGGGTGCAAGGGCTAGACTGCCCAGTGGGAATGGCCCCGGGAGAGATAACACTGGGTCAGGGAGACATTGGACTGCTAGACAGATAGCACTGATAGGCAGCAGATAGGTTACTGTGTGTGTCCCATTTAAAGCTGTAGTCAAAGACAAGGGGCCTTGGTGACTTTGAAGGGGGTGATATCCACAGTGGAGAATCCCTGACTGGGTTTGGAAGTGGAACACCAGGGTCCTGAGATATTGGCTGAGCAGTAGTGGCACTTGCCTTTAATCCCAGCACTTGGGAGGCACAGTTCAAGGCTAACCTGGTCTACAGAGTGAGTTTCAGGACAGCCAGGGCTACACACAGAAGCCCTGTCTTGAAAAACAAAAGAGAGATTATCTACATATCTAAATATCTGTGCTGTGGAACTGCCTACAGGCTGTGGATACAATGATAGTGCCTTGTGAGCCTTGGAGCATCTGAAACTAAAGACAGGGAGGTTATGTGGTGGCCTGTAGCTCCCACAGAAACATGTCATTACTGAATAGGGTTGGCTCTCCTCTCCGAAGGCCCACCCACGGCATAGAGCTGTTACCACTCCTGCTAGAAAGGGGAATGCAGGGCCATAGCACTGCCCACAGGCTGCAAGCACAACCTTTGTGCCCTGTGAGTCTCGGAGTGGCTGGCACCAAGGGCAGGGTGGTGTGCAGTAGCCTGGAGCTTGTGTGGATCTACCCCCACCCACAGTCACCCCTTCCATTGATTGCTTTGCCTAGCAGAACAATCACCCTGACTCTGGGCAACAGCAGGATATCAGGGAGGAGTCTCAGTAAGAGTCCAGTATTTATAGTGCTTCAGAAACCAGAAACCTTGAACCAGACCAATGACTCCTTGTGATGAACATTTAAAGCTGATTGGGGGGGGGGGGGGGTGAGGATACTGTGTGACACACTGCAGTGCCACTCTGACAATGAAGAGAGGTAGAACTAGAGATGTGACAGTGGTGACAGGCATGAGAAAAGGCTGTAGTAGACAGAGGAGCAAGTAATTACCAAGTAGAGCTGGCAGGGTGGTCTGTAGCACCTGGAGATTGTGCAGGCTCTGCCCCAAACACGCTGCCCAGTTGCATGATTGCCCTGGCTCTGAGCTACAGCAGAATGCCCTAGATGGAGAATGGTTCATTTTCTGGATTGGGACTCTTTCTGGAAAAGACCTCCAGGCTCCATGCTGCCCTGGAGGCCTTGCTGATATCCTTGACCTGTGCTACCACTGTAGGCCAAGAGGATGTCCGTGGTCTGTGCTCCTGCTGAAGACCATGTCGATGTCCATGGTCTGTGTTGCTGCTGGGGCTATGTTGATGTGTAAGCCTTGTGCTGCCACTGAGGGCCATGTTGGTTTCTGTGGTCCTGTTGAGGCTGGGGGCTGTTTAGATGTCCGAGGCTGTGGGTCTGCATTCTGTCCTGCTGATGGGGTCTTGGGCATGGCCCCTGGGGAGGCAAAACTTGAGGATTGCGATAGACTGCGTTGACCCTGTGTCACCACTGTTGGGTGTTGGGCTTTAGGGAAGTGCTGAGACACCGCTCAGGGGGTAGGGAAATGCAGCCTACATTTGGGAAGCCAAAGCAGGAGTTTCCTGATCCCTGCTGCTGGGGTGTCACATAGAGGAGTGGGGAATGAAGGATCGGGAGTCCATGGGCCCACTAAGAGGCCGGGACATCCAGATACAGCTGAGTCTCAAGGAGTTGGGAACAGAGTCATGGTAGCTCCAGCTTAGCTCATCGGTGATTGTCCTTAGCTTGGCAGCAGTTGTCTGGAAGCACAAAGAGGCCTTTTACAGTTGTCTTAGGTTGTGGCTCTGTAGGCGATGGCCTTCTTCATGTTCCCCAAGGTGGTTTTGACTGAAGAGCTAGTCCATACTGCTTATTGACTGTTCATCTTGGAAAATGGATGTATACCTCAGGGTGGACCAGAGATTACATTCCTTTTGCAGGGAGGAATGTCCAAGAAGGAAGCTTATTGGCTAAACCCTCAGGACCTCTAGATACCTCGTTAGCATGGAGAACTCTGTCCTGGGGCTAAGTGACCACAGATCATGTTTCCTTCTGTGTGAAGTGTAGCATGTGTTCCAGGCCAGAAATCTGGCAGGGAGCTGCCTTCCATCTCAGGTGAGGGTCAGGGTGTCAGAGACTCTGAACTCATTCAATCTACCAAGTTTCCTGGCATAGTCCGTCTCACATGTGGCTGGTATTACCACAGGATGCTATGTTGTTTGTCTGTGGTCCATGTTACTGCCAAAGGCAATGTGGGTGTCCCTGGTCTGTGTTGCTGCATGAAGTCATGTGAGTGTCCATGGCTTACGTTGCCACCAAAAGGCCATGTTGATATCCATGACTGTACTGATGCTAAGGGCCATGTTCATGCCTGTGGTCTGTACTGTCACCAGAGACCATACTGAGGTCTGTGGCCTGTGCTGATGCCAGAGGTCATGTGGATGTCTGTGGTCTATACCGTCACCAGAAATCATGTAGAAATCCACGATTCATGCTGCTGCTGACTCTAAAAGGTAATGTATCTTCTTGTGCAGAGGTATTGATGACTGCACACTCACAGTTGAGAATCAGAAACATAGATGGCCTCTGTGACAGCCTCTCTTCCCCACACCCACCCCCCCAAAAATAACAGCCTAGACAGGAAGCCATTGAAGAGAACTCTTAATATTTATGCTAGGGATCCTGAAGTGTTCTTCAAAAATGATGGATTCTAGAGAGGTGGGGGAAGGACTCAGCTTTCTTAAAGGGCTGACCACTGGTACTTTGACCATGCTCCAGTGAGTCTATGGGCCACACAAATTGGACTTGGTATATTCTCTCTCTCTTTCTCTGTCTCTGTCTCTCTGTCTCTGTCTCCCTGTCTCTTTCTCTGTCTCCTCTTCCTTCTCCTCCTTCTCCTCCTCCTTTTCTTTGGTGGAGGTCACAAAAGTTGGGGGGGGGGGGTTGGACCTAGGTAGTGAATGTGATCAGAGTGCATTATGTGAAACTCCAAATAATCAATACAATATTATGTTGGGGAGGGGGAGTCCCAGTGGGTTTACCCTACGCATGGAGGGCACAAGCCTCTTCAAGAGGTGAAAGCTTGCGTTTTTCATGCCCTAGTGGACAGACTGGAATGGTGGATGCATACTCCGAGCCCTCACTAATTTTGGTTTCGAATGTCTATTGACATTGTCTGGCAGATGTGTGTGTGTGTGTGTGTGTGTGTGTGTGTGTGTGTGTGTGTGTGTGTGTGTGTGTGTGTGTGTATGTGTGTTTATGAGAGTGTGAGCTGCCAATACAGCCAGTGTCCTGCCTGAGAGGTTGGGGCGAACTGGAGCACAGCTGCCAGCAGCCACTAGAGAGCAGTGCTGCCTCAGTGCCAGCCTTCCAGAACAATCTGACTTTAGTCCCTGCCAGGGCAGTGAGGACAAACAACAAAATTAATGTTTCTGGAAGCTAAGATGTAAAAGTCCTTTCTGAGAAACATGAACTTGGTTCATGGAAAACCCTGCCCTGGTTCTGTCTTCCAGCTCTCTAAGAGACAAGTTTTTCTCCTCTTGTCTGTTTTTCTATCTGCCAAACAGAAGTACTTGTGTAAAAACCAGCAACTGATATCAAATACTGTCCCCATATGTGTTGTGTTGGCCCAGCTGCTGCTGCAGAGCAGAAACATGCTAGCAGCAGTGTGGATTGCGGAGACCATCTTTCGGGACCAAAGGAAACCTGTCTACTTAGATGGACATGTACAGTACCTGTGTGGTGTGCCCTGTATCAGCCAGCTAACCTAGCCAAGCTGTGGATGAGCCACAGAACAACAGATCAGTTCAATCTCAGAACAAACATGAGTCCATTCAGTTAGAGTCAAACCTGGCCAAGGGGAGACATCACAGCACAGGACACTCTCTTGTGGGTGTGTGAAGGCAGGCCATGGTTACCCACTGCTGGGTGTCCAGTTCCAGAGTCTTCCATTTACTAGAAACTTTTTATAGCTAAAGAGAAATGGTTCCTTGAAAGGGAGGGAGAGGACTGGTTTCTGAGAAGATGAATTTGGCAACTTTTGTGTGGGCAGGTGAATGTGTTGGGGCGGATTTTGGGAAGAAGGGAACAGGACACAGAAAATGTTGGACTAATCCAGTGAGGCCAAGCTTGCACGTACACAGCATCATCCTTCAATCTCACCAGAAGGCTTTGCAAATGTAATGCATTTTTTAGAAATCAGGAGGTTAAAGGTCAACTTATACGATGTCAATCATCATCAGGGGCAAACCAGTCCTGCCTCTGTTGCTGACCCCAAAGCAAGTTCCCTATTTTCTTTTTGTTTTGTTCATTTATTTGTTTCAAAACAGGGTTTCTCTGTGTAGCTGTGGCTGTCCTGGAACACACATGGTAGACCAGGTTGGCCTTGAATTTACTTGCCTCTGCTGGGATCAAAGGCACACACCACCACTGCTTAGCTCTTATATTCTTTATTAACATTGTATTTTAATCATTTATTTACGGGTATGTGTGTATATCTGTGCATGTGCAAGCCAGCGTCTGTGGAGGTCAGAAGAGGGCACACAACCCCTGAAGCTAGAGTTGTGAGTTGCTGATGTGGTGGGTGCTGGGAACTGAGCTCCAGGCCTCTGAAAGAGCAGCAAGCACTCTTAAGAGCTGAGCCACCTCTCCACCTCTGAGCATGTTTTTGACTGTATCGTTCAGTCTTGCGTTTCTCATTTAGAGAATGAAGACTTACCTGTATCTTATGGCTTCTTTGTGTAAATAAAATTCACTCCGATCTTGCTCTCTGCTTTGTAGGACATCTAGAATGTACTATGCGCTCAGTATCCGTGCAGCAGCATGAGCAATGGAGACCATGGTTGCTTGGTTTTGTGACTGTCCCACATAAGTCCCATTCATGCCTGTGGGGCAGGTAGGTATGGCTCAGTAAGAAGGAAGGAAAGGTATCCTGCCTCACCAAAAGAAAACTAGACTTAGTTGTTTCCAAGGTTTCCAAGCAGAGTGCTGCGACCTGGAGGCTGGAAAAGGGGTGGCACCCTTGAACTTGTCTGTCTCTCAGGGATGGGGAAGGGTAAGCTCTGGAGCTCTTGGAGGAAAAACAGAGCTGCTGTGAGAAAGATGGCTGCAGAACAAGGGTATGGAGCGGTGTGAGGCATAGGGCTGTGGGATCTGTATAGAGGGCCTTGTGCAGGCCCCTTGGGAGACTGCGGAGTTGCACTGGAGCCCCCTTCTTGGCAGGGCCATGGCAGGTGGTGGTGTGCTGCAGCCAACTGCATGTAGAGAAGCTGTTCAGTCCTAAGGACACCAGAGGACCCCTTCAGGGTCCTAATTCCCACGCAGGGACTTTTGGGATAAAAATGGAGGAATCCTTGAATACTAACGTTTCCGTGTCTTGCATTTCAGTGCCTGGCAGCTCAAAGCAGTTGGGAACTGGTTGGCCTTACCCTTGCCTTGAGGAGCCCTCCAGTGAAATGCGAAGGCAACACACAAAATGCGTTTGAGGACTTGGGACCCAGCAGGCTAGTCTCAGGGAAAACTGTTCATGTGCTTTTCTTCTGGTGGTTTTGGTTTTCTTGACATCAAACTGGAAGGTATAAGAAGTGCCAAAAAAAAAAAAAAAAAAAAAAAAAAAAAAAAAAAAGCTCTTACATCTGGTAGCCAGAGACAAGGAAAGCTGGCCCCAAGCTGGATGCTGTTCTTAAATTCAAGTACCCATACACATGCATACACAATATTGTCTGTGTTGACAGTGATACTTGGGATACTGAAGAAGGCTTATAATACAAAGCCAGGAGTGATGGTGCATGCCTGAGACCTCAGGACTCGAGAGGCAGGAGGATGGAGAGTTGAAGAGCAACCTGGGTTACATAGGATTACACCTTATACCCCTCTCTCACACTAAAGAGAGATCTCAACTATTTTGTAAAGAATATGGGAAGGATACGGGCCCAGGGACAAATGTGAGTCCTTAAAAAAGGAAACGGGGTTAGGCTGGGAAGGTACCAGCTGGGCCCAGGCAGTGATGAGTCCTAAGATGATTAGCTAGGGCAGGTCTCTGCAGATGTCCCCAGAGGTATCTCCAGTCAGAAATGATGGACAGTAACCTCCAAGGGTTTCCAGTACCACAGACAGCAGGAAGTTGTTGGGTCCAGAGATCTTCCCATACCTGTGTGCCTGGAGCCCCAGCACCTGGGTAGATGATCACAGTCCTTAAGCACAGGAAGCCTCTATTTGGCAGGATTTGCTCACTGGTTTCTCTCAGGGTTGACATCAAAGGGAACATTGAATCCTACACTTCCCACAGAGGAATTCTATCTACAGTCCAAACCTAATCTGACATTGTGAGTTTTAGAGAACCAGAGCTGAAGGCTAAACCACACCCCACCAGTCCTGGCCAGTCTTGGATGGGGACCCTGGAGCAGGGGGCCTGTCTGGATTGTCCTTGTTGAAAGAATGGGACATAGCTCTGGTCCTGGCCATCAATGCTGGTGATGCAGGCTTAGCCACAAAGTTATATTAAGCTCGTAGTGCGTGTTGTCCCAAAGACTCCTTTGGCAAGAAGTAAGTCAGTTAGAAAATAATCCTAAAATGTTGTATTTTAACCAGTGACAATCCTGTTTTGAAGGAATCCTCTTAACATGGAAAAGTGTGAACCCTGTCTCCTTTACTTAAATAATAAGGTGTTGTGTTTTGAATAAGAATGGTCCCCATAGGCTTGCATATTTGAACACTTGGTTCTTGGTAGGTGGAACTATTTGGAAACAATTAGGAGGTGTGCCACTGGAGGCAGACCTTAATATTTCAAAAGTCCACACCATTAGCTCTCTCTGCCTTGTAGATCAAGATGTAAACGCTAAGCCACTGTTCCAGCACCATGCCTGCCCGCCTGCCGCCATGATGGCCCATACCATCTGAAGTTGTAACCCCCAAATAACACTTTCTTTTATAAGTGGCCTTGGTCATGGTGCCTCTTCACAGCAGTAGAACAGTAACTGAGACAGTTGCCTTTGCTCAGGCTGCAAAGAGATTAGAGGGTGAACAGAGCAGAAGCAGAAGGAAGCCCTGGGAAACATTCCGAGGACAAAATTCTCAGCCCATGTGAGCCAAAGGGGCCAGCTCAGCATCATGGAGAGCGAGAGCCCCAGGAGGCAAAGCTTAGGGTGCACTGTTTTCATCCAGGCCACCAGCAGAGGCTGGGGGTCCTCCACTTCCTCATTCTCCCTGCTTCTAAAGACGCCCCCCGTCCCCCAATCAGTCTCTGGGCCCTCTTCCATAGATCAAACACTACCAGGAAAAATGTGTAGGAGACATTTGCTGGAAAAAAGCCCAAGAAATCCAGGAAACCAGTAGAGCTCTCATTTTCATTCAATGAAAGGAACTGTCCCCTCCTTAGGTGTAGACGAGCATCAGGACATTTTGGGCCATGCCATCCTCAGTGGCCAAGGAACAATGTTCAGTGTCATACTCTCCACCAGACCATGTGCCAGGACAATGCCACTCTGTCAGTCTATTGTTAACATTACTAGTATTATGTTTTGAGACAAGGTCTCACTATGTAACTCAGCTGGCCTGAATTTCTAGATCCTCCTGTATCAGTTTGTTGGGTACTGAGATTACAGGCATACATCACCACACTTGGTTCCTTCAACTGTGATGATAAAAATAACAATGACAGTGACAAGCCTGCCTAAAACCAAAACAAGAGCATGGCTGTGTGTAAACGCCTAAAACCAGGATTGTAAATTACCCAAACTGCATGAGTCCAGTTACACTTCAAAGCAATCATGCAGACATTTAGAATAAAAACTTACAAGAAAATAAGCCAACATACTAATAGTCCTTGTGCCATAGAAAGGTTTTAAGATGGTTTAAATCATTTCCTGAAAAACAGATTTCTTGGGGCAGGAAAGATGGCTCAGTGGCTACTTGCTGCTCTTGCAGAGGACAAGCATTGAGGTCTCAGCAACCAGGTCAGAAGGATCATAACTGCTGTGACTCCAGCTTCAGGGGACCTGATACTCCCTCAATCCTTTGAGGGCAAACACACACACACACACACACACACACACACACACACACACACACACACACACACTCACTCACATACACACATACACATGTACAAATAAAGATAAATACATCTTCAAAATTATTTTTATTGAGATAGAATTCACATTCAAATTCTTTTAAAATTTATTTTAAGCAAACCAAAGTATGAACATTTGAATTTACTTTTTGAAACTTAGAGCTATTGGGGCCAGAAGATGACTGAGAAGGTAAAGATGTTTTCTGGCAAAGTCTCGTGACCTGAGTTCAGCCCCTGGCAACAACCAGGTAAAGGTGTGCGGAGGGAACTGACCCCACATACATGCTGTGACATATGTGCCCATAAGCACATTTCATGCACACACAAATTAGTAATATTTTAAATATAAATATTAGAGCTGTAAGAAGATGAAATAAAATGTAAGCAGATTGGAAATAAATAAATAATCCCCATTATAGATGAAATTATCTTATAGATAAGGAGGACATCCTCAGGAATCTACTAAAAAGTCATTAGAACTAATAGGCAAATTCATTAAGGGGCAAGGTTAAAGTACAATAGAAAAACCTCGAAGCCTTTGAGATGAACAATTCAAACGTTTAATGAAGAAAACTATTCCATTTCTAACATCATTAAAAAATAAAATATAAAACAGGGTGTGGTGGCACAGATCTTTCATCCCAGCACTTGGGAGACAGAGGCAAGTGGATCTTCGTGAGTTCAATGTCAGCCTGGTCTACAAAGAGACTGATACACAGAGAAATCTTGTCTTAAAAAAACCAAACCAAACAAACAATAATAAGCATAAACCAAATACATTTAATAAAAAGAAATATATTTACTCTATAAGCTTTCAAAAAATTGTTGACAAATATTACAAGAATTAAGAAACTGGACAGGGACATCCTGTGCATACATCAAAAGACCAAATAGTGTTAAAGTGGAAACGCTTCCCAGACCTGTCTGTAGATTTTATACAATTTTGGGGGGAACCCCTGGCTGGCTTCTTGACAAGGCTCTGCAAGTTGTTCTTCATGATAACAAAACTCAAGGAATCTAAATTTCCTAGTCTGTTTCTCTGTCGTTTTGGCTGCTGCTGTAGTCTTGCTCTGACCAAATGGCAGGAAGGAAAGGGTTTACTTGACTTATAGGATATGATCCATCACCGAGGGCAGCCAGGGCAGGAAGCGGAGGGAAGAGCTTGAAGCAGAGACCATTAAGCAATGCTGCAACCTGTTGCTTCAAGGCTCATACTCAGTTACATTTCTCATATCTCGCAGGCCTACGGGCCTGGGGTTGTACCACCCACAGAGGGCTGGACCCTCTTATGTTAATTAGCAATCAAGAAAATGCCACCCAGGCCAATCCAAAGGAGGTAATTTAGCAGCTGAAGTTCCCTATCCCTGGGTGATAGGGATAACCGAAGCTGACTATGATACCCAAAAAGCTAAAACAGTACTGAAAAGGAAGGGCCAAGTAAGATCAGCAAATTTGCGAATCAAGACACCATGGTACTGACCTATGGACACATTAACAGAACAGAACTGGGAATCCAGACATTGGTTCTCACATTGATAACCAACCAATTTTCACCAAGGATGATTCATGAGTCACTAGCATCAAACTGCAGGTAAGCAGAGGGGAAGCTTTCATCTGGTGTTAACGGATGCGAGACAGAAAGTAATTGACTGCCGAAGTAGAAATGTACTACTTAGGGGTTAGTTGGAAATTGCAGACTGGTAAATTCTGTGGGCATGTGCTTCTGGGGTAGGTGTCCATGGAGGTCAGAAGAGAGCATTAGATCCACTGGAGCTGGAGTTACAGGTGATTCTGAGCCACTGACATGGGCCCTGGGAACTGAACTCCAGACCCCTGGAAGAGTATCTTCATTGCCAGGCCTTCACTCTTAGCTGAGCCAACCCAGTTCTTTTAATCCCGTTGCTTGGGATGTACTCCAACAAAAGTGCTTGTGAGAATTCAGATCAACCTTAGTCTCAGTGGCCAAAGAGTGCAAAGATCCTAAAATCTGCCAGCTGAGATGTAGTACAGCTATGCAGTGGCATGCTGCTCGTCACAGGAAGGAACAAGGCGCTGGTCCCTGCTGCACACAATGAACATTTAGCTACATGAAAGAAGCACTTGAAGAAGATACAGGTAATGAATGTATTCTAATATTGAACTGAGGATGTAGCTAAGTAATAGAGCATTTGTTTCACATGAGCATGAACCTGTGGGTTTGATTCCCAGAACTGTGGGGGGACCGTTCTAAAACAGTCACAGAACTCTGAATATACCAAAAATTGTTGACTTAACATGGGTTATGACAAGAGAGTGTGTCAGTAAAGTTGTTACAAAAATGTAGGAATCACTTTTAAAGAGTTCTTACACAGGCCGAGGGGTTGGCCACCTGTCCAGTGCTCATAGCACCCGGCCTGGATCACGGCATGACAGGTCAGAATGCACATCAAAATGCTGGTGCACTGGTGTGTGCCTGTAATTCCAGCAGGAGGGATGTGGGGACAAGAGGATTCCTGGGACTTGCTAGCCAGACAGTTTGGCTGAATCAGCAAACTTGAGGTTCAGTGAGAGATCCTTTCTTAAAAAATAAAATAAAAATGGCGGAGAGTGAGTGAGTGATCAAGGAAGGCACTGAGGCCCACTTCTGGCCTCCATCCACATCCGCACATATGTATGTGTGCACGTATGTAAATATACTCATATTCACGCATAGACTTTTTAGTTGAATCTCATTTACAGTATGATTCTTTTAATAATAAAAACTTAATGGACAAATAAAAAATATGGCTGAATTCCCGTGTATTTAAAGCTTGAATTTCTCCAAAAAGTGTGAACCAACTTTTCTTACTCTTTGTCTAGGCTGCCTGTATAGGAAAAAGGTTAATTTTTTAATTCTGTCTCTCCCCCATGTATGAAAATGAAACAAAAGTTATTTCCCAAATGCCAGCTTTGGTGATGTCACAGGTGAAAGGAAATGACTGTCTATCAAGTGTATATAAAAGCAGACCGACAGTGTGCATGTAAAAGTAGACCTATGATGGGCTTCTCAATGCAGCTCCTTGAGCAGGAGGTCTGCTTTTGGTGAGAAAATCTTCCTCCTGCCATGCCTTGAGGAGGACACAGGACCTGGCCAATTCAGTCACAGGGACTGAATTGAATGGCAGCTGAGACCTCAGTCTGGGAACAGATGCAGTCAGGCAAATGACCTGGCTTGCAGCTCTTCTAAACAAAGATTCCTCCACTCTATGCCTTTCCCTAGACATTAGCTGCAACTTAACCAAGTCTGAGAAAACAATGAAGCCGACACATTTGTACAGAGCGGAGGCAGGAGATGAAGGCCAGGGCTGTCTTCCTTTGGAGCCCACAACATGGACACAGGTCAGGGGTTTCTCATAATGAAGAAATCAGCAGTGGGATGGTAGGAGACTGTGGCTGGGAAGGACATGAGCCCCTGGGGGACACCTCTGCAGGCCCTGCTCACCGCCTGCACGCACACACAGAAGGAGGGACTTCTCTCCAAGTAGCTGTGGCTCCAAATGACAGAGGCAATAAGGAAACTTCCATTCATCATTCTCAGTGGGTTTTGCTTATTTGCGCCTTTCTAAAAGAACAATACTGCTTATTTCTCCTTAACATTAGCCTTCCCATTGTTTAGGCCTAATTTCTAGTGGCTGCTTTCACCAGAACACTCTGAATCCATAAAGACCACACATGTCCGACATGCCATCCACGGAGTGACTGAAGCTCCGTTCACTGGCTGGCTTTCGTCAGGGTCTCTCATTGGCACTGAGTTCAGAAAGAGCACAGAGGACTCCAGGACTCTGGGCTGGTCTGAACCCAGACTCAGGCGGCCATGACAAGCTACATCTAGGAGCACCCAGGAGGCCTGGATTCTCAAACAACTATCCCCATTTCTCAGAAACCAGACTCAGTCTCCTCACCTGGCGAACACGGATGGTCCCACCTCCCCAGCTTCTACCTCTGCGACTGGGCAAGGCACAGTGTAAGAAGTACTCAGTGAACGACATAGATCAGCCTGCCTTTGAACTAACTTGCTGCCATTAACTGACACTGGAGGATTTGTTTATCATCATCTAGGGTCTTTATCTTCCTTCCATGGAAAGGCCCTGCCATCGTCCCACAAACTCTCAGGATTAAATGGGATGGGATGTGTGTAAACCGCACAGAACTGCTAAATAAGCGCTACACGTTATGGCTGCTCTTCCTGGCTGCTAACTAAGCTCAGAGCAGGTGCACTAACTCCTCACCAGTTTGCTTGCCACCGTCTTTTGGCTTAGAAAGATGAACAGATATTTTGGGAGCAGAGGATGGGAAAGGAAAGTCTTCGTTGTACTCAGCAGGAGGAAAAAAAATGCAGCAGTGCAAGGGAAATCTAGAGAAAATGGTCTTTCTCCAGCGAAGGGCTGTAGAACCTCCGAGAATAGTCAAGAAGCCCATAAGAGCCAGACAGTGAATGTTGGAAGACCTTTGGTCTTCCTCTGAGTGTGCCTTTGTAACTGTTGTCAATGCTGGCTGGAGTGACCGGAGCCTTCCCTGCTGACCCACAGCAGTGGGAGAACTTCTGAGCGGGAAGGGGGGGGGGTAGGGCTTTGATCTCTTCCCTTTGCCCAGGGCTCTCCTGGTCAGCTTCAGGGGTCATTGGCTGCTGGGCTATGGCACCAGCTCTCCTCACTCTCCTATTTGTTTATGAGGGGCCCCTCCTCCTGAGGAGGCCTGACGTTTCAGGGTCACACAGTCTGGAGACATCAGCTGACACCCTGACTGTGTATTATTTTTAAACAAGCTTCTAAAAAAGCAATATATAACTATTTTGTTAAAAAATTTTGGAAAATTCTTCAGATCACAAACATATAATTCTATGTTTTAATCACATTCAGTTACAGCTAGTTTTGTAACATGTTTTTTTTTTTCTTCTTTCCAGAATAGATCACCTGCTCTCAAGTTATTCAAGCATGGTGCAGCCTTTTGCAAGGACCACACTTCAGTCTTTCACATAGAAAACAGTTGAGTGATGAACAGCTTTGAAAACTGTGAGGTAGCATGGGTAAGCACTCCAGACACTCCACAGTATATATGTGTAATGAATACATATCTAACAACTGAATTTGTAATTTATCTGCCCTGTATCATTGAACACGAAGGTGTTTTTCACTAGGGTAAGTAATGTCTCCGCGTGTACCGTGTGAGCAAATGTGTACATAGCTCTAATTTCTCCAAGATATAACCCTAGGCATAGAATGCATGAATCACAGGGGATGGATCTGCAGTCATAATCAGTACAAATTCCTAAGTATCTTCATTTACATGTATGGCGTGTGTGCATGTGTGTGTGCGTGTGCGTGTGTGTGTGTGTGTGTGTGTGTGTTCTCACATGTATACAAAAGGCAGGAGGGTGCTGGTGTCGCCTCTATCCATCCCCACGTTATTGTCTCTCACTGAGGTGGAAGATCATCATTTCAGCTGGGCTGAATGAAGTCCTGGCCAATGAAGTCCTAGAATCCATCTTGCTTTGCCCCTGAAAAGCTGAGGTTATTCTTGACTTTTCTATATGGGTGCTAGAGATTCGAACCCAGGCCCAGGTGCTTGTAGAGCAAGCATACTTACCCACTGAGCCAGCTCCCAGACCTTAAATTATTTTTAAGGAACTATTTTTTTTCTTTGAATGAGACTATAGTTGAAGCTGGATTCCCCTTGAGAGGGTGAGAAGTTCTGCCTACTTTCTTTATGACAACAGCTATGACGTATGCCCCTAAAGGCTTCAAGTAAGTTGTTCTGCCATGCATCTCAGTATGAAGTCTTAGGTAAGAGTCAGATGTCTCTGTGTATGGATCTCTTGACCTGTGAAATGACTGACAACTCCAGAGTAAGGGCTCATAGAGGCAATAGGCTTAGCTTGGTACAACTAGTGTGGGAGAGCTGAGACGGGCAGCTTCACCCCTGTGGCTGCCCCTTTCCTAGCATTAGTCCTGCAGAGACAAAGAGTGGGCAGTAGGCTGGCAGACCGTTCAGGTAAACTGCACTAGACTAGAGGTCTTCTTCTTCTTCTTCTTCTTCTTCTTCTTCTTCTTCTTCTTCTTCTTCTTCTTCTTCTTCTTCTTCTTCATTAAGATTTATTTATTTATTATATGTAAATACACTGTAGCTGTCTTCAGATACACCAGACAAGGGCATCAGATCTCATTACGGATGGTTGTGAGCCATCATGTGGTTGCTGGGATTTGAACTCACGACCTTTGGA
The DNA here is from genome assembly GCA_028551405.1 of Uromys caudimaculatus. Lineage (NCBI taxonomy): Eukaryota > Metazoa > Chordata > Mammalia > Rodentia > Muridae > Uromys > Uromys caudimaculatus. Next base: position 89,581,345 of record CM052706.1, on the reverse strand, counting down.
AGAGCAGTCAGAGCTCTTAACCGCTGAACCATCTCTCCAGCCCAAGGTCTTCATTTTTTTTTTTTTTAACCCAATTCTGTTAACCAAAAGGGGAGAGTATCACAGCTTTACCCTTCCCCATCAGGAAGCAAGATGATCAAATGAAAGAAGACCAGACCCACCATGGGACTGACATTGGCCAAATGGGTCTAATCCAGCGTGGCCCAGTTATATACAGATATGGCTTGACTCCTTTGAAGGTAGCTAACTACCTGAAGTGGGCCTAACATGCAAGAAGCGGGTCTGTTCCAAGATGGGGAAGAAGGCTTGACTGGGCTGGTTGGTTTGAGAAGAATCCATCTTTCTCAGGGGTCTGTATTATGTCAATTGCAATGAAGTCACTTTTTAAAAATGTCTATTACATAAACATTATCCAGGCTAGTATGAAATATGTTTATTGTTATTTTTAGGGAGTTAATATGGTTTTAAAATATAAATGTCAATTTTAACTTGGCATAGTAAACAGATGATTTAACACACAGAATCCTTTGAGTCCTCCAATTTTTGGCTACAGATGAATGCTGAGGTTTGTGGTGCAGGAGGATGTGATATCTAAGCATCTCACAAACGTGACAGATTCCTCAGCCGTTTAGACAGTTAGTTTCCAGAACATTTTATTCACTCACCAGCCACATCAAGTTTATCACTCATCAAGTTTATCTCTGGGCTCTGGAAAATATTCTGATGCTATTATAAATGCTGTATTTAAACATGCATTTAAAACATTGTTCAGTAAATGAATACAAATAATGTTTTCATTGTTTGTTTTTTCGCCTCGTTTTGTGGCAAGCTTACTAAATGCCCTGACTTTCATGAATATCTTCTGGGTTTTTAAAAATGGATAAACTAGAAAAAGAAGGAGATCCTCCTCTTCCTCCTGATCATCATCCTCCTCCTCCTCCTCCTCCTCCTCCTCCTCCTCCTCCTCCTCCTCCTCCTCCTCCTCCTCCTCTTCCTGTCCACCACGTTGGACCTCCAAATTTGCAAAATGACATGTCCCATGTGCTGTGCACCACTGAACTTTCTGCAACAACCAGTTGCAGCAGAATGGTGTCTTGATTCAGCAGTGACTGCAGGTTTCTTTCTAGGGTCTGTTTCCTGGGTGCTGGTTTGGGAAGCTACTTCGAGGCTGTGCACATTTCAGATTTCTCTTCTAGCTTTTACTCACCAAACTGGACATCTGTTAATGATTGTTAGCCACAGTCATTGTTATCACGAAGTCTGCCATGTGAATCACTTTTCCGTTACTCCTGTCTTGGTTAGCTGAAGTGAGACCAAGTTTTTAAAAGATTAACATGATGTCTTTGTTTTCTCTAAAAAATTAATAGTGTACCGGTCACTTTTCTAGAGTTGTGAAGACATACCATGACCATGGCAGCTCTTATGAAAGAAAGCATTTAACTTGGGGCTTGTTTATAGTTTTAGGGAATTAGTCCAGTATCATCATGGGAGGAAGCATGGCAGGACCTATGGGAAGCGTGCTTCTGGAGCAGTAGCTGAGAGCTTTACATCCTGAGCCACAGGCAGGCAGGCAGGTTGAGAGACACTAGGCCTGATGCAGGCTTTTGAAGCCTCCAAGTCCACCTTCATGGACACACCTCCAACAAAGACATTTCTACTCCATCAAGGCCACACCTCCTAATCTGTCCAAGCACCTTTTCACCTGGAGACCAAGCATGCAAACATGTGAGCGCATGGGGGCCATTCTTATCCAAACCACTACAAGCAGCAACCCTTGTTGTGTGACACTATTCCTGGGGAGATGTGAGCAAATGTCTATTCACCCTAGCTATGAACTGACCACAGCCCAAAGTACAGCTAGTACTAAAGTCCAACTTGGTGAACTGATGAATTTTGTTGGGGTTACTTACAGTAATATGGGTGAGGTTATTTATAGGACCAGAAATTATTCAAAGACAGCTGCATCATCAAAGGTCCATCTAAAGCAAAACCTGGAAACCTGGAGCACAATCCACAGTCAGGTCAACAGGTTGGAGGGCATCCTTCCCAGACAGCGCAGTTGGTTTGAGCTTCTTTCAGGTACCCTTGCCTCTATTTCTTCTAAGGGGTTGTGCTTGTCTGAGAGACTTCTTTGTAGCTCAGCTTATCTGAGAATGACCCTCAGTGGTCTTTGGTGCTTATATTCTCTCAAGGAAGGAGGAGTCTAATGAATGTGGTTAGTTTTGGGGACTTCCTGGAGCCATTTGGGGATGTTTGTTTACTGTCTTAACCAGTTTCCCAGCAGAACAGATTGCTTCACCCCCCCCCCCCTTTAGGATGTCCTATTGCATTACCTCTTTGTAAACATCCTATCCTAAAATATCCTGGTTTTTTCACATCCTATTTACATCCTCTGTCTTAAGTTTCTTTCCAAGATGGAAGGTATTAACCTCAGAAGAAATTTCTACATAGCACCCTTCATCAATATAAGATGTTCAAATTCTCCAGATTGTCCTGGTAAAATTTTTGAAAAACATAGTTTTCATTCATCTATTATTGTGTGTGTGGTGTGTGGTGGTCAGAGGAGCCAACTCAGGGAGTCAGTTCTCTGGTTTCACCACATAGATCATAGGGATCAAAGTCAGATTGTGGTGCTTGGGGGCAAGTGCCTTTACCCATCCATTGAGCATCTCAGTAGCCCCAAGATTTTGTTTTTATTTACTTTGTTTGGTTTTGTATTTGTTGTGTTGTTTTCTTTTTTTATTTGAAGTACAAGGGATCAGACTTGGGGCCTTAATTTAAGCTAAGCGTGCGTTCTATCACTGAGCTATACCATCAGCGCTGGTAAGATGATCAAACTGTAGATTCATTTTAAGCAAGTGTGATATGGGTAGTATTGTATTGATTGGTTTCTCTTGGTTCCTTCAATCAGCTGGTTTCGTCTGTTTTCCCTTATATTTTATTTGTTGAAGAATCATTCTCTGTCCTGTAGAACTTCCCAACTATGGATTTCCCTCTTTGCATCATACGTTAGTGCTTAACTTGTTTCTGATTGTGTAGTATTTCTTGTGATCTGATAATTGGCTCTAGGGGGTTGATTGGAGTCCAGTCAAGTTCTTAGCAAACATGCTTCATAGTGTTAAGCATAATCGCTCACACCACGTACACATAATTGTATAATTGTACTTTATGTCAAATTTGAGCAAGGCAAGCATGTTTAATTAGCTTGCTCCTATGCTATGAAATTCTGATGTTGAGTATAGTGGTTTGAACAAAAATGGACCATAGGCTCATATGTTTTAATACTTGGTTCCCAGTTGGTGGAATTTTTTGGAAAGGATTAGGAGGTGTAGCCTTGTTGAAGTTATTATGTCACTGGGGATAGACATGGAGGTTTCAAAAGCCCACACCTGTTTTATGGTTCTATCTTAAGATGTAAGCTCCCAGCTAATACTCCAGTGCCATGCCTGCTTGCCTCTTACCATGCTCCTTCCGTGATGGTCATGGACTCTAACCTTTTGAAACTGTAAGCCTGAAATAAACGCTTTCTTCTATAACTTGCCTTGGTCATGGTGTCATATCTCAGCAATAGAAAAGACAAACTTAAACTTGTGCAAAATGATTTTAATGATCAATAATACTCACCAACTAATTTTGCAGCATAATAACTTTTTTCTTTCTTCCTACCTACTTTTATGGTAAGAGTATTTGAAACTGATAGTGATTTTTTTTTTTTTTTAAAAAACAACTAGTAAGCTTAACTAAATGTGGGACCGTGAAAGGCAGCCTGGTTTCTGGTTGAGCTAAGGTTTAAAACCCGGGGACCCAGTAGGGGGTCCCCAGCAGGGGATAACTCTACAAGTGATGGTAGGCATTTTGCCATGCTACTGGGCCCCAGGCTCCTGACTCAAGGCTGCAGCTCTCCATAGGTATGTGACTATCAGTCACATAGCTCCAAGCCCCTGCACAGGTAGAGGTATGGTCACATAGCCTCAAGACATTCCCATTTTAATGAGGCACCTAGAAGCTTAGCCAATAAACTTCCCTTCTTCTTCCCAGCCACTCCTCCCTGCAAAAGGTATTTTAATCTCAGGCCCACCCTGAGCTTGTGGCATATGGATTCACTGATTGCCATTCTCCGCCATGACAGTAAATGCCCTAAAACCATGGACTGTCTCTCTTCATTGAGATCCGCTGTGGGGAACAATGGAACAGACCTTCGTCTAAAGAGCCGCATCCAGTCTTTTGCAGAAGGCCTCTCAGCACTCCCAGCCACGGCCTCTACCAAACCAACCCAGCTAGCCGCTGACAAGCCAAAGGACACGGTCCCTGGAGAGACTCTTCCCCGCCTTTTCCCCCTCTGCCCCAGGCTAGATTCTGCCTGCAGGCCCCCACTCCATTCTCAGCTCTCCCATGGCATCCGGCGGCGCCTGGGATGCCCAAGAGCCTGAGAACCAGATGGAGCTGGCTCTGTGTAGTTCCTGGGACCCCCCAGGCCATGCTCCTCCACCCCGGGCGGTATCCTGCAGCTTCTCACAGCCTAACACCCACCCAGTGGTGCTGTGGAGTGAGGGCGGTCAAACTTCCCATGTCCTGCCTCTCCCAGAGGCCCAAGCCCCGGAGGCGGACGTAGGATCCCCACCACCTTAACCCAACAAGTAAATGAGGAGGTATTTCCCCAGTAAGATTGGAAGCAAACAGTCCATGACTGGTTATGGGGCTTAATGATGGTGTTCTGCTTTCATGATTTTTGCTTCACAGATACAAGATGGCTGCATGGTCCTGGCATCACATATTTGGCTAAGATAGGAAGAGAGATGTTGAGTTGCTTCTGTACAGATTGTTAAAACATTTCCTGAAATCATTTATAGTCTCAAGAAAGACTGTGAAAGTGAGTGTGTAGATTTTCCAATCTTCGTAAAGAAAAAAAAGAGAAGAGACTTTGGGGTATACATTGGGTCATACACTGGAATCACTGGATAAAGTTCCAAGCATGTTAACTTATAAGACACAATCTTTCTTCTGTGGAAAGTGGAGAAACATAAAAAGTTTTGGTCCAGGGGTCAACATGTCCCAAACAGGTGTCATTCCTTGATGGACTTGTAGTGCCATGACATTGTTGGGAGTTGGTACAAAATAGGAGGCAGAGCCTTGTGGAAGGAAGTTGGTCACTGGGGGAAGGGCAGGAAAGCATGCCATACTGTTTACTCAGTTTCTGGCCCTTGCCAGTCTCCACTTTCTGGCCACCATGAAGTTAAGTAGTTGTCCTCCACCATCACTTCTAATGTGTGGTTCAGCCCTTGGTCAGGCACATAAATGTAGAGCCAACTTACCATGTATTGGAAACCTTAACAAAGAAACATTTCTGCCTCTTAGAGTGCTTCTTTCAGGCCCTTCTCACAGTACAAAAGGCCTGCAACAGTAATACCCAGAAGGGACAACATGGGCACTCAGCCAATGGGTTGCATGGGGAACAGAGAAGACAAATGGACACAGGCAATTTTGCCTTGTGACTATTACAAAACAACTATTTCCACTTGTTTTGAGAAAAAAAGAGAAATGGCAGGCTCTGAAGACTAGATTTTGTGTGGTTCTACCTTAAATTCATTAAATAATTAAGGTGGTATGTGCAGGAGTGCAGCCCCATGAGGTAATTCGAGTCACAAAGCTGATCATTTGAAGTACTTAAGAGGGTAGATAGGATATGTGCTTTATATTGAAGACAGAAGTTCAGAAGGGGATTTATAGAGATAAAGGGCCATGCTTTCAGGTTAACAAACAGGAGGGACAGCCTAGCAGAGGCCAGGGTTGGTGAAGAGGGGCTCAGAGCAGTGCTTGTCCTGCAGTCACAGGACAGGGGTGTAAAGCATGGATCTTAACTATGGCTTTGGACTTGAACTATTCACCATAACCATTTCTGTAAAACGTGATCAAAGCATCAGTTCTGCTGACATCAGAGGGAGTACAGAGGGGGTCAAACCACACAGTGGAACAGAATCAACAGGAAGGGCTTTTCCCAACATGTCCATTCTGCTTCTATAAGCTCTGAGAAGACTCAAGTCACTGACCAGAGATGCCCTGCCATCAACGTGAGAGCACAGTCTCTCTCCTCTGACCCACTGACACTGGCCACTGCATCTCATGGCCTGGGCAGTGAATCCCTGACTGTGTGGTGGTGGTCACAGAAGGAAGCAGTATCCACCCAACACCTTCCTTTTCTCTCTCACTTCAGGTTGGTTCCAGGTTAGCCTCGGCAACAGTGTGAAACCTCTCTCAAAAACCTCAAAATAAATAAATAGGTGTGTGTAGTTCCTGATGTGTAATACACAAGTAATACTATAGCCCACCATACCTGCAGCCAACAAGGACTGGTTTTCAAGAGAAAGGAAAAAAATCACTAACTAGCATGCAGTGTGAGGGAGAAGGTAGCAGGCTCTATGAAGAGTCCCTGAGGTCTGCCCGTTATATAGACTCTAAGAAAGTAACACTTCCAGCTTGTGGGCATGAATAGACAAGAGCCTGGAGTTGACAGGCAGTTCTAGGAGCATCCCTAACTCTGTGTGTATCTTGAAAGACCATTGTGTAATTACAATGCTCCTTCTTCTTACTGTTCTCAGTCATCTTAGTGTAGGCCTTCACTGGTTCTTTAATTGAGGTAGAATCCACACACATGTCCATCCCACTGCATAGCTGAATGATTTGGGGGATGCTCCCAGCCACTATATTGTAACATATAGCATAACAAATATTTAAAGTAATCAACACGTAAAGAGGAAGCTTTACTTTGGCTTTTGGTTTTGTCTGATTCATCCATGACTACAAGATTTCCATTGCTTTTATATCTGTCTGTGGCATCTTATCAAGGTGGGAGCTTGAGGTAGACTAGAGCCCTTGACTTTGACCTCAAGGTTAGGGAATAAAAGAGAGAGGAAACAACTGGGGTCTAACAGTTCTCTTCAGGGACACATCCCCAGAGATCTGAAGATGTCCTACTATGTCCATGCTTTTAAAGTTTTCACAACCTTCCAATATGGCAGGCTAGGAACCAAGACTCTCAGGCCTGGACTTTTGTGGCTTTATCTTACAGCAGTTGTGGGCTGTTATATTTGGATTAGAAATCATGCTAGCTTCATAACTGGCTTTCCTGGTCTTCTCTACCAGGCTATGCTTCTCATGTTAAGTGGCCTAATCACTGAAGAACAAGGAGGTTCCCAGCCCCACTTGTACACCTCCATTTAGATAACCTCACAAGAACACATGCACATCACACACAAGCATGCATGTGTGCACGTGCGCACACATATATATGTACATACTCAGTCACACAAGCACACACACACACTTTCTCACACAAGCACACACAGATACACACACACAAGTATGCATGTGCACCCACAAGTCCACAGACACTCTCATATAAGAACACACACACACACACACACACATATACTCTCACAAAGCACACACATACACACAAAGGCACAGACACAAACACACACAGGCAGGCAGGCAGACAGACAGACAGACACACACACACACACATTATGCCTGTGCTCCTGCATGCTCACCAACTGCCTCCTTCCTAGACTGTTCTTTCCTGTTGTACCCTGGACTTTGGACCCACTGAACCACTTGGAACTTAGTGGACACCTACCATGCCTCTATGCACATTCTGTCTTTTCCTGACACGTGGTTTTCCCCTAGCAAATTTTAATTCACCTTGAAGAGACCACTGAAACCACTTTTTATTCAGAGGTTTAATTTATTCCTCCAGGCAGTGTGAAATCTCTTCACTGCCTTTCATTTTCTCTTTGTCTATAAACACAGAATTGGGATTTGCTTTCTGCATGTCAGCATCCAGCTCTATCCTGAAATGCCTGTGTGCAGGATCTGTGGGCTTTCTCACAGCTTAATCAACAGTATAACTCATGGATTTGTTAGTTCTTGCTGTTTTACTTTGCTTGGTGCACAAGTGAACATCCAAGTCAATCCATGACTTGTGAATACTTAGAGTACTTGATTGTAGGCATAAGTTTTTTCAAACTACTTTAATAAGGGTTCGACTTCTCCTCTTGCCCACCACCCACCAGAGGTAGTGGTAGAGAAAAGTTATTAGGATATGGGGGAAAGTGGACCTGTTTAGCAATAGTTCTTTGGGGACAAGCTCCATCTTCTTTGTCTGTAGTTCATCCCATAGCAAATACCAAATATGAATCAGCAGCTGCAGTCCAGTCCTCTTGGCAGGCAGACACCACACATGAACCAACAGCTGCAATCCAGTCTTGGCAGACACCAGGCACGAAACAGCAGTTGTAGTTCAATCCTGAAGAAATCACAAGTCTCACCAACTGGCCTGAGGCCACTGAAGAAACAAGCTGCCACAGGAACCTCATGAGCAGTTCTTTGGCAAGTTTCTCTCAATGGTGGCTTTACCACAAGCTGAGCTCAACAACACTATGTAAGGCAAACCACTACATGTATGTTGTTGGCGAAGAATAGTGAGGTGGAGCAAACCAAACCAACGCTTTGCTCATCTCTCACTGTCTGTGGGGTCATATCTATTCTCCTTCATCGCGCATTCTTTCACAAGTTTGCTATGTCTGCTTCAGGAAAACATTCTCTCCTGTGTCTGCATTATCAAGACATCTTTTCATCTGTGTCTGCTTCTTTCATGTGTCTGATTTAGCAAGACATTCTTTCACCTGTGTGCACAGCAAAACATTATTTGACATAACTGATTTTCCAAAGAAGCTAGAAGTTTCCACTTCACCTGATTGACTTTGTTTTTAAGCATGTAAGTGTGCAGTCTATTACTCTGCATGGATGTTAGAGGTCAACTTTCAGAAGTAGGTTCTTGCCTTCCCCCTCGTCTTACCAATTTTGCTATACTTTGTCTGTCAGGCTAGATAATCTGTGAGCTTTCAGAGATTGTCCTGTCTCTGCTTTCCAATTCCCACTGGGAATGCAGGAAGTACATATGTGTGCCGCTGAACCAGACATTTTATGTAGGTCCCAAGGGATCAGAGTTGTACCATCAGACCTGAGAGGAGAGCTCTTTTACCTGCTGAGTTATCTCGCTGGCCCCCAGAATACTTAGATTTCATTTCATGCTCAATGACATCATTTGGTTAATGTTCTAGTTTGCTTTTCTGTTGCTCAGGCCAGCTCCACTTCATACCTGTTGCTATCCCTGGTGGCTGTCCCATGGTCCTGGTGTACCCAATACACTGGGGTCTCCATTGAAACTGAACTTGCACCCTCACCATGGCCTCCCCTTGCCTCTCATAGTGCCAAGCTTCAGTTTCTCTCCATGACTCCTTTAGAACCTTCTCATATATCACATGAGTGATCCTTTTCTTTTGTGTGAAACTTGACAAGCCAGAGCTTCATCATCTGCATCTCTCTCAACATTCCTGTCTTCCAGGATTTCATAACAGCACATCAATCTCTGAGAAGGCCATGGCTTTTCCAGCCCCAAATTCCAGATTCAGTAACCAAATTCCAGATACTTCCATAATCCCTCCCAAAACAAACAAAACAAAACAAAACAAAATAGTTAACATTCTTTGGTGGTCTCTGCTTTAGTTCTTACCTCCAGGCCCTACCTTGGGTTCTTGTCCCGATTTCCCATTATGATGGACCGTAAGCTATACGATAAAATAAACCTTTCCACTCCAAGTGGCTATTGGTTGGTGATTTACCATAGGGCAACAGAGAAGCAAACCAGGGCTACCACTGTGATGGAGCCAACTATCACACACTAACACCATATACTTTAGGAAAGTAAGAGCCATTGTAAACAGTAACCAGATTGGTTACCTGGGCAGAAAGGTTTATTTTAGTCTATAGCTTACAGTCCATCATAGTGGGACATCAGGATAAGAACCCAAGGAAGAGCCTGGAGGTAAAACTGAAGCAGAGACCATCAAAGAATGCTCATTATTTGCTGATTTGCCAGGGCTTGCTCAGTTTTGCTTTCTTACGAAACCCAGGACCCAAGGTGGGCTGGGCCTTCCCTTATCAGTCATTTAATCAAGAAAATACCCCAACAGACTCGCCTACAGGACAATCTGATGGAGGTGTTTTTCTCAGTTGAGCTTCCCTCTTCTCAGATGACTCTAGCTTGTGTCACACTGACAGAAAGACTACAGCATCACAGCTAGCTTGTCACGTTCTGGCTGTGTTTAATGTTCATAAAGGCTCACTCCCATGTAATAGAGTCCTGGATTCTTTCAACATTGGGGCTTCCTCTAATTTCTGCTCTAAGGCCTAAAAGAAAACCCCAGCTTTGAGCAGGGCTGGGCTCAACCCTACAGGGATAGAGTTCTGGAAGCCATGGAGGATACTGTAAATTGGCTTCCTGCTTTCTGGGCCTGGTTACTGTTTACAATGGCCCTTTCTTTCCTACAGTATATGGTGTTAGATAGTTCATGATGGCCTATAGCACAGAGCTCTTTTTAGAAGGCATTGAAATTCTGTCTATAGCCACAAGGTTCTCCGTTGTGGTTCTAGATGACTGTTTTTTTGTTTGTTTTTTTTTCCGCTTCTCCACCCCTGACAATCCTTCTGCCTGGCAGCCCTTGCCTTGTAGTCCTCTCGAATGTCATGTAATTTGCCCTCAGGAGTTTGGGGTATTGTTGTCTTCAAATATCTCCTTGACGTTGCAGCCCTTCAGGAACCACTTCCTGTAGGGGGCGCTGTGTGAGTGATTCACTTTAGCGGGTTTCCGGAGGCTTCAGAGAGGAAGGCCAGCAGGCGGTGTTGAATCATAGCACACTACTTCAGACTAGACCTTTGACTGTTGTCCCTTCAGACTTCCTTCTGTAACCTTGCTTTTCTCACATGGCCACAGAGGAAGTGAAGGGTCAGAGGGCCTTTAGCACTTCCTGTACATATTTGCTCTTGGCTGGCACTTCCACAGGGAAATCTCATAGTCATTGTGTCTTATTCTTTGGGGACAGTTTTTCTGAAACTCCACAGTCATCCCTGTACCCTAAGTGGTGACTTGAACATCAAGTTCATCTTCATCCCTTTGCAGGTCAACTGGATCATCCAGTGTAGACGACAGACCAGGCCTGAGAAGAGAGATGCTTGATCGAGAACTGAAAAACAGCCTGCTGTGTGAGTGCACATTTGTGGTGTTCCTGACAATTCCTCAAGGGGCAAAATCTCCCATTTTCAACAGTGTGATTTCATTGTATTAAAACAAATGACTTGGTCGTGCATATAAAAAATAAAAGACACAAAAGTGGGAGGGAATATGACAGGATCTGGAAGGAATTGGGAAGTGTGCTTGAATATAATCAAAATTAATTGTATACATGTATTAAATGCTAAAAAAATAAGAATGTTTAAAGAATGAATTTCTTAATTGATGTCAGAATTACAGAGGCTAAAATGTCTTGATTGTTACTATTACTATATTATTGTTGTAATGTAGATGAACCCAGAACTTGGCTTATCTTGAGTAAAAATTCTGTCAAAAAGATTGTCATCCTGTTTAAGAAGGAAAGCCTTATCTCCCAAGCGTTGTGTTACTGCCCCTGTGGAAGGTCAGTGGGTCTTGTATCATGATCAGTCATAGGCACATTTTTATATCTGGTTACAGCTGTGACTCTGCCTTCAAGATATTTTGAACACAGAGATGAATTATCTGGGACATGTAAGCCGATCACAAATCCTTCCAAGACAATTGTAGATTTAAAGGTACTTCTCAGGGCCTGTTATCGTACAGTACTACCATTTGACGTGAACAAAGGAAGAGTACATACAAAAGGAAGAGCTCTTCTTCCTTTTGCTTCCTTTTAAACTTAGTCATTATCTGATATCAGCCTGCAAGCCACTCATCTTTCCACATTTATTGATTTAGTTTTTGATTACTTTGGGGTTATGGCTCTTTTTTTTCCTTATTTATTTATTTATTTATTTATTTATTTATTTATTTATTTATTTATTCACTTTACATCCCGATCACAGCTTTCTCCCTCCTCTCCACCCAGTACCACCTGCCCATCCCCCTTTCCCATGCCCTCCTTCCTTTCTCATCAGAGAAGAGGATGCCCCCCCATACCAACCCGCCCTAGCATATCAAGTTGCATCAGGACTAAGTACATCCTCTCTTACTAAGGCCAGACAAGGCAGCCCAGCTAGGGAAAAGGGATCCACAGACAGACAATAGAGTCCAAGTCAGAGACAGCCCCTACTCCAATTGTTAGGCGACACACATGAAGACCAAGCGCTCATCTGTTACATATGGTTGGTTGTTAAATCTCTGTGAGTTATTTTAGGGGAAAAAATCCTATGTTTATGTCTTAAGGACCTTGTTTGGGAATTTCTGTGGCATGCATTTCCAAAAGTGAGACTTCTGCATTGAAGAACACGTACACTGAGGTATTGGCCTCCCCTACATCAGGCAAATAGAAGCCAGTTCTGGTTGTCTGTAAGGCTTGGCCTTCCCCAGCATGTCCAATGTGTTCTAGGGCTCATTTCTAACACTCTGAGCAGAAGCAAACTGGACAGGAAAGGGCTTAATTTCATCTCACAGCTCCTCATTCACAATCCATCACTGATGGAAGTCAGGGCCAGACCTCAAGGCAGGAATTGGAGGCAGGAACCATGGAAGAATTCTGCTTGCAGTTCAGACCTAACTAGGTTTATATATATATATATATATATATATATATATATATATATATATATATATATATATATCAATATTTGTAATTGTGTTTTTAATCTGTCTGAGGAACAGTGGTGCTAACAGTACACTGGGCTCTTTTACATCAATTAACAACCAAATCTCCAGACTGAACTAGTAAATTCCTCACACGTTCCTTTCAAACAATTCTAGGCTGTAACAATTAAACATGACTGGGCCCCTCTCGCACACAAGGTACCCACATCCTGCTTCCCAGAGCCAGCTGTGAAGTTGTGGCACCCTCTCTCAGCAGCCAAGCCCTCCAACCCCAAGGACCTGTGTGTTTACTTTGACATAGACATGGGTGTGGAGTGAGTTGGGTGAGTTTGTAGATATTGTTTCCAAAACAGAAGAAAAAAATTACGCGTTGCATATCAGAGAAAAAGGTACTGGATCCAAATTGGGAAATCTCTCTGTTTTAAAGAATGTTCCTCCCACTGAATTATTAAAAAATTTATGATTCACGGTGGAGACTTCTCAAAGCAGAATGAGACAGTGGAGAAAGCATTTATGGTGAAAAATTAGAAGATGAAAATTTTCATTATAAGCATGATTGGGAAGATTTGCTGAGCATGGCAAATGCAGGCCACAGAACAAATGGTTCTGTGGTGGTTTGAATACACTTGGCCCAGGAAAGGGCACTATTAGGATGTGTGGCCTTGTTGGAGGAAGTGTGTCACTGTGGATGTGGGCTTTAAGACCCTCATCCTAGCTGCCTGGAAACCATTCTCCTAGCTGTCTTCAGAACAAGGTGTGGAACCCTCAGCTCCTCCAGCCCCATGTCTGCCTAGATGCTGCCATGTTCCCACCTTGGTGATAATGAACTGAACCTCTGAATCTGTAATCCAGTCCCAGTTAAATGCTGTCCTTATAATAGTTGCTTTGGTCATGGTGTCTGTTCACAGCAGTAAAACCCTAACCAAGGCAGGTTCTCAGTTCTTTATCACAATTCCACCTCCTTATTAGGATGGGAAATGTAGTATTTGGTCAAGGATTAAAGGACTCGGTATGGCAAGGATGCTTGAAAATGCAGATATGAATAGTGAAAACCCTGACAAACTGTGTTATTGCAGAACATGGAGAATTGAAAGAAGATGATGACTCAGGAATAGTCCCCAACGATGCTGTGGTGATAGTCATTCAGATTTCCCAGAGGATGCATATATAGATTTAAAAGATGTAGACAACATTTTATTAATGGCTAAAGACTTAAAAACATTGGGAGCACTTTTTTTTTTCCAAGTTTCAGAACTGGGAGATAGCTATTAAAAAATATGAGAAGGTTTTAAGGTGCATGGATAGTTCAAAGGTTGTTATTGAGAAAGCAGATACATCTACACTGCACCCTATAGCCTTTAGGTTGTGTGCTGTATACTGGTGCTTGTAAATTGAAGATGACAAATTGGCAATGAGTAATGGATCATTGTTTGGAGGCTCTTGAAATGAATATACCATCAAATACCAGAGCACGATACTGCAAAGCACAAAGATGGTAAAGATTAAAAGAATGTGATCAGGAATTGGCTGATCTTAAGAAGGTGCAGGAGATAGCCCGGGAGCTAAAAGCTATCCAGCCGAATTGCTTAAATTCAAACAAATGTTAAAGGCACAGAAAGATAAAGAGGAGGCAGTGTATGCAAAAATGTTTGCTTAGTAAGGATTAAACTTTCCTTATATGTTATACATTGATTATATAAAGGGTAATGTAACCTACTGTCTACATGATCCCAATGTGTTTCCATTGATCTTTGTCACTGCTTACATAGAAGTGCTGACGTAGGTTCATTCTTAACAGAGTTATGAAATACAGTGAAAAAAAAATCACAACTGGGACATCATATAAATGAGATGGCACATGCAGCTCCATACCCAAATAGCACAGGGAAAGAGCTACCCTCCCAGGAGTGTGGACAAGCCTGTGATCGGGGGTAAGGCCAGCACCTCTGCTCAGAGGGACCTGCCCAGAACCCCCAGGACACAGGGACATACAAGCAACCTGGGACAGGAGCCTTCTGATTTCCTTCTGTGGCCGAGGACCTCAGTCTGTGCCACAGAGTTCCATAGCCAAATAGTGCAGGGAGAAAGCTAGCATTCCAGGAATGTGGGCAAGACCATGAGTGGAGGTAAGACGAACACTATTGCTCAGCGGGACCCACCCGGAATCCTCAGGACACAGGGACTGAGGAACAGCCTGAGGCGGGAGCCTTCCGGTTTACGCCTGTGGTCTGTGCCATGCGGCTCCATACCCAAATAGCACAGGGAAAGAGCTAACCTCCCAGGAGTGTGGACAAGCCTGTGATCAGGGGTAAGGCCAGCACCTCTACTCAAAGAGACCTGCATAGAACCCTCAGGACACAGGGACCGAGGAGTGGCCTTCTGGTTTTCTTCTGTGGCCAGGGAGCTGATCCTGTGACACAGGGCTCCATACTCAGTGCCAGGAGAGAGCTGGTCTCCAAGGGGTACTGATGCAAAGGCTTGCAGGAGGGACAAGCCACAGTAAGAGAGAGCAAGATCAGCTAACACCAGAGATAACCAGATGGTGAAAGGCAAGGGCAAGAACATAAGGAACAGAAACCAAGGCAACTTGGCATCATCAGAACCCAGTTCTCCCACCACAGTGAGCCCTGGATACCCCAACACACCAGAAAAGCAAGACTCAGATTTAAAATCATTTCTCATGATGATGATAGAAGACTTTAAGAAGGAAATAAATAACTCCCTTAAAGAAATACAAGAGAACACAGGTAAACAGCAAGAAGCCCTTAAAGAGGAAATATAGGAAAACACAATCAAACAGACAAAGGAAATGAACAAAACCACCCAAGATCTAAATATGGAAATAGAAACAATAAAGAAATCACAAAGGGAGACAACTCTGGAGATAGAAACCCTAAGAAAGAGATCAGGAGTCATAGATGCAAGCATCACCAACAGAATGGAAGAGATAGAAGAGAGAATCTCAGGTGCAGAAGATACCATAGAAAACATTGACACAACAGTCAAAGAAAATGCAAAAAGCTCCTAACCTAAAACATCCAGGAAATCCAGGACACAATGAGAAGACCAAACCTAAGGATAATAAGTATAGCAGAGAGTGAAGATTCCCACCTTAAAGGGCCAGTAAATATCTTCAACAAAATTATAGAAGAAAACTTCCCTAACCTAAAGAAAGAGATAAACATAAACATTCAAGAAGCCTACAGAACTCAAAATAGATTGGACCAGAAAAGAAATTCCTCCTACCACATAATAGTCAAAATACCTAATGCATAAAACAAGGAAAGAATATTAAAAGCAGTAAGAGAAAAAGGTCAAGTAACATGTAAAGGCAGACCTATCAGAATTACACCCGACTTCTCACCAGAGACTATGAAAGCTAGAAAATCCTGGGCAGATGTCATACAGACCCTAAGAGAACACAAGTGCCAGACCAGCCTGCTATACCCAGCAAAACTCAATTACCATAGATGGTGAAACCAAGATATTCCATAACAAAACCAAATTTACACAATATCTTTCCACAAACCCAGCCCTACAAAGAATAATAGATGGAAAACGTTAACACAAGGAGGGAAACTACACCCTAGAAAAAGCAAGAAAGTAATCTTTCAACAAACCCAAAAGAAGATAACCACACAAACATAAAAATAACATAGAAAATAACAGGAAGCAACAATCACTATTCTTTAATATCTTTTAACATCAATGGACTCAATTCCCCAGTAAAAAGACATAGGCTAACAGACTGGATACATAAACAGGACCCAGCATTTTGCTGCATACAGGAAATGCACCTCAGGGTTAAAGACAAACACTACCTCAGAGTAAAGGGCTGGAAAACAATTTTCCAGGCAAATGACCCCAAGAAACAGGCAAGAGTGGCCATTCTAATATCGCATAAAATAGACTTTCAACCAAAAGTCATCAAAAAAGATAAGGAAGGACACTTCATGCTCATCAAAGGAAAAATCTACCAAGAAGAACCCTCAATTCTGAACATCTATTCTCCAAATGCAAGGGCACCCACATTCAAAAAAGAAACTTTACTAAAGCTCAAGACACACATTACACCTCACAGAATAATAGTGGGAGACTTCAACACCACACTCTTATAAATGGACAGATCTTAGAAACACAAATTAAACAGAGACACAGTGAAACTAACAGAAGTTGTGGACCAAATGAATTTAATAGATATATATATAACATTTCATCCAAAGTCAAAAGAGTGGACCTTATTCTCAGCACCTCTTGGTACTTTCTCCAAAATTGACTATGTAATTGGTCACAAAACAATTCTCAACAGATATAAGAAGATTGAAATAATCCCATGCCTCCTATCAGATCACTATGGATTAAGACTGGTCTTCAATTGCAACAAAAACAACAGAAAACCCACATACACATGGAAGCTAAACAACACTCTACTCAATGATAGCTTAGTCAAGGAAGAATTAAAGAAAGAAATTAAAGACTTCCTAGAATTTAATGAAAATGAAAGTACAACATACCCAAACTTATGGGACACAATGAAAGCAGTGTTTAGAAGAAAACTCATAGCTCTGAGTGCCTCCAAAAAGAAACTGGAGAGAGCATACACTAGCAGCCTAACAGCACACCTGAAAGCTCTAGAACAAAAAGAAGCTAATGTACCCAAGAGGAGTAGAAGGCAGGAAATAATCAGACTCAGGGCTGAAATCAACCAAGTAGAAACAAAAGAACTATACAAAGAATCAACAAAACTAGGAGCTGGTTCTATGAGAAAATCAACAAGATAGATAAACTCTAAGCCAGACTAACCAGAGGGTAAAGAGACAGTATTCAAATTAACAAAATCAGAAATGAAAAGGGAGATATAGCAACAGAATCTGAGGAAATTCAAGAAATCATCAGATCCTACTACAAAAGCCTATATTCAACAAAATTGGAAAATCTGGATGAAATGCACAATTTTCTAGACAGATACCAAATACCAAAGTTAAGTCAGGATCAGATAAACCATCTAAACAGTCCCATAACGCCTAAAGAAATAGAAGCAGTCATTAAAAGTCTCCCAACCAAAAAAAGCCCAGGACTAGATGGGTTTAGTGCAGAATTCTACTGGACCTTCAAAGAAGACCTAAAACCAATACTCTTCAAACTATTCCACAAAGTAGAAACAGAAGGAACACTACCCAATTCATTCTGATACCAAAATCTCACAAAGACCCAACAAAGAAAGAAAACTTCAGACAAATTTTCCTTCTGAATATGGATGCAAAAATACTCAATAACATTCTTGCAAACCAAATCCAAGAACACATCAAAATGATCATTCATCATGATCAAGTAGGTTTCATCCCAGGGATGCAGGGATGGTTCAATACCAGGAAATCCATCAATGTAATACACTACATAAAGAAACTCAAAGAGAAAAAAACCACATAGTCATTTCATTAGATGCTGAAAAAACATTTGACAAAATTCAACATTCCTTCATGTTAAAAGTCTTGGAAAGATCAGAAATTCAAGGCCCATACCTAAACATAGTAAAAGCAATATACACCAAACCAGTAGCCAACATCAAACTAAATGGAGAGAAACTTGAAGCAATCCAACTAAGATCAGGGACTAAACAAGGCTGCCCTCTCTCTCCCTATCTATTCAATATAGTAATTGAAGTTCTAGCTAGAGCAATTAGACAACAAAAGGAGGTCAAAGGGATACAAATTGGTAAGGAAGAAATCAAATTATCACTGTTTGCAGATGATATGATCGTGTACCTAAGTGACCCAAAAAACTCCACCAGAAAACTCCTGCAGCTGATAAACAACTTCAGCAAAGTGGCCGGATATAAAATTAACTCAAACAAAATCCTTCCTATACTTGAAGGATAAACAGGGTGAGAAAGAAATTAGGGAAATGACACTCTTCATAATAGTCAGAAGCAATACAAAGTATCTTGGTGTGACTCTAACCAAACACGTGAAAGATCTGTATGACAAAAACTTCAAGTCTCTGAAGAAAGAAATCAAAGAAGACCTCAGAAGATGAAAAGATCTCCCATGCTCATGGATTGGAAGGATTAATATAGTAAAAATGGCCATTTTACTGAAAGCAATCTACAGATTCAATGGAATCCCTATCAAAATTCCAACTCAATTCTTCATAGTCTTAGAAAGAGCAATTCTCAAATTCATTTGGAATAACAAAAAACCCAGGATAACAAAAACTATTCTCAACAATAAAAGAACTTCTGGGGGAATCAGCATCTCTGACCTCAAGCTGTACTACAGAGCAGTAGTGATAAAAAACTGCATGGTATTGGTACAATGATAGGCAGGTAGATCAATGGAATAGAATTGAAGACCCAGAAATGAACTCACACACCTACGGTCACTTGATCTTTGACAAAGGAGCTAAAACCATCCAGTGGAAAAAAGACAGCATTTCCAGCAAATGTTGCTGGCTCAACTGGCTGTCAACATGTAGAAGAATGCAAATTGATCCATTCTTATCTCCCTGTACAAAGCTTAAGTCCAAGTGGATCGAGGACCTCCACAGAAAACCAGATACACTGAATCTAATAAAAATAAAGTGGGGAAAAGTCTCGAACACATGGGCACAGAGGAGAAGTTTCTGAACAGAACACCAATGGCTTATGCTCTAAGATCAAGAATCGACAAATGAGACCTCATAAAATTGCAAAGCTTCTGTAAGGCAAAAGACACTGTCAATAGGACAAAAAAGCAATCAACAGATTGGGAAAAGATCTTTACCAATCCTACATGCAATATATACAACGAACTCAAGAAGTTAGATTCCAGAGAACCAAATAACCCTATCAAAAAATGGGGAACAGAGCTAAACAGAGAATTCTCAACTGTGGAAATTCGTAGGGCTGAGAAGCACCTAAAGACATGTTCAACATCCTTAGTCATCAGGGAAATGCAAATCAAAACAACCCTGAGATTCCACCTCATACCAGTCACAATGGCTAAGATCAAAACATCAGGTGATAGCAGATGCTGGTGAGGATGTGGAGAAAGAGGAACACTCCTCCATTGCTGGTGGAATTGCAAGCTGGTACAACCACTCTGGAAATCAGTTTGTTGGACCCTCAGAAAATTGGACATAATACTACCTGAGGACCCAGCTATACCACTCTTGGGCATATACCTAGAAGATGCTCCAACATCTAATAAGGACACGTGGTCCATTATGTTCATAGCAGCCATATTTATAATAGCCAGAAGCTGGAAACAACGCAGATGTCCCTCAACAATGGAATAGATACAGAAAATGTGGTACATTTACACAATGGACTACTACTCAACTATTAATAACAATGACTTCATGAAATTCGCAGGCAAATGGATGGAACTTGAATATATCCTGAGTGAGGTAACTCAGTCACAGAAGAACACACACGATATGTACTCACTGATAATCATATATTAGCCTAAAAGTTTGGAACACCCATGATTCTATTCACAGCAACTGTTGGACTGAGTGTGGGGTCCCAGATGAAGGAGTTGGAGAAGGTACTGAAGGAGCTGAGGGAGTTTGCAGCCCCATGGGGACATGTTAACTGGTCAGCCCTCCCCACCCCATGCTCACAGAGACTGGACCACCAACCAAAGAATGCATATGGAGGGACTCATGGTGCTGGCCACATATGTGGAAGAGGAGGCCTTGCTGGCCATCAGTGGGAGGAGAGACCCTTGGGTCTAAGAGTGTTAGATGCCCCAGTATAGGGGAATGCTAGGGATGGAAGACAGGAGTGGGTAGGTGGGTGTGTGAATACCCTCATAGAGGTAAGTGGGTGGGGGGATGGGATAGGGCATTTCCAAAGGGGAGACCTGGAAAGGGGAAAACATTTGAAATGTAAACAAAGTATCAAAAATAAAAAAAAAATTAGATTGCAACATGTGTGGCTTTTTGTTTATTATGAAATAAATGTAGATTTGCATACCATTGTAAAAAACGATTCCGGAATCTCTGTGCCCACCCAGTGTCTCCCAGTGTCACCCTGCTATGTATTGTAAACAGAGTATCTACACCAATACAGCCAAGACATAGCACAGTGCCAGTGCATGGCCCCTTACACTGCTTTGTGTAACTCTTCCACTTCCTGCACTCACCCCTCCTTTCACATCTGGAAAATACTAACCTTACACATGTGGAATCAAACAGTGTGTCACTTTGTATTGGTTTTTCTTACTCAGCACGATTCCCTGAGGAGTCAAGAGGTTGTGCATATAGGTGATATACTGAGCATCCTATGGTATAAAGTACTTCAGTTTAATCATTCTCCCACTGAAAGACATCTGAACTGTTTCCACTTGGGGGTATTTATTATGGATAAATCTACCATAAAAGTTATGTACTACTCTCCATATGGACCTAAGCATTTCTCTGAGATAATATCTGGAAGACCAGTACTACTTAATTGAATGCGCGCGCGCGCGCACACACACACACACACACACACACACACACGTTTCTAAACTCTTTTTCCAGTGGTTGTTTCACTATCTATGCAGGAGAGTGATCCAGCCCCTCTTCCCCTGGAAGCTGCTGGGTGCTGACACTGTGTTTTACTTTAGCCATGGTGCTAGGGGCCCAGTAGTGCCACGAGTGTACATTGTATTCCTGTACTAATGATGCCACCGTCTGCTCATGTCTCAGTGAACATCTGTGTCTCTTCTTTGGTGAAATGTCTTCATAGTTTCTGTCCACTTTCTACTTATCTGTTTTATGTCAGGTTGTGCCATTTTGAGAATTATAAAAATATACTATAAATCTTCATCATTCATCTTCTACTCTGTAGCTTTTTAAAAAAGCAAGTCTTTGTAGAATAAAAATTAAAACTCTTTGTGTGTGTGTGTGTGTGTGTGTGTGTGTGTGTGTGTGTGTTATTGTAGTTTCTTTAAAATCCCCCTCTCTCTACTTCTCTCTTTCAGTGCTAGGATCCAAACCTAGAACATTGCAATTTACAAAGGAGCAGTAGCTTCTGCCCCAAAGCTTTCATTACTTACTATCTCACTGGTCCATTACTTTGTGTTTTGCTGGAAAAAATTACAGACAAAAGCAATGTAAGGGAGGAAGGTGTTGCTTGAGCTCGAAGTTTGGGGGCACAATCCGTGGTGATGGAATCATGGTGGCGGAGGTGTGAGGCAACTGGTCACATGGTCCACAGTCAGGAGGCAGAGAGGTGATTGCTGCTTATCTCCCTCCTCACTGTAATAATAAAAGATGATTTTATTTATTTTATTATAGTCCAGGACCCCAGCCTATGTGATGGTGCTGCCCACTTTCCAGGTGGGACTTCTAATAAAGACACCCCTCACAGGCATGCTCAGCGGCTCATTTCTTCCCATCTCCAACCTCCTCAGACTGACAGTTGTACTCAGTCAACTGAGTATGGAGAACTAGTTATT
Source organism: Uromys caudimaculatus (assembly GCA_028551405.1). Classification (NCBI taxonomy): domain Eukaryota; kingdom Metazoa; phylum Chordata; class Mammalia; order Rodentia; family Muridae; genus Uromys; species Uromys caudimaculatus. Next base: position 89,559,247 of record CM052706.1, on the reverse strand, counting down.
GCCTCTTTTAACTGTGTTTGGGAGCTCCAGTTCTTCACACTAATGAGTTCTCAATTGGAAACTGGGCATTATATACAATGGAATAAGGCTGAGGCCCCAGTGACCCTGTTTTATCTGACTCTCCTATAACACTCTTCCCACAGAGGAAGTGACCGTGGCCCCAATTAATCACTACCAGGAAAGGTAAGTGTAGACTTACACTGGGCTTCCATGGACATGCAGGGGAAGATCCTTTGTTCTGGGTGGTGTCGGGGTTCCAGCTCTCAAGCATCTACTGCCAAACCGAGCAGCTTGGCAACACAGTAAAGTGGATCATTTGGCTGCCCTGGTAAAAGGGAGCTGGACTCAGGCTGCTTAGCATAACAAGAGAGGCTCCTTTCACTAACCTAGAAAAGAAAACCAGAGCTCCACCTGTCAAGTGAGGTTTCTGCTCAATGCTTATTTCTTTGTCTCCATTGTAAAGTCAAAAAAAAAAAAAAAATCACTCATCAGTCATTGCACAACCACAAGCACAGCATATGTGTGCCCTCATGTGATTGCCCCGACCCTAGGAAGAAGTATTTGCATTCTGCTGCTCACACAAGAGCTCAGACATGTCCGAGTTTGGCACAGCCAAACCTCAGGAACTGCTGTCTTAGCAAGATTATGAACAGGGCCTTTTTCATGGTCAAAAGGTGTCCTGTGCTAACACAAGCAAAATCTGGTATCTTGCAGCCAGAACAACTGAGTTGTAGGGATTCTCAGACCTGGTGTGTTTCAGAAAAAGCTTGCAGAAAGCAGAGAGATTTTCATGACCTCACCACAAGATAACTGGTTCCTTTTGAAATCTAAAGCAATTGTTTAATTGTTTTAATAATTATAAAATATTGTGTTTCTTATTTAAATATTATTTATACATTGTATATCTGTGAGTAGATGTGTGTATCACACACACACACACACACACACACACACACACACACACACACACGCATACATGTACGATAGCAGATGTAATGAGACCAAAGGACACAAAGGATGACTTGTTGGCTTGCTCCTTCTAATACATTGATCCTGGGGTTTGAAATGAATTCAGGTCATCAGACTTGGTAGCAAACACCTTTATCTGATGGGCTGTCTTGCTGGCCCTGAATTTTTCTATTGGTTTGAGAAAGTTCCATCTTTGTTGTAGGTTGCAAGCCCACCATATAATACACCGCGCTCTCCCTTCTTATCTCCTCCCCCCCCCAGTCTTTCTTTTCCTTAAGAGGAAATGTGACAGAGTTGCCACTGTTTGAGTCCCCTCTGTGAGCTTAATAGTGACTGAAATTTGCATTTGAAATTAAATCCCCTGTCTCTGATTTATCTCAGCAGTTCAGCCTGATTGTGGGAGAAATTTTACACTCTGTCAGGTGATCTGACCTTTTTGAGGTGTTTGGAGTTGGGGAAGCGATACACTGATACACAGTCTTGCTGGACTTGGCTGCTCAGGCTTGCCTCTACAGTCCCCTTTGCATCTGCTTCCTCCAATAGCCAATGAAATCACTTTATACCCTTAGTATGGGTTTGGTATGTCACCCTCTGTGTGACATCAGGGTAAACTCGCTGCTTTCCCTAATCTTAGCACCATTCTGGGAACACAGAGGGTCTACAAGAACAGGGGGATAGGTGGCAGGACCTCACTGTCCCTTGGTCCCGACCTTTAACCACTTGGGAGCTGCTCTGCCTGCCCTGCCCATTCTCACCACATTTGTCCTGTTCACACCGGTGTCCAGATTATGTTTCAGTTGTCCCCATTTCAGAGACTGGCAACCGGTCATCTCAGCCTGGCAAACCTTCCTGACTCCCTGATGCAGCAGGGAGGACAGCGAGACGGCCAGCACCATGTCTGTCTTGCTCATGCCCTGCGAGCATGTCTGCCAACGGTTCTGAAGGCCCTTTTGTCCTGCTGTGGTGTCAGAGCTGGACACACTTTGCATGGCAATGTCTGGCTTTCCTGGAAAGCCCTCTGTTTCAGCTCCAGCCGCCATTCCTTTGTCTTTTTGGTGCCAGCCTGAGTGAAAATGGGTCAGCCCACTGGCCTTGGGGGTCTTCCCCAAATCCAAACCAGAGCTGGCCATTTTTCCTCCACATTATTTTAAAAGTAATATTTACTTTTAGAAGTAATTGTTCTTACACACTCATGGAAGGGAACAAGAAAACACAAGATGCAAAAGTAATATCACTCTTGCACTCGGCTACTGGTTTCACTATTGGTATCTGTTTGGACCTGCTTGTTTTATGAATGATTTAGAGAAATGATCTCTAGTAGCATTGCATCACATTAAAGGTTTGTTTGAATATAAGCTTTGTGTGTATTCCCTGTCTAAACACTTTTGTAATAATTTCAGATTCACAACAAAAGGGTATAAAGGTAGCACAGAAATTTCTTATCTGCGTGTCCACCAACTTCCTGTAAGGATAGTAGCTGTCTTAGTCAGGGTTTCTATTCCTGCACAAACATCATGACCAAGATGCAAGTTGGGGAGGAAAGGGTTTATTCAGCTTACACTTCCATGCTGCTGTTCATCACCAAAGGAAGTCAGGACTGGAACTCAAGCAGGTCAGGAAGCAGGAGCTGATGCAGAGGCCTTGGAGGGATACTGCTTACTGACTTGCTTGCTTCTCCTGACTTGCTCAGCCTGCTTTCTTATAGAACCCAAGACTACCAGCCCACAGATGGTACCACCCACAAGGGGCCCTCCCCCGTTGATCACTAATTGAGAAAATGCCTTACCGCTGGATCTCATGGAGGCATATTCTCAACTGAAACTCCTTTCTCTGTGATAACTTCAGCTTGTGTCAAGTTGACACAAAAAACCAGCCAGTACAGCATCTTACAAATCCAGGCCATAGTTGACAAGTTAAGAAATTAGTGTTGCTGCAATTCAGTTGACTTAACCACAGATTTTACAGTCAGAACAGTAGTTCAGTGCTTAAGAGCACTGGCTGCTTCTTCAGGAATCTTGAGGTTTCATTGCCAGCACCCACAGACTCACAATCATCTGTCTCTCCAACTTTAGGGATCCAGAGTTTTCTTCTGGGTTCTGCAGACACCTGGCATGCATGTGATGCATACAGCCAAAATATCTATACACATAAAATAAAAATAAATCAAGCTGAAACATAAAGCCACTTCAGATGAAAGAAAAAAGGCTTATCTTACTATTTATGTATTGTGACTCTGTGTATGGTGTCAATGGAGTCTAGAAGAAGGCATTAAATCTTTTGGAGATGAGTTACAGGCAGACATGGGGCATCTTTTCAAGTTCTTATAGGGACTTTCGCAGCAAGGATGGAAGAAACCCGTCAATTATGAGTTTGCCCCACCCTAGATAAGCCCTCAGAAATCAGCCCAGCAGCCCGCTGTGGAAGACTGTGAGTCAACGTGCTGTCCCCTCTGTTCTACACCTTCCTGACTGGACAGCAGTTCATGGGATGAATGTGTCTTTATGTGCTTTGGCAACCCCTTATTTGGGCATTTGTTTCTCCCCCCTTGTTTGGTTTCTAAAAGGAAGGATGCTCAAAATGACACTGGAGTGCAGTTATCCCCAAATTTTGCAAAACTATTAAACACACATACACACACACACACACACACACACACACACACACAAGTTTATCTGCTGCCACAGTTGGACTGATTGCCAGTTTTACTTGTATTTTTTTCCTTAAACATATTTTCAAAATATATTTTATTTCCCTCTCATATATACTTTACAAAAACTACAAGGTAAATGGTTAGCTTCACTCAGAAATAGGAGTCCTTCCAGAAGAAACAGAATTAATCTCCAGTGATCAGTTTGGCATGGAGAATAGGCCTGTTACCAAAACCAAGCACTCAGGAATTTTTCTTGCTTCCCACTGCCCAGTCCCCTGTGCCAGCCTGGTGTCTATGAAGGGAGAAGACGTGGACACAGCAGTGGTGGCAGCAGCGTGTTCAGGGTGGGCGCTTGTACCATTGACACTCATGTCCACTTTGTGCTCAGTTAAGAATGTGTCCTGTTGAAGACGTCATAGAATCTGACACCAGCTGCACCTTCGCTCTACCCCTCAGCACCATCCTCGTCATCCTTGCCTCTGAAGTGCATGTCCTGAATTCTTGTCTGCTCATGGAAGGACAAGACGAAGAGGCTGGTGGCAGATCGTGCATAAGTCCAACATTCCCAAAGAAAGTGACTCACAGGCATGGGCTGGTTGCTGCCATCATCTAGAAAGACGCTGCTGTCCATCGGAAGCATGGATGTTCGCACCTCCTCTCTCCTGGGCACAGGCTCCGTCTATCTGGAAGAACTGTCATCGGGCTCCCGGGCTGCAGCAACACTGCTGGGTTCTGTAGACAGGCCATTTTCAGCCTTTGCTGAGGGTTCCTCACTCACAGGCTTGGAGCAGCCCTGAGGAGGCGCTCTGCTCTCCGGTGCCTCAGCATCATACTCTGCAAACTTATTTTCACAAGGGGTCACAGGGACCTCTTTTGGCAAAGAAGAAATGTCACTTTTAGGGTCAACTTTTTGTAATTCTGCCTTCACAAGGTGACCTTTGTCATATTTGAACTTTTTGGAAGTTCGGCTCTCTGTAGCCTTGTGTGATGAGGAAGCCAAACATGTTGTTTTGGTAGATGTGGAGCTGCCAGCAGAGGCCACGCTGGCAGGAGAGTAAATTTGGCCTGAAGGCACACTGAGGATTGCACTCCATCTGTGAGCTTCCTGCTCCTCATGAGTGAGTGCCCAGGCCTAACGCTCCTCCGCCGAATCTCAGTCCCGCAGCTCCTTACTTGTATTTTTTTTTTTTTTTTAATTAAGGATTGACCTTCATTCTATAGGTTGATATTTAATTCCTAAAGCCTACATATTAGCATGTCCTTTGTCTGTTGGGAGATTGTGCAGATGCCTCATCGACTCATAAGAGCCTGTGACAAAACAAACAAACAAAAAACAACCAACTGTCAGTCTTATTGCATATTTAGTAAAACAGTTTCCATTTTGTCCTTTTTAATTTAAAAAAATGCTATAAGGCAAGGCTTCGTGGTACACACCTTTAATTCCAGCGCTTGGGAGGCAGAGGCAGGGGGACCTCTGTGAGTCTGAGACCAACCTCACTACAGGTAGTAAGTTTCAGAACAGCCAGGGCTACATAGTGAAGCCCTATCTTGAAGAAAACTAAAAACAAACAAAAATCCAACAAAATATGTGCTTTAGTATGCTGAAATTTTAAAGTTTTGTCTAGTGAGGATCTGAGTTCAATCTTCGCCCTAATCATGAACTGTCCCCACAGATGACACCATCTTCCTTCCCTGGCTGGTTTAAATGTTGCCTTTTACGTGTTACATAAGCCCCTAGAACCTCTCCTGTTCCTCAGAACTATGCATTGAACTTGTTCTTCGCGATTCTTAGCACTGTGTGTGTGTGTGTGTGTGTGTGTGTTTGTGTGTGCGCGTGCCTATGTATGTGTATCTGTGTGTGCTGTATGTATGTATGGGGCTGCCTGTCTCCACACCACCTGGTGTTGGGGTTACAGACATGTGCTGTCATGCCTGACTTTTTACATGGTTGCTGGGAATCTCTGAGGTCCTAATGGCTATGTATCCTTTATATGGTTACACAGTCTTATCAACTGTGCTGTCGCCCCAGCCCTGTTCCTAACAACTTTGTAACATTGCTGAGTGTTATATAGAATATGCTTATTTCCTGTAGGTAAAAAAATATATATATAGCTATTGAAATTATACCTTTTTTGGAAGAATTTTTTGACTATTTAGTCAGGATTTTAACAATTTCACGACAGTAAAAGTATGGTTTGGATTAACTTCAGGGAATTCACATGATTTTCTCTGGTCTACATGCAATCAAGGGAATTGACTCAGCAGTCATAAGCATTCAGAGGACCCGGATTTGGTTCCCAGCACTAACAGAGTATCAGTTTCTGGATTCGATGCTCTTTTCTGACCTCTACATATGACTGATGCCTGTGGTGCACATAAACTCACGAAGGTGCACACACACACACACACACACACACACACACACACACACACAAGCATAATATTAAAACAAAAGAACCACCCCAGTCCACTATTCAGCTGTGTGCATTCTCCTTTAACTCACACCTTTAAGTTTTTAGAGAGAATAGTTTGACTTTTTTCTTTAAAGTTACTCAAATAATTTGGTTCTGTCTGCCTGCCCCCCCCCCCGTGTGTGTGTGTGAGTGTGTGTGTGTGTGTGTGTGCACGTGCACACTCACTTAGAGGGCACCTCTCTGGAGTTGATTCTGTTTTGTCACCTTGGGGGATAGGCTTAAACTTGGACTGTCAATTCTGCTCACAGAACCTCTACATGCAGAGCCATCTCACCAGCCCCAAGAGACCCCCATTTGACTTTTGTCTGTGTTCTACCTCTTGGGATTGACTTGGTCAAGTTTCAGTGGCCCAACTGAAAGGAAAACATGAAGAAGGAAGCCATACTTCGAAACAGTCTTTTAACTCTGTGTGTATGGGCTGGACAAGAGGGGCAAAAAAAGCCTTATGCTTCCATCCAAAGAGAGGGAATTTGCATAAAGAAAAGCAGCTCAATTCTGAAAGAGCATGTGACAGAGTGGTGAGCAGGCTTCTGGGAGCCAGAGTGACTTGAGCTCAGCTCCCAGATCCTCTACTCACACAGGCAGGGCTGGACTCTCAGGAGCTTCTGTACCTTCACGGTGAGGTGAGGCCATGCCCTGTTGTTCAGGACAGAGTTCATGCCTATAAAGCATTTAGTTCAGAACCAGACATGCCAAGTTCTCCATGTTTCAAAACCATAAACAAGTAAGAGAACTAATTATAAACTAGTCACAAGGCATTTTAATTTAGTCTAAAAAATATTTTGTCAATATTATCTGAACATAGCAGCAGAAATCAGTGGTAACTATTTTTACAGACAGAAAAACCCATGTTTGGATATAATAAAACAGCATGCCACCTAATATTCTTACCAAGATATACTATACAATTCACCATCCAAAGTGTTACTTAGGGCTTGTAGAGTGTTTGCAGAGTGGTGCACCCATAACCGCAATCGGCATTGGATGGTTTTTATTATTCTATATGGAAACTAAGACTTATTTGCACTCATTCCCTAAATGTTGGAGACCAACAGGCTTTGGCTTGATTAGTAGGCCTATCATTCCTTTGATCCTTTCCCACTCCCACTGCCTCCTGTGGTTTTAAGACTTCCTGTTTGAAGGAGCCTGCAGTTTTAGAGAAATCTTGTGATATCCTGCTATCCTGCTTTGCAGCAATGTGTGACATTTGGCTACGATAAAGCAACCCTGGGAATCCCCCTACCTCTGTCACTTCCCGCCTTTAGTGCCTTATATACTGGCTCAGAAATAAAGTTCTTTGAAGTTTGATCGGATTGCCGACTTGCTCCCAAGGTATCTCTTGTCTCCTGTCTCTTTCCTTTATCCGACAGTTCCCTCCTTGGACTCTTGTTGAAGGTCCCGTGGGCCAGGACACCTAAATCCTTCCCACAACACCTACCTCAAGCTCTCATGGCCACAGATCTTGCTGTCTCTATGTACTTGTTCAAGACAGTTTTGATTAATGGGATCTTGTAAGTGAAAGTTCTTTTCCTTAGTATGTTTCCAAGTCTCTCCGAGTTATAGAATGTGTCAGGACTTCTTCATTCAGTACTGGGATCAGTATCCATGCATTCCTCAGGTGATGGGCACTGGCTTGTTTTCCCTGTTTGGCTGTCATAAATATTGCACTGTTACCATGGTGGCCCAGACTTAAATGGGCATTTGTCCCAGTGAGTTAAATCAGATCTCTATGCTTAACGTCTTCCTTCCTCCCTTCTTCCTTCCTTCCTTCCTTCTTTCTTCCCCTGCTCCTATCCCCCACCTCTCTTGGTTTTTCTATATAGGGTTTTTCTGTGTATCCTTGGCTGTTTCGGAACTCACTCTGTAGACTAGGCTGGCTTCAAACTCAGAGATCCATCTGCCTCTGCCTCTTGAGTGCTGATTGCATAGAAATGTCCTCTGATGCCAGGCAGTGGTGGCGCACGTCTTTAATCCCAGCACTTGGGAGGCAGAGGAGGAGGATCTCTGAGTTCAAGGCCAATCTGCTCTACAGAGAAAGTTGCAGGACAGCCAGAGCTACACAGAGAAACTTTGTCTTGAAAATCAAAAAGATAAAGAAAGAAAGAAAGAAAGAAAGGAAGGAAGGAAGGAAGGAAGGAAGGAAGGAAGGAAGGAAGGAAGGAAGGAAGGATAGAAAGAAGGAAGGATAGAAAGAAGGAAGAAAGAGAAGGAATAAGGGTAAGGAGATATATGAATAGGGTCTCATGTTTAGTGTGTATTAAAAAACATGTTTTGCAACTTACATCAGATCTAAGAAATAGGAACTTATTCTTAATTACAAATAGAAACCTTAACTTGCAAGGACTTAACAGAGGGCACAGGAACTTATTTGTTAATTCTGTTTTACAAACAGAAAACTTAGCCTGCAAGGTCTATTTTTTCCCATTTTGTCTCCCTTTAACTTGCAAAGCATATTGTTCCTGTTTTGGTCTCACACTGGAGAGTTGGACATTAGGTAATAGCACTTTCCACTCTTCCAGGGGACCACAGTTTGGTTCCTAGCACATCAGGGAGCTGACACCTTGCTCCTTGGGCACCTGCATACATGTAAAACACACACACACACACACACACACACACACACACACACACACACACACAATTTTAAGAAAATGCTTAATAGAGAGAACAAGGAGTGTGTAACCATTTTCTAAAGCCCTGAGTGAAAACATTAGACAAAGTCACAGCGTCTGAGGGTTGTGGGTATAAGATGGAGTTTGCAGGGAACCTCAAGTCACTTGGGATTCTGAATACTTCCTGTTTTCTGTTTATGATCATCCTATGCCATATAAAGAACACAAATAATTAAGCAGATCTTATCTTTTTCCAGTATTTTATAGAAAATTATTTATAGAACAATATCATTGTCTTAGTTAGTGTTTTACTGTTGTAAAAAGACACCATGACCAAGGCAACTCTTATAAGGACAACTAGTTGGGGCTGGCTTACAGGTTCAGAGGTTTAGTCCATTATCATCAAGGCAGGAGTATGGCAGTGCCCAGGCAGGCATGGCACAGAAAGAGTTAAGAGTTCAACATCTTGTTCCAAAGGCAAACAGAAGACTGTCATCCTCAGCTAGGAGGTAGCTCTCAAAGCCCATCCCCACAGTGACACACTTCCTCCAATAAGGCCACACCCACTCCAACAAGGCCATACCTCTAAATAGTGCCACTCTTTGGGTCAAGCCTGTTCAAACCGCCACAATCATTTGTTATGTATTTTAAACCTAAGAAAGTTGCATTCTGTCACATTAAGTTATCACAAATCATAGTCCCCTATAATCCATCAAGGTTACTGCTGAACTTTTTGGCACACCACAAAACCATACCTACACACAAGCAAACACCCAGGAGCTATCTGTCCTATTTTAAGTCTTCCAAGATGAGGGCCAAAGGCCAACATCAGTACAGGTTTTGTGAAGCCTATGTCCTGTCTTGGGATCATAGTCAGAGATAGATCCTCTTCTCTCTTTGAGTCTTGCCTCACATATAAGTCTACAGAGCACTTTTCCAAAAACAAACAAACACAGAAACCCCGTTATTGTTGGAGACTCCTGAGTTAGTTTTCAAAAGGAAGCTTCCAAGACATCCTGATGAGCATCTCTGCACTTCAAGGGCAGAATTACTCAGAACATGGGGGTGCACTGTTACCAGCGGGGATATTTTTCTGTTGATATCAAATAAGAATAAAAACACATTAGAAAAAAATTGTTTTCTGAGCTTCAAAGATTGGCAAGCAGATAGCACTGAGCTGTTTCACTGATTCATCAGAAAATCTCTTCAAGGCTTTTAGGTTTTTCACCTTCAGTGTTCCTGAGGCCAAAGCTGGTGTCTCATTAACTCCTATTTTCTTCTTTCATTATCTTTAACACTCTCAAAAAGTGTTTTCTAGCTTCTTAGAAAAAAAAAATGATGATCTTCTAAAAGAAGGTGTTGGTTTTTTTAAAAATTTAAAAAAATTTTTCTTTTCTTTGGTGTCAAGTGGAGATCGCAATGGCAAGGGCTCTGGTTTCTCTTCCCTTTGCTAAGCTAGAAGTAGTGAAGATTGGGGTATTGGAGCAGCCTGGAAGAAGTTCATTCACTGTGAAGCCCTTGTAGTTTTGTGGAGATTCTTCAGGGTTTTCTGCAATTCCCAGGCCTGGAGGCTTGGGGAGCTCCCTAAGACACAGGGCATTGAAGGACAGTTAAAAGAATAGAATGTTCGTATGGGGAAGCTCTTTAAGACACAGGATATTTACAGGGAGGTAAAAAAGAATAGGCAGTGCTTAAAGCTAAGTGAAACATTGCATCCTGCAGGGAACCTCAGGAAGTAAACAACTCAATGCCCTCAGGAAGTCCATGAAATCCATCAGATTAACTAGGTCCCTCCTTCCCCAAGCAAATATAAACTATAAGGACTACTGAAAGGAACTCTCAGACAAGTAGAGCTTCCTAAAAAAGGCTCATGCCAGCTGAATTGCCTGGAAAAAAAAAAAAAAACAGAAAAGCAAGCTGCCTAGAAAAAGCATAGACTAGCTGCATTGTTTTGGAAGAGGCACAATAAGTAAGTCACCTGAAAAGACTACTTCCTAACCTGTTACACCATCTGCAGGTTGTGAAGTGAGCTCCAGGTTTTCAGTTTCATGAGCTGTCAGCCATGCTGAGGTGGGCTTTTGGTGATACAGCTGTCCTTGAGTCATTTCTGGTCCTGTAAGTAATCCCTCACCCATACTCTTTTTAGCAACCCTAATATAACTCATTGTTCCACCAAGTTGAACCCTGGTGGTATCAGTACTTTGATCTGTCATTGGTTCCCTATATGGGTGAGTAGACATATTCATGTCTCCCTCGGAATAGTGTCATGCAGCAGCAGGCAGAATGATGACTAGCAATACTGAAAACTTGAGGTTCAAGACCCTTATGTTACAGGTCTAGTCAAACTCTGCTGATTGAGACTGCCTATCAGAGAAACCTACCTCAAACTAGCTTCAGCCAAACAGACTGGAAAGTAATCTCTGAGAAACTCAATGCATGAATCTCTTTATCACATTCTCTCTGGTTTTGTCTTTCTCATTCTTTCTACAGATAGGTTTATACTGTTTTGTACTGCACGGGAGCACAAACGGCTGCTTCATGGCCCAGGGTCTTTATATACCTATTCTAGAATTCAGCCTAATACAAAACCAGTCAATCACTTAGTTACAATTCCAGGCCCAAGGATGGAGAATTTGATTATCTTTACTAAGAACAACTTTGGCTGGGGAGGTCATTGTTATATGATAGGCAACTTCTAGGTTATTACTAGCAGCTGAAGATCTGCCCCCAAAGTGATCTATCAAACTACAGTACCCTTTCCTATAGCCCCCATCACTGTGACTTTGATGATGGGGGTGGCTTAGACAAAAAGATGCAGTTATGGTTACCTAGCCACAGTGGGAACCGTTCAGTTTGAACTACTGTTTGAAATACCTGAGATATCATCTTAGTTCAGGAGAGATGGGTATAAACCAAGTACATTTTGGGGTACAATGAGACATAAAAAAAGACAGTCCAAAACAATTAAACTTAATTAAAATTAAGTTATATATTTTTTTGGGTTGCATCATGCATGGGATATTAGTGGAGAATGATTCATAATCTGTCACCCCTTTCCAAAATGCCATTTGCCTCTTTTCCAGTGGATAGAAGACACCTACATTATTTTCTCAGGACGCTTTGCAATGCCCAGCCTGCTGGGCCTACCTATTCCATTTCCCTTCTGATCTCCTTAGGCCCTGCAGCCCTACAGTGTAACACCCACTGGTTTCTATCCTGCTTGCTCCCACCAGCCAGGTCCTGATTCCCTCTGGCTTGCTTCCCGTGTATAAAGAGCATGTTATATCTTCTCTAGTCTTATGGAGTGAGTCTGAAATTAACCCCCACATGTTTCTGTATTTGAATACCTGGTCCTAGCTGGTAGCACTATTTTGGGAGGTTATGGAACCTTTGAGGAATGGGGCCCAGCTAGCAGATGTAGGTCAATAGGGATGGGTTCTTGAGGATTATAGCCAAATTCCATTTCAAATCTAGCTCTCTCTTTCCTGACCCACATAGGTATGGATAAATCTTGCTGCAAGCTTCCACTGCCATGAACCAAAACCACTCCAGCCACCATACCTTTCTCACTGTAATAGACTGAAACTGAGCCAAAATAAACCCCTCCTCCCTTACGTTGTATAAGCCAAGCTTTTGTCACAGTTAGGAGAAAAATCAACAATATAGCTAGTTAAGACTTAACTTTTTATTTGCAGGGAAGAATGAAATTCTGAATAAACACTAGTAAAATTATCTTTAGTTGGTCAGGAGTGGAAAAGGAAGAAAATAAAAAAAAATCATCTCTCTCTCAAGCAGAGGTGAGCAAGAACAACTCCTTGCACACATGTACTTCCTGTTTAATAACTAAGCCACTCAGCAACACAGATCAAAGGCCAAGCATTGCTTCACAGCACTGTGAGGGGCATGAGAGGAAGTCACCCAAGTGTTTGAGCAGCATCAAGAGGAGTAAGGGGCTGGAGGCAGGAGATGGAGACTTCGTAGTCAGTGTGGGGAAACAGAAGGCAGAAAAAGAGACTAGAGCTGGCTCTTTATAGAGTGGACTGTTTATTCCAAAACAACAAACGTTCTCCCCATGGGCAGTGGTACCACTGTGCTGGCAATGACTCTTTACAGGGGTGGAATCCAGGATGCAGCCACAGGGCACCAGGGCAGGTTTGGGTGCTAGGGTACCAGGGTGGTTTTGGGTGCTAGGGTACCAAGGTGGTTTTGGATGTGACTGACCATTATCCAGCCAAAGAATGTGCTTGCAGCTGGGCTCCACATACCTTCCTTCCTTCCTCTGTGTGATGACCAGCTGACCTAGCAAGGTCATTTGTAGGAGTCCTGTCTTGTGGTCAAAGAATTCTATCAGTAGATATCCATCATATGACTAAAGCCTACACAGGTAAGGCTGCTGTTTTTCACTAACAGCTGAGAAAAAAGTAGCTGAAAAATTAATACAAATTTCTCATCAGTGTTTCCCAGTTAGCAAGTGTAATAAGCAAGACCAGATCATTCCCTGATTAACCTTACAAACCATGCCGAGTCACTCTCCTAATGCCCTTTACTGAGTCCTCCCTTTCTCAAATCTTTTGTTATTGTTGCGTTAATTTTTAAATTTATTGAAAATGGATATTTTATGCAATATATTCCAATATATTCTCATTACACTTTCCTCTCCCCGACTCCTCCCAGTTCCTCCCCTCTTCCCCTCCCATTCAGACCCTCCCCCTTCTCTCTTCTTAGAAAACAAACAGGCATAAATTATAAGATAATTAATATAATATAATAATATAAAACAAAAATAAACCAATTGGAATTAGAAAACACACACACACACACACACACACACACACACACACACACACACACGGCCAAATAAGAAGCACAAAAAGCCCATACAAATGCAGAAACACAGAGGTTCACCCCCACAGGACTCCCATTAAAAACACAAAACCAGAAGTCATAATAAACACTCAGAGAACCCATAAGCTTAAAAACAACAACAAAAATGAAAAGCTCTGACAATATATGAGACAAAGGGCATCCAAAGATGCCGTTGAGTTTATTTTCTGTTGGCCATCTTCTGGTGGCTATGTAGCTTACCCTTAAGAGTAGTTTGCTTCCCTGGAGTTGAGAGATTCTCATGTAGAAAACTTTTTTTTTTTCATTTGCAAGTAGTTATCAATTGGAGAGAACTTCCTGGTTAGGGATGGGAGCGTGCATCCAATTCTCTCAGTTCTAGGACTCCATCTGGTGCAGACCTGTGCTGAGCCTGTGTTTGCTGCTTCAGTCTCTGTGAGTTCGTGTGTGCAGTAGTCCAACTGTGTTTATGAGGCCTTGTTTCCTGCTGTCCTCATCCCCTCTGGCTCTTATGCTCTTCTTTGTTCAAGTTGTTTTAACTTGTGTTTACTTCTAAGACTAGTACATGCAGAATTAACTACAGGGAATGAAAAAATTTTAGGATGAAACTGAAGCCATCTTAATTTGGTCTACTAAGGAATCCAGCTCAACAGCTAAACACTTCACACCACAAAGTTAACATTAACAGTAGGTTACATTATGTCTTACAACAAATGTTCTATCAGCCTCTTGAGTCAAACCTACAGTATCACAGTATCACATGTAGAAATTTTATCTTCCCTTTAGTTTTCATGCCACACAGATGTTTTCAATGTTAACAAAAATAAACAAAAATCATGGAAAATATATTATCAGAAGGAATGAAGGTAAGCAAACACATAGTTCTGGTGAAGTTTAGTCTACTTCCATGTGTGATGTGTCGTCATCTCCTTCCAGGGGTGGCATTTCTTCAGTTCCAGCAGCACTGGTATCACCCACAGTAGGATCAGCCTCATCAATACCTAGACCAAGTTTGATCATCCTGTAGATCCTGTTAGCATGGGTCTGAAGCCGACTGAAGCCGGAAGACAGGAGTGCAGTTTCACACAGCAAGATGACCAGATCCTCCACAGATCTGTCATTCTTGTCAGCCTCTGCCTTCTGCCTTAGGGTTTCAATACTGGAGGGATCAGGGTTTATCTCCAGGTGTTTCTTTGCTGCCATGTAACCCATTGTTGAGTTGTCTCTGAGGGCTTGAGCTTTCATAATTCTCTCCATATTTGCCCTTATGCCCTTATGACAATACTACATGGGGATATCACCAATTGGTTTGACAACCACCTTTTCAACCTTTTTCTCCAGAGTATCTTTCATAATTTTGCATTGGTTCTCAATTTTTTTTTCTCTTCCTGTTTCTTCTTTTCCTCTTCATCTTCTGGAAGTTCCAGTCCTCTTTTGGTAACTGACACCAAAGTCTTGCTCTCAAATTCCTTCAGCTGTTGTGCACAATACTCATCAGTGGGCTCAGTCACATAGATTACTTCTAAGCCATGCTTTTGGAGACGTTCCACAAAGACTGAGTTAGCAACCTGGTCCTTGGTCTCACCTGTGATAAAATAGATGTGCTTCTGGTTTTCCTTCATTCTGGTGCAGTAGTCCTTCAGAGAAACCATCTCATCCTCAGAATCGCATGTGTAGTACTGTAACAGCTCTGAAAGCTTCTTCCGATTTTGAGAGTCTTCATGAATTCCAAGCTTTATATTTTTTGAGAACTGCTCATAAACCTTTTTGTAGTTCTCTTTATCTTCTGCCAGTTCAGTAAGTAGTTCTAAGCATTTCTTGACCAAATTCTTTCTGATAACTTTCAGAATTTTGCTTTGTTGCAACATTTCAGGGGAAATATTTAGAGGGAGATCCTCAGAATCAACCACCCCTCTAATGAAATTCAGATACTCAAGGGTTAACTCCTCACAGTTATCCATGATAAAAGCTCTGCGAACATACAACTTGATGTTCTTTTTCTTCCTGTTTTCAAACAGATCAAAAGGAGTGTGTCTTGGGACAAAAAGAAGGGCCCAGAATTCTAATTTTTCTTCAATAGAAAAATGCTTTACTTCCAAATGTTCTTCTCAATCATTGGTTAAGCTCTTGTAGAACTCTCCATATTCTTCATTAGTAATGTCATCAGGATTTCTGGTCCAAATCAGTTTTGCTTTGTTGAGTTCTTCTTGATCAATGTACTTTTCCTTTATCATCTTTGTTTTCTTCTTGTCACCATCCTCCTCCTCCTCCTCCTCCTCCTCCTCCTCCTCCTCCTCCTCCTCCTCCTCCTCCTCCTCCTCCTCCTCCTCCTCCTCCTCCTCC